>CM053508.1:105033058-105348763 GCA_028627145.1 Eidolon dupreanum | reverse complement strand
GCTTGGTGACAGGGTCAGTGTTCTGGGGCTGATACAACAGTTGACCACAAACCAGGGGCTTAAAACAACATAAATTTATTCTCTCACAGTTTGGAGGCCAGAAGACCAAAATCTGGGTTTTGAAAGGGCCACCTACCTCTGAAGCCTCTAGGCGAGGATCCTTCCTGCCTCTTTCAGCTTCTGGTGGCCCCCGGTGTTCCTTGGCTTGTGGCTGCATCACTCTAATCTCTGCCTCCATCATCACTGGCCTCTCCTCTGTGCTTGTTTCTTCTCCTCATCTGTCTCTTATAAGCACATGTGTCCTTGGATTTAGCACCCACCCTAATCTAGGATGACTTCATCGAGATCCTTAACTTAATTACATCTGTGAAGACCTTGTTTCCAAATGAGGTCACATTCACGGGTTCTGGGGGTTGGGATGTGACAGCTCTTTTGGGAGGCGGACAATTTTCAACCCACTGCAGTGACCACAGCCAGATGAAACTTACTCTCCCCAAAAAGAGATTCCTCGTGAGAGTGGGTCCTCCGAGGGCGGTAAGTTCACGTGGTTATTCCCACCACATTGCTTTAGCAACCATCACTCACGGTAGAAGCGCGAGAGTGTTTGAAGGAACACACAAGTGAGTGGCTAACACAAGCCTCACAGCATCCCGTGGTGACTTTGACCAAGTTCAGGTTTCCAGACGACTGAAGCCCTTGACTCCACACCGCGCCTGTGGTGAAATTGCTAGAGCAGCACCAGTCTAGCTGGCACCCGCTGTGTGATTTCGTATCACAGAGGGACTGCAGGATCCCAGGGGCACTGAGTGGAAAGGAAGCCTGGGCACCACCAGGTCCACCCTCCCTGTCAGAGGAGAAAACCGGAGCCAGGGACGGGCAAGATTTGCCCAGGTCACCCAGTCAGCAGCAAGGTGGAGCTAGACTTCCGTTCCCCATCATGCTCATGATAATCATCATCATCATCATCATCATCGTCATCATCCCTGATCAGGGAAGCACCTCTGGACTCACCCTCTTCCCTCCTGGCACTGTGCTCAGCATCCCACACGCATCATCTGTTTAACCTCTCCACAACCATTGCTTTCCCCACTGTCCTTACCTCCATTTTACAGGTGGCACAGCTGAGGTTTAGAGAGGTGAAATCACTTCTCAAAGGTCTCACTTCTCACAGAGAGTAGTGAAGGCAGGATTTTAATTTAACTTGTTCTGACTCCTTAAGCAGTGCTCCAAGCGGGGGTTGGGCAGACGTCAGTTCTCGGATCTCATTGAGCCCATTGCCCAAGACTGCAGCCAGGCATCATGTTCACACCACCAAAACGAGGAGATTTCTCGGGAGAATACATAAAGTTTCATTGGAATACAACCACACCCATTTTTTACTGTACTTTCAACAGCTGCCTTCCTGCTTCAACAGCAAAGTTGAGTAATTTGACAGAGACAGTACAATTCGTGAAGCCTAAAATATTTACTCTGGCCCTTTAAAAAGATGCCTAGCCTGACCTATACCACTCACATCATATGATACTATACTATATTGTACTATAATACATTTTATTAATTATATTAGTCCTATATCCTATCGTAGCCACTATATATGCTGCCATTCATATCAAAGATTTAAAGGCTTTGCATCTATGATTTCTCAGTCCCTTTTTACATTTGATTCTGAAGTAAAATCCATCAATAATTAATTTACAAGGAACCAAGCACTCCCTAAAGATGATGTCCTCCTCCTTGGTGTTTCTATTTCCACAGGTATATTTTCTAAATGAATTATCCCCAAAGTGACCAAGTTAGAAGGAGGAGGAGGAGAAGAAGAAGAAATGAAAAAGACCAACAACTGAACTGCCCACAGCATCTCAAGGTCCATCATCAATGCTGATTTTCTACCTATGTTGGTAATTTTATGCCAAAAAGTGACTCTTCTACTTCAATAACGCATCTCCCAAACCCCAACAGGAAATGACATTACAAAAGCCGGAAAGGACATCAGACACGCTGGCTTGGCAGCCACATGTACATGTGAAATTACTGTCAGAGTTCAAAGGAAGGGCTGAGAGGTGGGGGCGCTGGCAGCAGCATCACCCGTAATGCTTTCACCTCATGGGATGAGGCACAATGACAGCCTGCTCTGACCCGGCCACCAGCTTCCTGACGCCCACACTGATCTGGCAGTGGGCCTGGGAGGCTGGGTTTGGGTGGGCCGCTCAGCTCCCAGGATGTTACCTGCCCCCACACACACTACTCCAGTTCACCTGACTTACAGGGCAAACAACCTTCCTAGGTGCAGGCAGTGTGGACCAGTGACTGTTTCCAAGACTGGCTTGTACTCTCTCTGTTCCCTGTCCCATGCTAAGGATGAAGACATTGTCTCGTGTGTCTTCTGTGGCCTGTCGAGGTAGAAGCTGTTATGACGTCCCATCTACGGATGGGGAAACTGAGGTGAATCGACATTACTTGTCCGGTATCACAAAATCAGGGGAGGAACTGTAATTCAAACCTAGAGATTCTATCAGTCATAACCACCAGGCTTCCTTGCCTCAATCTAGATGCCTTCTTGGGAAATGTAGCCACCCAAGCTCAGGCAAGTTTAGACCTGAGGGTGTGAGGGGCTTGCCTATGTGGGTAAGACAAGTCATCGAGCCCCCACTTGGCGATGGATTTTGCGTCAACTTTCATGGCAAGAGGGGTCAGAGAATGTAGCAGCAACTGGGCTAACATTCCTCTAGCCAAACAGGTGACTGGGTTTGTCCATCTGACTCTTTAAACTCCCTGGTGAACTCCTACCCATCCTTCAAAATCCAGCTTACATATTCCTTCCACCAAGAAGCCCTCCTTGTTCCATAAACAGAATTGATCAATTCTTCATTTGTGCCCCTGGGGTGTATATGCATGCAGATGCTTTCATTATGCCTTGCAAGTATATGTCTCACCACCACCACCCCCAGCATGATGAGTTCATCAAGGACAGAAACTGTGTTTCATATACTTAAGGATCGTCAGCTTGTATTAATAGGAACGACCAGCATTGATTGAGTACATACTAGGCGGTGGTATTCCTCTAAACGCGCTATATGCATTAATCCTGAAAATAACCCTAAGAGATGGGTCTGATATTATCCCCATGGCTAGGCTCAGAAGCCAAACTAATGAGTTTGAATCCTGGCTCTGCCTGAATGAATTATTTAGCCTCTCTGTGCTTCAGTGTTCTCATCTGTAAAATGGAGATGATTACAGCAGCTACTCAGTGGTATGCTAGAACTAACTTGTAGTGGTTAGTTTGCAGAAGCTAACTGTTAAATTTTAATAAAATTGTAAATTTTCGCCATTATTAAAAATTAAATGAAGTACACTTAAAATTAAATAAACTACATTAAAAACAAAAATAATAAATACTCAAAACTAATCACTTTCCAATTGTTTTACTATATTCTTTCTATTATCTCTGCCCTTGGGTTATTTATGTCTATTGAATCACTATGGTGGAAATATACAGCAATAGTGAGCTGTTGCACGTCTCTTGGATCCATGTCCAATGACCTCACGTTAGTAGCTTAAAATCAGTCACAATGAGAATATTTACACCATGGAAATTGGCAGATGCTACAAATCAGTTTTTTTCACCTCTGGAGAGCTGATTATCAAGCATTTGCCAACATGCCACTATAACAACTTCATAGTAAGCAGTTATATGCATTAGCCATTATTATTGTTACTGATGAAGAAATCACAGAGATTAAATAATCTGCTGAAGGTATGGAAGATCTAAATGTGATTTCATTCATTGCAGCTCCAGAGCTGGCCCCTTACTCAACTAGAACTCAAGTCACATATCAGAGTAGGGACCAATAAATACTTGTTGGATGAATGAACAAACATTAAATTAATGGATCTCAAAACTGCTGGCCACAGAATTGCTTGGGGAATTTGGCTTTAACATAGAACCACAATGGCATCTTTTGTGCTGGGCTTCAGAATGTGAAACTGTCTCAGAGGGTTCTAATTCTGGACCTGTCACTGTCTCACTCGCCAGCCTCTAACCCCAGCCTACTCCAGCCCTGTCTTCTGTGCCTGCCTGACTCACTCTGCAGCATGGCCGTGAGTGGTGGCTGGGAGATGGGGAAACATACCGGGGCATGGAAACCCTGCACACAGGCCTGAGCAAGAGGGCGCTTGAAGACAGAACTTTGTTCACAGGCCTCATCCACCAGGGAGTGGCAGCGGTGCCTGGGGAGCAGAGAAGCTGAAAGTTACCTGTGGGCACATTCATGTACACAATAAGACAAAACAGAGCATAACATGTGCACAGCACTTGGAAGTTTATAAGACGGTGCCATATCCCCTCTACTTTAATCTCATAATAACTCTATGAGATCAGCAGAGGAAGTATACCTGTTTACAAACCAGGAAACTGAGGCTCTGAGAGGTACTGGCCTATGCTCATCACTGCTCAGACCTTGGACCTCTGGTTTTAAGCTGTGTTTTCCCTCAAAATTGGGTGTGAAGGAGAAGGGTGGGGAAGATGGGTCTGGGATCCTGACAAGTCATAGTTTATGCATTGTTTTAGCTCTGCCACTCATTAGCTGTGTGACCTTGGGCAAATTTCTTAATTTCTCTCTGTCTTAGGTTTGCTCATCTGAAAAAAATAGGAAAATGATTGACAGCCTTCTTTTACGGTTGTAACTAATTAATAGATATAAAAATGCTTCTTACAATGTTACACCAAATGGGTTTAATCATGTGAGAAACAGCAAACATAGTCACAGCTATAATGACATTGTCCCCTTCATATATTTTGAGACATCTCATGGCTGGCTTTCTTCTTTGAAAGGCAGCATATGAATTTAAGGCAAGGATGGGAAGTGATGATGTCTTGGGCTGAAAGTCGGGGACCCTGGATTGGTCCACAGGCATGCCATAGGTGCATATTATGTGCAAATGCTCTGAAGGTCCCTCTGACTCAGTGGCCAGAGTCCCATGGACACCACAACTGACTGGCTTATAGCCTTGCTCGACTTTCTTATTTTCTCTAAATCTCTTCCCATTTATAAAATGTGATGAATAAGAAAATCAACCCTGTAGAGTTTTTGTGAGTATGGAATTTTAAAATAAGATTTTACCTATAAGATATTTTAGCCTAGGGCAAGAGATCCCAACTCTGGCTATATGTTAGAATCATCTGGGGAGCTTTAAAAAAAATGTCACTGCATCACACCCAAGACCAGCTGAATTAGAATTGGAATGATGATGGTGGTGATAATGATGATGATGATGGCAGTGATGATGGTGATGATAGTGATAATGGTCGTGATGCTGATGCTGATGATGGTGGTGATAGTGATGATGACAATAATGATGATAATGATGGTGATAGTGACGGTGGTAAAAATGATGATGACAGTTATGATAGTTGTGATAGTGACAATGGTGGTGATAATGATGATGATGGTGATGGTAGTTATGATGGTGGTGATGATGATGATAGTGATGATGATGGTGATAATGATGACAATGATGGTGGTGATGGTGATGGTGATGATGGTGACAATGATGATGGTGATGGTGATGGTGATGATGACGGTAACGGTAATGGTTATGATATTGATGGTGATGGTGATGATGATAGTAATGATGATGATGACAATAACGATGGTGATGATGGTGGTGATGATGTTCTGTTCTGCTGGCCTTGGACATTCTTCCATAATATCTTCTCATGGCTCCTTTGCTCACGTCTGTACACCAATCAATGCCTCCCTCAAAGAGGCCTTCCTTGACCACCCCATACAAACTGACACTCCCCATTCTTCAGCAATTCCCACTCTGCTTTCCACTTCTTTATTACATATATCTCTAGCTCATATTATATCACACATTGATTTGTATACTTATTGATTGACTGTCTCCCCACCAGATTATAAACCCCTCTGAAATGTAGATCACACTTCCGAGTTATTCTTCCTAACATGAAGGATCTTAGGTATTTATGCTCCCAGGGGCATTAGAACTCATCAAGTAAGGTCTACCAAAATGTAGGGCAGAGAAGGCTCTAATGAGCACAGGAAAATCCAGGCCGACAGGTCTGGGTGGAATGAATTGTAAGAATTAGGGAGTTAGGAAAAGGATCACATTTTCTGCTCCAATATCTAAGCCTCAATGTCCCTCTCTGTAAAACGGGGATAATTATAGTATCTAACCCATGCTGTTTTAGGTAGGAAAAACAGAATGTGCTTGTGAAGCACAATAAATGGTAGCTATCACAACTACCACTGTGTTTATCCCTTGGATTTCTGGCACAGGGCTGGACATCTAAAGGTGGCAGTGTCTGTGTGAAGCCAGATCTGTAGAATTGAAGAGCAAGTCTTCTCAGTCGAGCAGTCCTGGGTTCAAGTCCCAGCTCAGCTCCCGGCCATGTCACCTGGACCAGGTAGCCAAGCTCACCTAGCTTCAATTTCCTCTTTTGTAAAATTGAGTGGATAAAACCACTTTGCCTGATAATTGGGAAAATTAAATGAGATGTTGAATAAGATCACTTTGAACGGTAATATTTTTCAATCTCAGAGAGGTGATAAAAATCACTGTTGGATGAAATTCCCTCTTTTTATTTGACCACTAAACTGAAGATTTTATAGACTGGGTTGAAAAAGAAAGAAAGAAAAAGAAAAGAAAGCAGAAAGACTAGAACAAGAGGAAGCGGAAAATGCGAACACACACATGCATGCCTGTGCACGCGCGCACAGACACACTCAAACACAAAAAGGCCAACCAAAGGGACCCCGTCAGCATATAAACAAAAGGTGGGGGTAACCCCTGAAGCCTTTCCTCTGACAGCCAGTGGCGGCAGTGATGAATTTGTGAAGTTATCTAATTTTCCACTGTTTTAATTAGAGACTTGGGCTCTGAGGCCTTGCAGCTGGCGTCTTTGAGCTGCGTTCTGTTGCCTGACAGAGAAAAATGTCTTCGCTAACGTCAGCCAAGCTCTGTGCCTGACCTGAGCAAGCGAAACTTCTGGGATTCATAAACTTGTGGTTTCTGGGTAGAGTGTCGTTTGAACCCGGCCTCTTCCTTATGGGCCCCCTCAGAACTAAGGTTGGGGGAGCTCGGGAGAAGGCAGGGACCAGGAAGTTTTTGGGGTTCCTGAGCCTAGTGCACATAAAATGGAGTCTCCTTGTGGCTTCTAATTGAGCCCAGCTTGGAGAGGCAAACGCTCTGCTTCCCTAAGACAATGCCTTTGATTGCAGACTGTGTTCTCTGAGTAATTTAATTTATTGCTCATCTTTTGCCAAGTGATCTTTTACAATGCTGCATTTGATGAACACACAGCTGGGGCAGAGGCTCTCTCCACCTCTCCTGGATTTCTGGCCGCTGTCTTCCTTGTGACTCACTTTGAAAAGAGGCAGGATGAGAGGTGAAGGAAAGAGAAGGCCCTGGAGTCACACACTCACATCTTGCCTCCGCCCCTGGCCAGTGGGCACCATCTTGGATGAGGATGGTTGGATAGGGAAGTAGTAAAGATTGAGAGGAAAAAAGTTACTTAGAAAAAAGAAAAAGGCCCCTGTGAGATTCAAAGTGGCTTTTGGGTGAGGAAAATGCTTTAGATGTGTGATAAATGCCCAGCGTTGCTGAGACCACCCTACAGCAACAATGGAGTCCACCTTTTTCAGAGTGGATGGATGTGAATCCCCTGTCTCTGAAGTCATGATCGAAAGCAACTGTCGGGCAATACCCTTCACTGCCTTGCAGCATCCTGTCCATGGCTGGGGCCAACCTTCTTATCCACATCTCAGGGAAGAAGTCCTGCCTTATCTTGTAAGCCCTGCACATGCGTGGTGGATGCTGGTGCAGTGACGGTAAGGAAAACTACTGCAACACAATGCCTATAGGAGATAGGAGAAAGACAGCTGTGACTTGGTTTTCTGGTTGACCATAAAAGAAGTTACCCCCATATCGTGAGTTCAGTGAGTGCTCAAAAGATACCTACCAGGGCAATTTCTTGACCTGGAAATAACTTAGCTAGAATCAGACACATAGTAGAGTCTCAAAACATGAGTCAATTGCCAACTTGTTTATTCATTAAAAAACAAACAAACAAACAAACAAAACTTAGCCCACATTCTGTACATTCTAAATGCTCAAATGATTAATGCAATTGGTCACTTTCTGAACACAAAAATTAAATGGATCGAACAGCTTTCAAGTCGTTTAACTGTGTCCCAGAACAAAGCTCAACAATATTTAGAGGAATACAAAAATATCGAGCACCCATTAAGATTCATAATATCTGGTACCCAATCCAAAATCTTCCAGTAAGCAAAGAATCAGGAAAATATAATTCATAATGAGAAGAAAAATCAACCCATCAAAAATAACCAGAAATAAACAGATGACAGAATTAATAGGCAAGGACATTATTATAACTGTATAACTAGGGAGGAGATTTCCCCCACTTCCATCTAGCCAAAAGAATAATCCTGAGGGGAGAAGCTGGGAGTCTTGAGGATGTTTGGTTTGGTCCCCTGGTCAGCAGGGACAGTGAAAAATGTTCTGGAAGGTCTGGGACGAAGGGAGAAGAAGACGGTCGAGGGAGGGACCAAAATACGCAACATGACCCTGACGACCCCCAGTCTACATTTCAGCCTCAATCCTAGAGTCTGCATCAAAAGACGAGTATGACAGGAAGACCCCAGCACTTTGTGTCAAGACGGTCTCAGGGGTCATGACCAGCTGACACCTGAGTGGCTCAGCTGATCTCCCTGAGCCTTGGTTTTCCTCATGGAGCTGAAACAGAACCCATAGCCCAGGGCATGGTGAGGGTGAAAAGCGTGTGCCCACGTGGAGCAGGTGGCTCAGGGCCTGGTGCACCGCACCAGGTGCCTGCTATGCCACCGTGTTACACACAGCCCCACCCTCACTCCGGTCCTCACCACCCAGCATCACTACCGCACTGGTTGGCAGGTATTGGAGCTGCCTGAGCAAACTTGCTCAGTCCTTCTCCCCAGCTCACTCTCAGTCCTAGGGTCCCGATGGTGTCTGTACCTGGGGTGTCGTTCGATTTATTCAACAACTGCCATGACGTGGACACTGACCTCCTGGAGAACCCTGCTCTTCCAGGCATTGCACCCCAAACTTTAGCATCAAGGTGTCCAAGATGGTGAGCCGGGGAAGTACTCAGAAAACTCAAGGCAGTGGCGATTTACCAACCAATGCGGAAATGTTTTAATATTTCAGCCATCAGCATAGCTGAACTAGTGCGTGCCGGCTCTCAGCCCTGACTCCAGTGCATGCTCGTATTCTCTGCCTGACTCACCAATTTCCGCATGAGGACCTTTTCCAACTCTCAGGCCATGTGTATGGTTGGGACTGGCCCCACCTCCAGCTCCATGTGAGCCATGAGTCAAGCTTGGGACACTGTGGGTAGAGGGGAGGCTTGGGGGGTTGCCAAGTTAGCAGGATGACTGGAGCTGCCAGTCATCATTTTTGCCACCACTTGGGAGGAACTGAGTAAGAATGGGTTTCTCCCAGAAGAAAGCAGAGATGAGGAAAGGAGAGAGGGACAGCTTGCTGATTGCATCCAGCACCTGGATTTAGCCAGACCTGAAGCTGAACTGCCCCTCAACTTCTTAGGTAACTGAGCCAACCTTCTGTTTTTCAACTCATCCAGGTTGGATTGGGCTTCCTGACATTTGCAAGTAGCCAAGGCTGCTCTGACACAGCAACTCACTCCCTCCAGGCCCCCACGTGTCAGAGAAGTAATTAGGGAAGTTTCTGGAGGGTTAAACTCTGCTCGGTGTAAAGCTCACACCTCCTCGTGGAAGCTCCTCAAGCTGGGATACTTTGTCTGATCCCATAAAACCTGGGGTGGGGGAACCGATAATTCTGACATGCCCTTCCCTCATCCTCTTTCATTCAAGCCCATGTTTTTACAGTGTCCTGCAGGGGATCACGATAAAGCTGGCAGCTGGATCTGTTAAACGCCTAATTAAAGTCGAGGGCCGAGGCCCATGGAATTCAGAACATTAACCATGTCCCTCTGTCGGGTGGGGGAGTTCATGTCGCCCCACTGGGAATACACAGAACCCGCAGCTCTGGGGGCTGGGGCTTAGAGCGTGCCCTTTGTCCCAGTGGCTGTTCTCATCCCCACGCTTCCCTCTCAGGTCTGGTCCGCAGGCACTTTCTGAAGCGGGCAGAGTACCTACGGCATGGGAGGGATTGTCATGGAGGCTAGTCATAGAGCTGAAGCAAAACCAGTCTGCAAGGGAGCACGCTTTGGGTCTCTGCAGCACTCCCCCTCCCTCTCTCCCTTCACCCTCCTCCCTCCCACCTTGGACTCCTCCCCCGGACTCACTCTCTTTCTGTATTTTTTTCTATCTTTCCATCTTCTCTCTCTGCCCCTTTCCCTATCTCCTGCTCTTTCTGTCTTTCTTCCTCTCCCTCTGTCTCTTTGTCAACAATCTGTTACTTGTCAGGGTGTCTGTTCATCTATCTGAACCTCTCTCTCAATCCCTGTCTTGTCTTTCCCTGTTATTTTCTCCCATTTGTCTTTCTCTCTCTTTCTCTCTCCTCTCTCTGTCTCCCTTTCTCTCTCTCTCTCTCTCTCTCTCTCTCTCTCTCTCTCTCTCTCTCTCTCTCTCTCTCTCTGTGTGTCTGTCTCTTATTCTGTCTCAGTCTCTGTCTCTGTCTGTCTCTATCTCTGTCTCTCTCTCTCTCTCTCTTTCCCTCTATCATCTCTCTTTTTCTTCCTCCTGTCTCTGCCTCCCTCCCAGCTTCTGTATTTCTTGTTCACTTTGTACATTTTTCAGTCTCGTGATCAACCATGGCATGTGCCAGGAGAGGCTGAAGACCCCAACCCTTGGCTCCCTCTCACGCTGAGCCAATTTGGCCCTAATGATGCAGCAGGTGACCAAGAGCTTCAGCCACACTGTTCATCTTGGCAGACCCTGTGCCAATTCTGGACAAAGCCTCAGTCCTGGGTGACTGTAAGTGCCCAGAGTATTCAGGAAACTGAAGCCTGCAAATATTTTGGAAGAACCCACTCCCACTGGCCCTTCCAGACTCTTCCTGTCTCCTGGGCCTCCACCAGAGCCTTCAAGGTTTCAACTCTGGAGGCTGAGATGCCACATGTTCCTCCTGGAGGGTGGACTGACTGTGGATCAGAGCCTGAAATCGCCAGATCCCAGTGTGACAGGGCTTAGTAACTGCGTTCGTTTCTTAGGGCTACCATAAGAAAGTAACATAAACTGGGCATCCTGAGACAACAGAGATGTGTTCTCTCTCAGTTCTGGAGCCCAGAAGTCTGAAATCAAGGTGTCGGCAGAGCTGTGCTCCCTCCGAAGGCTCCAGGGGAAGATTTGTTCCATGCCTTTCTCTGAGCTTCTGGCAATCCTTGGCGTTCCTTGGCTTGTAGACACATCACTCCAGTGTCTGCTCTGTCGTCACTTGGCTGTCTGCCCTCTGTGTGTCTGTCTTTGTGTCTCTTCTCTTCTTTTAAGGACACCAGTCACATAGGATTAAGGGCCCACATACTCTGGTATGACCTCATCTTACCTAATCATATCTACAGCAACCTTTTTTCCAAATAAGGTCACATGTCAGGAAGCATGTGAACTTGGGGGGTTGGTGGACACTATCTAGTAACTAAAGGCAGCATGTGTGGTGGGGGCTGGACACCACTCTACAACGTTGAGAAGAGTACTTAGCTTCCCTGAGCCTCAGCCCTTGTCCCTGAGTGCCAGCACTCGACATGCACGGATGCAAAGTAACAAGTGATCCCCATTACACAACACTTTGCAAAGGACCTAAGACGTGCCAAGCGGCCCGTTAGGTCCTGATGCTCTCATTACCCCCTCCCTTCAGCCGGCTATAACTTCTCAGTGTCACTTGCCCGTCTGCTGATGGGTAGAAGGTGTCCCATGTGAGATGATATTGGAGGGTCCCAGAAAGGCTTTGGAACTTGTTGGTCGCTGAAGCTCATTCTTCAGCACCAGATGTAACTTCCCTGTGAGGACCCAGGACACGGAGCTGAGGCCTGAGAGGAGACGGGGCAGTAGGGTGGGAGGAGGGTGTTCTGAGCCCAGGTATCTGGAAGGAGGTGCACCAGGAGCGGGAGTCTAGGGAGTCCGGACCCATCATTTACTCACAGC
Source organism: Eidolon dupreanum (assembly GCA_028627145.1). NCBI lineage: Eukaryota > Metazoa > Chordata > Mammalia > Chiroptera > Pteropodidae > Eidolon > Eidolon dupreanum. The sequence goes on along the minus strand of CM053508.1, from coordinate 105,336,623 downwards.
TTGGCTTTGAACAAGTGGCTGAAGCCAGTGGAGCCTCTGTTTACTGTTTTGTAAAATGGCATCATCATTCTAAGTCAGAGACAGTCGAAGGAATTGAATGAGTTAATAAACTGTGAGGAGGACAAGATGTACTAACCATTCAGTATTCCACCTCACTTCTCTCTCCTCTGCCAGCAACGTTCTTAAATCCTATGTGTATATGAGAGAGACAGGGAGAGGGAGAGACGGAGAAAGAGAAAGAGAGAAACCAGCCAGAGGGGCCAACCTGATCCAAATTTTAAAATCTGGGAGAAAGGGTGAAAGACAGCTGGGGAAGAAAAAACATGTTGGCTGGGGTGATGCCATGCTTGGAGGTCTATGAGAAATGCCAAAGAGAATTAGAAATTGGAGGGAAATATTTTATAAGACGTGACGCTATTGAGGATGAATTGGCGTCCATGTGATGGACTTAAAAAGACATGTATAAAGCCAGGGCCAGCTTACTACAGCCAAATTCAGCCCTCCATCTGCTTTTGTAAATAAAGCTTTATTGGAACAGTCACCCTCATTTATTTAACAGCTGTCTCTGTCTGCTTGAGCGTTACAATGGTTCAGTCGGGTTCAGTAGTTGTGGCAGAGACTAGGCAGCCCGCAAACCTGAAAATATTTCCTCTCTGACCCTTTACAGAATCAGTCAGCTGACCCCTGAAATAAAAATTAGAATTCCTTTTTCTGGATCACTCTCTGCAGCTAAACAATGCTTCCTGGAAGGCTCGTTCATGCAGAAACCAAGCCACACGCAATGTTGGGTTAAGTGTGTAAACCACTTAGCCTGCATGTCATATGTGCTCGACAAATAATAAGTTGTATCTGAAGACTTTTTGTATAGAAAAAAAAGAAACAGAGCGACAAAGAAAATAATAGCAAGGACACACAAGGAGGGAAGGAAGGTGCTGGGATGGAAGCAATGGCCCTTAAAGGTGTGGTTTGGAGCACGGGTAGGGTGGCAGCAGAGTAGGCAGGAGTCGCGAGACCTGCTCTCCTCATGCTGGATCCTGTTGTTTGATGTTTCCATGGTTCATTTATCGTGTTTTCCTCTTAATATTTGTTTAGTTATTTTAATCTAGTCTCCAGAGCTCCACTGGCGCAGGTCCTAATGAGAGCCGGAGTTTGCAGCCCCTCCCGGAAGCAGTTTTCACAGGGCAGGGCGGCGGCAGCAGGTTGCCACAGCCTCAGGCAGGAGAATGCAGGAGCCTGACTGGGCCAGAAGCTCCGGGGGTCATCATTTCACACCGATGCCCAGTGTTGCATGGGAGCAAGAGAGGCAGCCACCAGCGGCTTGCGGGAGTTTGGGAGGACTTCCTGGAGGATGGGGCTTTCGATCTGGGCCTTGAGGATTGAGTAGCAGTTTGTGTGGGCATGAAGGGCATATCTGGCAGCTGCGGCCAGCTGAGCCCCAACTCCTGACTTGTCCCTTCTATGACTGGGAGACAGGAATGGCGGGAACACTTAAAGCGGTCACTAGCTCCTCTGAGAGAAGATTAAACAGAGCAGGCTCCTGAGATTGGAGGAAGAGGAGACAGAACTGGAGATGAAAAGAGGAAAAGAGGGGTAAACAGAGAAGAGAGGACAGTGAAAAGGAGAGGAGAAGCGCCTGACGCAGAAGACTGGGGATCTCAAAGTGTCAGCTATTCAAAGAAAAAGCTTAAAGCTATGGCTCACATGTGCCCGCCATTTATGTCTCTTCTATAACCTGCATAACACTATCAGGTAGATACTATTATTTTCCCTGTGCTACACACAGGGAAACTGAGGCTCAGAAGGGACTAGTTCAAGAGCATGAAGCTAGGCAATGACAGTGGGATTTGAACCCAGGCCGTCTGACTCTGCTGCCCTCACTTCTAACACTTGGCCAGCCCCACTTGTCTCACCGGCATCGCCCCAATTATCAACAGGATTTTTCCATATACCAAGGGGCAGGTACCCAGAGGGAGACATCTGCTCATAGCTTCCCCAGGGCACCCACCTATGGGAAGGGGCTCAGAGGACTGGAGGGGCCTGGCTAGAGTGAGGATCCCGGCCAAGCTGCTCTTGGCTGCTCCCACAGCTGGTCATCATCCGGCCATGGCAGGGTAACCTCTGATAGCCCCTGGCCGCCTCTACTGCCTTCTGCCTTCAGTTGGATCTTCCCAGCTTTCTTCCACAGATAAGGGGGGAGACCCTCAAGTTCACTGCCTTTTCCTGATCTGCACCACCACGGCTGAGCAGCTGCCTGGGGCCTCCCACCAAGACAGCCAGCAACTTGGCCGGATGTGGAGGGCTGCAGGGGGAAAGGGGAAGAGAGGCTGGAGAGAAAGCGGCGCCAGGGAGGTGGCTCCAGCTCTGCGAGGACACTTGCTCTTTCCAGATTTCTGCCCTTGCGTTCACTCATTCTGACACCTGGGGCACCCTTGATTTCATCTGAAAAACTCCCCACGTTCTTGGGGATGCACCCCTTCTGTGGAGACTGGGTCATCACTTCTTCTGAGCTTATAAAATTCGTTTAGTCTCCCTACCATTCAGAGCTGAGTTGCCTATCTACCTCCACCCCAGGCCGTCGCCAGTGCCCTGCCCAGAATAGGTGATCACTACTACATAAGACCTCCTAACCCTCACTGAGTGCTTCTCCGAGTCAGGTACTGTCTGAGTGCTACCTCTGTCTCCTCCACTCTCATCCTGTGGGCCAGAGACCAAGGCTCGGACCCTACGTCTGAAAAGTCACCAAGTCCTGGACCGGAAAAAGGCTAGTCCGTGCCTTCGAGGAGAATCACATCATCTCCAAGAGAGGAAAAGAGAGCTGCCCTTTCCTAAGTCGTCAGCCATATGGCCCTACGGGCAATTTTCCACTCTGCCTTGAGTGCTCTAAACCCCAGATCTGAGTCCAAGAGTTAAAATAATATACATTCTACAATGACTAATATGGGGGAAATCCAGTGCTTCTCAGGAAATATTCCACAGGCCATGTTACCTTTTGCTGGGAAACACCCAGTTCCCACCAGAAAAACAAGAAAAGCCATCAATTTCCAGGCAGCCGAGCTAGTGCAGGACCTGGGTCTCCAACCATATCACGTCGGTTGCGCTTGGAACACCTGTCCTCCAGCAGGAACAGACCTCTTCCAAATAAACACACGTCCTTTGGGAAGGAGGCCTGGCTGGGGAAAGGAATCCATCCGCCCAGATCCGGACATCCTGGACAACAGTCAAAACGCTTCCTTCCACTGTCTTAGAGAAAAATGGCATCTTCATCCAGCCAATTCTTTTTTCCTTTGCAACGGGAGAACCATACTGAGAATGCTTTCCAAAAACCCAGAACAACCTGGAAGTATTCTCGGGACTTTGAACAGAGTCTGGTGGCTTTTTTTTATTCATTCCTTTATTCTTTAATTTATTTATTCGACAGGTCTGCACTGAGCCCCTGCTCAATAAATAATGCCCTGCATTGGAGGTATCATGTTGAAGCATACTAGAGATCCCTTTCCGTAGGGCTTTTGTTCTGTTATTATCAATCCGAGTGTAGTGAAGGCAGCTTATTGTCCACCAACATACCATATTAGAATCACAGCTGGGATGTGGCTACCCAGGCAGGAATTACACTTCCCAGTCCACCAGGCAAAGAAGTGGGACCAAGTGACTTGAGACCAGTCCTCATTAATAGAATGCGAGCAGAAGGAACATAAGGGCCCAGGAGCTAAGAAGTATATGGCTAGCCATGTTCTCTTTCCTATCTACATGCTTAAAGCAGAGGACCCAGCATCCTGGGGTAGGCAGAGCCATAAGCTAGATGGAGCATGGGCCTCAGAGTGACTACCTAGGAGCCCACCTACATTAGACTGCTCTGTGAACAGGGAACTCAGGAAATCTGACTCTGCTCATACATCGTATCTGATGTATGGTCACGTGCCACATAACAACGTTTCTGTCAAAGACAGACGAATATACAACAATGGTCCCATAAAATTACAATGGAGCTGAAAAATTCCTATTGCCTAGTGATGTTGCAGCATTGAAACATCGTAGCACAATGCATTACTTATGTGTTTGTGGTGATGCTAGTATAAACACACTCACTGTGTTGCAAATCATATAAAAGTATAGCACATACAATTATCTACGGTCATAAGGATAAGGTTAACAAATGATTGTTACTGGTTTGTATATTTACTATATTGAACTTTTATCATGATTTTAGAGTATACTCTTTCTACTTATAAAAAAAGTTTGCTGTAAAACAGAATGCTGTATTAATGCCGGTAAATACATCCTGCGTTTACCGTGTCTCTTGATTGTATCATTTTCCCCTGTGCTTGATTTAATCCTGTGTTGCTTTGTGCAGTAACGTGCTGTACAGGTGTGTAGCCTAGGAGAAACAGGCTCTACCATAGAGCCAAGGTGTATCGTGGGCTCTACCATCTTGGTTTGTACAAGCGCACTCTAAGCGTTCACACGATGATGATATTGCCTAATGACGCACTTCTCCGAACGTATCCCCATCGTCAGTCAGCAGGTGACTGTATAAGAATGGCCTCATGAATGGAACCGAGCACCCCCACAGGCTGAAGGAGGGGCTAAGGGCTACTGCTGCAGACAAAAGCCTGCTGAGCGCTGCCCCGTCCGGTAACCCCTATCCACACGTGACCACTGAGCACTTCGAATGCAGCACTTTTATGTTTTAAGCACTTGAAACTCATGTTACAGAAAAACTACGTTTTTTACCTTATAGAATTTTAGTTGATTTAAATTTTAAAAATGGAGCAATGTCAAATACTGTTTTCTATTAAACACAACCGTATTTTTTTTTTTTTTTGGTAAGACTATATTTTTCTTTAGCACTTGAAAATATAGCATCCGAATTGAGATATTCTGTAAATATAAAATATATGTCATGTTTCAATTTATAAAAGATGCGAAAGTCTCATGAATAATTTCCTATTGATTTCATCTAGAAATGACAATATTTTGGTTGAATAAAATAAAATAAATTAAAAAAAAAAAGCCCATTAGGAATCTGATCAGAAGCTCTGCACACTCGTCCAGGAATTACATGCAGAATTTGTGTATGCATAATGTCGTGCATACTTGATCCAGTTTCTATTGGGGGAGGATTACCTATTTCTCTAAAATCCATTTATGGAAATCTGTGAAAATCCTGTTCTATATCTGTTAGCATTTGAGAATTTAACTGTTAGGCATACCCTAGCAGTCATAGTTATTAGTTGAAAGCAACAGAAGCCATCTCTAGTTGATAAAAAGAGAAAAGAAGTTTATTAGAGGACCCTGCTGTGCTATCGTTGCTAGGAAGGCTAGAGAATCAGACTCAGAGGTTCTGCATACAGAACTAGTAAAATCTGCCACAGCACTCAGCCTCTGAGCCTTGCCCACCACTGCTATGCCAGACACTGTCTCCAATCCACTCAGCTGCCCCTCTGGGGAGCTAGGAGCTGGGCTGACCTTTCAGAGATGTCCCAAGTCGAAGTGAGGAGCAGGGACTTACACCCCTATGAAATCAGTCAGTGGATGCAGCTCCCACACAAAATAGGACTTGACTTTGAGTGAGGCGTGTTTCTTCTGCTATGGCCACCCCCAAAGAGTGTGTCTGCTAGACATCCTCTTGGGTCCTAGGTCTTAAGTCCTTCTTTCTCGAGGGGGACCTGGGCAGTGCAGCCCAGGGTCCGCCTCTCCTCAGCCACCCCTGTCAGAGAGAACTGGCAATGGTCACAAGCTCCCAATTTAACATCCGGCACCGAAGGAGCCCGGGCCACATGCCCGCACCCCAGATGCAGGGAGGCTGGGATGGTGACTGCCTGGAATTTTCACTTCTGTCCTGGGCTCTGCCTCCTCCCTTTGCAATGAAAAAAGGAGGGAGATTCCCCAAACACAGGTAGGGTGCCGGGTGGGCAACGAGAATGACAGGCGGTCACTGTGTGCGTAGGTGAGCCAGCGAACAGTCAGGGACTGAGCAGGAGATTGTTGAGAAGAGTTTAATAAAAGGAGCCTCTCTACGAAGTGTGTTGGAGAAGTCACAGGATGGCACAGAGCTTGGACCTGGAGGGGGAAGGGCAGGGTTACTAGAAACCCAAGAGTGTGATGTACGCAGACGGCAGCCCATCTGGAGCCCTGGATAGCAGGATGCGGTCACCGCCCAGTGACCTATCAGGGAGAGCCATGGGGGGATAAACACTCCGCCTTTCTCCTCCCACCTTCCCAGTAACAGAAAGTCACCTACTTGACATGCCCCAAACTCTCAGAATTAGGAAGAGCTATTGAGTTTTCACTCGCTGTCTAGCATCTTGCTAACGGTTGATATATATTACCTCATTTATTCATTTATTCTCACACTCATCCTGAGACTGACCCTGTTTCATCAGTTTGTGGCAGATACCCTTGGTGCCCCAACCGTAGCCCTCACCCTGACCCTTCCATGAACCCTGCTGAGCCCCAGAGCCAGCACCTACCTGCTTGTGTGACTTGGGGTCAATGCCCCAGGCCAGCCAGAGGGCTGATGGGTAAATGACCTACAGAGAAGTCCCCACCAATGATTATGAAAATGAGAATATAAACACCCCAGCTCCCTCACCAGTGCCCTGGATGCCTCTGGGGTGTGCGTTTGCCTTTGGTTTCTAGAGTTTTCTTGGTGGGTTTAAGCTCCACTGACCCACAGTGGTAACTGGCTTAACAACATCCCTGCATTGGTCCCACCTCCTCACTTCCTGAGTGTGCTTCCCATAACCAAATAAACACCTTGTCCAAATCCTCATTGCAGCGTCTGCTTCCAGGAGAACCAAACAAAGAAGAAGAAGCCCAGAGAGCTTACATGACTCATGCCCAGTCACACAGCCTAACTCGAGCTGAGCGGCCAAAGCCCAGCTGCCTCATCTTTTCTCTTCTGGACCTCCCTGAAGCTGCAGGTCTTAGAAATGGTAGCACTCTCAAGTTCAGAGACTCCCCCAGGTTGTTGGGTATGTGCCTAACGAATGTCAGGGTTCTATCTCATGTGCTCCAAGAAAGGGGTAGAATTTACTCTGCCAAGGAATGCTCCAGAAGGAGCCTGGCATTGCCTTCTGGCTGGTAGCCAGCAGCATCCCTCCTCGGGCGCTCAGAATGCAGGGCCTTCTGTTCCCATCTACAAAGCGGATCTGTGAGGAAGGTCTGCTCAGCATCAGGCGGAGTGAACTCGAGTGCAAAAAGCAGCGACTCTGGCCAGGACCCATGTCCGGCACCCTGTATTCTATGCTGTGCACCATCTTTGGCCCTGTGAGTGACAGGTTATAGACCCTCTTCTACCCGCCTTCCTAACTATGGTTCTGAGCATGTCACTCCCCGGTCCAAATCCCTGCCCAGTTCCCAGTATAATAGCTTAGGCCCTTAACCTGGACTCCAAACCCCTATAAGTCCTGGGCCCCAATCCTCACACCCCTCCTGCCTCATCCTCTGCCATGTTTTCTCATGTGGCCCTCAGTCCCAGGGCAGGAGAAAAGGGGGAAGCCTAAGAAGGGGCCACAGCATAACTGTAAGCTGACATACACACACCACGAGCTCAGGGCCAGGCATGGGCTCAGTGCCTCACTTATCTATTGATCATCTTAGTAACGGGCAAACTGAGACACAGAGAGAGGTTGTATGGACCTTGCCCAGGGTTACGGAGCTAACGATGAATTAAGCCTGAACTTCACAATCGTTATGTGAGTCTGTACAGGCTACTTCACCTGAGCGTTCAGAGAGCACTTGTCAAGCAGTCTGGTTGGATGGAACAGCAAGGACTACTCAAGACATTGGCAAGAGATGAGAACAGGGCTGAATGGGTGGTCTCGGAGGGCTTCCAGGAGAAGGTGGCATTTAAGCTGGGCTGGGAAGGCAGAGAAAGGTTAAAATAGGAACGAATTCTGAAGCAGCAAGGATAGCATTCACAATGACAAGACACAACATAAGCATAGGTGGGAGGGCGACCAGTGAATCGTCCATGTGGCTGGAAATGCCGTGTGCTCAGCTCTGGGAGACTAACCTGGTTAGGGGAACTCCTGAAAAAACAGGAAGGGTATTTTTTCCAAGCTGTCTGACGGCGAGGCACAAGGAGCTGTTCATTGGAGGAGCTCATCTGAGAGCCCATTTTTTGTCACAAGTTCCTGGGGCATTTTGAGTAGAGTGTGAAATTGCGTTTACACAGAGAGGTGGGAACCTTTCTGAGCAGCCATTTATCCCTCAAAATAAGTTCTCAAGTCTAGTAGAGGCTGAGCCCATGAAAACTATTTCACATAGCCTGGGGCTTCTTCATTAGCCCCCATGCTCTCTGGTTGGTTTCCCTTCTATTTTTGCACCCTTGACCGTCTGGGTGCACATTCACCAAGTGGAAGCATGTATTTAACTTGGCAGTGGGCTGCTGGAAGGAGCTGGGAAGCCCTCAAGATATTTGGAACTGTTGAGGAGATGGTCATTGGCTTATAACAAATTTGCATTCCTATACATCAGTTCCTCAGGGTCTGGGCTTGAAAGGGATATTTATTCATCAACCTGAGTGGAATTTGGTTCCTGGGGTTGCTGGCTTCCATTTCTCTCCCCTGCTCATGTAATTGGTCATATAAATAGCAACTGATGTGTAAGGAACAATGGAGTCATGTAGTATGTTTGTAGGATTCTGGCACAGCCGGAGCTCAGTGGGCAGTGGGGCTGGATGGGGTTTGTACATCAGGAGATTTGTAGTCTTCTTGTTATGGACTAAATTATGTTTCCCCCCTCACCCACCAAATTTATATGAGGCTCTTAGTCTTACTTGGATGGTGTTTGAAGGTGGGGCCTTTGGGAAGTGATTAGGTTTAGATGAGTTCATGAAGGTACAGCCCTCAATGATGAGATTAATGGCTTTAGAAGAAGAGAAAGAAAGAAAGAGAGATCACAATCTCTCTACCATGTGAGGCACAGGGGAAGGCGGTTGTCTACAAGCCAGGAAGAGGACCCTAACCAGGAACCAACCCTGCTAGCATCTTGAACTTGGACTTCCAGCCTCCAGAACTGTGGGAAGTAATTGTCTGTTGTTTAAGCTACCGAGGCTGTGGTGTTTTGTTATGGCAGCCCGAGCTGATAATATACCCATGGAGGGTAGCACAAAACGAGTTAGGAGGTCTCTTAGCTGGCAGTAAGCTGCTATGGAAACCAGGCTGATGAGAAATGTTCAATGGGAGAATTGGATGAGGGGAGGTGAAGAGGAAGCAGGGCTCATCCCTTTTTCCTATCAGTAATAGATGCCTTTCCCAAAGTTTCAGTGGGACGCATAGCCACAAGCTAGAGACTCTACTTCCCTGTCTCCCCTTCAGGTGGGTGTGGTCATGTGACTGTATTTTCACCAAGGAAGTGTGCAATTCCATATCACTTCCTTGTAAGGTACTACCTGCCCTCCATTCCGCTTTCCCTGCCTGGACATGGTGCTGGTGGATCAGCTTCCATTGTGTGGGCAAGAACATCACCTGAAGACATGGGAGCCGGAGGATGACTGATGGAAACTAGATCCCTGTGTGACCTTGTGGAGCACAGGTAGCCACCCTCACCACCCGCTACTCAGAGAGAAACAGGCCTCCACTTGTGTGAGCCACTGTCCCATAGGGTCTCTTTGTTGCAGCAGCTGAGCTTGAATCTGACTAATTCATGGGCTCTATTAGAAATTGGCTCCTTGGGGAATTATCTTTCTCCTCAGATTTTTATCTTAGGAGGCAGTTTGCTGTGCAGTCGATGGCTAGATATAATGGTAGGCAAGATAAGCTTTATTCAGAGCTGAGGCCCACAGGCTCAGGCTTGTAACAACTGCAGGTCTGCCTAGATATGCTTGCTCCTTAGAGAAGCATAGGATGGTTTGGTATGTTCATGGCACAAGGGACTGAAGGGGGCCCCAGGGAGATACATGAAAGTGGCTTCTGATAGCCACAGTGGTACGCAGTGACCTGGAGTCAATCAGCATTGGGTTCAGATTTTGGTTTCACCTCTTAACTAACAATAGTATTTATTGGTGCTGCATGAAATCTTTCCAGCTCTTCCTTCTGAGCTTTTAAGCACATGGCAGAATTGCATTTCCCAGACCACAAAACTAGTTCTGGCCTATGAGTCATGAATGCAAAACTTCTAGAGTAGGCTGTTGCATTTCCGTCATGAGACCCCCCAAGAGTTCCCTTTCTCCTTCTGTCAACTACAGCAGGTGCTCCATCTGCCTGGGTTTCTGAGTGATCTCAGTGTCCCATCAATCCACAATGAGCATATAGCATGAGCATAATCAAACCTTTGTCCTTTTAAGCCACTGAACTTTGGGAGTTGTTTGTTCTGTACCAGAACCTCAACTACCCTGACTGATGCACAAGCTATGTGACCTTAAGTGTGTTACTAAGCTTCTCTGAGCCTCGGTTTCTTCACCTTCAGTACCATGGAGACATGGAGATGATATTTCTAACGTAGTTCCACTTGGGATTGAGAAATCAAAAGAAAATTATATCTATTGAGTACTTAGCAGAGACCCCAACATTTGACTGGCTCTCAATCAATCATTCTGATTCCTGCCAGTGGATTCTGATTGATCTGTACTCTGACACCCATGGGCTTTCACTTTTCCACCTTTCTTTCTCTTCTTTGACTTCATTCCCAGACTGCTCAATTTGGCTGAGGCCCTGGGGGTTTGACGTGCGCTGTTTGACACCCAGGTGACATGTTACAAACTCCAGGAACCTCTGTCAGGAAGGCAAGACAGCAATGCTAGTCAGTTTCTTAGGGTGCAAGGTTTTTTCATTCTTTCAGTCCACCCCTTCCATTAGCTGAACTTTTATAGCTTGGAAGGAAGACAGCAAATTATACACATTTCTAAGAATTCTTAGTGCAAGTGCCATAGTGTCCAGGCCTCATTAAACGTGGACCTAAGTCCCAGTTTGGGAAACAGAAAGCTTGGGCATGCTCTTTTAGAGCAGATCTAGGGTTTGCTCCTAGGCAATGTGCATCGCAGTGTGTCAAAGGATGCAGGTCCTGGGTCCCAGCCTTGGCTCTACCAGTCATAACCTGGCTCCTTACCCTTTCTGAGTCTTAGTTTTTCCCTCTGTAAAATGGGATAATAAGAGTGTCCACTTCAGAGGGTTGCTACTGGGTTACAGCAGTTAATCTACAAAAAGTGTTTAAGAACCATGACTGGCATAAGGCAAAAGCTCAGAAAAATTCTAGCTGCTATTTTATTAATATTATTATTCCCAATTTGGATCCAGATCAGCCTGCCTCTCCCCCTGCCTGCCTTCTCCCAAAGGTCCTTTCCTGTCCATCCAACATTCTCAGCCATAGTTTCTGACATATTGATGGGTTGAGATCCCCTGTGTCGTAGGTTACAAGAATTTGCTAGGAAGTGCTACAATTGCTTAAACATGCAAACTATTCATTTCTTGTTTTATAAATTAGACCTGATTCATAAATCAGGATTTTACAAAATTTTATACATTTTATAAATTATACCTGAGTTATATTAGTACCTGATTAATGGTTCTCTCTCTCATAGCACCACTCTCATTTGCACATTCTAATTTCCTTTCTTCTCAGAGGTACAGACCTTTTTTAAAAAAAAAATAATATACAAATAAAACAAATCAAGTGATTAAAAACAGAAAAAACGAATGAGTAAAAATAAGAAAGTGAGTAAAAATAAGAAGTCACTAGCAACGCCCCAAACAATGGGGAAGCACTGCTCACCTGTTGACATATATTCTTCCACATAGATACACGTAGTGCTATACTGGTCATTTCTGTTTGTAAGGCATGATCTCTTTTGACCCTAACACCATTCTGAGATCCATTTTTCTCATTCCCAAGTAAGACTCTGGGGCTCAGAATGTTTAAAAGGCTTTTTCACCAACACAGAAGAAATAGTGGGGGTACGATCACCCAGACACTTTAGGGTGTCTCTGGAGGTTCTGTGGCCGTGTTCTGCAAGGACAGGGGGTGGGGCTAGAGGACAGGGGAGGGGTTGAGAAAGGAGGTAGTCTCAGTGGGAGGTCTGGAGCGTGAGCTGCATCACAGAGTTGGTTCCACCTTGAGTCTGTCATTGGCCAAGGTCAGAGAACTATTAGCCAATGCTCGTGGCCTCTGGGGCCGGAACAGCAGTCCAGGCAGAGAGTCAAGAGGCAAAGAAACAAACAACGAAATACAACAGACTGTGACAACTGCCCTAAAGGAGATGAGATATAAAGAACAGCCACATTCATACTGGCTGAAGTGTGGGCTGAATCCCACAGGGGACATTAGGTAGCAATCACAGTCCTGAATTCAACTACACACTGAAAAATACATTTCCTTCCCCAAGAGAATACTTCCTTCAACCCTTCCAACATAGGGCAATATTTATCAGGTAGCGATCTACTTACTCATTTCATAAATAAACGAATACCTGAAACACCTCAGCATAATCCCTCCCACCCAACACACATCACACATCATCTCAATTAAGTTGAGAGAAGAGAAATATATACCTTGTAAGTCCCTAAGTTCTCAAGAAGAATAGACCAGGCAGAAGAGATGCCCTGGAACTATACCGTCCCACCCAAACCCAGACATAAAGAGAAATCTTTATGGCATTATTTGCTGAGTGGAAAAAAAAGGTGGGGGCTATCATTCAATAACAGAACACCTATTGTTGTAAACTGATAGAGGGACATAGAAATACAGAGAAATTGTAGAAAAGAATCGTAAAAAGAGAGGATTGATAGGCAATGAATAAAAATGCAATACATCTAGACAAAGCAATTCAACTCAGCAATTTTGAAAAACAAACACACAAGAAACAATTATTGGTATCTGCAACAATACAGATGGATCTCTAAAACATTATGCCGAATGAAAGAAGCCAGGCTCAAAAGGATGCGTGCTGTTTGATTTTATTTAGGTTAAGTTCTAGAACAAGCAAAACTGATGACTAGTGATAGAGAGCAGATTAGTGGTCACTTGGGGCCGGGGATGAGGGCTGCAAGTTGACTGGGAAGAAGCCCTGGGAAGCTCTGAGATGATGGAAGTGTTCTGTATGTCAGTCATGGTGGCGGTTACACAGCTGTACACAATTGTCAAACTGCACTCTTAATGCGGGAGCATTTTCCTGGATATAAACTATTTTTTCAATAAAGCTGAAGGAAGTCATGAATATGAATATATTATCTTTGGTGGGAGGATTGTAGAAGCCATTTGTTCTTATTTTCTTTGTGTGAGTTTCTGCTTTTTTCAAAGTTTTCTGCTATTCTAAATATGCCAGCCAGACTATCATCTACCTAAGGATAGTGTGATGGTTTAAAAATATTTCTGCAAATTCTTTAACAGTTCTTCTTTTAAGAGATGGAAGCCAATTCGTCTCCCCTTGAGTATAGATTTGCTTCCAAAAAACAGAATAAATGGAACTGACTCTGTGACTTTGGAGATTTGGTTATCAAATTTCCTGTGACTTCTACCTATATCTCACTCAGATCATTCACTCTGGGGGAAGCCAGCTGCCATGTGTAAGGGTGTAGCCTATGGAGTGGCCCTTGCGGCAAGGAACTGAGGCCTTCTGCCAACAGCCATGTGAGGGAGCCATCCTAAAAGTAGATCCTCCAGCCCCAGTTGAGCCATTAGATGAGATGGCAGCCCCTGCTGATGCTGCAACTGTGTCCTCATGAAACACCCTGAGCTCCAGAACCGCCAAGCTAAACTGTTTCTGAGTTTCTGACCCTCAGAAACTATGAGACAATAAACATTCGTTGTTTTAAGCCACTGCGTTTGAGGTAATTTCTTATGCAATAATAGATAACTAATACAGATAAAAATACTGTTTTCCTTACTGCTGACCTGTCAGCAACCAGAATAGTGCTTGGCACAGAGTAGGCATTCAGTTATTATTTGTTGAATGAATGAATGAATGAATGAATGAATACATGAATTAAACAATATTACAAATAAGCACAATTGTATGATACCCTTAAGGAAAGTAAGATACTATTTGTTGTGAGCCTATTACGAGGTAGACATTTACCCACATTAGTTCATTAATCCTCACCAACAACACCCTGAGGTTACTAATTATTGCCAGAACTAATTTAAAACTAGAACCTGTAGTCCACCTGTGCACATAGCAGCACCTCTCCCAGGTAGTGGACAGGGCGCCAGGCATGGACCTAGAACATGTTTTCTGTACTGCAGAAGTATCACTGATGTTTGCTAAATTGAGTTTAAAGAGGGGAAAAAATGATAGAGGGAAGAAGTGAAACACAAATATGAAAAGTCACCTCCACGGAAGAGGGCACCAAGGCTCAGAGAGATTACAGGACTCAGGCACAAACCACAGGCTGCTCATGACCAACTAGACCAAGCTTGAGAAATGAAAGATAAGCAACTCTCATCGACAGGACTTTCCCTAGTTATAATTGTCATTTTATTTTAGTTTTTAACTGGTTGCAAAGTAATACTTGATTTTTGTTTGAAGAGACTGGAAACTACAGAGGAACCAAAAATTTTTACATAATTCACCTTTCTCCTTATCTAAGAAGAAAACATTCTTCTGATCTTATATAATACATAACATTCTGATGCAATGAAAATGGGAATTGTATGATACATATTATACAGCAAGGTTACTCAAGCTTGGCACTATTGTCATTGGACGGTATAATAATCCTGTGCACTGCAGGATCCCCAGTGGCATCGCTCTGCTTCACCAATGCCAGTAGCACATCCAAGTTATAACATTAAAAAACGTCTTCATTATTGTCAAATGTCCTTGGACATTGCACTCCAGTTAAGAACTACTTCTATATATAGTAACTTGTTTCACTTAATAATTTGCAATAAACATTTTTTCAGGCCATCAAACATGCTTCTAAAATAGGATTTTTCAATAGATGGTTAGGTTGCACCTAATCAATGGGCCATGTTTATTAACTAACTCTTGCTGAGTGTTCACGCAGTTTCCAGTTTTGCTCAGTTTGTTTTCAAAGCCAAAGCATCACTTTGAGTCTTTACCTCCGCAGTGGAGTAACAACCTCAGTGCCGCATTTGGTCCAAAAAAATATTTTCTCTCTTTGTGCTGCAGAAAGTGCCCCGGGAAGTCTGGGTGAACTGCGGCTTCTGTAAGGAACTCTCGGGCAGGAGGAACTGCTTTCAAAGACTTGGCAAGCATGACCTTCACCTTGCTGTGGATTTCCTGTGACGAGCTGGGGCCCTGAGATGCTAAACAATAGACCCTGCTCATAAGCCTCAGTGGCGTGACCTCTTCCCTCACTGCTGGAAATCACTACAAAAAGCTCAACTCGGCTTTCTCAACCAAATTGTTCAGAACTAATTTAAAACTTCTGATTAAGCCAGTGTGTTAAAATGGCAGCTTCAGGTTGTTCTTATTACCTCTAAATAATCACAGGGCAACTGGTCAACCTGGTTGGTATATTGGATGAAATGCATCAAATGGGGCTCCCTAGGGGTAGACTGGGAGTGAGACAACCTGGGTTTCTGGTCCTACTGTGTGAATTTAGGACAATCACAGAATCTGTGTGGGCCTCAGTCTTCTTATCTATAAAATAGGAATGAGAACACCTCTTTTACCTGACTCACAGAGTATTGGGAGGATTAAATGTATTGCTATATCTGAAGACACTTTGGAAATTATCACACATTATAGAAATGTAAACAACTGCTAGGATTATCATGTTGGTTGAGGAGAAGGTTTTATCAAGTAGTAAACTCTATCCTCAATTAGATGCTGTTTCATTCGGGATTAGGGGCAGGAAAGAGAAGTTACTCTAAAAGTCAGATAATGACAAGTGTTGGTGAGGATGCAGAGAAATTGGAACCCTCATATACTGCTGATGGGAATGTACAATGATGAAGCTGCTGGAAAATTATCTGGCATTTCCTCAAACAATTAAATGTAAAGTCACCATATGACCCAGCAGTTCCACTCGTTCCACTCTTAAGTATATGCCCAAGAGAATTGAAAACATACTCACACACAAATCTGTACACGAATAATCATACTAGCAATATTAGTAATAGTCAAAAGTGGAAACAACTCAAATACCCATCGACTGAGAAATGGATAAACAAAATGTGGTATATCCTTACAATGAAATATTATGCATCCATAAAAAATAATGCAGCACTGACACATGCTACCACAGGTATGATCCTTGGAAACATGCTGATCAAAAGAAGCCAGACACAAAAAGTCACATGTTATATGACTTCATTTATATGAAATGTCTAGAATAGGCCAATTGATAGAGATAGAAAATAGATTGGTGGCTAGTGGGACAGGGAAATAAGGAAATGACAGCTAATGGGTTCAGATTTCTTTCTGAGGTAATGAATTGTTCTAAATTGACTGTGGCAATATTTGCACACATCTATAAAAAAGAGGTAATGCTGAGGAAGCTCTTGGGTGACACAAAATAACATTATTTTTATTTTTTACTTTTGGGTAAAATGGTGATGACAATAACACATGCTTGTATGACAATAACACATGCTTGTATGATTCACCTTGGTATTCCCTCTTCCTAGTAGAGTGGGTAACACACAGTAGAAGCTCAAAAAATAAAAACTGTCAAATGAGAGAGTGAACAAGTAGATGAATACACAAAAAGAGTTCTGTCATATATGGCTTATTTAATAATAATGCACATATATTAATAACAGAACACTAACATTTTCAACCCCTCTCTTCACTTAATGTGACTTCCTTTAGGAACTTTGTTTTGCTTATTTTCATCTCACTAATTTACCTGAAAGTCAATAAAAAATAATATTTACTTACATTTTTACATGTTTTATTTATTCATTCATTCATAAAGCATTTGCTACATATTAGAACATTTCACCTGTACTAACACATTTAACCTACACACAGTAACCTCTTCAGGTAGGTCCTATTATTATTTCTATTTTATAAATGAAGAAACAGAGTTCGCTCTAGAGATATAATTGCATGAGTCTGAAATGACACACATTCAAAGTTATTCATCAAAGTGCTATTTTAGTAGTAAAAGATTGAAAAATAAATGTCTAACAAGTGAGTGCTATTTAGATAAGCTATGGTACATATTTTGAATTACATATAATTTAGATGTTAAAAAAGAATGAGACAGGTATTTATATTTTGCTATAAAAGTCACTCCAAGATATATTAAGTGAAAAAAAAAAAAAGCAAGATAGACAACAGCATATATTGTATGCTAGTATGTATTTCCTGGTATATGTTTTGATCATATCTGGAAGAGTACTCAGGAAAACAGTAACAGTGGATGCCTCCTAGAAAGGGAGCCTAGAGGCTGGGTATATCAGTCAGGAGATGCTAGGTTATGCTGCAGTAACAAAAACATCCCCAAATCTGAGTGGCCTAAATAACAGAGGTTCATTTTTCATCCATAGAAGATCATCATGAGACAGTAGGGGTTCTCTGCCCATAGATCACTCAGGGATTGAGGCCAGTAGAGCATTCCTCCTCTCAAACATTGCTGGTCACCAGACCAAAGTGAAATCTGGAGGTCTTGATCTAACAATTATAGTCATTCGTCATTCTGCTCACACGTCCTTGGTCAGCACTTGTCCCATGATCCCCATAGCCACAGAGGGACCAGGAAATACGAATCTCTGGCTGTCTAGGAGATGAAGCACTGGTGAGCAGCATTAGTGATTACCACCCTGGGAACAAACATTGGAGGAAGAATTGCTTTTCTCTATAAAGCCTTCTAAACATTTGGATATTTTGCCATGGCATTTATTGCCCATACACACACTGAAATGTTTAAGAAGTACCTCTAGGAGAGTTTAGTACCATGCAAGGTAAGCATAAGTCCTAGGTAACTTGTAGAGACCACAAATGCCACTGGGTGAGAGGAGGGAGAAGTCACTGCACGCTGGAGGGGTCAGAGAAAGCATAGGCCATTTGACTTTCAACGTGCATTTAAGGATCATCTACTGGGTACCAAGAGGTGTGCTCTGCAGTGGAAACGCACAGTTAAATAAGACCTGGTCCTTCCCTGAGGAGTTCATAGTCAACCACATGGAAGTGAGTTAGACTGGAAGCCGGGACCATTTGAGGTCAAATCCCATCTCTCCCTGAGTAACCTCATTTGCCTCACCTGTAAAATGGACCTCCAATACCTACCACAGAAGATTGCTACACCAGGGTGGTCAGGGGTGTGAATAAATGTGGACTGAATTAGAATCTGTTGGCCCCTGAGACACCTCACATGTGGAAATATGATGCATATCTCCACTTTTCTTTGAGATGTTCACAAGGTGACAAAAAGATGCAGCCTGGGAGACCGCAATCTTCTCATATTTTTTCCTTCTTATCTTTCTTTATGCTAATGGACGAACTCTTTGGGGTTAATCGGGCCACTTTTCATTCTGTTAAATCACATCTTTTTTTATCTCCTCACTCAACACATCCACACAAAGCATATTAGAAGTTATTTGTGGGGAATAATCTGCTTCGTATCTTATCAATACTTTGAAGGCGTAATGCAGTTCAAATGGGGGCATTTTAGGGCTGTAAAGGGGGAGGGGGAAAGAATGTCAGAATCCTGGCATAATCAAGATTTGGATTAGCAAGCAATTTCCTGAGTTCCCCGACTTCATAGATAGGTCAGAGAGGTCCGTTCTGAATGGAACCCATTAATCTCCCTGTTGTTAGCGAGGAAACGTTGGAAAGTGCAGGTGTTAACAGTCTCGGTGTTATTTTTGGGAGAATATGAATTGAACACTCGCAGGAAGTGTACTATTCCCTTGCCAGCATCCTGGAGTATTATTTTAGGCAGCAGAACTGAGGCTTGTGAGCAGAAGCCGGCTTTCAACACACCTTTAAGGCAAGAAGGGTACTTCACAGGCAAGAATATGGCTGCAAAGATTGGGGAATTAAAGTAATCAATGTATTCTGTAATGATGCTCAAAAAGGCCACCCATCGTCCTCCCCAGGAAAGCAATGCCAATGTCCTCGGCCACGAGACCCACCTGACTTGGTAAAATGCATGGACTGATCCTGGTTCTGTGGAATATATGGGCTAATCTGAATAACACCAGCCAAGAGAAACACACACACAGTCAACTCAACATAGATGCTTTTACTTATAAGGGCTGTTCCCCCCAAT
This sequence comes from Eidolon dupreanum, assembly GCA_028627145.1. NCBI lineage: Eukaryota > Metazoa > Chordata > Mammalia > Chiroptera > Pteropodidae > Eidolon > Eidolon dupreanum. The sequence continues at coordinate 105,317,496 of CM053508.1, read as the reverse complement.
AATTTAAGAAGCTTATTCTTTAAACTCAGATAAAAAATTCTAAATCGAAAAAAAGTAGGAGTGTGTTTGGTCATCCTGAAGTGGTTCTGTCGGGCATGAAATGGTATTTTCTTTTTTTGGCTTCTCTTAGTACATAGCAGTTTGGAGCCTAACGCAGCACTGTCAGGCTTTGTAACTTCCTACTTGGGTGCTCTTGGGCAGATTTCTTAACCTCTCTCTGTGCCTTAGTTTCTCCATTTGCAAAATGGGGGGGGGGCTTATTTTAATAATGTAATAATGGTGTCTACCTAATTAGGTTGTCATGTTGAATAAAAACAAGTAAATCACTTGGAACAGTGCTGGCATGTGGAAAGTGTGACACGAGTTGGTTATGAGGATGAGCTCGGTTGAGACACTTGTTGTCTGACAGAGTAAAAGGCAGAGGAAGGGACAGCTGGGGAGTCAGAAGATGGAACTGCAAGACAGACTCCACCACACTTCCCAGCTAGAACCTCGTTTTGCATATTTGAGCCTCAGTCTCTTCATCTGTAAAATGGGTGCACGGTCCTTGTGCAGTCAGGATCCAGTGAGAAGTGAAAAATTTCTGCCACTAGCGAGCCTCATTACTAAGACCTGCAGCCATCTTCATCCTGTCCACTCCAGAGAAAACCTCCCCAAGGCCTGTGTGTGGTGTTTGTGGCAAGGAGGATAACTCAACAGGCAAGAAAATCATCGGCCTCACCCAAGCCCATTAGAACAAGCAGCTTTTTCCATAGATAAGGCTCTAATTACCTCGTGCCAGGAGGCAAACGGAAGATAAAATTACCAGTAATTTGAGTCATAAATACTTACTTTCTCTTTTAACATTTTTATGATACCCCCTCTTTTCAGATGCAATAATTTACCCTAATATGTTCCTCCCACTGTGTTTTCTACTCATCTGACATCTGTTTAAACATCAAGACAGCAGGACGAGAGTGAATTACATTATACTGATTATATGTATTTCATTCTACTGTGTGCTGCTAATGCCACATCAGCTTCATGTGTTGACTGCAAACCCAGACTCTGCTCTTTGCGTTATCTTGATGAACAGAACATAAATCATAACTCTTGCAACATGGAAAAGTACCAAAACGCCATCGAGTTGGTCTGACTCTTTTTTAAGTACTTGGAATGGAACATATTTGTCTCATCCCATTCACCCAGGGAGAACATGAATCAGTGCCTAGTGGATCTGCCACTAAACACTTAACAGGAGAACAGGGAGGACACAGGGAAAGACATGCCACTTGTTTTCTAAGATCATGTTGAATGGGAAAGTTTCCCACATGGAATTTTGTTGAGGTCTGAAGTCACTTAAAGAGATAGATGTCCCATCGAGATTAGGTTCCACTGAATAGGACAAAAACAAAAAAAAAAAGGAAGAGAGCAATGCATGGCAGCTTAAACACACAATATTTTATTCTTTATCATAAAAGAAGATAAAGGGGGTATTCCAAGGCTGGTGTGGTGACTCTCCACCACAAAGCTGACAGGAGTTCAGGCTCCTTTCAGTCTCCCTACAATGTGTCCTTCCTCTTTATGGTCCAAGATGGCTGCCTGAGCTCCAGCCATCACATCTAAGTTTCTGACAGCAGGATGGAAGAAGAAGAAAAGTCACACCTTCCCTCTTTTAAAAATTAGGCTTTATTTTTTAGAATAGTTTTAGATGTATGAAAACATTGTGCATATAGTACAGAGACTGCCCACCTACCCAACACCCAGTTTCCCCTCTTATTAACATCTTACGTCAGCACAGTACATTTGTTATAATCAATGAACCAATATTAATACATTATCATTAATTAAAGTCCATACCTTATTCAGATTTCTCTAGTTTTTAACTAATGTCTTTTTTGTGTTCTAGGCTTCCATCCATGGTCCTACATTACATTTAGTCGTCGTGTCTCCTTAGGCTTTTCTTGGCCGTGACAGACAAGTTCATTCCCCTCCCTTTTAAGGAGACATGACATATCCCTTTACTTTTCATCAGCCAGAACTTAGTCACATGGTCATACATAGCTACAAAAGGCTGGGAGATGAGTCTTTATTTCAGATACCATGTGCTCAGTAGAACACTAAGGAAGAGGTAGATCCCATGGATAATTGACAGTCCCTGCTACAGAAGACCACCTTGTCAGCCTTCTGCTTTAGGCCAACTAGTTCCTAACAGCCCCATTCGATGGGGGCAACTGTAGTGCAGGAAAGGTGATTACCCCGAGGTCCCCAGGGGAGAGGAGACCAGTGAATTGCTCTTTCCATTCTACCAGACTCCTTTGACTTTCCTCTTCTATTTCTCTCAAGCTTGTTTCTGAGCACATCCTAGCCATCATCCTACTCTCATTTCAAGCCTCACTTCAAGCACTGCATCCTCTAAGAAAGCTTGCCTCATCCCTGGGCTGGGACAGAAGACCCTTCCTTGTTGCCCTCGGCCAGGTCAAAATAACCACTAGCTCACATGTTCTGAGAGTTTTTACTGGACCTTATTATGTGGCAAGCACTGTGCTCTGTGCTTTCCCACATTATCTCTTGGAATCCTTAAAGTATTATTACTTTTCCAGCTTTATGTAAGAGGACACTGAGGCTTCCTGAAGATTAATTGGCCTAAGGTCACTGCCAACACAAGATGGAACTGGGATCCCAAACAGATCTGTCTCTGGAGCCCACACTCATTACCACAGTATTACACAACCATGAGGGCACATCTCACTCACTCGGGGACAGTGGGCGTCTGAGGGTCCTTGTGGAGGCTCTCACAGCTCTGGAGGCCTGAAGTCCAAAATCAAGGTGTCAGCATGTTGGTTCCTTCTTGGGGACTTAGAGGGAGAATTTGTTCCGTGACTGTCCCAGCTTCTTGTGTTGACAGCAATTCTTTTTTATTTATTTATTTTTTAAAATTTTTTGATTAGAGCTGACATTCAATATAATTTTATATTAGTTTCAGGTATATAGCATAGTGGTTAGACATTTACGTAATTTATAAAGGGATTCCCCCTATTAGTCTAGTACCTACCTGGCACCATACATAGTTATTATAATACTATTGACTATATTCCCTATGCTGTACTCTACATCACCATGACTATTTTTTAACTACAAGTTTGTACTTTTTATTCCCTTCACTTTTTTTACCCAGCCCCCACAACTCTCTCCCATCTGACAATCACCAGTCTGTTCTCCGTGTCTATGAGCCTGTTTCCATTTTGTTTGTTTATTTATTTTGTTCTTTAGATTCTACATATAATTGAAATCATACGGTGTTTGTCTTTCTCTGTTTGACTAATTTCATCTGGCATAATACCCTCAAGGTCCATTCATGTTGTTGCAAATGGTAAGATTTTATTTTTTTAATGACTGAGTAATATTCCATTGTATGTATACAGTGCATCTTCTTTATCCAATCGTCTATTGATGGACATTAAGGTTGTTTCAATATCTTACCTATTGTAAATAGCGCTGCAGTGACCATAGGGATGCATATACCTTTTCAAATTAGTGTTTTAGATTTCTTTCTGGATAAATACCCAGAAGTGGAATTGCTGGGTCATAAGGTAATTCTATTTTTCTTTTTCATTTTCTTTTTTTGCAGGAGCCTCCAAACTGTTTTCCATAGTGGCTGCACTAATTTGCAATCCTACCAACAGTGCACAAGGTTTCCTTTTACTCCAAATCTTTGTCAACATTTGTTTCTTTATTTATTGATGATAGCCATTCTGACAAGTGTGAGGTGATATCTCACTGTGGTTTCAATTTGCATTTCTCTGATGATTAATTATGTTGAGCATCTCTTCATATGTCTACTGGTCATCTGTATGTGCTCTTTGGAGAAATGTCTATTCAGGTCCTCTGCCTTGAATTTAATTTTTTAATTGGATTGTTGGTTTTTGGGTGTTAAATTGTGTGAGTTCTTTATACATTTTGGATATTAACCCCTTATCAGATGTATCATTAGTAAATATCTTCTCCCATTGAGTAGGCTATCTTTTCATTTTGTAGATGGTTTCCTTTGCTGTGCAAAAACTTTTTAGTTTGATGTAGTCCCATTTGTTAATTTTTTTTCTTTTGTTTCCCTTGTCCAAGAAGATATATCAGAAAAATATATTAGTAAGAGCAATGCCAGAAAGTTTACTGCCTGTGTTTTCTTCTAAGAGTTGTATGGTTTAATGTCTTATATTTAACTCTTTAATCTATTTTGAGTGTATTCTTGTATATGGTGTAAGAAGGTGGTCCAGTTTCATTTTTTTTGCATGTATTTGTCCAATTTCTCCAAAACCATTTATAAAAGAGAGTGTATTTACCCCATTATACATTCTTGCCTCCTTTATCATAGATTAAATGACCACATAGGTGTGACTTTATTGGCGGATGCTCTTTATTCTGTTTCATTGATCTATGTGGCTGTTTTTAAGTTAGTACCATGCTGTTTTGATTACTACAGCCTTGTTGTATAGTTTGACATCAGCTAATGTGATACTTTCAACTTTGTTCTTCTTTCTCAAGCTTGCCATCAGTATTCGGGGTCTTTCATGTTTCCATATAAATTTTAGGATTGTTTGTTCTAGTTCTGTGAAAAAAATGCCATTGATATTTTGATAGAGATTACACCGAATCTAGAGATTGCTTTGGGTAGAATAGACATTTTTGTGATGTTAGTTCTTCCTACCCGTGAGCACAGTATATGCTTCTATTTATTTGTATCTTCTTCAGTTCCTTTCTTCAATAACTTATAATTTTCAAGTATAGGTCCTTTACCCCCTTGGTTAAATTTATTCCTAGGTATATTTTTTGATGCAATTGTAAATGGGATTATTTTCTTAATTTCTCTTTCTGATAGTTCATTATTGGTGTATAAAAATGCAACCAATTTCTGAATATTAATTTTGTATCCTGCTACTTTACTGAATGCATTTATCGGTTCTAACAGTTTGTGTGTGTGTGTGTGTGTGTGTGTGTGTGTGTGTGTGTGTGTGTGTGTGTGTGAATATTGTCATTCTTAGTGCCCCTTGGCTTGTGGCTGCATCACTCCAGTGTCTGCCTCTGTCGTCACACAGCCTCTATCTCTGTGTTCAAATTTCCCTCTTCTTATAAGGATAGCAGTCATTGGATTAGGGTCATCAGATCCACTACAACCTCATGTTAACTTGATTACACCTCGTTTTCAAATAAGGTCACATTCACAGGTACTAGGAGTTAGGACTTGAACATCTTTTATTAGAGGGCCACAATGTGACCCACCCCAGAGGCGGAGAAGGAGAGCTAGCTCGCTCAGCATGGGGGACAATGGTCTACTGGTGTGTTTGTTTGCTTGTCTATTTTTACTACTGTATCTATCAAAGTACCAGCAAGAAACTAATATCCCTCTCAAATGGGGACCTGAAAAGAGTTTAATTGGGGAAGGGGGTGATTTACAAAGGAAACCTACAAGGAGTGGTGCAGCAGCCAGCATGAACGGGGAGGAGAGAGGGGCCTACAACAACTTCTAGGACTAAATGGCTCAGGGGAGAGTTAATAGAACTGCAGACAGAAGCCGAGGCCTTTCTCAGAGGCATACAAACAGCCTACTGTGAGCCTGGAGCAAGGCAAATGGATACCACAGTTTCTCTCCCACTCCGCCCCGATCTCTTGGTGATTTTCATTGGCTGAACTCAACTAGAAAAGAGGACAGGGGAACCCAAAAAATACCATGCGGAATGTTATTACCTGTTACAACCTCCGAGGGCACAGATGGAGAAGGAAGGTGAAAGGCGGGTCAGTAGGTGTCCCACCCACATTTCTAACCATCCTGCGACGTGTTGACGTGCCAAAGGCTCCCCAGCTGCTGGTGTGTAGGCAAGTGACGCAAGCCCAGGATATGAGATTCGAGTGCCCAGACATCCGAGTCTAGGGCAAGGCTCAGTGCAGGTTGAATCTACCCCCGCCAGCCTGGTTCTAGCAGCTGATTTACCAGACTCTCGTTGCCACATTGTACCACTTTCTGGAAATTCTGTAACTCAGTAATATTCTGTCCTAAATGCCTTGCTACTGGGTCAGGCAGAGTGAGTGTCTTGCTCTGACCAAGAACCCTGAGTGGTGTCAGCCAGAGCAACAGTTTGGGTCCCCCAGGACAGAGATGATACCTCAGCTAGGGTTCTGAAGAGACTTCAGAACTGTTAATACAGGAGTAAGCAGGCTGAGACGAGCAGCCTCGGGAAGCCACTGACACCTTAGGTCTGCAGGGCAAGGAGTGGAGATGGTATTCCAGAGCCTGGTGGAGCCCCAGAGCTGCAGAAGAGAGAAGTTTATGCAGACGACAAAGCAGGGCCAGGCTGTACCAACGCTATGAGGGAGCAGGAGGCAGAAGTACCCTGACACCTCTCTCACCCCACCTATCGGTCTCCTGCCATCCCCAATTGGTTGAACTGGATGAGAAACCAGAGTGAGGACAAGAGAGACCAGAGTTGCTGTCTCTTAGGGTCAGAGAAGGATGGAGAGGCTGCAGATAAGTCTGGAGATGAAGAAACACCAGCTCCCCCAAGGATCAGAAATGGACACTGGTAGGGTGCCTGCTGTGAGCTTTCTGGGTGCTGTCCAGATGCTTAACTCACACAACCTTGCTCAATTTTGACCATTTCCTGTAGGGTTGCCTTGGAGACATACATGCTAATCACTGCAGCCCAGAGACCTGTCTGACTCCAGGGCAGAATTACAGCTACTTCATTTGAGCTCACAATTTCTGGTGGCTAAACAAAGTCTCTCTCTTGTTCCTATCTACGAGATGGAGAAAACAGACTCAAAGAGGTTAAATTCTCTTCTTGCGTATATATCAGTCAGCATAGGCTAACTGCTGAAACAAGGATCCCCAAATTCTGAGAGCTTAACCCAACACAGATTCCTCTCTCATGTTACCATTGAATGCAACAGTGAGTGGGTAGTTGGCTACTCATAGTCATTCTAGAACCCATGACCCATTTTTCAAGATCTTGGAGTTTCCCACTGGATCTCAACCAGTGGGAAGAAAAAAGAAATCATGGAAGATGGCAGAAGTTTCAGGAGCCAGGCTGGACATGGCACAAAGCACCCCTTCCCATATTCATTGGCCAGATCCCAATCTTGGGACCCCACCTGACTGCTTGGTAGGGGTGCGGGGGGAATTAAGTCAGGCTGTGTGCCGGAATAAAGTGAGATATATAGGACTTGGTGAGCACAGACAGACTCTAGGGAGTACCTCAAGGATGGCTGCCACAGTGAGAGGCAGAATGAAGCTATGTGGCTGGAGAAAAAGGACAGTCAGGGGCATGAGATGTGAGGGGCGGGGGACAGGGCCCATCCTGCAGACCTCACAAGCCTTGACTTTGGAGGCCATTGAAAGGAGTGATGAAAACAGATTAATTGACTTTCCCAAGGTCCCTTAGCTAGTTAGCTGAGTCATTTAGATGCTGGAGCTCCATGCTTCCTCATCCCCCACAATTATTACAGCATTCAGAGGTGGTGGCCACCACCTCCACATCTTCCAGGCTTTGAGTCCCACCTCCTCGCAGAAGGACAATGCTTTTTCACTGTTGATTTTTCCCAGCAATATTTTGAGACAATGGGATTCAGAGGGCTTTGCGTGTAGGTTGGCAGAGCTATTTATCTATGCTGCATGAGTCCAGCCCTTGGTTTCTATGAGCATATCGTAGGCAAGTGCCCGCAGAGCTGACTGCGAGACAGGCAGCCTTACAAATTACTCTGTTAAACCTAAAAGCTTCAGCAATCCTGGGGATTATGAGGAGCCCAGCGAGGCCTTGTTAGGACGGGCGTCCGGGAGAACATGGAAGTTATTTACATTTGTTGAAGGGCCAGTTTCAGTGAAGGATGACAGGGCCTCGGCCTCAGAGAATCAAGTGTGCATGGGCTTTTTTTTCCCAGCCAACTCTCAAACTCTCAAGAGGTCAGATACAGTGCAAGGCAGAAATCACGCTCTGCTTCAAGCGGGGATGTGGCTGTGGGCGAACCAGGTGCCAGGCGCCAAACTGTCTCTCTGGAGTTTGGTGCCTTCCAATTTTGGATTCTGTGAGCTTGGCAAAGATAACACCTGTCTCAGACACCTTTTCACAGGTTCCAACCAAATTCTGCAGGTGCCTTCCTGGCCATCCACACTGGGCACCTTCCACCTCCCACTCTGGGAAATTTCCATTGTCCCCAGGGGCAATAGATACTGTAGGGCTTGCCCGGCGCCCATCCGTGCATGACCAGAAAAGAGTTCATACTTTATGGGATGGATCATTGGCCAACGAGTAGCAGAAGCCAGTAGACAAATTTCCTCCTTTCTCCTTGGATGAACTGTCCTATGAAGCAATTGTTTATATGGGCTTTAGGAAGATAGTACCCTAAAACTGAGCAATTAATTGCTCTTAATACCAGCTGATGTCTTAACACCAGTTCAGACCCTCCTGTTGGCTCTCCTTCCCTCGCTTCTGCTTCCTGAGATTGCATCTCCTAACAATGCCTAACTTTTGCCTCAGGTTTTGTTTTCTGGGAAGCACACGCTAACACACACACACACACACACACACACACACACACACACACTTTTATACACACACACTTGCACACATTAAAATGGCGATTACTTTGGGACTTTTTCAATCCTGATAAGTCAAGGGAGCTCTTTTTTTCTTCCAAAAAATGATCGACAATAACAGCTTCATTTTCAACATTGCAGGTATCAGTGGCAGAGAGTGATGGATTGCTCTCATTTCCTTTTTCCTCCAGGGCACACAGCCACCCACATTTCCCAACTCCCTTGAAGTTGGGGGCAACCCAGTTGCCCAGTTGTGGGCAGTGGAATGTGACAACAGTGATGTTGATCACTTCCAGATCTGATCTATAAAATGCTAATATGCAACCTTGCCCATCCACCTACCCATCCTGGAGAAGGCTGACTCAGAAAATGGAAGGAGTAAAGCTTCCCAGGAGAGTCACCCAACTAGGAAAATCAACGTTGGGCTTTTGTGTGAGCAAGATATAAGTCTCTATTGTGTCAAGCATCTAAAATATGAGGTTGTGTGTTGACGGAAAGACAATTCTCATGCATATGATCTGTCAGACTTTGCATGAAGTACATTTCAATGCATGATTCCATTTAATCTTCACAGAGGAAGTCCAGTTATTAGTAAAATTGGACTGCTACAGAAATTGAGGTACAAGAGATTAGAACATAGAAGTTCATACAGTTAGCAGATTGAGGGATGCTGTCTAGAGTTTTACCACTAAAAACACTCTTACCATCAGAGAGCGTGCCCATCTCCACTTTAGAGATGAAGAGACTGAAGTTCAGAGAGGACAGGTGACTTACTTGAGATATCACTCAGTTTACTGGAGTGCCAGTGGTCAGTTCTCCAGCTTCTAAATCTCCTATGCCCTCTCTAAGATCTCATAGACTAACGACTGTCTTCATCGTCCTTGGCTGTTTCTTCCGAGGGTGAAAGCAAATGATCCATTTACTGGAGGTAATGATCAAAGAGAAAATAAATAGTATCCAATGATGGGGTGCTGAGTCTAATGGACACTGGGCGGAGAAGCAGTAATGTTGCTGCAAAGGTTATAGGCAGAGTTGGAATCAGTTTCCTTAATAACTAGCTGTGTGACCTGGGGCAAACCGCTTAACCCTTCTGTGCTAGGGTTCTCATTTGTAAAATGAAATTAGTAATGGAACCTACCCTACAAAGCTGTTGGGCAGATTCTAACAAAGTTGTTAAAAGAGCTACTTCCTAAGCTAGCACACAATAAGCACCTGAACATTAACTGCTTTTATCGTTGTATGAATTTACTATTCAGCCAGTTGCAGGGAAAAGATCTAATATGGGTCAGATAATGTAAACCATTAAGCCGCTTTGCACAGGGAACTTTTCCTGTTCACCCCCAGCACAGCCACACAGAGATGGTGTGTTTAGGGTCTGAACTGGAAAGTAGGGAGCAGGTGCAGAAGATAGATGGGGAATGCTTCCTGAAACGCCCAAGTGGACATCTGACCCCTGCCTCCTTGTCCAGATGCCCTCAACAATGTATCCCATCAGGCACTCTGGTCTGAGACACCAGATGACAAGAATGACTTCAGCCTTTTCTCAAACAGAGATACAAACTGAAATCCCCTAGTATCCACCCCAGCTTGGCTTTGTGGTTTTCTATTTTTCTCACTCCCCAAAACAAGGTCTCAGGAACACGTAGGCCTGGTGCTCTGTGATTCCTGGGAAGAGTGGGTTGAGAGCAATTATCTTTGGGGCAGCGGATAAATTTTTTTAGGGAAGGATGTGGAATGTAGGGGAGGGGGGAACATGGGAGGAATGCAAAATACTTTACCAAAAAGTGCCGATGCCCCTGGATTGAACATGATGTGAAGATACCACCTCTTCCACAGAGACCTTTCATCCACCCATTATCCATTGACCCATTTGTCTTCTTTCCTTCCATCCTTCCTTCCTTCCTTCTTTTCTTCCTTCCTCCTTTCTTTCCATCTCTCTACCCACCCATCCACCCACCTGCTCATTCACTGACTACATACTTATTAAAGCATTCAATATGGGCCAAGCACTGGAACATGACATTGAGTAGGAGAGACACTGAGCCTTCCCTCACCCCACTCAAGTTCATTGTCCAGTGGGGTATTCACAAGAATAATGATTAAGCTGCTATCTTGGTCTTGGCTCCCCCAAAAGCAGACTATGAGGAAAGGAATGCAAACCATATATTTGGAAGACGATCCCAGGAAATAACCATAGGGAAGTGGAGAAATGAGACAGAGAAAGGAAGGCAGCCAAGAAAATTGCCTTATGAAGCAGGTTGCATCCCTGTGGGCAACTGTAGCTCATCTGGAAACACCTCAAAGGCTTGTAGAATATACCTCAGAGCCATCCCAACTGAAGGACAGGGGAGCTGGGGTGGCTTCTGACTCTCGTCCACCTCTGGCTGAGGGCTGCTTCCGGGGCACGCAGGCATCCCAGGGGCCCAGGAGGACAAAGCAAGTCTCCTACTTAAATGAGCCACACGCAGGACTGGGAGGTGGCACCACACACATCTTATATCTGCGCAGGCATAAAAATATTCTGAACGGATGAGCAAAGGCCAGTGACAAAGTGCAGCAAGGTTACTGTGTGTGAGCTCAGCATACACAAATCAACAGCCACCCTGGATGGAAGCAAAAAAACAACTAAAAGACACATTAAAACACAGTATAAACTAATATGCCATTTCACTAATTATAAAGCGTCTGGGTATTACACTTTAAAAGAACGCACAGAATTTTTATGGAGAAATTAAAAACTTTATTAAGATGTGAAAGAAGACCTGAACAAATGAAAAAGCGACCCCTGTTCGTGGGTGGGATGACCTAACCGCGTCGAGCTGCCATTCCCCTTCAAATTAACCACACATTTTGACAGTGTCTGTCAAAATTCCAGAAGAATCATGTGAGAAACTTGACCATCGGATTTTCAAAAATTCATATAGAAGAATAAACTTCCACAAACAGCTAGGACAATTTTGAAAAAGTACAAAATGTGACTTTTATCTCGTAGTTCACCATAGTGCTTTATGCTGTCATCCCAGTATACATACATTTTACATATTTTTTCTTTACATTTTTATGTAAGCACCATTTAAACCTTAATAATAATAGTTTAAAAGCCTCATGATAATTCATCAAGTTGCTTTAACTTAATTTCCCTAAGCACACCCCTACTGTTGACATTTCAAATTCCAGTGTTTTATCATCCTTTAAAAAAATCCCATGGGAGAATTTCTTATTCTTAAGTGTACAAAACAGCATTGTTAATTCTAGGTACTATTTTGTACAGCATCTCTAGAACTTACTTTGTGTTAATAACTGAAACTTTATACCCATTGACCAATGTTTCCTCATTTCCCCCTACCTCTAGCCCCTGGTAAGCACCATTGTGCTCTGTTTCTATGAGTTTGACTTTTTTTAGATTCCACATATCAGTGAAATCATGCAGGTTTTTGTGTGTCTGGCTTATTTTACTTAATATAATTTCCTCCAGGTACATCCATGTTTTGCAATTGGTGGGATTTCTTTTTTTAAGGCTGCATAATATTCCATTGTATCCATTACATTTTATTTATCCATTCGTCTACTGATGAACATTTAAGTTGTTTCCATATCTTGGCTGTTGTAATGCCATGCGAGTACAGATACATCTTTGAGATTCTGATTTCAATTCCTTTAAATCTATACCTAGCAGTGGGATACCCGGCATACTACCATATGTTAGTGCCATTTTATCACTTTTTAAGGAACCTCCACACAGATTTCCATAATGTTTATACATACATTCCCACCAATAGTGCACAGGGTTCCCTTTTTTTTACTCATTCTAGCTAACACTCGTTATCTTTTGTCTTTTCGATAATGCTATCCTGACAGGTGTGAGGTGATCTCTTACTGAGGTTTTGATTTGCATTTCCCTCGTGATCAGTGATAGTGAACAACTTTCCACATCTTCACTGGTCATTCGTATGTCTTCTTTGGAAAAACATTGTCTCTTGGGGGCCTGGATGGGCAGCTGATCTGGAGCATCTCTCTTCAGATGGAAGGGGTACCAACCTCTTCAAGCAGAATCCTGGATGCCTTATCTCTGTGTTCCTGACGGGAAAGGGAGGTATTTACAAGGGGCGAAGTCCAACCTTTGGCCGTGAGCCAGCTCACATCCTCTGCAGAAGGCAGGGTTTTTTCAGACTTCCATGTTCTGTTGAGCTGAAGAAAAGCATTTCTTACACAGAAAAATAAATAAATAAACATGAGTAAAAAGAATGATTTTAATAATCAGCTTAGTGTGGTTGAAATGAGAAGATGTGAACACTGTTATTATATCTTGCTTGAACGCCTCACAGAAACAAAACATAGATATATTTTTTCCCCATTACCAATAAAAGTCCTGACTACAGATTATCAGGACTTTTACACCTGTTAAATTAGCAATGGTTTTACAACAGTAATTCCCAGAGCTGGCAATGTCTGGTGAATTTGGTATGTGCCACATTGCCAATGGAGTGTAAATTCTTACAGTCTTTTGAGAAACGGCTTAAAAATGGATATTAAGATCTATAAAAAGTCATATACCTTGATTTAATAAAAACCTCACTTCTAGAAATTTATTCAAGGAAAATAAGCAAAGTAGAACAAAAAGTTCCAGGTGTGAAAATGTTCATGCCACTAGTTTTATAAGAGAAAAAAGAGAAACATAATAAATCCAGCAGCAGAGGTCTACATCACCAGCTTGCGATATTACACAGCCTTTACCATAGAAAATAAAAGAGTAATGCAATGCTTGTAATTGAATACGTGAAAAAAGCATATGTTCACTAAAAAATTATAAGGGTATCCACAAAGAATATAAAAAAACAGAAAAGTCAAAAATAAAAAGCTGGCTTATAGAGGCAGCATGGTAAGGAGTCAATTATCATTTTTAAGTTTAGAGGGCTATTAATGTAGCATAAGGTCATTTATGTGACTTTAAAATATTGAATACATTAAATAAAACTAACACTATGAAACAGATGGACAGAGGGTGCTGGACAAGTGGGTCTCTCCAGCCGCCAGGTATCCTTCAAGCTTGCCGAACCCCATCGACCACCAGGCAGTCATTCACTGCTCCTCCTAATAGTTCAGCATCAGGTCGACCCCATGCAATGCTGTAGCACCTGTGTGTACAGTTCAGCAGTTAAAATCGTGGCTCTGAGGTTGGTGCCTGAGCTTAAAATCCAGTTCAGCCACTCACTAACTGCATGATCTTGGAAAAGTTATCACCTTCTCTAGTATTCCATCCTTATCCTTAAGGTTCTGGTTACATGATAGCTAATTGCATTACCCAAATACATGTTACATATGACTTGAGACCTTTTCAATAAAGGTCAAATATCAATTCTCCACCTTACAATACTTTTGAAAACATTTTTAAAAATCCATCTGTTTTGGAGGGTAGGCATCCACTTGCCTAGAGGAGAGGGTAGGGTGTCAGAATGCTTCAAGTCTAAGTCTACGATCCTACGGCCCTTGTTCTTTGCTCTCATGGGAGCTCTGCCTTGTGTGGAAGACTTTCCGGAACTCAAGGTTGAGTTGTCTTGTAGTTTTTTCATCAATGCAAGCTGCCTTTAGCATCCATTCAATTGTGTGTCTCACTTGAATGCAAAAGCATATGGCCTTCCGCCATATTTTTTTAACAGCTCACGTGCATTGTTTGGCTTTCAGTCCTCCATCCTCCAAAATCTCATGTTGGGTGCCCATAAAAATGCATAAGGCACTAACTTTCCTGTTTTTCCAGGCCCAGGCTCTCTCAGGAAATGCATCACTATGTGGGTTTTCGCTCTGGTTCCCAGGCATGCAATGGAAGGTCCCATTCCCTCTGAGTTTGCAGCCCCATTCGCTGCTCCCGGATCTTTATTCTCTGGGGGATGGACCTGGAACAGCAGGGTGCCCACGGAATTTTCTGAGGGTGGTGCTGGCTAATCATTTGTTCATCAGCCCACATGCTCAGACAGCAAATATTTAATAAGTATATACCATGCACCAGGGATTCTTACCTTTAAGAAGATTAGATTCGTATGGGGAATTATTCTAGCTAGCTAATACTATGTAACAACTCTCCTCAAAACTTAGCGATTAAAAACAATACTCATTTTATCTTCTCCTGTATTCATTTGGTAGGGTTGCCATAACAAAGTACCACAGACTAGGCGACTTAAACAATAGAAATATGTTGTCTCATAGTTCTGGAGGCCAGAAGTCCAAGATCAAGGTGTTGGCAGGTTGGTTCCTTCTGATGCTGTGAGGGAGAATTTGTTCCAGGCACCTCCCCTACCTTCTGGTGGCTGCTGGCGATCCTTGGCGCTCCTTGGTTTGTGGAAGCATCACCTCGGTCTCTGCTTCATCTTCACATGGCATTCTCACTGCGTCTCTCTGTCCAATTTTCCTCTCACAGGGACACCAGTCACACTGAATTAGGGCCTACCCTAATGACCTCATTTTATCTTGATTACTCTGTACAAACTCCATCTCTAATAAGGTGACATTCTGAGTTACTGTGGGTTAGGACTCCACTGTATCTTTCTTGGAAATACACAGTTCAAACAATAGTATCTTTCATGGGTTCTGTGGTCAGGATCTCTGGAAGGGCTCAACTGATGGTTCTGGCTCTCTCATGTGGCTGCAGGCAGATGGTGGGGTGAAGGGGTGTGGCTGGCACAGCTAGCAGTGGCTGGCTTCCTTTCTTCATGTAATCTCAAGTCCTCTGGTGTGGTCTCTCCACCTGAGCGAGTTGGGGCTTCCTCATAGCATGGCCGCCTGGAGCATCAAGAGTGAGCACCTCACTGAGCAATGGGGAAAACACCCTGCCTTCTATGAGCTAGTTTTGGAAGTCTCATAGTGTCACTTGTGCCATCCTCTGGTGGCCAAAACTGTCACCGACACTTGTTGAGTTTCAAGGGATGAGGATATGGACCCCATTTGTTAGTGGGAAGAGTGTCGAAGTCCCACGTGGAATGGGAATTTTGTTGAAGCATCTTTGAAAGGTACAATTGACCACAGGGATGATGGAACAATGGAAACATGATATGGCAAGGTGGTGACTGCTATTTTCCGGAAAAGCATGGGTTGCCATGGAAACATAGGAACTAGGTACCCAGAACTGCGTGAAGAGTCAGTAGGGCTTCCACTGGAGGCTAGGCTGAGAACTAAAAGCAGGTGAGCAGCAGTTAGCCAGACAAGGGCAGGGTGGGGTGGTCTTAGCAGAAGGACTCATCTATGCCAAGGCCAGGAGGTAGGAGGAAGCATGGACATTCTGCAAGAAGCTGGAATTCCACTGGGCAAGAGAGCTCTCCCAGCTCCTTCAACAATTCCTCAAGGTCCCAATTCCCTGTGAAGTTCCCAACCTCTGTGAAGCTGCTTCCTCTTCCACAAAATACCCTAGTTTTAGTAGGCAATGTTGTCTCTGTACAACTACAGTAAGTCCCCACTTAACGTCCTTGATAAGTTCTATGACTAAAAATGAAATTACAACAATGAAACCAAATTTACTGTAAGCTAGATGACATAAACAAGAGTTAAGTTCCTAAAGAATCTCACTAACATTATAAAGCTTAGAATAACTACAGTAGACTCTATTTTATACATTTAATCCAGACTAATAAGTGACTACCATGCCACAGTTGGGAGCCCTCGTCTGTTCACATGATTCTATGGCAGTCATTATTTTGAAATTGACTCTACATTTATCTAGATCAGGGGTTAGCAAACTTTTTCCATAAAGGGACAGATAGTAATATTTTAGCCTTTGTGGAACATATGATTACTGTCACGAAAACTATTCATGTCAACTGGTATAGCGCAAAAGCAGCCCTAGATGATATGTAAATGACTGGGCACAGCTGTGTTCTAATAAAGCTTTATTTACAAAAAAACAGGTGGAGGGCTGGATTGGACCATGACCCATTGCTTGCTGACCCCTAATCTAGACTGAAGTTTTTCTGGTCAGAATTTAAGTCCTAGCTTCCAGCACTTACTGTGTATGACTCTGAACACATCATTCAACTTCTGTGAAGCTGTTTCCTTCTCCACAAAATGTTTTAGTAGACAATACTCTTTCTGTCATAACTACAGTAAGTCTTCACTTAACATCCTTGACAGATTCTATGACTTAAAGTGAAACGATGATAACAAAACCAAATTTACCATAGGCTAAATGATATAAACAAGAGTTAAGTTCCTATAGCATCTCATCAGTGTTACAATGAAACAACATTAAACAAAATAACACTCAAGGGCCTTGCTGTACTCAATTCTTCTACTCAGGATAGGAGAAAAGGAGACAAAGAGTGTAAATGCACCTGGAAGGTTGTGCAGCATTAGGGTAAGAGACTTGGATGTTGCTATAGCAACCCTTGCATGCACTTCCTAGTTGTGCCCTTGAGCTGCCCCGAACCACAGGATCCTCACATGTAAAATAGGACTAAATGTGGACCACACTGTGGTAAGGTGAGGACTAAATGAGATTCCCTAAGGCCTCACACTTGGGGTAAGAGCAGACATCCCTTTTTGGGGAGCCAGCTAAGGAATGCTGATCCCATACTTGCACAGGGATGTCACTCTCAAGGTGACTTCAAGTATGGCCAGCTGGCTGAGGATGGATGCCCCCTAGGCCCATCTGAGCTTCCTCACCCCTGTGGTTGGCTGAAGTTGGGGAGCAGGGGGCAGATGCTCGCCTTGAAGGGCCTTCACCCCAGACACCCACTTCCTCCATGGGGAGGGTGCTTCCTCATTCTCAGCACAGAGACATGCCCCTCCCACGCTAAGGAAAACACGGTGCCAGCCCCCGTGTGGAGAATGTGACATTCCTTTAAAACAAGCCAGTTGTTTTACAGCCCTGCTTTGGAAGACTTCAAAAACATAAAGGCTCTAAAATCAAAGGCTTCCTGTTATAAATTCATTTCTACACCTCAGGTACTTGGAGGCAGGGGGAGGGAAAACACTAAGATTCAATGAAAAGTGGTTGAAAATGCTCTAAAAATACTCCGCTTGTGGGAGAAGAACAAACTGGACGGTCTTGAAGGGTGGGTGGAGAACTGCTTCAGGTTTGCCTAGGATTTTAATCCTTTTTTCATTCGTAAATCTTTAGTGTCTTAAAAAAATTGTTTTTTAATTTCGAGGCTTGTTGCGAACTAAGTGGATAAAAAGAAATTTAAAATGCAGAATGGATCTTTGAAACTTGATCTTACCTTAAAAGAGGAGAAAACCCAGATCTGAGACTCTGAGGGGTTGGGTGTGGTCACCAGCTGGTAACAGACAAAACAAAGAAAACTCAGGCTCGTGGGCACCAAAGCACAGCCTTTCTTACTCTTAAAAAAAAAAAAAACTTGACTACAGAAGCCATGTGTGTTTATTTGAGAAAATTCAGAAAATTCCTAAATTCCCAAAGAGGAATCTTGAAATCACCTGCGACTGTAATACCCTTGGACAACCCCTTTGAGGTTGGACCTCCGTCTCCTTTCCAGGCCTCGATTATCTACCCGACGATACAGATCTGTGTCCAGATGCTGTAGAAGATGCAGTGGATGCCCCACACCACTGGGTTCACCTGCAGCTGGGGTGCCCGATCTCCTCCCAACTCAGGACCCAGGCCTCTCACTTGTCACCTGCAGGCTCTCTGCTGCCCTCGTAGTTATGTAGGAGGCTGGGAGAAAGAATCAGCCTTTCCAGCCTCGATGGCAGAGGCAGGCACAGAAGACAGGACTTGGGAATGAGTAATAGCTGGGCAGCCAACAGCATACGCTAGATGCTTTTTAAAAGGATGGCAATGAGATTAGATCTGGGTTTTCGAAAGATCCGTGAATAGTGAGAATGGAGTCAAGATCTCTGCCTTCCAGGCCTCACCCCCCCATTCATGTTTGGCTGACACCTTCAGGTCTCACTCCAGTTAGGCTCCTTTGGGACCCCCGCCCTGCGACTCTTGAGTCTAGCACAGTTGCCTTCTTTGCCTTTCCAAACCCGAGAGCCACCTCCCCAATGGCACTCGTCACCCTGCACTAGACTTGTCCTTCCCTCCCCACAAATTGCTGACAGTTGGTATGCTTGTCGATATTTTAAGTTTTAGCCACTCTGCTGAGTGAGCAGCATTGTGCAATTGTGGTTTGAATGTGCATTGCCCAGCACCAGGGAAGCGCTCCATCTTGATGTGCTCCAATGACAAACACGAGGAAAACGTCGGGTCGTGCTCTTATTTACAGCACTGTTATTTTAAATCGCTTTCTTTGTTCTCATACTCTTCTGTTCAGCAACCGAGATAGTGCTCTGATGCCCATGGCCTGAGTAGAGCCCGCACAAGTGTAAGGACCACTACATCAATGAGAATCTCATCATTACACCTACTAGGGTGTGAGGCTGTGTTTACCTGATGCCAAATCCAGATTAAACCCAATCATTCCCCTTAACCTTCCCATTTCCAAAGGGCCAGATGTTTGGTGTCAGGCCATCAAAACATCTGCTGGCTGAGCTGAACTTTTTGGTTATCATTCTTGGATTTCATGTCGAGGAGACATGATCTCCACGGGTAGACACATCACACGTTACATGTCACACAGGGGAGAGCCATCCCCTGAGGAGCAGGGGTCTTACTGAATCGACAGATGTGTGGAGCCCAGAAAGCACAGCAGGAAGAATTGAGCTTGGCATGCAAGAATTTCCAGCCACAGCAAACAGCTTTCTGCATATCTTTTAGGGATTTTTAATAATTAGGGTATTAAACTAAAAGTCTGATATTTGATCAAAATACATAACACTCAAACGGAGCCCATCCATGGCCAGACAAGCAGGCAGCACATACATATGGTTTCAAAATACAGTTGGAGCTGCAGCGAATAAATGGAATTTTGGAATGATTTGCTTTACAGTTCCCTTAAGTAACATTATCTTGTTAAAGACATTAACCTCGGGCCTTTGCTGTTATATATTTGCTTTTATTGTTTTCATCCTGGGAGCAACCTGTAGGAGAGACACTCGTCAGCGAAAGAGGGGTCAAGGGTCGTGAAAACATTGATTTTCAAGGTGGCTGAATGGCCGTCTGGGGAACACTCACCAATTATGGAAAACAGACATTGCCTTTCAGAACCTCCTTTATAATTTGAAAAAAAATTTATGAACTCCCAAACATTAATAACCATTTCATAGTTTTGCCCAACATGAGACGGCCTCGAGGAAATGCCTCCTCTGATGTTGCTTTTCTTGGAAGAAAACTCTGTAGTTAGGCGTTTTCTCCCAGTGGGGCTGCGGCTGCCCCACGGCCACTTGGGGGGCTAATTCTGCAGTGGAGCAGCTCTCTCACCTGTTCCCCAGGCAAGACTGCAACCCCCACTGTCAAAGTTATTGAAAAATGAACCTCCACTTTCTTACATGGGTTTCTGGGGTGGCCTCCCCAGACAGAGCATGGCTGTGGGCTTTCAGATCGCTGTTTAGAACTCTCAGTCCCCCGTTTTCTCTTCTGTAAAATGAGGGATCAGTGAGATTGCTGGGATGATTCTAGACAATGGGGTAAAGAGCCCCTCGCCATTGAAGTCATTTTTACCTGCAGCTGATATTTTGGCTGCTCCAAATGGGGAATCTCTGGACCTCATTCACTCCCTTCTTGATTTTGGATGAAAAATGGCACAGGTACCATTTCTGAGCATCTGCAGTCTGTGTACCAGGCACTGAGAGATTGATTCCTGTCATGCTCACAGCTCTTCAGTGTAGGAGTCACATTCCCCATAAGGAAGCTGAGAGGTGAGGTGACTCACCTGGGGTTACAGAGTGAAATTTCACTCCAAGTTTGTCCCACCCCAAATCTGGGATCTTCCCATGGCAGCACCCTGTCTTCCACCTGCTCATTCCGACAAACTGCCAGCTTTTTGAAAACCCTCTTTATTTGGGATCCAAGTTGTCAGTAAGCCTCTGGGGGGCCATGTGTGAAAAGCCCAGGGAAATGTGGCTCGTCATGGAACCCTAGGCCCCACAGAGCCACAAGATCATAACCAAAGGGCGGACATCCTAATCAACTCCCTCTCCTGCCCTGGTCTAGTTCCATGGGGATATTCCACAAACTCACATGCAGCCATGTCTACACTCCTCCTTGAAATCATCTCCAAAGCTCAAGGCAGATTTTGTGATGTTCTGAGATAGAATTAACTCCCAACCATGATAGGGCATATTCTTTCCCTTCCCTAAAAAGGCCAGCCTCATGCATGAATAATTTGGAAGACAAAGTAGGCAGCAAAGTAACCCTTGGAAAGGGCCTTTTTCAAGGAGTCTGTGCAGGATTTAGCTCCCTTGTCCCACTTCCCTTCTCCTTCCTTCCTTTCCAGGCATCAGAGATGACTGGCCCAACTTCCTAGATAATTGGAATGGTCCATCTTGGGACATCATTGGGGTTTTAGTGACCAAAAAAAGCCTCTAAGACTCCAGAGCCCTAGTTAAGAAAAATTTTTGAAAACCTTGTTGATCCTGCTAAGATACAACTCTTAGAAGTATAAATTGGTTCAGCTTTTCCGTAAGGCAATGCAGCAATATCTACCAAAATTACAAGTATGAATAAACAGTCACTGGAACTCCTTGCTGCAAAGAGATTTAACTCTGAGATGTTCACTGCGGTGATGTTTACCTAGCTACCCATTCCCAAGGGATTGAGTAAAGAGGTGGAGACCAAAACGCAGAGGGAATTCTATCCAGCAAAATTGACATATGTTCCTGCTCTATCATAACATGAACAATTATCATAGGTACTTTCAGTTCATCTCTTTATCAGTGTGTGTGTGTGTGTGTGGTGTGTGTGTGTACACAAAAGAGAGATTTGTGTCTCTCTATGGGTAAGAATACAGATTCTGCCATCAGGCTAGCTGAGTTCATATCACAGTTCTATCACTTATTACTTATGTGACTTAGAACAGGTTATTCCACCTTAGTTCAGTAAAATGAGGATGATAATAATGCAATCCTGAAAGACTTGTGTAAGGACAAATGAGATAATTATGTAAAGCTCTAAGGAGAACAAATGCTAAATAAATGCAGCAAAGCATGTTTTAAAAACACATCAAAGGCAGGACCAAAGGACATTTAAATATTAAAAATAATTATCTCTGAATAGTGGAATTACTTGCGATCTTTTATCTTCTCCCTTCTCTGATTTTTCTGCTGTGAACATGTAACATAGATGTGTAGGAACATGAAAAATTTTATCCTTAAGTACCAGAAAGAATGAACACTCATATCCCTCGGACACATCCAGCTCCGTGAGCAGAGCTGGGCTCAATCAGCCAGGATGAGAAGGTAGGTGTCAGCACGGGGTGAGTATGGCAGGTAAAAATGACAGGTGTAAAGGGTAGGCCAGTGGTGTCTTGAATATGTCACAGTGAAGTCACCTGCCAAAGGCCCCACACTGGGAGGATGGCAATCTGGGGCAGGAAGCCATCATGAGCGATTAAGTCTGCTCACGGGTCAGGCCCAGCAGTGCGACTTCTTACCCTCCACCCGAGCCACTAGGCTGCACTGCCAGCTGGTAAAGCACAGGGCTCGGAGCACGGCCTGAGGACTCCAATCTGTCTGAGTTTGGGTCAGGCTCTGCCACTTCTTAAACTGTGTGATATTGGGCAAATGTCTTGACTTTTCTGAGCTTTGGTTTAATTATCTGAAAATGAGGGAAATAGTAACAGCAATTTCATGGAGTTGACGAGAGGATTAAATAATCAGGCGCCGCTAAGCAACAGGGAACAAAATGGGAAGTCCCCACCCTCACGGAGCACAGACATTAGCAGCAAGGCCAACGGTAATCACAGGATCGCCTTCGTTGATGTAAGATTCAAGGGCTCGTCTGTTTAACAAATAGTGATGAGTGTCTGTCTGTTCCACACCAGGTATTACTTTTGGCATCAAGCATACAGCTCTAAATAAGAAGACCAAAAGTCCCTGCCTCACGCTGATGGCTCATGAAGATTTCTGTCTGTAGGTTATGCACCATTTAAAATCTCACTTTAAAGAAATCCCTGCCTTTTAAAATGTTAACAATTTGTGAATTTGTATAGAGTACGTGAGTGTTCCTTGCTCTAGTCTTTGAACTGTGGGTCTGAAAATTTTCAACATATAACATAGGGTAAGGTGTGGGATCTCTGCCTTAATTCTAGGGGTGGAGGGGCAGACAATAAAATAAATTAGAAAAATAAATAGGATGCCAGTTAGTGGTAAGTGGTGTGGAGTAAAATTAAGCCAGGAAGGGAGATGGAGAGAGCTGGAGAGGTGGTTTAATTTTAAACAAAGCCGCCAGCTATGGCCCCATGGAGTAGAGTGTGTCTGGCCAAAGGCCTTTGTGTTCTCTCTTGCTCCCCCAGCCCAGTGGTCTGGGACTGGCTGGTGGACTGTATCACCCAGGCCCCCTGCCCTCTTGCTTCCTGTTGGGTTCAGCCAACAGGAGGCAGCAGGAGGGGATCAGAGGCAGAGGAGAGAGAGGTCAGTGTGCTTCTTCCCTGCCTCAGAGATGTGTCTCTGCAGGTGGCTGTGTCCCCAGCAATGAGTCTGTGCCTCTAGTTCTCAGGGATACGGTCTCTTCCCCTTTCTCCACCAGCCTCAGGAGTGGAAATATCTCTCTGCTCTCCTCCCAGAGAATCTCACTATCCCTTACTTTCTTCTACCTCTTTCATTCAAACTTTGTGAGCGAATTCCATCTCCTGCTGGGATCCTGAACGGAAAAGACCCGAAGCACGTGAGGGAGCGGACACAGAAGACATCATCAGGGAGAAGGCATTCCAGACACATGGCAGCTAGTGCAAAGGCCCTGGATGGGTACGTGCCTGGCACATTCAAAGAACAGCAGGGAGGCAGGTTCAGGGGGAGTGAGGTACATGGAACTCTGAGTGGGCAATACGTAGCTATCGAGTGCAAGTGGTCACGGAAGGCTTCGTAGAAGACAGAACTCTGAGAAAGAGAGAGATGGGAGGCAGGCAATGCAAGGGAAACCGTGCCAGCCTCATCCAGCTGTCTGAGGATTAAATCAGGTGGGGTGCACGTGCTGAGAGCTCATTAGCAGAGCCGGAATAGTAAGGTAGCAAGGTAGAAAAGGCGGTGGCGCAGGGCCAGGTGAGGGAGGCCTGGGAGGCCAGGTGGAGTGTTCCAAACTGACTGTCACAGAGCAGTGATGTGTGGAAGGGGGATTAGAGATGAATGGCGGTCTGGGGCAGGAAGCTATCATGAGCAATTAAGCCCGCTCACGGCTGTTGGCCAAACCCAGCTGTGAGGCGAAGAAGTCAGGAAAACAGAAGGGAAGGGCCTGACGTGAGACACTTTTTCTCAAGGAAAGCTGAAAATATGATGACTGAGTGCGTGAGCCTGGGGAGAGTTGGGAGAAGCAGACCGTGTCACGAGTCAGCAGGGTACCCGGGTTCCAGGTAGATAGACTGGGTTCGAATCCTGGCTCTGCCTGTTACTAGTTGTATGACTTCCCAGGGTCTCCCAGGGCTGCCCTAACGAAGTACCAAGGGTGTGTGTGTGGTGAGGGGCGGGGGTGAACGTCCTTAAACAAGTTCTAGAGGCCAGAAGTCCAGAGTCAAGGTGTCAGCAGGGCTGGTTCTTTCTGGGGGCAAAGAGGGAAAATCTGCTCATGCTCTGTCTCAGCTTCTGGTGCTGGTCGGCGATCCTCAGCGTTCCTGGGCTTGTAGCCACATCCCTCCCATCTCTGCCTCCGTCTGCTCCCTCTGTGTCTCTCTGTGGTGGTGAAGATCAGGTGAACTCAGACCTGGAAGAAGCTTAGCATAGTGCCCAGCTTACAGAATGCCATCAATAAACGGCAGCCCTGGAGGGTGCTAGACTTTGTGTACTCCGTGTTTTCTAAATGGGCGTGTGCCAGCATCACCTTCTGCTGGCATTTTCCTCAACTTTAGACAGGTCGACACTGAGATCCGAACCCACACCCAGCTCAGCACCTCCTCTGCACAGCTCAGGAATCCTTCTGTCCTTCTTGCCTTTACCTCCATGGCTGGAGAAAGCAGAGGGAAGGAGAAGAGGCCCACTGTACTGTCAGGGCGTGGGGAGGAGGCAGCCCCCAGACGCAGGTGTGGAGGGTGCAGCAGGCTGGGAGGAGAACACCTCAGACATAAAGCCCTTTCCAGCTTCAGGTTTTCCATTCTGGACTCAGAAGGCCTTTTCCGCAGGACACAGAGGAAAGCCGGGTAAACCCAGCTTCTGTGGGCTGGCAGGGAACCTCGGTACCACGTGTGACAGAATGTGGATGCAAAAAGGCTCCCTGCATTCAAACACGCCACTTCAAATGAATGTCTGGATGGGGCACAACGGGAAGCAGGCTCGGGCGGCCCGGCTCCAGCCTAGCGGACAAAGCACCACAGTTCGGAGCTCAATTGGGCATCAGCACCCGTGGATCCGAGCCTGCAGTTGGTGGGTAGGGAGACTCAGATCCTGAGAGGAAGGAAGGTGCCCAGAGGCAGGGCAGCGTAGTGGTTGGATGCCCTTTGACCCCTGCCCACACAGCCTCTATCGCTCAACAACTCTTCTGTAACCAGAGACTAGTAACCATCCTTGTTGGCGGTCATGAGGTTGAGGGTGAAGGCTTTCTAAAACAGCACTTGACATGTAGAAAGTTCTCCTTAAACATGAGTTATGATTATTTTCCCTAGGTTACTGAAAAAGCTGGAACTGGAACCCGGGTCTCTAGATTCACCTCCCCCTCGTCCCCCACAGTGCTCTTCCAGGGACCTGAGATGCCAGGCCAGTTAATTCACTGCAGCCAGAGGTAGTGGTGAGCTAAGGTTCCTGGACTTTGTCACTCCTCCTTCATAAGCATTTAGAACACAGGTCCCCTTTGTCCTGTGCATCTTGTAAGAGGCTGGGGACACGGCCTGAGGCCTCAATGGGTTCACTGTTTGGCAATAAGGATGCTGGGATAGGGCCCTGCCGAGGGTATGCACAGCCAAAGCACAGTGGAGCAAGTCAGGAGGGCTTCCTGGATGAAGAGACATCTAAAGCAAATCCTTTAAGGTGCCTGGGAGTCAGCTAGGCACAGTGTAAGTGTGTGGGGCCTCACAATGCCAGAAGAACAAAGAATAACCCCAGGACACTTACTCTGAGACATTTTCTCCATCATGTTGAAATATACTCTGGTGGGGGGAGAACATTCCAGCCAAAAGACCTCCCCTCATGCCCTGAGTCAAGGTTGCCCACAGCTGGTGCTGGGCAATGATTCATCATTCTCAGTAACAGCTCCAGGGAGGTGATGTGAAGGGCATTACCCCAAATGACAAAAAGTTAGTGGTATTACAAGCCAGGCTAGCAAGGTACTGGGGGTGGGGACAGGGCGACACAGAATCCTAAGCAACAGTGACAGGGAGAAATGCAATGGGAGTCAGAAGAGACACTGAGTTCAGGTCTTACTTCCTAGCTGCGCAGCCTCAGGCAAGTGTCTTAATTTCTCTGAGCTTCAGATTCCACCTCTTTAAAATGAAGACAAATTAGGTACCATGATGATTATGAAAAAGACACTATATTAGTTGAGATAGTGTGTGTGATAGAAAAACCCAAAATACTCCTGGCGATTCCTCTCTCACATAGTGACCTGAGATAGGTGTCCAGTCCTAGCTTAAATGAGATCAGGCCAAACTTGCGTCACCCTGACAGGCTGTTGTGGAGTGTGCCCTGAATGGCGGCCAGTGCTATTTTTACACCTTCACTGGAAACACCTGTATTGTGTATAACAAACCTCCCCAAAACTTTGTGGCTTAAAAAAACATGTATTTAGGTCACAGATCAGATTTTTATGCAGAGCTCCACAAGAAGGCTTATCTCTGCTCCACTGGGCATTGGCTAGGAAGGCTGGACTGGATGCCAAAGGATTCGATTCCAAGATGGCTCAACCCAGGGCTGGCTGGGTGGTGCTGGCTATCAGCTGGGAGTCCAGCCCAGCCGAAGGCTGCTGGCCTTGGTTCCCCTCCACATGGAACTCTTAATATGGGCCTCTCGGGCTTCCCCACATCATGGTATCTGTGCTCCAAGAATGAAGGTCCCCATAGGACCACACAGAGCTGGATCTCCAATTTGGGCCTACTCCAGGAAGTCACATAGCTTCACTTCTGCTGTAGTTACAGACACATCGGGGTCCAAGAGGAGGGGAACAGAGACCCCCACCTATGGGATGGGACATTGTAAGAAGAGTGTGTGAGATGGGAGGTTTTGTTGCAGCCATATGGGAAAATACAATCTATCAAATGCCTAATAGAGAACTCGAAAATGAGAGGGGGATGTCTGGATGTAGCCTAAGACACCATCCTTCCTTCTTCCTGAAATGGTGTGGCCTTAGCTGGAGGTTAAGATCACTCTCAATCCCAAGTCTATGCTCCGACTTGAGAAATGGTGAGGACAGAATGACCTCAGGTGTGACTGAGCCAGACTTACCAGCCTAGAACTTCTACAAATAATCTCACAGAACATTCAGAGACAAGGGTTGCTGACCTTCTGTTTCTAGAATGGCTTATCTTATTCAACACAATACACCCAAACCCGCAAATGGAAGACTAGACCAGCCTCTGTAAATAAGCATTTCTGGCTCCAGTTGTCCACTAAAAGTCACCAAGGTTGGTGTAAAGCAGAAAGATAAAAACTAACCAAGGGGTGAGTCCTTCTTGAATTTTTTTTTCCCTGCATGGATTTCCTGCTTTCCTACTCACTATAATCAGAATATATACAGGCTTATTTTTAAAGAGAGAGGACACCCAGGATAATTTTGAAATATAAGCTAAGGACAGGCAGCTACCTCGGAGTCCAAGGCTTTTGCTCATCCTAACTTGTGAGGGGTTAAGGGGATGAGATGTCCTTCAAGTATGGCCTGGTCTGCTAAGCCCTCAGAAGCACCCTCTGCTCTTCCCATCAGCCTACCAGTGTGATGAAGCCCATGTCATCTTGAACTTGGTCATGAGTCAACCTAGGGCTTCATTTCTCCTGATATCCCTCCATTTGGCCCCCTGGAGCAGGTGTTCGCCGAGCTCAAGGTCTCTCTGCTTACATAACCCTTGTTCCATTTGGAAGGATGAAAAATCTCCCTGGGGTTTATTGTAAACAGGCTTATGTTCACCCAAACACAGAGAGGAAAGGTCATGGATTATTCATGAGCCTCTCTTCCCCTGCTTGGCTCTCTCCACCTCCCACCAATTGCAGACACATTCCCCCACCCTGATATCTTGGCAGTGGCCTTGGACCTGAGCCCAACCTCTCCACCAGGCCATCAGGACACAGAACCCAGTGATGGGGGCCAGGGCCCATTTGGCAGTCCTGATGCTTTGGTGGGACCGGTTTTGGGAACCATTTTCACTGGGCCTCAAAGAGGAGGAGAGAGGGAGTGGGGGCAGGGAGCGGGGGAATTTCTTGACGAGCCGCCATGAATAGAGGCTTGCTCACGGAAAGACAATCTTTTATGATGACAGAAACCAAGCCAGGAACTCATGGTGAGGGGCCAGCATGTTTCATGCAGCAGAAGGAGGGCCTGTTTATTCAACAGGCCACTGTAATGCCGGCAACATCCATGCCCTAACTCCACTGTGCATGGTATTTGCGTGGTATTTTACACAGGACTTCCTCTGAGATAGCATTATCAAGCCCATTACACAGATAAGAAGCTGAGGACCGGGCTCAGCAAGGAAGACTAACTAGTCTGAGCTCCACTGGGCCTCAGATGGGGCAGTGTGAGGACCCACTTCTAAGATGGTATATTGGTGCTGACAGTTGGCCGGGGGGCTCAGCCTAGGTGAAGGTCCTCAACCAGGGTGCCCCATTTGGAAATCGTTTCATTTGTCACAATGATTGGGGGCCCCAGTTAGATATGCTATGTGCCTATAGAAGGAATTCTGTGACCCAAATGTCATTAAGAAAGACTGGCAGGCAAATACCTAGCTCTGGCTCCCAGCCCTACAGCAACGGCATCACCTGGGAACTTGTTAGAAAACGAAAATCTCGGGCACTACCCAGACCTCATGAAACTCCAAGGGTGAGAGGTGGGGGTGGGGCAGGCGTGGCAGCTGTGTTTCAAAGCACCCACTGATGCTGCTGATGTTCCAGATGGAGTTTGAGATGCTCTGCCCGAGGCCAAGGTCTGCCAGTCCCTACTCTGCAGACACAATGTAGCAGCCTGAGGGAGGCTTTGGCGGGTTTTTCCATCAAGTGGCTCCTAATTCAACTGAAGAGAAGAGCCAGATGGATGAGCTCACCCTCCCAACCTCATGCTTGTCCTGTGGGTCTTTGGAATTTAGTGTCCATTCTGTCCAGACACACAGAGGGGTGAGGGCATGCTGTGAGGCTTCCTTCAGGCTAAACCAGAGGGACAGTGTGATGGGGATCAAGATGCCCATGTGTGTACCCTGAAGGCACCCGGCAGACCCCGTGCTAAAGCTTGAAAGCTGTCCCTGGTGGAAACTGACCACCATGGGTGGGAGGGTCCAGACAGCTTAGGGGTAGGGTAGGGGTCCAGACCATGAGGATGGCTTGGAGGGTGTGGGAGAGGATAGAGGCAGAATCTCAAGAGGGCTGGCAAACTCTCTCCTCACCGCTGGTAGCTTTGAGCAAGTTAGCCAACATCCCTAAGCCACAGTGTCCCCATCTATGGAATGGGTGAGCCAGTCCTTCCTTATTGGGCATATGAAGTAATTTATCTGGAGGACATTTTCAATGAACACTTCCATTGTATATTATTTACCTTTATTTCTTTGCCTTTTGGTGTGAAGATACCCTGACCTGCCCCTGGCTGTAAAGGGAAGCACAGAGCAAGGAAGCAACACACCTGGGGGTCTCCAGCATGGTCCAAGCACCCACCTTGGTTACCACTGAGACGGGGCCTGGGGAATCCCTACATGGGGGAGGCCTTGGTGAAGGCACGGTGGAGGAGGCAGCTAGTTCCTAGGCATCCTGAGTTCTCCTGTCCAACCCACATCATTATCACACACACATTGCCCCAGGTAGGGCTGGACCCCAACCAGCATCTTGCTGTGGGCGCTCTTCTGGTCCCTATCATGCCCTGATCCAGGGCCCCAGAGGTCACTGGCACACCCCAGCCTGGGTGGACACAGCTCACAGGAGGTGGGAGAAGAGGGGTGCTGTCCATGAACTTGGCGAAAGAGGGTGCAGGCAGTTGCTTGATTCCATGTTTTATTTTATGTGTTCTTTTGGGAAGATGAAAGGCGCAGAATCATCCACATGGATGAACAAGCCCTACTCCTTGTCACCTACTCAAATGGGAGCTGGGTGAGCTGCTTATTCTCCCCAGCCTCAGTTTTTCCATCTGTTGGTGGGATTTATGAACCTTCATCTGTTAAGCCCTAGCATGTTACCTAATGGGCTAGATGTCTGCATTCAGACAGCCCCTGGTTGAGGTCCCGGATCCGCACTCCGGCTGCTGCCAAGTGACTAAGGAAAAGTTACTCAACTCTGCAAGCCTCAGTTTCCCTGTCCCTGCAGTGGGGACGATGGTAACCCCTCTCAGAGAGGAACCACGCCAAGTGCCAGGCCTTAGAAGTTACTCAAACAACAGTAGCAGCTGCCGTTGTTTCTACTGTCATGATGCCTCGCTCTCGTGACAGAATGGCCAGGCTCTGCGGACTGGACTCCAGCCGGCCTCAGTCGTGTCCCAGAGTGAGCTCCCTCCTCCCCTCCCTAAAGCAGTGGAGGGCGGCAGCTCTTTATCCATCTTCTATCATCTCATTGTCGCACAGCCCCCGTGCCCTCCACTCCCACCCTGACTTTCTTCCTGGGGTGGCTAGTCTTCTCGGAATGTGCCTGGGCTGGGGTCACCTGAGTCTTTGCTCATCCTCCATAACGGCTTCCATAAACACAGGAAATGCGGTTTTATTCCCCAGACACGACTGCACGAGACTCTGCTGGATGAGACATGCTCCTTCCAGGAAAAAGGCCCCTGAATCCACTCTCAAAGCTGACCGCCCCCATCCCTGCCCCAGGCAAGGCCAAAACCTGGCTTCCCAGGAGGGAAACTCTCCAGTTTGTGGGGTTCTCTAAAAATGTAGGGGGGCAATGATGTCATGCTGAGGTCACTCTCTGAGGATCACAGTCCCCTATTCTTGACCATTTGGAACTGCCAGCTCCCTATGCCGGGAGGACCCAGAGAGCCCCAGGCACTGGTATGGAAAGGTCCACAGGCCTGGGGTCAGATCCTAGTACTGCCTGTAGAAGCTTTGTAACCTTGGATAAGTCACAGTGTCTCAGTTTCCTCATATGTCCAAAGAAAGTAATAATAGTACCTGTCTGGGAGAGTTGTCACGGGGATTAAATGAGGGGTGTATGATGACTAGCAATGATGGTCTGGGTAAATGCTTTTTGCCTGGGTGGATGAATGGATGAGTGAATGAAGGAATAGGTAGATAAATGGTAGATGTATAGATGGGTGGGTAAATGCATGGGTGGGCGGGTGGATGGATGGGGGGGTGGAGGAGTGGTTAGATAGATGAATAGATGGATGGGTAGATGGATGGATGGGTCAGTGGGTAGCCGGATGGGTGAATGAATGGCTAGGTATATGAATGGATTAATGGTGTTATGAAGAAGAAAAAAAAAACATACTCAGAAGTTTTTAACTTTTGTTTTATTTTTATGCCTGAGGAAATGCAGTTTTAATTCTTGGATGAGAGGACATGGAGATAGAGGCACTGGCAATACTCGGCAGAGCCACTGCCCCAAGTGACTGGCCCACCAGCCATGTGTGCATGTGTTCATGGAAGAGTTAAATCAAGAAGAACAAGTTGCATTTCTGTAGGAGTTCCACTTTATTAAAACCTTAAACAGAGACATCTTGATAAACTAAGTTGGCCTCAGAGGCGAAGTAATCTGATACCAACATAAAAAAAAATGAAATAAATTAAAAGTTGATGTATGAGTGGTAGACGGAGGGATGAAGATGGACAGGTACCAACCAGATCAAGCAAGAACGGTAAGGTATAAACTGGAGAATCTAGGCGGGGGTGGGTGTATGGGATGTTGCTAAACACTCCTTTCAACTTTTCTCTATGTCTGAACATTTTCATAATAGAAGCTGGGGGACACAATGCCCTGCCCCGCCCCCAGGCTGGCTCTTTCACAAAGGCCTTTTGGGCCCAGGTTAGTGGAGCCACTTCTCTACCCTCCATAGCAGCACCCAGGAAGGTACCAAGAACAGCACACAGAGGAGAGCCTTGCACCTGCCCAGCTGTGGAGCTCCGATGAGCCAGTTTTGTGCCAAACCCTGCAGAGGAGATGCGGGTGAGGAGCATTCGGCCTCTGCCCTCAACAAGTTCGCCCTTTTGTAGGGGCACCTATGTTCCTGCAGCTCCCTCTCCCCAGAGAGGTCCATGGTCCCTCCTCCTTTTTATCTGCCCAGATATTTCTAGATTCTGATTCTGCTGATTGGGTTACCAAGGGCCAGTTGCATTTCTGTAGGGGATGCACACGTGCATTGTCAAAAACCTTAAACAGAGGCATTTGAGTTATATAACTGGACCCCAGAGGTAAAGTCTGGTGTCTGTAAAAAAAAAAAACTTTTTTAATTAAAAAAAAAAAGAACTGTGAACTGAGGCAGTGACAGAGGGATGAATAGATAGACAAATACCTGGTAAATTAACTTCCTGAGCACTTACTGTTGCAAGACTGCTCTATGTGGCTTATTAATGTATTTTATATTTAAACAAGCCTATGTGGCTTTCTGCTTATGATTCCCATTGAACATATGGGGAAACTGAGGCACATTGAGAGTAATGTCCAAGGACTCCCAGCGGATCTGTGTCAGAGCTTGAATTTGAGCCTAGGCAGCTTGCTGTACATTTGATGTGTCTAGTTTCACCCAATATTTGAGGTTAATTCAACTTCTTCCTCTTCAAGCTTCTAGCTGAGCTGAGAGTAGAGTCTGGCCCAAGGACATGCCCGGGTCCAGCCAGAAGCAGTGCCCTGAGTGACTTGAGACCCTCTAGCCAGATCTGAGCAAAGCTCGCTGGTGAAGCCAATGCCATGTGCCCTACATCAAAGGTCAAGACCCCAGAGGACGATGAAGGGTCAGCCCTCCAAGTGGCCTGGGCCCAGGGACCATGGCCCTGATCCGGCCCGCGGGCTCCAACCACCCTGACGAATCTTAGTGGCAACACAGACGTCAGAGAGGTTTTCTTCTCAGGCAGCGAGGGGAATGCTCACATGTGGGAGGTGAGTCACCATAAAAACCCATAATAATAATAACACCAGGCATGGACTCTCTTTTCTGCCAAGCAAAACATATGGCGGGGGCTGTTATTTCAATTTATAGATCTCTCAGGCCGTTTATGAGGCTGGTGGTCTGTATCCTAAGTGGGCAGTATGGCCAATTCTATTACATCTGGGCTCATTCCAGGCCTCAGTGGTTTCAAAGAAAAACCAGCCCTACAGAATAACATTGCCATGCCCAATGTCCCCAGATACAATTTTCTTCGATGACTCTCTAAATCTACCCACTGTTTAGATGGCCATTGGCCCAAAAGCAGTTCTTCAGCTACAGCCTGGCCATCCTTCCCTTAGCTAGTTCTGCGTAAGCTCAACTCAGCAGTTGGTGAGGTAGTGGGTGGGGGTCTCTGCTCAGGGAAAACCCTCTAGCTCAAACTTTCTCAATCCTGGCTATACATTAGAATCTTCCAGGGAATTTTATGAGCTAGAGATACCTTAGGTTACTCTCAAAATTTTGGATTCAAATGGTCCAACGTTGGCTGCAGGAAGTGGTATTTACAAATAATCCCCTCCCAAGTATTGAAAAGGGGGCGGGGAGCGAGGAGAATCCTGACTGGTTCTAACTCTTGGGCAGAGTCACCTGGGGAAGGCTCAAAATGAACATCCTCACTCTCTGGCCAACATCTGACTCAGTAGGTCTGGGGCGGTGCCGGGGAATCCGTATCTTTTATTAGCAGCTTCCTATGCAGGTGGCAGGAAGCAATATTTGGGAAACACCGTTTGACTGGGGTGCCCCTCCCTGGCCTTGGAAGTGTCCCCTGCAAAGGAAGGGGACATAGGCTGGTACCAGCTTCCCTGCTCTCACCCTAGCCATCGCTCCCCCAAGTCCCTCTCCTTAATCATCCTTAAGAGAGTGTTTCAAGTGAGGTCCTTGACTATAGCACTAGCATCACCTGAGAACTCATTAGAAATGCAAATTCTTGGGCCCTGCCCCAGACCCACCAAATCAGAAACTTTGGGGTGGGAAGCAGCAATCTGTTTTAACAAGCCCTGTGGCATATCCTGAGGCAGGCTGCAATCGGGGAACCCCTAAAGGGAAAGGAGGTGAAGACTAAGACCTAGGACTTTCTGAAGACCAATCCCCCACTCACTAGCTGTGTGATCTTTGATAAGATGCTTACTTTCTCTGATCCCATTTCTGGGAGAGTACATTGATTCTTGATCTATGTACCCCTTTAGAACTGGGGTACTTTCACCAACTTGACTTTAGATTTTTAAGATGCTCAAATCAAGGGACCTAGGCAGGGCAAATTTTGTTATCACCCCTTGAGTTCAGATGAGGAAACTGAGGATCAAGGAGCAGTAATGGGGCTTGTCGAGATCTACAGAGCTGATGATGAGTGGGCCTTGGTCTGCTTCCCCACAGGTCTGAGACACCCTCGCCCACCTTGTGGGGGTCAACCCAGGTCATTCTCAAGTCCATTGCCGGCTTTCTAGGATCCTACCAGTGGCACAACATGACTCCCAAGGCTGAGGGCTGTGAGTGGAAATGTTGGAGGTCCCCTAAAGCCAGCAGCTAAAAGACAGATTGCTTAAAGCCCCCAAGCTGCAGCCGGGGTAGGGTGGGGTTGTAAGGGCATGGCCTTCAATGGTTTTCACTCTAAAATGACAGCAGTGGATCAGACACAGTTCAGGCGGGTGAGTAGAGGGGGTTAGTAGGGTGGGGGTTAACCTTTCGGATGGGACCCCAGGTCCTCTTGGAGAGTGCAAATGTGTCCTTTGGTGTTCTAGCATGTGCTTTGTGCTCACTCATGGGGACCCTAGCCAAGAGGCACAAAATTTAAATGGATTCCCAAAACCTCAAAATTAATATCAAAAAAATCACCAATGAACAAAATACCAAAGTACAGATGGAATCTGATCCTGAACTTGCATAACCCTCACTTGCCACACCTTAATCTTGGCCCTGGTTCCAATAAAACTTTATTTACAATACAGGCCAAGCAGCAGATAGTAGTTTCCCAGTTTGTTTTTTAATATTATACTGAAATATTAACTTATCTTGATTACCAAGAATTTTGGAGCACCCTTAAATTTTGCATCCAGTCTTGTCACTGCCCTGCTGGACAAAAACTATGAGGAGCTATGTGTCCCAGTAGCTCCCACAGGTCCTTCTGCCCCAGGTGGCTCCCCATCCTCCCCTTGCTCAGGAAGACTGTATATTTGCAGTGAACATTCCCGAGCACATTGCTGCTGACGGGGCAAAGCCTTTGCCAGGGGTATTCGCATCAAAGTCTTTTCAACTTTAATGGTGTATGACATTTTTGAGACAAAATACAGTTCAGCTAATCATATTTTAATGGCTCTACCTTTATAAGTGGCCTGACTTGGAGTATATACAGTAATATTTTAATTTCTTAGCTCTGATGAGCATCGTTCTAACCAGGTATTCAATTTCTCCATTTATAAATTTTGCTCCCAGATGTTGGATGCCAGGGAACTCTACAGAACAACTATACAAATATAATATTTAATATTGGATGTCAGTTTGGGTGTTCCACTCAATTTCCTGGAAAGAGCTCGAAACTCCTCTTATTTGGGGCAGAATATCCAATCAGTTCCATACTCTGAGGCCCAGCCCGGATGGCCATGTAATACCACATAACTAAGTTCTCTAATTTCTGAAATGCAAATTTGGAGCAGATGTAGGAAAAGTGTGTCATTTATTTCCAAATGCAGCAGTTATCAAACTGAGCAACCAGGAGGGATAGTTAGCAAGGGGCCAAGTTCACAAGCCAGCCCTCCCCAAACAGGAGACTTGCTGGGTGACGCACCCTGTCCCTTGCAGTAAGGCAGGCAAGGCCATGTGCCTGGTGCCTCGTATGAGCTACTGATGAAAGGCGGGGCGGGGAAGGCTAAACCAGACTTGCTGACCTGGGGCGTCTTTTGCATTTGACTTTGAACTTTAAAAAAAATAATAATGAGATGCCATGGCAGGAAGGTGGACAGCAGACAATCCCACTCCTCATTTTAAACATAAGTCCTTCAAAGCACAGCGAGTGTCTCTAGTTACCCAGTCACCCACCCTGGCTAGAACCCAGGCTCATTAACTCCCTCAATCCAGCTTGCTCTCAATTTTGCGATGAATTATTTCTGTGAGGCTCTAAGGAGTTTCTCTTATTGGCGATGTCTTCTTAGTGACTTTGATGTAGGCAGTCAGCTGAGAAGCATCCCCTGGGGTGCAGAAGCCACCATGCAAAACCAGTGCCGGAGGAAGCTTTGGGACCTGGATGAGCCTTAGTGGCATGGCCAAGGGAGGACACCCCTGAGTTAGAGGGCATCTTTCC
Source organism: Eidolon dupreanum (assembly GCA_028627145.1). NCBI lineage: Eukaryota > Metazoa > Chordata > Mammalia > Chiroptera > Pteropodidae > Eidolon > Eidolon dupreanum. Next base: position 105,281,421 of record CM053508.1, on the reverse strand, counting down.
AAGAATGTCCCTCATCAACTCGTCTGTCCTTTGGTTTCCACATCCACAGAAGGGATGCATGGCACCAGGAGGACTCCCTCCAATGATGCAAACAGGGTGAGGGAATTATGAAATCAGGTACTTTGAGGGAAATTAGGGTAAATTCCTGACATCCGGTACTGCACGCTGTTCTTGGTCCAGAGATAATTGAGGCAAGATGACAAGTAGTACAAAGCAGGCTCTTCCGAGGAACCTAATAAGGACACCAGTGACTAGGAAGACAGGAGGTCTCGGGTCCAGTCCCAACTCTCCTGGGACCTTGGGTGACCCATGCCCCTCTCTGAGCCTCAGCTGGACACTATCGCTGCAAAGTACCTTCCAACTCTAAGGAAATTTCTCTCTCACCTAACCTGGATGAGCACAGAGGATGCAGACAAAAGCCCCTGATCTTTTTCTCACCAGGAGAGAAAGGAATGTGAGTTCTTTGCGTGTTTGGCCCCAAGTGGAGCTTAAGGAGTCACAGCTGTGATGCGATATGGGGGAAGTGTGTGGGTGGTTCTGGCTTTTCCTGCCTCTTTCATTCTTGGTCAAGCCAAGTTCAGGAGCATCCTCCTTCTCCCCCTTCCAGAGTATTGAGTCACCTCCCTCCTTTCTCTCCCGTCCCTTTGTCCCCTTCTTTCCAGACACCAAGCAGACTAACCTCTGCTGCAGGGAGCCTAGCTGTGGGAAGTGAACTACTCAAGTCTCCTTGTTGTCTGGGGGGTCTGCCGCTAATTGGATTGTAAAAGATGATCCCGCCGCACAGCTGTCTGTGAAGCTGGGCCCCAGTGACACAGGATAAATGAAATGCAGACAGTGGGGCGGGGTTACCTGCTGAAACTCTGTGCAAGGGCCAGAGCCCAGAAGTCAGAGAGGAGCAGAGAGGCAGTAAGGGACCTTACCTGAAGTCGGTCCCCCAGTCAGCTGATGAGACCGTCCCTCCCCTGCAGATCTCCTCACTCCCATCATGCCCAGGGCGTCTATGAAATCAAAGTTGCCAGAGCCTCTTTCCCACCCCCTCTAGTTAGAATACTTCTCTGCTCCCTGGGGCCTCTCAGCAGCTGAGCCAAGGGCATCCTGCACCTTTGATCTCATAAGGCCCTGCCAGATTTGAGCCCCATGTTCCAATCCTGTTTCCAGCCATTGATTTATCCACTTAGTTACTCATCTGAGCATCGCTTATGTACTGAGAATCTCTGACAATTCTGATTCTAATCTGAGCACTAGGAATAATCCAGGTGATGTGGACAAGACAGCAGCTCTCTCCCATGTTTGCCATTTCCCTCCGTGATGATAGAGCCCTGTGTTTAGTTGGGAGCTTAACCAGAATTAAAGTTACATTTCCTAGCCTCCCTTGCAGCTAGATGTGTCCATGTGATTACATCCTGGCCAATCAGATTAAGCAGAGAGTGGTAGATTTCCAAAGTCACTGACCCAAGCCCCTTGCCCTTTTCTCTCAGAGGTCTTCTTTCCTGCTGGCTTGAATGCAGATGTGATAGCTGGAGCTGAAGTAGCCATAGTTTTGAGCGAAGGTGACTTTGGGCAAAGAGGCCCCACTGGTAGATTAATAAGACAAAAGATGTTGTATCCTTGAGGACATTACTGAGTGTAGGTGCCGCACCAGCCCTAGGCTGCCTTCCTACAGATTTTGATGTGAAAGAAAAAAAAAAATGCCTTCTTTAAGCAACTGTTACTTTGGGTTTCTATTGTTTCTAGCTGAAGATAATCAAAACCTATAATATAATAATAATATTATATACCAGGTAATGGTGTATACCATAATATACACCAGGTAATGACAAACCCAGGTAACGACATACACAGCATTGGCTCCATAGAGGAGCCCTCTGGCCCGGTCTTGGGGACCAGAGGAAGCTTTTCTGAGGAGATTGTGCATGGCTGCGACCTCCAGGGTATCTTGGCCTGGGGAAGACAGTTGCCGGGGCATTTCAGGGAGAAGGGAGGATAGAGGAAGCTCAGTATGGTGTGTTTAAGGAAGCACTGGATCCTTCAGGGATGTGGGGATCCCCTGCTCTGACTCTATGAAATACAAGTGAAGCCTTAAATATGTTATTAATTCAAGGGGAGTGGCTCATTACTTACAACAAAATGCAAGGTCATTTTGTTGCCAGGGTTGAAATGTTACCTCTGATTATAAGTGTAGTAAAAACCTGATAATAGGCTCATGTAAAAATTCATAACTGTTGATCTTAGCCTCAGGAACAGCTTCTCAGGTCAGTTCAGGCCCTGATGACCTTCATTCTGTCTCCTTAGACTTGGGGTTCACATGTTCCTCAGCCAAAAGATCAGCACCCTCCTCTCCTTATGTTCAGACAGTGCCCTTCTCTCCTGAATGCCAATAAGTCCCCAATGCACTAGTGAGGAGAGGAGCCAGAATAAAGCCACCCCACTACCAGGCTCAGTGAGACTGATGGAGTCCTTGGCCCTCAGAGAAGACACCTGATGTGCCAATAGGCCAGCTATGGAACGAAAGCAGGCTTTGTGAATCTTGTGGTCGCCCCTGTGTCCAGCTCTGTCCCAGGACACTCCAAGGCATTCTGGGAAGAGAGAGCCCAGAACAGCCTGGAATGCGGGCACAGGAAAGAAACTCGAGAGAGGAGAGGCAGAGGTAGGATGGGTAGTTACACTGACTTTCCAAGCCAAAAGCGCTCTCCAAGAAGTAACCTGTATTCTTCCATGTCAGCCGCTGTGGTCCATTCACATGAGCCAGTTTCCTCTCCTTCTAAGTCTGTGCTGTGCGGTCAACATGAAAAACCTGACCTGGGTGCTGCCACCGCTGAGGGCAGAAGTAGGCACAATTCATCATTTTACAGATGAGTAACTGTCCCACAACTACTGAGCATCAGAGCTGGATGCAGCCCACACTGTCTGACTCCAAAACCCATGCTGCTGCCCACCGTGCCAGAATTCTGCATAGCTCTGTGCATTTGAAAATGAGAATGAGAATGGCCAGTGCGTATTGAGAGCTCAGTGTGTGTTCAACCACTAACCCTCAGGACCAATGAGGATGCGCACCTGTGGCCTCTCCAGCAGGAATGCATCAGACATAATGACAGGTCAGCTGCTATGCTGGAAGTGGCATCAAATGAGTATCTGGCAGAGATTTTCAGTCCTGGTTGGCTATGTGATACTGCTCAGAATCTGGGTACCAGTCCATCCAGTGGCATCATCAGCTGCTGGCATGCTTTCAGTCACTCAGACAGACTAGGACTTTGCTAGTATTGTCCACTTTCCCATCCTTCATTCTGGCTATTGCCAGGTAAAGTTCACTATGTGTGGGACCATTATAGACAATCACTCATCGGAAGAGATTAAAGAAGCACCAAGGAGTCAACATGATCGCCCCATCCTGCTGCCCCCAAGGGTCATGCAGTGCAGCAGAGGGTGGCCAAGTACACACTGAGCCTCGCCATACTGGGGATTGCAAGAGGACTCAAGATGACCACTGCCCTCAAAACTTTCTCAGGCCAGAGGGCAGCCAGCCAACGTCCAAAGTCACACTCAATGCCACGTGGTACGAGCTGTCTGCAGGACCTCCACGGGCCACCACCTGACGCTCTTCACACAGATGGGTTCAACACTGTCAAGAAGCAAGCATGCATGGCTGGGCTCAGCCACCTCAAATGAGTTTTCCTCTCGTGAGTTATTACATTATCTGCATATTTAACCAAAAACGATGATCTCCCCACTGGTTTCGAAGGACGTATTTTTAGGGAGGTATTTCCATTCTGTTGTCACTTAAAACTAAAAATCAAGCCATCATTTCTGATGTTCAGGTCGTTTCTTCTGCAGAAATACACACTGGTATATTGCAATCATTTTCCCACCATTTGGGCTTTAGATGTACTTGTAGGTATGTTTATTTGGTTTCTGAGTGTGCTTTTCCCTTAAAAATCAGGATCACATGTCTAATCTCAAAGGGTGGGCTAATCCCAGCTGGGATGCGAATTTGGCAAACATTCCGATTGGTTTCACATCAACAAATGGTTTCCATGGCGGGAGGGAGGGCGATTTGCAATTTTATACATTACGAAAGATAGCTTTATGTTGTATCCCCCATACTGTTAGGAACAAACTATTTTATTTAAAAAAAAAAAAAAATGACAACAACCCTGCCCTTTCATGGGAAAACTAGTTGGGCTCTGTGCATATTATTCCACATGAAAGCAGTTTTGCCTTCATTTGTGGCTGCCTGATTACAAAGACAAGATCTTTAATTAAAATTGGTTTGGTTATGTGTATTTCTTTCAAAGAAAACCATCAAAATAGCATTTGTGACTCATTACCTTCTTAACAGGGATGTTATCCTATTTGTCTCCTTATTTCACCCATTTTGATGGAGATGTTGACCTTGAATAACAGGAATGTGCCAACAAAGAGACTTGTCTGCACCCTGATGGTGTCTTTCTGGCCTTGTGACTTTGACCTGGGGAGTGGGTTTTGGTCTGACACTATTTTGAGGGTATGTAAACCTCCAGGTCTTCACTGAATTCAGCAGGGCAGGGCTGAGGCTCTTGCAGATCAGCAGCGTCTTTTGGGTGGGCCCTGGGCTGAAGCGAGAGGTAATGCCCCCGCTCGGCTTGACTGGAAGGCGAGGGAAAGCAGGGGCTGATTTTCTCATTAGCCCCCACATGCCCAGGGTGGATTTGGGATCACATGGCTTTCGGGAACTGTTTCCAGCCGAGGAACAAGATTGCCTAGATCCGAAAGGCTGTCTAACATGTTAGCAAAATTAGTGCTTAGCAATATTTTTGAGAATTCTGTGGTTTGGGTGTTTTGTGTTTTTTCCCCTGCCAAAACAAGCTTGCTAACTTCTTTGCTTCTCTGTTTGTTGCAAAGAAAAGCAAAGGGACTCCAAATGATTTGCACATTTCCTGTTGACAGCGTCCTGCACTAGCACGATCCTGGAGACACATGGACAGGAGGTGAAGCTCCAAGTTGTCTTTTAGTAACATGGTGACTCTGGCTCACCTAATCCCTGGTGCTTCCCACCTGATCCCAGTGGCAGCTGCTCCTCTACACCTCTTCTCCCATGGCCAAGTGCATTTAAAAATTGTATGGGGTGACTTTGAATCTGTGACTTTCCTAAGTGTGCATGATATCTTCCAGTCCTCTCTCCTTTCCACCTAGGGGATACTAGCCATATTCTAATTCCTCCCGCAAGTAATGATGACAAGAGCTAATATCCAATGAGCATATACTATATACCAGGTCCTTGTCGAAATGCTTTGTGTTCACCAATGTGTTTAACCCTCACGATAACCTGGAGCCATATTGCTGGACTCGAATTCTAGCCCTGTTGAGCTGTGTGAACTTGAGCAAGTTACTTAACCTTTCTATGCCTCAGAAAGACTTACCCACAGGGAAAATGATGTGACTGACCTTATAATGTTGTCAAGTAAATGGAATTAAACATGCAATACTCTTAAAGGGAGCAATAAATACATAATAAGCACCACTCTGACATGTTAGTAATTACTATCCCTAGTGTCCTAAAGCAGAGTAATTGCCCAAAGGCGCACAGTAAATTAGTAGCAGAGCTGGGAGCCCAGGCTTTTGATCACGACTGTAGTGCTGTATATAGAAATGGTAGCTGCAAAATACCATCACTGTTTTCAGGGTATTTGCATAAAACGACTCCTTATACAAACATTGTTCATTGGCTGCTGGGAAAGAGCTGTGTGCAAGGGTAGCAAATACTAAGTGTCCTGGAGGGCAAGACCCATGTCTGCCTGTGAGAGGAGGTAAATATTAACCAAGGAGTGTTTACTACCACCCCCTGCCCTACCTTCTAAAAGAGAAGCTTTATTTGCCTGGCTAGTTCCTGAGCTGGTGTGTGAAGAGTGGGCGAGGGAAGAAAGAAAATCTAGCTGGACAGAAAAAGGCAGCATTGTGTGATAGCCAATGGATATAACCAGCCAAAAGTCCCTCAGTAGGGGGTGGTGACATAAACTGGAATACTATGCAACTCTCAAAAGGAAGCTTGTCATGTACTGACATGAAAAGAGTGCCAAAATATACTGTTATGGGAAAAAGTCAAATTGCAAAAGAGTAACTTCTGTGAAGGGAGAATAATATCACATATATTTGCATCTTCTTTTATGTACATAAAGAAACTCTGGAAAAATGAAAATAGTTTACCTATGAAGGGGGTTGGGAGATAAGGTACTAAACACTGGACAGATGGGGCACAGAGATGGGAGTGAACCATATATACATACTATCTAAATATACACTTATGGCGAAAATATTCGTATATACAATGTATATATGTTATACGTGTGTGTGTGTGTGTGTGTGTGTGTGTGTGTGTATTATATATTGTATGTAATATAACAACTACATGTATTTAACTATATATAGGCAAATGTGTATATACCTAACAATAGAGCTTCAAAATATCATGAAGCAAATTTTATAGTTAAAAAAAAGGAGAAATGGAACAATCCACAGTCATAATTGGAGATTTAGAGTCCTACTCCCAATAACTGATAAAATGAGTAGGCAAAAGAAATCAGTAAAAATATAAAAGATTTGAACAACACTATCAGACACATAGACCTAATTGAATTCACAGAATACTCCATCAACAACTGAAGAATGCTGACTCTTTTTGAGTGCACGTGAAATATTCACCAAGACAGACCACATGCTGGACCATGAAAAAAGTCTCAATACATCATAAAAGACTGAACATGCAAAATATATTCTCTGACCATGATGAAATTAAATTAGAAATAAACAATAATAAGATAACTGAGAAAATCTCAAAATACTTGGAAATTAGGGAACACTCTTCTAAATAACCCATAGGTCACAGAAGAAATCATAAAACATTTTATAATGAATGATGATGAAAGCAAAGCATATTAAATTTGCAGTATGCAGCTAAAGTGATCCTTAGAGATTTATAGTTTTGATGCTTATGTTTGTGGGTAAAGAAGAAAAGTTTGAAGGTAATGATCGAAATATTTATGTTAGATAGCTAGAAAAATAAGAATAAGTTAAGCACAAAGTAGAAGAATGAACTAATAAAGATAAGGACAGAAATAGCGGAAATAAAAAAACAAGTCACAGGAAAAATTAAAACCCAAAAGTGTTTCTTTGAAAAGATTAATACAACTGATAAGGCTCTAATTCAAATGATCAAGCAAAAAATAGAGAAAACACAAATTATCTGTATCATTGAATAACAATATTATTATTAATTCAGGGAAGGGGGAAGGATCATGTTTAAACCAATGCTGCCTGGACAACTGGATAGCCTTAGCGAGAAAACAATGAAACCTGACACTTATCTGACATCATACACAAAAATTATCGGAGATGGATTGCATATCTAAATGTAGGCAAGACGTGTATACAAGTCATGATTTGTTAGAGAAGACACGAAAAGCACTAACAATTAAATTAAAATTGCTAAATTGTAGTTCATCACAATTAAAAACGTTTACTCTTCAAGAGACACCATTAAGAAAACGAAAAGGCAAACTACCAATTGTGAGAAAATATTTGCAAAACATGTATCTAACAAAGGACTCAGATCCAGAATACAGAAACTTCTAAAATAATAATAATAAAAAGACAACTCGATTTTTAAAATGGGTGAACTATTTATACAGACACTTTATAAAAGATAGACAAATAGCTATTTATCACATGGAAAGGTGCTCAACATAATTGGTCATCAGAAATGCAAATTAATACCATAATGAAATAGTACTACACACATTAGAATAGCTGAAGTTAAAATGACTGACAACATAAAGTACAACCACTTTGGAAACCAGTCTCATCAAGTCAAACATATGCCTACCCCCCAACCCAGCAACTCCACTCCCAGGCATTAACCCAAAGGAACTGAAAACAGATGTCTCTAAAAAGGCTAGTACAAGAATGTGCATAGCAGCTTTATCCAAGCTGCCAAAGGACAAGCCAAATGTCCTCAACAGGTGAATGGATATACACATTATATTTAAATAATGGAATGAGAGGCAATTAAAAAAAAAAAAAAAGAGAGAGACTTCTGATGCAAACATGATGGATGACACTCAAAAGCATATTGGCCCAAAGTAGCCAGACACAGAGTACATGCTCTGTGATTCCACTACATGGAGTTCAAGGACAGATAAAACTAAACCACAGCGATAGGAATCAGAACACTGATTGCCTTTGTGAGGCCTGAGCAGGGAGCTGACTGCAAAGAGGCACGAATGAGCTTTCTGGGATGATGGAAATGTTCTCTTTCTTGGTTGCAGAGGTAATATGGCTATATAATTCAACAAACTCTTTGAACTGTACATTTAAAATCTGTATATTGCATTTTATGTTAAGTATTCAATAGAAAAAATACAAAATGAAAAAGAACCTTGGCCAAAACCCTTTGTCCCTGGTTGTCAGAGGTGAAGAACCAGAGAAGAGGGCAGGAGGGAGGTGGGTGGGTTATAAAAGGGTAACGCAGGAGATCCTTATGGTGGCGGAACTGCTCTGTGTCTTGACTGTGGTGGTGGATACGCATATGTACACAGATGACAAAATACACACACACAAGTAAAATTAAAGCTACAGATACCAGAATTAGACTGGTGGGTTACTGGTGGGTTATGTCAATGTCAATATCCTGTTGTACTATTGTACTATTGTTTTTCAAGGTGTTACCCCTGAGGGGAAACTGTTTCAAGGGTACACGGCATCTCACTACTATTTCTTACAACTGCATGTGAATTTATAAAACATTTAAGTCTCAAAAACAACTATTTTGCCCCTCTTCATCCCTTTCTCTTCTGCTAACTGGAATGTAGATGAGATGGCTGGAATCAAAGCAACCATTCTTGGCCATCAACTAGAACTTTCTCACAACAAGATGAGAGGGGGCAAGTCCCTGAGCATTTTACAGAACAAAGCATACCAAAACCAGACTATCTCTTGATGTTTTCATCAAAGAGAAACCTTTAACTCATTTGAGCACTTGCTACTCAAAATGTGGTCTATAGACCAGCAGCCTTGACATCACCTGGTAGTTGGTTAAAATACTATCTCAGTCTCCACCCTAGACCTACTGAATCAGAATCTGCATTTATAGCAAGATCCCTGGCTGATCCATGTGCAGATTAAAATTGAGAAGCACTGATTTTAAAAGCAATTGCTATTATATATTTGTTAATTTTCAGCCAGTCCTAATCCTATTATAAATAACTTTTTACTAATTTTAATAATAATACTCCTTAGAGGTTTAGCAGTACTTTTATTCACTGAGAGCTATTTTTTGGAGAATGAGGCAACAGGAGAGAAGGTTTTCAAAGTACCAGCACCTTTTATGTACGAGGAAAGGGGTGACTGATGCATCTGCCCACATCCTCTTGGCCGGGCTGAGTTTCCTTGCAGCTGCAGATATACTTCTCAGCTTGCTAACAGCATCCCACCTCAAGCACTGTGCCTCATCCTCCCTACGGGGGGCGCAGGGGCAGGGTAGGGGAACCTCTGGAGGGTGAGAGTTGTGGATAACTGCCCCAGCCCTCCTGCTTCCCATAGGGCGACTCCACCAGCCTCTCAGAGGGTCTCCAGTGGGATCATGCTCATCATGCATTTGTATGTCCTTCATTTCCTTACCTTCCTCTGTCCTGCTGTCCTCACTCCCTCATTCCTACTTGCCAGAATCTACTTCCAAGTAAACCATCCACACCCAAGTTGTTCACAGGCTCTGCTTCTCAGGGACCCAAATTTAGACAATTGGAGACAAAGAGTCATGAATCCCAGCTCACAAACACAAGGGCGTTGGCTTACCTCACCCAGGGCACCCACAAAGACCTGAGACCTCGCCTGTCTTAACAATGGATGAGTGTCTTCAGCTTAGAACAGGGGTTGCCAACCCTGGGCCGTGGACCAGTACCGGTCCATGGTCTGTTAGGAACCAGGTCGCATAGCAGGAGGTGAGCAGTGGGCAAACAAATGAAGCTTCATCTGTATTTGCAGCCGCTCTCCAGCGCTAGCATCACCACCTCAGCCCTACCTCAGATCATCAGGCATTAGATTCTCATAGGAGCACCGGTTCCTGGTGCCAAAATGTTGGGGACTGCTGGCTTAGAGAACAGGCCGCCCTTTGGGAGACTACACCAGGAAATCACACAAATTCCTGAGAGACACTGGAGAGCTGGCATTTCTCAGAGGTCTCTGTCTTCATCAGAACTGCTGCCCAGCACATCCGGGAGCCTCCTTCCTGTCCAGCACTCCTTTACTTACATTTTGGGTCCTGTCGGTTGTTTTTAATGGGGCTAGGTAGACCAAAGAGCAAGGACTCCTGAGTCCCCAGCAGTAAAATATTGACTTTGACAAGAGTGTTTCCTTGAATGACAATGGACACGCTGGCCCAGTCAGCTCAGATCAACACGGGGCTGACATTGTCACTCTAGCTAAGATGATGGCAGGAGTCCTCAGTCTTCTCCTCATCCTTGACCTCCCTTCTGAACACCATGTGGGACTGCCAGCCTCATTGAGGTGGCAGGGAATGTGGCCCCCTCGTCCTTTGCTGGGACCCACTTTATATGACGAAAAGAGCAGCAGCACTTTCATCCAAGGAGAGCCGCATAATCACCAAATGCACATGAAATCACTTAAGCCCTGGGAGCCTGCAGCCCCCTCAGCTTAATTACACAGTGCGGCCGTGTTCTGCTGAAAGCAATTACATCTCAGATCTCCCCCCACTGCAGGCACACGCACACACCCTGCCCGGCCACGCTCTCCAGGAGCCGCCAGGCAAAACTTCTCCCCGCCCTCCCACCCGCCCTCTCTGATATGCCTTTTGCAGGATGGAGATATTTTTGAATTAGCTATTTGTTCAGGTGGTTCCATATTCCAAGTGTCCAGAAGAACAGAGCGTGGAGTTTCTTTCCCTCCCATCCTTCCTCCGAGCCACTGAGCTCTCTGAATGCAACCAAGGCTGTGCATCTCTTTCATATCCTTCCGAAGCCTCTGACACCATAAATCCATCACCCATATGTTGTCTTTCTTCCCGAAGGAAGTAGCTTTGCCAACAGAAGCGTGTGTGTGAGCCTTCTATATCATCTCAGTTGGAATAAATAGCCAACGCTTTTCTCTCCGACAAACAAGTTTGCTGTCATCAGGAGAGCTCCCTGCTGGAAATCAAATAAAGGGTTTGTCCCGACAACCACGGCCACCGTGTGTGAGTGTACCCAGAGCTGGCTAATGAGCAGGCCGTGCGGTCCCCACCCTCCCAGATCAGCAGCCCTGAAAGGCCCCCTTTGTGACGGGGGAGGGATCAGTCACGAGTCACAATGCTCTCTTGTCAGAAGGGCCTCCTGGACCTGCCGTGAGGAGGGCAGCCCGGCAGAGTGCTGCAGAGGAAGGGAGCAATTTTGCGGTGGTTTCCGTGGCCCAGTGGACCTGGTGGAGGCTCTCATGTTTCCGGGCCTGAGCTGGAGCCTGGGCTCCTTCCTCAGGCAGATGCAGTCTCAGCCTCAGGGAGGCCAGGAGTGCAAGGCGCAGGGACATCGCCTCCCTGGAGGTGGGGGGTGGGGGACACTGGGAAGCCGGATGGGGCTGTGCCTGCCACTCTGCACTGGCCAGAGAAAGCAAGGATCCCCAGGAGGACGAAATTCAAATCTGCAGTTACAGGCGATTCCCTTCTTCCTATTATTCTAAAACAAAGTGCTTCACACATTTGAGAAGTATTATTAAATACAGGCTTGCAGGATGGTCTGTGGTTGGGGCTAATTTCTTGCAGTTTGCGGAGTGTCTAGTTATCAGACCCTTCAAGAAGACCTGTCAGAATTGCTTTGACTGCGCAAATGCCACGTGCAAACATTCAGCTGGCTCTCCTGGCCCTCGGCTCCGCATGGGAAATGTGCAATGTTCATTTCTTTAGAATTTCTCCCAAGGTCTCGGTTCTCCCCTTGATGGCATCCGGATGTGAAACCCAAAGCAACAGCATGACCACTGAAAAGCCAACTGCATGATTTTTATCGTTCACTCCAGTGGGATGAAAGTTGGAGATTTTAGGTTGTCTTAAGGCTATCCCAAAGGCAAATCCATAATTGATTAAAAGAAAAAAAGCCTTGGCATTTAAAAAAATTCTTTTCATGTTTCTCTGAAGCATTTGACAGACACAAATTCTTGAAACATTCCAGAGGAGAGAGAGGAGGGATTGTGTCCTGTTTTGGATAAGGAGATGCATCCTCAAGGGTGGATGGTTTAAATTTGTCAAAAGAGGGACTTTGGGTTTGTGCTAAGGCTCCCAGATGTGTGTCCCACCCTTGGCTGTCACCTCAAGTCTGACAGAGAGACAGAGAGTGACATTCTATGATGACATGTACTATAGGCTCAAGGGAATGGATTCTGGAGCCAGACAGTCTGGGTTTGAATCCTGGTCCTCCATGTAGCCAGGTGGGCCTCATCTAATCAGGTGAAGGCCTTAAGAGCAAAACCGAGGCTTCTTGGTGAAGAAGAAATCATGTCTCAAGACTGTGATGTCAGCTCTTACCTAATTTTCCTGCCTGCTCTATAGATTTCAGACTTGCTAGCCCCCACAATGGTGTGAGCCAATTCCTTGAAGCAAATTTTTTTTTATATACGTGCAGTTTCTCTCTCATTTCAGTGCATGTCATTCTGGACCTTTATTGCAGCAGCCACGCCCATACCCTGCTGACACATCTTCCATCCTCGCCTTCCTGCTCCACACTCTCATTTTGCTTTCCAGGCATATGAAGTGACAGTTTTCAACTAAAATTTCTAACATCTAACTGCAGATGAGGGTCTTTGAATGGCTATTGCTGGTTGAATGGTGACCCCAAAAGATATGTTCATGTCCTAACCCCTGAAACCTGGGAATGTGACCTTACTTGGAAAGAGAGTCTTAGCAGGTGTAAATTAACAATCTTGAAATGAGGTCATCCTGGATCAGGGTAGCCCCTAAATTCCATGACAATGACCTTCTAATAGGTAGACAAGACACAAAGAAAGAAGAGGAGAGGCAAATTGGAATGATGCGGCCACAAGCCAAGGGACACCTGGAGTCACCAAGAGCTGGAAGAGGCAGGAAGTATCCTCCCCTAGAGCTTCTAGAAGGGACACAGCTCTGCTGAGACCTTGATTTTGGACTTTTGGCCTCTGAGAGAATGATTTCTGTTGTTTTAAGCCAATCCGCTTGTAGTTATTTGTTTCAGTGGCCACAGGACACCCATGCACAAGGTTAACGTCTTCTCTGCCGCCTCAGGGACCTTTGTGCCCTATCTTCTGAGGAGTACAGTTCCATGTAAAAAGCATGGGGCAAGTGGCTTAGGATAGCTGGTACCAGCCCCAAAGTTCTCAGATCCCCACGTTTCTCTGAATGTACCACCCACCCATCAGGGTCACCCTGAGGACCCTGGCCCACATCCCAAGAGACCTCCTTACTCCTCTCAGGCTTCCCTTCTCAACGCTTGGGTCCTGGGTGTGGGCAGTGACTCCCTCCACTTGAGCCTTAGGTGACATTCCATGCCTGCCTCTTGGTACATGAGGGTGGGTGGTTAGGATGGAAGAAGCATTCTTGCCTCCTCAAAGCCTCCGGACCATCAGCCTGCCACAGACTCAGAGGGCCTGTTCTGAAAGTCAAAAGCTTTCACTTTGCATTCCTACCATAGCATCTTAATCCTTCCTATGGTGAACTGCCGCCTCAAGGAAATGCAGAAGAGGCCAGACATTAATGCATGTTCTGTTATAAGTCACGTGAAGCTGCTGCAATGGAGACCTGAACACAGAGGCTTCAACACACAGAGCTTCAATGTCTCGTGCTCATGCACTCAGAAGGGGAGTCCAAGCGAGATTGGGATGGGATGGAGTGGAAGGGCCACCGGGCTCTCAGACCTGGGTGGGCCCTTGACCCCTCTGCTCCACCCCCCTTTGCACACCAATCTTTATGTCACAAGATGGCTGATGAAGCTGAGGACAGCAGTGGCAGCTTTTCCTGTGCCAAACAATTCACTTAGCCTGGCCCATTCAATCCTCATAGCCCTCCAGAGTTGGTCCTGTTGTACAGAGGAGAAAACAGACGTGGTGGGTGGTGTAACTTGCCCAGGTCACACAACTAGTAAGTGGTGGAGCAGGGGTTTTAATCCAATCTCTCTCCAGAACCAGAGCTCACCACAACTACGCAAAGCCATGGGAACCCTCCTGTGTGTCTTGGCTGGGCTTCTTAGAAAGCTGCTCTTCCCTAATGAAAGAAAAGTGTTTCTTCCACTTCCCTCCTTCTTTCTTGCTTGGAATGTGGGAGGAAGGGCATGATGTAGGATCCTCAGCTTGCTCCTCCTAAGCTGTATGACTCTGGGTAAGTTATTCATTTTTTCTGAGCCTCAGTTTCCTCTCAGATAAAACGAAGATGAATGAAACACCTTTCTGACATGTAAAGCTCTTAGCACAGTGCTGGCTACGCAGTGACAGCGCGATAAAAATTAGCAACTGCTTCTGTTTGTTTGGGGCCTAACAGATCCAGCTGTCCAGAACAGGTTGTCCAGACTGGCCATTAGAGGTATTGTGAGGCTAAAGATTCAATATCACAGAAATGAGGTGGAGTCCCAAGATGGGCAGTTGGCTGCCATCAAAAGATTATGAAAACCACATTACAGTGTGTCTTCCCAGGGACCTCTGCTCCAGGACCACCTGGTGCTGGCTGTGGGCAAAGAAAAGACAGCAGTTGTTTTCATAGCTACCTGATTACAATACCTAATTTTTTTAAATGTTAGCCAAAGCCCAACTAAAACACAGCTCTGATGAAATATATATCTAACCTTTACCTTGTATATACTTATATATTCATTTTAGGAGCTGATGCCTTAACATAAAAACAAACCTGATACCTCGATCTGGACGGAATGATCGCAGACCAAATTTACCATGATATGGAACTAATTTTTAAAACATGTCTCTTAACGTGGGGTCCATCAGATGCAGAGAGAGGAAAAAACCCACTAAATTACAGACGTGTTTCCAGGTGGAATACCCTCTGCCCCAAGCACTCAGCCTTTCTCGTTCTCCTTCAGTTATTGTTGAGCACAGAAGTTAAATGCTCTTTCCCTTTTCATGTTAAGATGTATTTGTGGGTCTTAACTTTGCAGACAGGAACCTTCCAGCCTCTATCCCTCCACCACCTATGAGAATGCACTGAGGAGCAGAGTGCTGTAGGAGTCAGAGAGAGGCCGTGGAAAGGTCACGGGCTTCTGTATAACAAACCACCCTGAAATAGAGTGGCTTGAAACAACAGTCATGTATTTCATTCACAAATGGGCAAGGCTCAGCAGGAGAGGTCATTGTCTCTGCTGCCTCAACTGGGAAGGTGCCCTGGGTTTGGAGGATGCACTTCTAAGATTGTGCATTCATGTGGCTGGCAGGTTGGCTGGGAGTGCAGCCAGGGCTGTGGGCCAGGGCTGGGCATCATCTCCACATGGGCCTCTCCCCAGGCTGCTTGGGCTTCCTTGCAGCATGGTGGCTAGGGTCCAAGAATGAGTGTCCCAGAGTCTCAGAAATCATATCCCGTCACTTCCTTTGTCCACACTGGTGAGGGAAATCACAGAGCCTGCCCAGAGTTAAGGGGAGAGCACGAGTCAGGTGACTTGTCCTCACCACACCTCAACTGTTGAATTTTCATTGAGGGTTCAATTAAGAGGTGCATGAAAAGTGCCTGGAACTTAGTAGACGCCACACAAGAGTCAGAGCTTGTTGGAGCTTCCTTTGCACACGTTCTCTCCCGATTCCTGAGGTCAGGGCCCGATCCGTCCCTGTGCATCCATCAGTGTCCCACAGCAGGGCTGTTCCTTCCATGAGGAGGCAGGACCAGGACACTGGAGCCAGACGCTGAGTACTGAGGAAGTGACCTCCAAGGGAACAAGACAGAACATTTACTGCCCTCAGGACATCAGACTCCAAACAAATAGCATAACTGTGGACAGCGACAAGTGAATGAAGAAAATAAAACAGGCTGTGTGTCGGTGAGGACCCAAGCAGGAGCCTTGTAGACAGGGTGGCCCCCTTGGGCAGGCGACACTTCAGCTGACATCTGCTGGAAAAGCAGCTGGGCCTGAGGACACCTGGAGGCAGAGCCAAAGATGAATCTGCTGGGCTACCTCTAAGCAGCTCTGAGACCCTCTCGCCCCTTCCCCACCTTTCCTTGGGCTTCAAGAAGGCCTGGAGCAAAGAGCCGAAGAGTGGGTATGATGAGAGCTCTGGCAGTTCAGTCCCACAAGGGCCACTGTGGGAAAGTGACTCATCCTCTCTGCGCCTCAGTTTCTCATCTGTAGGATAGAGATGGTGAAGATAATAATTTTCTGGCCTCCTAGAATTGCCTAAAGGCATGGGTGCTGTCTGCTCCACATGGAGGACCAGCCTCTGGAGGTTCTGACTGGTGCGTCCTGAGACTCAGGGACAGATGGGGTGACAGGGATGGAATCCTATTCCCGGTGGTGGGAATGTAAACTTGCAGAGAGGCTGCCACTGGGCCCCAAGAGACCTCAGCAGGCAAAGCCACCTTCGCACCAGACCCGAACCCTGAGTTGGTCAGGGAGCAGCTGATGTTGCCGCCCAGGCTGAGCTCGCTGGTGAGCGTTTCTCAGAACAGGCTCCTGCTCCCTTCCCTCCGAATGAGCAAAACCCAAACCCTACAGACACTCACACACACACACACACACACACACACACACACACACACACCATACCACATACATACATGCACCATACCACATACACACATGTACACATACATACCACATACATACACAACACATACACACAACACAACACACACGCACGCACACACACACACATACACACACACACGACTCTGTCTAGAGCCCAAGCCCTGTTTCCATGCTGGTGGGATGGTTTATCCATTTAAGTCATTGAACCCTTTCTATTGGTTTCATGAAAAAATTTTTGTTTGTTTTAGCCACATTGTTGTTTAAAGGAATGAAATAATTAAAACAAGAAGAACCCTATGTAGTCTTGGATTTTTCTTTCTGAGCACATAAAATGCATAGATATTATGTCTATTTTTTTAACCAATACAATTTAATGAATTATATTCATTGCCTGCCAATTTATGATGTTATATCTTTTCTTTAACAAATATATCTATATTGTACACACATATATACATATATACACACACATACATGTGTTACATATATATATAAATAATATAAACCTATGTTAGTTTCCTAGGGCTGCCATAACAAAGTCCCACGAACTAGCGGGGAGTGCTTAAAACAATAGAAATTTATTCTCTCACATTTCCAGAGGCCAGAAATCCAGAATCAAGGTGTCTGTTGGATGGGTTGGTTCCTTCTGGAGGCTCCAGGGGAGAATCCATCTCATGCTTCTCTCTAGCTTCTGGTGTTGCTGGCACTCTCGGCATTCCTTGGCATATAGAGGCTTCTGCTCTCTGCCTCCATCGTCACGTGGCCTCTCCCTGTGTCTCTCTGCGTCCTCACGTGGTGTTCTCCTCTCTATGCATCTGTTTTTATTTTTCGTAAAACTACTTTTTTTGCCCACCTTCGTCTAAGCTGGATAAAAAGCCAGGACACAGGCATGAATCTGTTCTGTCCCAGGACGTATGGTCACCTGGAAATGCTGTCTCCACTGGGTTCCTGTTATTTATCATTAAGCAGTGGCTCGCCATACTCATGGCCAGCACTCAGTATTCTATTTGTGCCCCTCTCTCTCCCTCCTGTTTTTGGGGACTGCACTTGGGGAAGGCAAGTAGCAACCATCTATGCAGTGAGCCCACCTTCCTGCCCACATATTTTTGAGGATGTAAACTTGCAGAGAGGCTAAGTAATTTACCCAAGGTCATGGCCACTAGGGGAGAGGGGATTTGAATCCTCATGTTACAACTCCAGAGTCTGAGCTCACACTTGGTGCTACACTGCCTCTACCCTGGTTCTAAATGTCATGTGTCTGGAATCTGTTAATGTTACTGTGAGTATCTTTATTCAGTTTTTGCTGCTGTATAGTATTGCACCATGAGCATATACCGCAGTGTTTCTATCTATTCCTCTAGAGAAGAACACCAAGGTGGTCCTGTTCTATGCTCCCCAAGTCCCATGTTGATGAATATCCTCTCATCTTCATTCTGGACAAACATGAAAGTTAGCACTAAACTCTTCACAATGGCATTGAACTGCAGGATCTGTGTTTGGGGTAAAGTGTGGACCATTTTTCTGGAGCAACCACACTCTGGTTTGTGGAAGAGAGTGTGCCCTCAGGAACCCAAGCCAGAGGTAGGAGCTGGGGACCAAATCTAAGCAAACTTCTCTGGCCCGTCCAGCTGGATGCAGGCTGTGGGGCGCCTGAGTCTCACTCACTCAATGCTCAGACCCGGGGGCCCCCAGAGGGCAGGCCTTTAATGCAGCGGTTGAAGTCAAGGTGAGGAGGGTCCTGGGTGGTTCTTAAAACCTGGTGGACTCTGAGCAAACAAGCTGCTCTCTGCAGCCACTGGTGTGGTCTTCCTCAAGAGAAAATCAATGTCCTACACTCCAAAGATGTCCCCAACAATGCTGCCCTCCCTGAGGCATGTGCCAGCTTTTCTGCCCAGAGATGGAGGGAACTTCCCTTCCTCAAGTCCAGGTGGGCCCTCTCACTACTCTGGCCAATAGAATGATGGGTGGGACGTCTGAACCCAGGTTTTAAGAAGGCTGGAAGCTCCCACTTCCTTCGTCTTGGAGACTAGGCACCCTATTACCAGAAGCTGGAGCCCCATGGCAAGGCCACAGGGAGGAGAACTGAGTGCTCTAATCGAAAGTCTCAGCTAAGCTCCCAGAAATGGCCAGCACCAACTGTTAGCCAGGAGAGCAAGCAGCTAGGACAGGTAGCTCAGTTGATGTAGTTGAGCATCACGTAGAGCAGAAGCACTGCCCAGCTGAGCCCAGTCCATCCACAGAATCCTGAGAAAGAAGAAAGGGTTATTGTTTTAAGCCACTAAATTTTAGGGTAGTCTCTTACATGCTAGGAGATACAGAAATAATATGCAACAGAATGCATACATATGTTCAACAAAAGACATACTAGAATATTCATAACAGCACTATTGATGACGGTCTCAAACTGGAAACAAGGGAATGTCCCTCAGTAGCTGAATGAATAAACAGCTTGTGTCATGTCATGCAATGGAACGCTACAGAGCAACGGAGATGAAAAAACTACGGCTTCCTGCAACAACCCGGGTGAGTCACGTGTACACAGTACAGAGTGCAAGACGCCAGGTCAAAAGAGCACATTCTGTGTGATCCCATTTATACCATGTTCAAAATGAGGCAGAAGCCTGCAGCACCAAGTGAGAGAATGATCACCTTTGGGTGTGTCTCAGTCAGCTCAGGCTGCTATAACAAAAATGCCATAGACTGCGGGTTTCACCAACAAATGTTTATGTCTCATGGTTCTGGAGGCTGAAAAGCCAAGATCAAGAGTCCAGCAGATTCAGTGCCCGGTGGTTCAGTGTCTCATGGGAGCCAGCTTCCTGGTTCACAGATGGCAGCTTCTCTCTCAGCCCTCACATGGCAGAAGGGACGAGGAAGCTCTCTCAGGGTTCTATTTTATAAAGTCACCAATTCCATTCACAGGGGCTCCACCCTCATGACCTAGTCACCTCCTGAAGACCCCACCTCCAAATACCATCCCACTGGGGGTTAGGATTTCAACATATGAATTTCGGGGAGACACAGACATTCAGTCCATTTCAAGGTGGCAGTGACTGGAAGGGAACATGAGGAGCTTCTGGGGATGGGACAGTGTGTCTTGATTTGCATGCTGCTTATAGAGTGCATTGCCTTTGAGAAAACTCATCAAGCTAATTTATATATGTTATATACAATTTAATTCGTAAGTTGACTTCTCTGTATATAAGCTATATTTCAATAAAAAGTTTACTTTAAAATGTAAATTGGGGTTTTTTTTCCTGGTTATCTATTGCTGCAAAACAAATTGTGCCAAAATGTCCTGGCTCTATTCTTTCTCACAATTACTGTGAGTCAGGAATTCAAGAGAGGCTGAGCTGAGTGGCTCTGGTGTGGGGTCTCTCATGTGGTCAGAGTCACGCGGGGGCTGGGGTCATCTGAAGTCTTCTTCACTCACATGTCTGGCACCTGGGCTGGGGAAGACTTGAACAGTAAGGGCTAGAGCTGGGGCTCCCAGGCCCTTCTCTTATCTTTATGTGGCCTCTCTATGTGGTGTCCCCAGCATGGGGGCTTCTGAGTAGCTTAACTCTTTACAAGGTTGTCTGAAGTTCCAAAAGCATGTGTCCCGAGAGAGGCAGCCAGAAGCAACCCCCTTTTTCTACCTGGCCCTGGCAGACACACGGTGTCACTTCTGACACAATCTGTTTGTCCAGGCAGTCTCAAAAGCCTGCGCAAGTTCAAGGGAGGGACACATAGACCTCACAGCCCTTCTGAAAGAAAGAGCATCAAAGAATTTGCAGACATGTTTTAAAACCACCAACTGATCATGTCATTCTCCTCACCAGAAACCTTCAATGGTTGACCATTACATTTAAAATAAAATCCACACTTTGCCTGGCCCACCAGACCAGCAGGATCACCCTGGGTCCTCCCTACCGATCTTTCCCACCTCCTCTGCTACTTTCTCCACCTCTTCTGCTCTCTACTCCCCTCACCCCAGCCACACTGGCCTCCTCTGGTTCCTGGAAGGCCACCTCAGGGCCTTTGTACATGCTCTTCCCTCTTGGTAGAAAGCTCTTCTTCCTGATTGTTCCACTCCTTGTCATCTAGGCCTTAGTTCAAGTGGAACCACTTCAGATGTGTCCTCCTTTCTGTCGCACTCTATCTCACTACCTGGCTTTACTTTCTTCATTGCTCTTCACTGTCTGAAATGAGCTTTCCTGTCAATTTGCTCTTTCTCGTTGTTAATTGTCTGCCTCTCCCAACCAGAATGGAGGCCCTTGTTAACCACCTTGTGTTAGTAAATACGTGTTGAGTGAATAGATGGGTAGATAGTGCATGCACTGATGAAACTAAATACAAAACTAATATATTCCTTTTGAGTATACACTTGGCACTGAGCTAGATGCTAGGGACAGCACGAACGGATGAGGTACAGAGAGACAGAGGCCGACACCTCCAGCCAATCACAGGCAGCTGGACAAGTGCTGGCCAAAGTTATGAACAGAGCCTTCTCTGGACACAGAGGAAGGCACCTGTGTTGTGTGGTGTCGTATATGATGAGCTCCAGTGTCCACTTCCCTTTTCTCATGTGTCTTCCTGACCTGGCAAGTAAAAAACTACATTTCCCAGACTCTCTTGTAGCCCATGTGCTGGACATGAATGAGAGGCAGAAGGGATGCAGCTTGGAGCGGAGCCCAGCTGGCCTCTGTAGGTGCACACAGTCGTAGAGACTCAGGTTTTCTGCAGCAATGTTCCAGCGTCCAGTCACTTGCCTTGGGGAGTCAAGAGGCAAGTGTGTGGTGACTTCACAATCCTGGACTGCAGACATAGCTGTGTTCTTGAACACAGTAGATCCAGTGGCAACCTCCTGCTTCCCGTTTGAGATAAACACATAGCTCTCTTGGCAGGTCAGTTCTATGTTGTTCCAGAGGCCCAGCTAGAACACACTGCTCTAGCCTGTCTGGTGATTTTGGAAGCTTCTCACCGCCCCTCACTCCCCTTGCCCTGCCCTGTATTAAGTCCATTCTATGTAAAATGCTTCGAGGGTATCATATCACCTGCCACGATGGAACCATGGAACCGTCTGATGAGGTGAAGAGGGTAGGATTGTGCAGTGTCCAGCCACTGTATTCATAGATATTTCAGCAGATCCCAAACATCATGAAAAAAACAGGAGACTCCAGCCCACCACCTTGAAGCTCCGGCCACAAGCCCACAAAGCATCTAGATATCTGGATGGTCCAGGTGACTCACGGCATTGCTCATCTTTTTACCCAAGTGGTGAGTATAAGATTTGGTTGACTGACTGCTTCAATGATTTTACAGAACTGCAAATACTAAATTCTTTTCATCTGCTTCATGACATGTTCAAAAAAAAAAAAAAAAAAAAAAAAAAAGGACCTGAAGTCAATGTCATTATGCAATCTAGTCCTGGCACTATAACTAACAATGCTGTGCCAAATTGGATAGGCCTCTTAGCCTTTCTGGTCTTCATATTTCTCACTGTAAAATGAGAGAATGAAACAAAACCATCTCAAGTTTCCTTCTACCTTTAAATGCCTGGATTCCTTTCTGTTCGCATGTGTGCGTGTGTGTGTGTATGTGTGTGTGCGTGTGTCTGTTGTATATTTAATTTATCTTTATGACCAATGAATTCTGCACAGTTTCTGTCTCACTCTCCACCCTGCCATGCTGGTCCCTATGAGCTCGAAAAAGGTGAGTTTAATTTTTTTTAAATTTACAATGGGAAAAAATCGAGCATACAGAAGTAAACACTGTAACCAACCCTCATCTGCCCATTGCTAGCATCGACAATTTATCAACTCACATCCAATCTTGTTTCCTCTCTACCTCTTCCCATATCCCTTTACCCAGGGATTATTTTCAAGTAAATCTCATCTGTACATATTTCTCTTAGTATCTTTAAAAGACAAGGACAGAGCTGTTTTTGATGGTGATGCAATTGCTGGTCAAATGAAACATTTTGCATCCCAAAGTTGTTTTCAAATTTGAGTCACCTCTTTACAAATCCTTTTTGAAAACGTGCCCTTATCAAGAACAGATGCTCCAGATGCCTTACAAACACTAAAACACAAATAAGAACATCCCCCAACACACTTATTAGAAAGCAATCTTTAGAACTTTGGGAGTGAATCTAGAGTGATCCAAAGGCAATCATTTTCAGAAAACTACGAACTTGGAAATTAGGCAACAAATTATTTTAATACCTCCCCAGGCGAGGCCCCACACTCTGGCACTGTGACCTACAACTCCTTCGTGATGCACGTGCAGAATTCCCTACCGTGTCTATGTTCAAATGTCAGTGGTGGAGATGTGTGGACAAACCAGGTCCCCTCAGGACGGAGGGTCTGGAGCCAGATGCTGTGTCAGAGCCCTGTCCACTCAGAGATCTGTGACTGCTCTGGGCCTCCATGACCTCATCTGCAGAATGGAAAAAATAATTTCAAAGTCTCCCTCATAACACTGATTTGGGGATTAAATGAGATAGGAAGTGCTCCACAAACACCACCATCCTAGTATCATCATCCTGTTTTCCAAATTGAGATGAGGACTCCCTGTGGGTGGACACCGACTACACTCAACGCCAGTCTCCCTACGGGCCAGCTGTAGAAATCGTTAAACCCAGAGAACAGACCCAAATATGATCCCAAAAGGGAAAACATTGTCTACGTTAGCCTAATCCTTCTGGATTTTCTGTGATTTCCTCCACCACTAGTGCAAGCCTGACACAAGGAGGGCATTCAATCTCATTTTCACAGAGGAAGAAAGCACAGAAAAAAAAAATTAACGGAAAGAACGTAGTTTTTGCAAGAATTACAATTTCAGGGCCCCGAAGGACACAATTGGAGTGTTGTAGTTTGGGCTCCTCACTGGAGCAGCCGGTTCACTGGACAGTAAATATGCTTCTAGTGCAACAACAGTTTGGGGCAGCAGATTCTCTCGCTATGAGTAACAGGCAGTGTGCTTCCAAAAGTCTGTCAGGCTAAATGCATTTGTCATCTTGATGGGAGACCCTCCCAGCAACAAAACAACCTGAACAGTAGCAAGGATGCCAGCCCTGAGCAGTGAATCCATTTCTGATTCAAACCACAGTTTGTCTAAGGTGGTGCTTTTGGACCCACCTGAGGCAAACGAATCTGAGTGGAATCATCAGCAACGTGTTTATGCCTTTGCTGCCTGCATCATTCTTTCCTGCCTTCACCCCTGGGAGTTATTGGGAGATACATGTGCAACTCAAAGAAACTCAAGGCCTTAATGCACATTGTCTTAGAGCAATAAACCACATACATATTCATATTAATCAACCAACAAAAATGACATCTTGCAACATCATTTAATGAGAACTGCATTTGATTAAATCTGTTGAATTGCTCCCTGTGCCCCTGTCCTAGCTGCTGAGCCATCAGAGAAGCCTGTATCCCAGAGTCACCTCAGGCTCAAATGCCTGTGAAGCAGCTGGTGTGTGCTTCGTGAAGGTGGTAGGAGTGGTCATGGAGGTGGGGAGACCAGGTGATCAAACTAAGAAGGAGGGTCACCCATGAATGTCAGAGGTAGAAGGCATGGCCTCTAGAGAGGAACACAGAATCCCCATTTCCCAGAAGAAGAAACAGAAGCTTGGAGATGGGTGGGACCTGGCCGAGGTCACAAAGCTGTGAGTGACAGCACAGCATCATCATGCCATCCAGTGCAGCAAACACCTCCAGAAATGGCCATGATGTGTGAAGATGAAGGAAGAGTGTCGGCCCCCCTTCCCTGGCCGGGACCAACGTTCAGAAGGATCCCAGGACTCCCTGCAGCCTATTTTCAGATAGGCAATGTGGAAGAAGGGAATGCATAAGCTGTAAGGACAGCACCCAGGACACTGGGAGCCTGTCCTAATCAGTCTGTGTTGGGAACCTGGTTGTGTGTCTGTGTTTTCAACAGGAGGGGTCTGGGGATATGCTCTTGCACGAACACAACCCACATCTATCTGGCAGGAGCTCCCAGAATCTCTGAGCAAAACATTCATAGGGAAGGGATGAAGGTTTTTGATGTCCTGCCCAGCCTGGGAACCAGGGAAGTTGGGCCTTGGCCAACAGAGTGGGGGCCAAAACCTCTTTTGTCTAGGACAGAGGTCTCCAACTGCCGGGCTGCGGACCAGTACCAGTCTGTGGTCTGTTAGGAACCGGGCCGCACAGCAGGAGATGAGCAGCAGGCAGGCTAATAAGCAAAGCTTCATCTGTATCTGCAGCCACTCCCCAACACCAGCATTACTGCCTCAGCTCTACCTCAGACCATCAGGCATTAGATTCTCATAGGAGCACCGTCTCTCGTGCCAAAAAGGTTGGGGACCGCTGCTCTAGGACAGACCTGCCCTGCCTGGGAGGGGGGCATTAGCCTTGTGATTAATCTACTCCCTTGGAGGACTTGGACAAACATTTAGACTGGGGACTCCCTGCTCTCATTTGTCCAAATATTTGTAGCTTGTGGGTCACCCGGTCACTTCCTGAGGGGCTAAATTTGGGGTGGTTCAAGCCCACACAATCTCCACCCCCACCAGAACTACTAGGGCCAAATTGAGCATCGCCACTGTATCTGAAAGCTTCTGGCTCCAACTAGGGCCACGTTGACACCCAGGATGTTGGGAGAGGGTAAGGCATGGAGTACGATAACGTTTGAGCATCTTCTCTTATGTGAACTTCCACACTGGACATCACACAGCAGCATTTCAGCTACTCCTGGCAACACTGGGTTGGGTAGTGCTCAGAGATGAGGATACTGAGGCTTGGACAAGGAAAATAAGTTACCTAAGTTGGTGGACATAACTAGTGATGATTTGGGCCCCCTTCAAACTTGGGGGTGCCCAACACTGGATTCCAAATCTCCCACAGCCTCTTACGCGAGTGGGTTCATTCATTTATTCACTTTGGCAGTTCATAAAGTTCTCTCTCCCTCTCTCTCTCTCTCTCTCTCTCTCTCTCTCTCTCTCTCTCTCTCTCTTTTTAAATCAGCATCCTCATGATTTTTCCTTTGGCTGCCATTTACTGAACTTCCCTGCTGGGTCAGGAGCTAGGTTACAGCTTTCACACTAATATCTGATTTAATTCTCTGGAGGAGGTATGACTTCTCCCCCATTTTGTAGAGGAGGCTACTGAAGTGCAGAGAGGTTAGGTAACCCACCCAAGACTGCACAGCAGAAGCAGAACTACTCTACAAGCTAGATGTGTTGACCCCACCAAGCTCCAGACCATTCCAGAACATGGCTTCCTTACAACCTTACCAAAGGCTTTTTCACTACAAACCAGGCAAGTGGGCTGTGGGGAGACTCCAAATCTGGGAGCTGAAACCAGGGGGTGGATGTGAGCGACCTCCTGCCACTTAGTGATGTTGCTCCTTGGCGGCCCAGTATGCTCTGAGGCAGTGCCTTTGGGGCCTCAGAAAGTAACAGGGAGGCCTGCCCCACCCCATGCCAGGCCTGGGGTAGGGGCACAAGCAAAGCAGGAAAGCACCTGGAAGCTGCTTGTCCTGCCTGGGGTCGCCTGGAAGCCGGAGCCTGTACTTAGTTCTCCTTGGTAAATAACAGCTCTGGTTTCTGCTAAAAGGATTCATTCCCAGAGCACAATAATTTTCCTCTCCTCCTCGCTACAACCCATAGTTTACGGCTAAATATATGCCATAATGAGCCACTGGCCTGATAGCATTGTTAAGGAGATATTTGACCTCCGGTTTAATTGCAGGATGGAATAAATGGCTGGGACAGGCAGAGGGCCTCTGCCAGCTTGAAGGCGATTCTGGGCTCTGCTCTGACATCCTCCAGCACCGGAGAGAGTGGTGCCGGTAAAGAAAGTGGCTCCCGCAGAGCCCAAGTCGGAGCCCAAGTCGTGAAGATGTGAAGATGGGCAAAAGCTCAAGAGCCAAGTGCGGCTGGTGAAGTCCTTGGCCAGGGCTGCTGCTGGAACCGGTCCCTGTGGGCGGATGAGAACGACTGCGAACCCTGGAGATTGCCCTCATCAGACTCGCTCCCTCTCTTCGCCTTTCCAAAGCCCTCCAGAAAAAGCCACCCCACCCCCACAGGCAGAATGCAAGTCCCAATAACTTGGGCATTCGGCTGGCTCTGAAGGCGCCTCGCCACCAATCGCGACAGACTAAACACCGGCTTGAAGGGTTTCCAACACAAACCTCCTGTATCAGTCCAACTGGTGAGGCCGCAGGAGAGGGGAGCCAGGGAGGAGGATGGCCAGGCACCTGCTGAAGGCTATTGAGAGAATAAAACGCCTTGCTGGCAGACAAATTGGCAATAAGGAGCGGAGCAGGGCGGCAAGTGAGGATGGACTCTGTGAGGCACTGCTCGGGTCTCCCAACCCTGAGCCTGTGACCCCAGGGCTTCTGCATGAAAAACATGGCCCAGATGCAGCCTGTGACCCCGAAGGCCTGGAGGAGTGGGGGGCGGGGTTCAGGCCTGCAGCAGCGCAAGATGCTGCACAAGTCCACGCCCCATCTCTCCTCTTGGATTTTTCTCTCCGCTGCTCAATGTCAAGGCTACAAAACCCGTCAGGGTAGTGTCAGCTCAGCGCACGGGTTTGACAAATGGCAGCTCTTTGAAAAAAAAAGGGGATGCTGAAAACATGACTTAAGCCCAATTTATTGCATCTTGGTGGTTCTTATTTGGGGCAGGAGTGTTAGGGACTTTGAGCTATGGCTCTGCTTACCCCCAAAATGCACCCACATACCTAGTTGTGTACTTCCCACCTCAAGGTCCTTATATCTCAAGTTAAGAACACCTCCCATCCCCACCCCACACAGAACAGCTTCACTGACTCCATCACCTAAGTTCCAGGAGGCATACAATCCAACCTCCCGACCCCAACACAGGTCCCACTTCAGCTTCCAGGAGTTGGCGTGGAGCCGCGAGTTGGCAGAGGAGAGAGGGGGACACAGTCTTTAAATCCATGCCCTCTCCCTGTGTAACTCCTTTGTGAGCCCTCTACCAAAACCCGGGGGGTTAGGATGAATCGTCCTAGGTACAAATCTCCTTCCCTGGAAGAGAAAGGCTGCATGCGGGGTCCTCATGCCGCCAGGTAGTTCTCTCCTGTTTTTCCTCTTCCTTAAGAGGTTGTCATTTCTGTGGTTCCCTAGACTTCTTTACTGCTGGGGTGCCAGGTGGGTAACGCGGTCAGGGTGTGCCCGGCCTTCAAAGACGTTTTGAGTAATGAGTCTGCTTTGTACTGAGGAAGGAAGCAGAGATTCAAAATCCAGGAAGGTGGGGCCCCAGCGGTGCTGGTAGATCCCTCTGGCCAGGTTGGAAGCCCCGCGGGGGTGTTCTCTAGGCCGCTGCCTTCCATCTGCAGCAGCCGGGCACCCTGGGGACCTAAACGGGAGCTGAACTGATCCGAAAGGGTGGGAGCAGCCGTCTGCACGAGCTGCCGCATTGTATCGGGAAAACCGAAATCTCCCCAGTCCGAAGTCCGCCAGGAAGAGATTAGACAGGGCCCCGAATTCTCCACTAGGGCAGCCACCCTCCAGTCCCTCTCTGTCTCACGTTGCCCGTAGAGAAGCGAACGCACAGCGTTTGAAAGGGGCCGGGTGCGTTTTCAAAAGGAAGCGCGGCCGTCATCCCCTCGGGGCTTAGTGCCCCGGTGGGCCCCGCTGCCCTGGCCTAAGCAACACCCCTCCTGCGCCGCCACGGCCACGGCCACGGCCACAGCCACCGCCGGCCTCCCGCGCGAGGTCGGCATCTCTCCCGCCTGCTGCGTTTGGCCCTCTGTCCCGCGGGATCCCGCTTTGCTTTTCCTTCTCCCGGTTCTCATTCAACTAAAGAAAAGGAGGCAACAGCCGACACGCGCCGCTGCGGTCGCTTCCAATGAACGGAAGAAAAGAGGACGGTGGGTGTTGAGAAAGTGAAGTCTTTTCTCTTGGAATGGGGGAATTAGAATGGTCTGTGGAAAGCCGACTGCTTTTCCCTAATGGGCAGCGGGGAGTCCAGCGGGCCAGGAAGCAAATGTCATAGCTAAGGAGAGCTGTATTATTATTATTTTTTAAAAAAAGGAGGCAAGTGAAAGGCGGGCGGTGAAGGAAAGGAGGGAGACTGATTTTACCCCTTCGAATGTCCTAGAAGAGTTTATCCGGGTGCTCTTTTAAAAAGGCGCTGGAAGACTTAAATTAGGTTTTTTTTTTTTTTTTTTCTTAACCAGAAATCTGATTGTGCTACTGCGGGTTGCCAAGGATGCAGAGGAGGGATGATTGCGAACAGAGAGTGCCTCATTTGTGGGGGGTTGGAGGGAGGAGACGCAATTTCACACAGACGAAGTGGGGGTTCTGCTAAAGGTCCAAAGCGGGCCCAACCTGTACGCCCTTTGATTGGGCCTGGGACGTAAGTCTCCGGTGGCCGCAGCGCGATCGGCGGGCTGTTTGTAATTCCATCCTTTTTTCATTAACATAAACACCACTTGAACAAAAATATACACGGCCACCTACTTCGCCAGGAAAGGCGGCCCAGCGCCCACCGGCCCGCGCTCGCCCGCCGGCCGGGCTCCTGGCCCTCGTGGCGCACCCCGAAACGCCCTGGCCCACGCAGTGCGCCGCGCCCAGGCCGAGGTCACCTTTGGGTGGCTTTGAAGTTTCAGGCCTCCAGGCTCTCAGGCCGGCCCCTCCCACCCCCACCACCAAAACACACACACTCAGAGTTCAGCTTGTCATCCCAGCTGGCTGCCGCTGGAGCTCCGACAGAGGTGCTGAGTTGTCAACCTAAATTCCTAGTTAAGCCACTTGTTGATAAAGCCTCGGGGCAAATTGGTTCCTCTTTACCTGCGCGCCCCCGGCCCCGCCCCCGCCCTCGCCGGCGCAGCCCTAATTGCAGCAGGAGCTCGTAGCCGGCGGCGGCCTCGGCAGCGAGCTAATTGACTTTGAACCTGCCTGGTCTCCTCTAAAGCTGGACGCCAGTCGGTGGTGGAAGAAGGAGCTGGAGGTGGCGGAGGGGGGGGGGGAGCACGCCGCCTGAGATCTCCGGCTTGGGGTTGGAGGCCCAGGTATGCTGGGGTGGGTGTTTGGTGCAGGAAGAGCAAGGATGGCGTGGGTCTCTGCGATCAACATAAGTGGACGCAGTGACCGCCTGGCGGCTCTCGGCGCGCCGGCCTCCCGCGGCCGCCTTAACACGGTCCTGGTCCCTAGTTCTCACCCTCTCCCCCGGCACGTGTGCCTGTTCCTAGGGCCCGGAGGGCATCAGAGCTCACCAGAGTCTCCAGAAATCCTGAGTCTGAAACTCGCCCTCTTCCGCCCCCCTCTGTATCCCCACTTCGTCTCCCCGTTCCCGCCCGAGTTAAAAATCGGGTTTCGGAGACTGCAAATGGGAAATCAGCCCGACTCATGTAGTAACCCAGCTCCAGGCTTTGTCTGTACCGGCACAGGCAGGTGGAGAACGGAGCTAGTTTCCCGTGTAATTCAGGCCCCAAACGACGTAGTGGGAATAGCACAAGTGGCAGACTTTTATGTGCCTTTTTTCCCCTTACGTTACTGCATAATCTTGGTATCCCATAATCTTTGCTATTTCCCATTACCCGTATGGACACGTCTCAAACAATGTCGCACCCTTAAATGAATATCCTGGTTTTGCAGGGGGTGGGGGAAATAAAACCGGTCGAGACTCCCCAGCTTCATGGGCCTTAGATTCCGATCTAGGCATCACCCTCTAGCGGCAACCTAGGTCGCATCCAGAGTCCAGACCCTATCCTCCTCTTCCCTCCGCGCGTCCGCGCGGCAGCGGTGTCTGAAACTGGACAGTCCCACCACAATCCGAGCGGGGATGTGGGGCCCGCGACACGCGCGGACTTTTTTTTCCAGAAGGCACCTCCGCACGAGCGCGAGTCCCAGGTGGGCCTGGGTGGCCCGAGTCCCTCACCTCCACCCCAGCCTCTCTGTTAGACACTCGCGGGAGGCTGAATCTGCCCCTTCAGCTCCCACCAGGGCCCGGCCAAGCGACTGAGAAAGGGGCACTCACTGCCCCCACCTCCCAAGACCTTTCCCCAGACAGAGTTCTCGGATTTGCAGCTCCAGCGTCCCCAGCCCCGGAGCCCAGGGGCGTGCCCCCTTGTCTGCGATGATCGAGGTAAAATAAA
The DNA here is from genome assembly GCA_028627145.1 of Eidolon dupreanum. Taxonomy (NCBI): domain Eukaryota; kingdom Metazoa; phylum Chordata; class Mammalia; order Chiroptera; family Pteropodidae; genus Eidolon; species Eidolon dupreanum. Next base: position 105,250,616 of record CM053508.1, on the reverse strand, counting down.
GACTGCGTTCACCCAAGCAGAACCCATCATTAGCCCAAACCGCGGTTTAAATAATTGTTTCGTCGCAGAATGAGAGCAGCTGTAACCAGCAGGGGCTGCCCGGGACCCTCCCGCCCCCGCTGCCTCCAGGGCTTCGGCGAATGCGAAGCCACACCGCAGCCAGGGCCCAGCCCCGACCCCCAAGGGTGGCGCACACAGAGCCCTGCGGGTGCTCGGTTTGCGCAGAAAGAAACGCGTCCTGTGCTTCCTGCGAAAGTCAGATGCACCGTCTCGGCCGAACGCAAGCCCCTCGCCAACTCTTTTCTGGGAGGCAACGTAAGGAATGCTCGAATCAGACTCTAAAAACCAGTGAGTTTCAGCTGCTTTTGAAAGAGAGAAAGAGAGAAAGTGAGGGGCAGGTAGGGGTGGTGAAGGGCAACTACCCTGAAGCAAAGTTCTTCAGAAAATGCTGCTTTGCAAAAATGCGAAGAAAAATGTGGGGGCAGTGGCAAAGGGGGTGTTTGGACACCTACCACTGGTCGCTTTAAAGAGCAAATTTGATTCCTAACTGAGATAGTTTTCATGGCGAATTAAATAGGTCTTAGACTAATTGGGGGTCGGGGGGCGGGGAGTGACCCCCTGAAAGTGCTGCCTGCAGCTGCCTTGTGGACTCAAATCATTCTCAAACTTTAACAGCGAAAAAAGGAGGTGGGAGGAGAAGCAACATAAAAGGTTGGATTTTGACCTTGGGAATATAACAAAATGGTTAAAATATTTTGAGGTTTATGCTTCTTAAAAGAGCAGGTCTTACACACCTCCTCATGTCAGGGATAGAATTTTGCAGGTAATTAATTGCTAATTGTTAAGAATTAGAATTAGAATTCATTAGTGCTGGGGTACAGAAATGCAATGCATGTATGAAAATGAAATGCCCGAAAGAAATTTCTAAAAACGAACCCATGCTAGGATCTGTGTGTCATCAAATTGTTCAAAGATCGGATGTATCTCCAGCATTGAGAAAATATTTCTCAAAATAAAAGGACTAGAAAGTTTGAGTGACAACATTATGTTTTTACCTTTGTTTGATTTTTAAATTCTGCAGAGTGGAAATCTGCTCATGGGTAACAAGGTGAGCACTGAGTGAGAGAAAAAATAATAATAGTAAAAAAAGGACAGTGTGAGTATTAAAATGCAAGGAGTTCTCTAAGCATTAGGTGTGGGAGCAGCAGCAGGGTGAGGGCTTTGTAATCACCCCAGGTAGAGACCTAGTGTCTGGGCGGGTCAGGGACCGCCATCCGAAGAATTGCCCTTGGAAGCCCGCTCCTGGGGGACAGGGACCCCTGGGACTCCAAGGGACTAAGCCAGGGGCTGTGCCAATGCCTGCATTGCTACAAGTCCTCCTGCCCCGATGTCATGCCACAAAAAGAGTGACATTAAACCTGTCCCTAAACACCCGGGGAAGAGACAGTCCCGGGACTGCAGAAACCCCAACCTCAGCAAGTGGTAGCGCAGTGCAGAGAGGGGTCCAGGCCATCACCCACCCTTCCTGGCGTTTCTCAGAAAGTGGACTGTTGGGGAGCAGTACTGGGAATCAGGGGTGCGAGATGATGGGGCTTCCCACCCTCACCCCCGTGGTGGGGGTTATAAGGCAGGACCCATCACAGGCTAGAGGCTGTTATTTTCACATTACTCCTGGGTGAAAGGGGGGTGCACTAAGCAGAATCTCTAAATTTAGGTGTGTGTGTGAGGGGGGACGTGACAGTCTCTCCTCTTCTTTCTGGATTTATCCATGACAGCCCAGAGTTGGGACCCCACAGGTGCCCTCGCCCTCGGGAGGAGGGAGGCAAGTGTTCTACAATTGATCCCACATTTATAAGCCCTAACTCTGTGCCCGTGCTGTGCCATGCTCTCCTGTCTGTGAAATGGCCCAGCAACAGCTGAGCGCTGACCTACAGTCGATGCTCAGTAGTTCTCTATCAATAATACTGTTCTTATTGAGTCTTTATGCAGCTCTAGAGCGGAGATGCCTATATTTTCACCATCGTGCAAAGGAGAAAGGGGGTTCAGAGGGGTTAAGAAACTGTGTAGAGGTCACACAGCAGATGGGTCAGGGAGGTGGGATTTTAACCCAGGTCTTTGGCAGGCTGGGCCCTGGTCCAGAGGGCCACCCACAAGGGTAGGCAGGGAACCCTTGAGGGGTTCTATTGACTCAGAGACCAAGCCTGGCCTGACTGGAGAGTATGTCTGTGGACAGGGCACACCTGAGACTTCATCATCCTTCTGTGTCAGGAAGTCCACGCTGAATCACCAAACGGCTCAAGGAAGCCCCACTCCAACCCGAGAGGAGAATCTGCTCCCTGAAGTCAGTGGCAGGGTTTTGAGCTACGTTTTTCCATCCACACTGGGGAGGGGAGATTCACCGGTGGCAAAAACAGAGCCCACAGGGGAAGAGACTTATCCAAAGACCCACTTTCTGGACTGATTCCCATATTTTTGCTCACTCTACCAATTCCTTGGTCCTGTCAAGCCGAGTCCACAGGCCAGACCCCCACAAGCTTTCAGGGACTGCAGGGAGAAGGGCACCCTAAACACTGTTATGAAGCACCTCCACTTATAACAACCAGGTCAACAATTATTCATCTAATCCTCTTGACTACCCAGAAGGAGGGACCGTCACTATTCTTGGTCCGAAGATGAGAAAAGCAAGGCACAGAGAGGTACGCCCATTAGCCCCTGGTCACACAGCAGTGGACCCAAGTCTCAATCAGGCAAGTCTCAGGCTTCTAATCATTCTCAGGTTTGTTTGTTGTTTAACAATTCTGCCATGATTCACATTAATGGTGCCACTCACACTCACACACACACACACCATCCTCTCAACCAGATTCTACACAGGACACTTCTAGCGTTTCTTCTCTGGTCCTCAGGCCAGCTCTGTGGATGAGTACTGAACTTATCCTCATTTTAAGTTAAGGAAACTGAATTACCTAGAGATTAAATCACACTTGCCACGGCTCTCTTCTGTCCACCCTGCCCGTGGCCTCCCAGGGCTTTACTCAGAAACACTAAAAACGGCTGCCACAAAGACCCTTCCCAACTCTCTCGGGAAAATGCCATGTTGGGGCTAAATGGGAGCAGGTCTGGGACTCACTCCCAGGAGAACTGGACGGTGAGAAACCTCTGTGTCAGCAGCCACTGCCTGCCCCAGTGCCTAGAGCCCAGGAAGAAGTCTATCTTCCTCCCCGCTTTGTCTCTGTCTCTTCCTCTCCTTCTCTCCTTCTGTCTCTCTCGGTCTCTCTTCCTCATTTTCTTTCTCTCCTCTCTGTCTCTCCCTCTCTCTCTCCCTCCCTATTGCACACAGTCCTCACTCCAGTCTGGGGCTCCCAGCCTTACGCCAACGCCAACCTTCTATGTGCTGCCTCGCCCTGCGCTCCAAGAGACAGTCCACCCCTGCGTCCTCTCCACTCCCCGTCCCCAACTTTTCTCTCTTCCTCTCTCTCTCTTTCTCTCTCTTACACTTTCCCTTGGCTTTGCTCTCAGTCTATTCGTGTCTCTCTCACCTTGGTGTGCAAACGTCTGACTCTCTCACCATCTCTGTGTGTGTCTCTCTCAGGGACTTACTTTCCATGACTCTGACTCTAGGTGTCTCTGGATTTTGACGACCAAATGTTGGGTCTCTCTCTGGGGAGTGGGAGCATCTCCGTGTCTCCAGGCCACCCGTGCCTCTCTGTTCTACTGCACAGGGCACACTGCCCAGTGCCCTACCCAGCTCTGCGTCATCTCCACCCATATCACATACACACAAGAGCAGGCTCTCCAATAAATTGTGCAGAAACAGGCCCAGCAAAGCCGTGCAAATGTACACATGTCCAAATGCAGATCCTTCCAGGGGTTCCTGGGGCAACCCAGCTGGGACAAAAGGACCCAAACCAGATTTGGGAGAAGGCATGGGAGGGGATGTCACCTCAGGCAAGTAAAGCCCCTTCTTCCCTCCATCCCTTCCTGAGCCTTGCAGCGGCTGAGCAGATTTTGTTTTTTTCCCCCCTAAAAATAATACACGTTTTCATTTTCAACACTCTACATGGGAGCAGACAGCATTACCAGCTCTAAAGAGAAACTGACGGGCTCATTTTGAGTGCGCACACTGGCAGGTTTGGGGGAGCAAATTGCTGCTTTTGATTAAGCCACAAATCTGAGCACGTCCCCCCTTTACATCTCCGCTTTGCCTGGCCCTCATTTCCCCGATCTCACTCTGTTCCTATTTCCTCTTCCTCGTGCGTTGAGTGCGTGTCTGTCTTATTTTATCTATCTGTCAAATCTGAGAAATAGAAAATACCTGGCCCTTGAAATTTAATTTGTATTTCCTTTCTTTCTTTTTCTTTTCTTTTCTTTTTTAAACTCAGAATTCGTTTTCATTTTTTCTCTCTATACTGCCCTCATCCCAGAGGGCTTATTTCCCCTGGGAGCCCCACCCTCTGAGGAAGCACTGAGCAACCGCAGTCCCTTTCTGCTACACCTTTTAGGTATCACTTCCTCTCCTTCTGTGTGGATCCTTTGCTCAGAAACAAAATCTGGCGCCACACACATACCCTCACACACAAGCCCATGCTGGAAGGAACATCTTCATGCCATCTTTCTGAGCACAGTTGTTCAGGCAGCGGGGATAAAAATATCAGATGCTTCAGAGCCTGCCTCAGTGGGAAGAAGGGGCCAGGCATCCGGACTGCAAGCTCCAGGACGCTCCGTGCCCCGGAACGGTCTCTGTTTCTTAGAGCAGCATGCACTGCTAATGCCAGAAAACTCCCAAAAATCTCACAGTGGAAGAGGGCTGTAAATTCCTGGGCTGCAATGTTGTCAAATATTTCACTGAAGAACGTCATGGAAAATTCGTGCTTTTGGGTAAAAGGGCCACATGAGGGGGCAAGCTTGGGCTGCAGCAGCGCGAGCATGAGTTTTTTTGTTTTTTGTTTTTGTTTTTCTTGACCAAAATATGAACCTCTTCCTAAGGTACAGCTGACAGGGAGACGAACTGCCAGGGCCCCGTGCGGGAACCACCTCCTCCTCCGCGGCTCCCCAGGTGTGGCCCTGGTGGTCTGAACAGGTGGGGTTTCCCAGCCCCGTGCGTGCCAACGGGGTGTGGCAGGGCTGGGCAAGGCCAGGGGGTGCTGCTTCTCTCTCCTCCTCACCTGAGGGTAGCCCCATGAAGAGTCTCAGAGGGCCCCAGAATCCAGTTTGCTATTGACAAGAAGGAACAAGCAACCGGACTACGACTGCCGTGATTTGGCGTTGAGTTGGGCGGCAATGGGCACAAGTGAGGCAGCACTCCAAAACTTGGGTGTGTGGCTCTGATCAGGAGCATTCTCAATGGCCCTGATACACGCAAGCACTGGGGCTCCCCAGGATTCAGGGTTCCTTCTAGTGCTCATTCTACACATATCTCTTGTCTCTGCATCTTTCTGTGCCTGCTGCAGATAGAAGGTTACAGCGTCTCGTGCTCACAGCCTCCCAAGACCCATAGAGAAGGCGCATCGGCCCACGTCTCCACACCACTTCAAGAACTGCCCACCCCTGAGCACAGCACAGGGGACGCAGTAGCATGAATATGATGGCTAAGTGGAGGGACAGGGGAGGGAGGGAGCAGTTGGGGGGATCATTTCATGAACAATATAGATGGCTAACCAATGTACTGTATATTTGAAACTAATTTAAATAAATAAATACATTTATTAAAAAAAAAAAAAAAGAAGAAGAAGAAGAAGAACTTCCCATCCCTGCCAGCACGACAAGGTATGTGAAAGCTGTTCCGATGCTACAAAAATGAAGTAGGAGAGTCACTTGGCTTCCCTGGGACCTGAGATCAAAACGAAGCTTGCCTCACAGGGTTATGGTCAGGGTATCCTGAGCTAGTGATTACCTTGAGGGGTCTCAGAAGAACACACAGTCAGACCTCAATTACTGTTAGCTGTGTGGTCTTGGCATTTTTATTATTGCATGTTAGATTTCATGCAAACCTGACAGCCTTCCATTCATGTAACCATAGTCTACTGTAAACCCACTGCCTGAAGCTTGGGTGGAGATTGTGTCCTAGTGTAGACCTCTCTCCTTGTAACATGCTGTATCCAGAATGCAGACTGCATTATCAACACACTTCCCGTGATGTTCTGTGCCCACAGACATCGAATTGCACATATTTTACAACGTTCATATAAACCCATTATGTCATGTATGATATAACCTATTATATCGTACACACACCTCACAACAGTCCATGTAATTCTATATTACATGGCCCTCAGAGCCTACGATATTCTGTGTCTGGATTCCATTATGCTGTACACACCCCCAGACTATTCCATATGTGTAACCTGTTATACTATACACAGCTATAATGTTCCGGGTATGGAACACCTCATATTGCACTCGAATATTCTGCATACATAATATATTACATTGTTTATGTCTTAAAATATTAATTACACATGAAGCCACCACACCGTACCCACGTCCTATAATGTTCAGCTCAAGAAATGCGTCATATTTGCACACCTCATGCTATTCTGCGCACAATCCTTACTCTGTACACTCACCTGACACTATCGTGCCCGCCAGACACTACTGAGTGTCTCTTTAATTCCACAGTTCTCAGCCTTTTGCCAGTTGGCACACTTGATATGTGTGCACATCTAGAGTTTGCAGAGAAACACCCCTCACTTTTGTACATAGATAATTTTATGACCAGGGGAGGGGAAATACTGTCTCTCCTCCTGACCATGACATTTTTGCCCACAATCCCCTATCCTCAGGGTGCATTTTCGCCCACACATGTCCCATCCCAGCTCCTCCTGGCCTCCCTACTGATGCCCCCAAGCCTGGTGGCTTCCCCTACTGCCCAGCTCCCACCATCCTCTGGTCTGGGGCTCAGCCCACAGTACCTTGTGTCGTCTTTGGACATCGTCTGAAAGGGGTTCAAGGGAGCAGAGCAAGGGAGGCGCTGGCTCCGTGCTAATGCAGAGCTGGGGCAGCGGTGGCGGGCAGGGAGGCTGCCCTCGAGGTGGGTGGTCGGCGGCTGCCTCTGCCCCCACCCACGAGGCCGGCCGGCACAATCCGAGCTGGATCTGGTTCCCTGCTCGGGTTACCACGCGCTCTCAGCCCGGGCGGCTTCACTTAAGCAATTAGCCAGTAAAAATACCTTGGGCTTGGGGAGTGGGAGACATGGCAGGCATGTCTGTTTTTACACCCGCCCCCCCCCGCATTTTGGGATTCCTGGGGCTGGCAATGGGGCGCTGATTTGATTTGGGGTGGGGGAGTTCTTTATGGATTTTTATGCTAAGAGCAAAAAGCTGCCACATCCCAGTCTGCATTTTGTCCAACTGCCCCTCAAGCTGGGCCCCAGGGGTTTTATTTGTTTCTGTCTGTTTGGATAGCCTAAGTCTCTCTCTGTACAGTCTTGTCCAATGCTCACAACAGCTCTAAGAAAAAGAGCTGACCCATTATTTATCCCATTTTTTAGATAAAGAAACGAAATTACAATATGGTGATTATAGCTAGTAATACCATATCATATCCTTGAATGTTGCTAAGAGAGAAGGTCTTAAATGCTCCCACCATACACACACACACAAATGGTAACTGCGTAGAGGAATGAGGTGGCAGCTAACTACAGTGATAATCATTTGCAACATACAAATGTATCAAATCAACACATTATATACTTCAAAGTTATGCAATGTTATGTTTCAATTATACCTCAATAAAGCTGGAAGAAAATAAACCAATCGACAGCCCTTACCCCCAAAAAAGATGAAATTAAGGCACAAACAGCTCATGCAACACTCATCCCTACACGGTGGAGGATGGATTCAAATCCTGACCACAATTCCAAATCTGCAGGCACAGGGTCTCTGTACTGTCCTCTGCCCACCTTTACCCTATGGCTGGGGCTTAACCCCTGGTCCTGCAGTTAGACCTGGGTTTGTATTCTGTCTCTGCAGGGTGACCTAAGACATGGGGTAACCTCGCTGAGCCCCATCTGTAAAGTGAGGGATAATACTGACCTGGTAGGGGCTTGTGTAAAGATTCAAACGAGCATCTTTGGGGTGTTTAACTAGGGTCCTGGGTTCATAGATGGGAGGTCACGGGTTCGTGCATGGGCTCCCACGGATGGTGGGTTCAAGGTGTTTGGTGAAACCTTGAAAATCATTCTACAAATGTCCCAAGTATGTGCCTTCTGAGGGGAGGGAGTAGGATGTAGTTTTCAACAGTTTGTCAAAGAGATTCACAGCCCAGAAAAAAAGTTAAGAATATCCAAAGGGGTTTTAATAAGGTGATGATCAGCACCTGGACAAAGTCAACAACTGCTAAGTCCTATTAACATTGTGTTTGTGGTCTCTCTATGCCCTTGGGCCCGGGAAGCCATGGGCATGCCAGGCAGCAGAGCATTTCTAAACCCCTCTCTCCATTCCCAGCCTGCAATGAGGCATCTGGGAGAGTAAAATGCAGTGACAGGCTGTCCCTGTGGGTAGAGAGGAAAGATAAAGAGGTGTTTCCTTAACATCATTGACTGACCCAGCCCGGGTCCTCTCTGGGCCAGTTTCCCCACTCCAAAAATGTTAAGGTCAGGGTGGGACCTCTTGGGGCACATGAAAAGCTGAGAGCTTAGTCCTTGGGCACATGGAAAAGCACCCTTGCTATGGCTGTGGTTTTTCCCAGAACTGAAGAAGCTTCCCCCCAAAATACAGAGCTGGGAACTCATTCCTCCTCTCTTTCCTCTCACACCCCCACCTTTATCTCATGCCTGGGTGGAGATGAGGGGCTGAGGGAGAGCCTCTATCTGTCACATTCCTGAGGCCCCAAGGCCAACTGGGGCCCCTTTCCATGGGCAAGGTAACTAACTGCTGTCCTTCAAATGCAAAGTGCTGTTCCCTCTCAGAACCTGAGGGTAAGTGGAGGCCAGATGGGGCCTGACTCCACACTCCTTGCCCAGAAGGCAGCTCTTTCACCCCAAAACACACATGGGCCCCCAAGGGAACCAGTGAGAGACAAATACGTGCAGGAGGGAGGAAGCACGGTTTGGGGGTTAGCCAAGATAAAATCTGCAGCCCCTCGGAACTGGAGAGGACTTCAGAAGGAAGAGAGCTACTGGATAAAGCCTCCCCCCCCCCCGCCCCCACGCACACAACATCATGCTCTGTAGAGACCCTGTCTTTGGAGGTGCCCGGTCAGTGAAGGAGGACCAAGAGAAAGGAAAGAGTTCCTATCACTTTCTGGGATCCGTGGAGAGTGCCGCACCCCTGGCTGCCTTGCGAGCCGGCAACCTCCCCCACTCTCTTCTTCTCTAAAGGCCAGATGTGCTCCCAGCAGCTGGCGGTAGCGACCCCTTCTCGGGAACTTCCCTCCCGGCGCTGCCGGGGCCTCCTTGCCTGCAGCTGCCGTTTGGCGGGCAAGGGGGGACGGGAGGAAGTGATGGATGAAGAGAATGTGAGATGCGGGTGTGCGTGGACGTGCGCGCGCGCGTGGAGTGGCCGTGAGTGCGATTACTTGTGCATGTGCTTCTGGCTGTGCGTGGGCGAATGCGCAGTGCACAAGTGTATGCACGTAACCAAAAGTGTGTCATCAGCGGTGGGCAGGCCTGTGGGTTGGTGAGAGGGTGGGAGGCACCTGAGCTGTGTGCGGGGGTGTTCGCTTGGGGGCTGATGTGTTGTTAGAGGCGATGCACAGTGCTCAGGGCGTCTGTGGTCTGTGGATGCTGGCTGGGCTGTGTGAAGTGAGGGTGGGTCTGCCAGCACACGTCTACCTGTGCGAAGACACAACCACACACAACGCAATCACGTCCCACACTCACCCTTTCCCTAGGCGGGCTGGGCTGGGAAGCCAGGCGGAAGCGCAGCGCAGGGAAGGTGACGCTAGTCTCCGCGAGCGCGGCTCCGCCGGAGAAGGCAGAGATAGCCGAGCAGACAACGCCAGCCAGCCCGCAAGCCCCCCAGCTCCTCGCAAGGACGTGCCAGGCGCCCCAGTGGCGACGAGGTGTCTGCCACTGAGGCTGGTGGCTAGCAAACGAGGAAGGGGATCAGCAGGAGACAAGGAAGCCAGAGAAACGCAAGATGCCTGTGGGCTTTGAAAAGCGCTGCGGGCCTCTCTCCGAGCCCGGCACCCGCCTCTTAACCAAGCTCGCGCCTAGGCAAGGTGTCTTGACTTCTCACGATGAGCCGCAAAAACTCTCCTCGCCTCCCTTCGGCCGACCAAAGGCCCTAGCGGGGGGCGGCCGGGCTTGGTGCCCTGCAGCCTGCGCGCAAACAGCACTCACCTGGGTCCCTGCTTGCCGCGATGCGCCCGGCTCCTGCACGGTCCTGCGCTCGGTGCCATCCCACCCCAGTCCTAGTCCACTCCCCAGAGCTATGAGGTGGTGGGGGGGGAAGCGTGCGTGTGAGCCCTCCGCTGCGGGCGGCTAGGCACGTGAGGGCCGCCCGAGACCGCGCTCCCCACCCGCGCAGACTGCTTTCCGGAACCTGGCCTGGCGCGCAGAGTCAGAGGCGGCGGCAGGCCGAGCCCACAGGGGCATTAGGCCAACACCCCCCCGCGCACGCGGCATTCTCTATTATTATTATTAAAGAATCCCTCAGAACATGTTTACATTGAGCCGTATAAACTTCCTGCCAGGGCCTTTACCATCTACAAGAAATCGGAATCTGCTCTTGGAAAGTGGGGACACCGGCGCTGCAGGGCCAAATAGGCGGGTTTTCAGTGAGTGTGTGTGCGGGAGGGGGTGGTCAACTGAGCTATGTGTGGGTTCAGATCTGAGCTTGGCTAATGTACACGTGAGAGAGAGCTGGTGCAAATTTAAGCTCCTGTGGGTCTATCGTGTGTGCCTGAGTGAGCGCACGAGTGGGCGCGCACATGTATGAGTACCGTGGGCGTGAGTGGAAACGCACTCATGGGTGTGAGTTTGCATGTCTGAGTCTAGTAACTTCACAAGTTTGCATGTGCATCAATGTATGCATACGTGTGCATGAGTGCACGAGTTCATGAGTGAGTGAATGAGCGGGGCCGCTTGTCCCAAGACCTGTACGGTTTTGGTCCCCCAGGGCCAGCCCTCCTCACTCGCTCGGTCCCGGCCCGCGGCGCCGCAGACAAAGCGGCAGCGACCTGCCCTGCGCTTTCGTTTTTCGCCGGCGCTCGGCTCCGGCAGCTGCCCGCTTGCTCGAGAGCTGCTGGGCGAGTCCGAAAAGTCCCGAGCGCGGCGTAGTTCTTCCCGGGGCGGGGAGAGTGGGGAGGCGGTCCCTCGCGGGAACTTACGCCCGCTGGCCGGGGGGACCCGTGGCCCAGCCGGCTGTGCCCGTGATGGCCACGACCTGGAGGCCGTTGCCGCCGCTGCAGTTGCGATTTGCCACTGGTCTGCATTCGTCGGAGAAGGCCCAGGACCCGGGGTGCGTTTCCCGCCGCGCGGCGGGGGCTGGAAAGGCGGGGGCCTGCGCGCAGCGGGACTGAGCCGTGGGCCGAGGGCGCATTAACACTTGCTCGCCAGGTTGGTGGAGGCGGGGCGGGTTCTGCCAGCGGCCGCTGGGCGGGGAGGGTGGGGGCCCTTTAAGCGCCCACCAACGTGGGGGCCGGAGGGGGGCAGGGAGGGGAGGTAACTCCTAGAGGGTCTTACGCCGGCCGAGGAGACGCCGCCGAGAGAAGATGCAGTGAGGGCGGCCTCCGCAGGACTCGTGGAGCCGAGCACTGCGGGTGGTGGGGACCAAGCGCTGCTCCCCACAGGGGCTCACTGCCGCAGGCCCTGGAGGTGGTGCCTCTCCCCTCCCAAAAAGCAGTGTGGGGGTGGGGGCTGGTGAGGGGGCTTCCTCGCAGCCTCCGCCCGTGCTGCAAAGGGGCTGCCCTCAGCCTTCGCTCGGCTCCTTCCCTTGTGGGAGGGCGAGAGGGAAAGAGGGAGGAGAGAGAGGTGGGGGAGGAGGGAGCTGGAGAGAGAGGGGGGCTCTGCGCCAACCGCCGGCGGATCCAGCAGCTCCTCCGGGAGGACTGGCGGGCAGGCGGGGGAGGGCGCGCCGAGGCTCGCTCCGGAGAAGTGGCCGCGGATGACGGCAGAGGTGCAGCCAGCCCCGCGCGCGCAGCCCCCTCCCCCTCGCCCTCCTCCCCCTCCTCCTCCTCTTCCTCCTCCTCCTCCTCCTCCCCGCTCGTCCGCGGCGCAGAGCAGCGGCGGCAGCGGCGGCGGCAGCAGCCACCCGATGTCTTCAGCGTCCGAGAAACAGCAGCCACCGCACGGCGGCGGCGTTGGCGGCGGCGGCGGGGGAGGCGGCGCGGCCATGGACCCCGCGTCCTCTGGCCCGTCCAAGGCCAAGAAGACGAACGCCGGCATCCGGCGCCCCGAGAAGCCGCCCTACTCGTACATCGCGCTCATCGTCATGGCCATCCAGAGCTCGCCCACCAAGCGCCTGACGCTCAGCGAGATCTACCAGTTCCTACAGAGCCGTTTCCCCTTCTTCCGCGGCTCCTACCAGGGCTGGAAGAACTCGGTGCGCCACAACCTCTCGCTCAACGAGTGCTTCATCAAGCTGCCCAAGGGCCTCGGGCGGCCGGGCAAGGGCCACTACTGGACAATCGACCCGGCCAGCGAGTTCATGTTCGAGGAGGGATCCTTTCGGCGGCGGCCGCGCGGCTTCCGAAGGAAATGCCAGGCGCTCAAGCCCATGTACAGCATGATGAACGGGCTGGGCTTCAACCATCTCCCGGACACCTACGGCTTCCAGAGCTCGGCCGGCGGCCTCTCGTGCCCGCCCAACAGCCTAGCGCTCGAGGGCGGCCTGGGCATGATGAATGGCCACTTGCCTGGCAACGTGGACGGCATGGCTTTGCCCAGCCACTCGGTGCCCCACCTGCCCGCCAACGGCGGCCACTCGTACATGGGCAGCTGCGGCAGCGCGGCGGCCGGCGAGTACCCGCACCACGACAGCTCGGTGCCCGCCTCCCCGCTGCTGCCCACTGCGGGTGGGGTCATGGAGCCACATGCCGTCTACTCGGGCTCCGCAGCCGCCTGGCCTCCCTCGGCCTCCGCTGCGCTCAACAGCGGCGCCTCCTACATCAAGCAGCAGCCCCTGTCCCCTTGCAACCCCACGGCCAACCCCCTGTCGGGCAGCCTCTCCACGCACTCCCTGGACCAGCCCTATCTGCACCAGAACAGTCACAACACCCCAGCGGAGCTGCAAGGTGAGTGGGGATGCTGGGCGGTTCTAGTCCTGGGGAGGTCGGACATCTGTGAGTATATCGGCGGAACCCAACCCTCAAAATTGATTCAGTCCTCCAAATTGCTGACTGTCCCCGGTGGAGAGGCTGCAGACACTTCTGTGGGGTGCCAACCCCAATACTGCAGTGCTTCTCAGTCCCACCTCCTAGTTTGAGGGTCGACTGATTTGGGCCCCCTGATTTGGGCTAAGATGTCGTTTTTATTTTTCTATTCCAACCCCAGTCTTCTGGCAGTCCAGAGCCTGGCCAAGTAGGCCCCGTTGCCATCAAAAAGACTCAGACCCCAATATTCTAAGTCCTTTCTGGTTTCGTAGGCCCCCTCACACCTCAGCAAGTTCCCAGGATTAAGCTGAGGCCCAAAATGGGCCAACTGGCTCACCCTCCTGGGGTGGTCGCTCAGAAAGCTACCAGCGGGGAGAGCTGCTTCTGCTCCTTGCCTGGGCAGAACGGAAGAGTTAGGCCCAAGGCTGCCTGGGCCTGGTGCTCAGAGGCTCAGCGTCCGGCCTTTCAGGGAACCAGGTCTGGCCCTGCAAATGTCGACTCGGGGGGGTATGTTGTGGTGGAAGAGATAGAGAGGGGCTGCAGCCAGGCCCAGAGTGAGGGGCAGAATTGCAGACCTCACAGACTCTTTGTTTCTCAGAATCCAGGTTTTCGGGTCTCCAAGTATCCTCTCCCCAATCCTCTAAAAAGATGCACAACCATCTCCCCTCCTGAATTCCCATCTCAGCACCCAGCAGCAGCCTTCTGGGCCTAGTTCTGGAAAGAGCATGGAGTGAACTAAGCAGGGTCCTGAAGGCTCAGCTGTCAGCAGCCTGTGGGAAGCAGGAGCCTGGCCTGGGGGCTGGAAGGCCACTTCTCCACGGGGGGGCGGGGGTCACTCTGCTTGGGCTGCTTCAAACTCCCTGTTCTCCATGGGGCACGTCCTTTGGAGAAGCTACTCTTCACCCCGTGATGGCCCTGGGCTTCCCCGCTCCCAGTGCCTGCCTCTCGCTGCTCTGAGGCCTCTACAGCCTTGGGGCTGGGAAGTGGCTTGCCCGGCAGGCCGGCAGGCCTCAGGCTGTCCAGGAGGTGGAGGCCTTCGAGACCCTCTCTGGCGTCTCCAGGCCCGTCTCAGCTGCTCTCATCCCTTCCTCTTCGGCTTCTAGAAGCCCCCAGTCAGGTGTTCAGTGGCCAAGGAAGAGGCCCAGGAAGCAGTGGGTGCTCCCGGGAGCAGGAACGGTCACTGGTGTCCTGGGATCTTTCCCTGGGGCGTACAGCTCGGGGCCAGGAGGGACCGAGGGCCAGGAACTTGGGGAGTCTGTCTGCGGGCAGGCGGAGCGTGGGGAGGGGAGGGCCCTGCGCCCCGTGGGAGGTGGGCAGCGCTGCTTCTCCTCCTTGAACTCTGGCCTCTGGCACTTACTCTTTACTTTCCCTCCTCTCTTGTCACCTCCCTCGAAGGCATCCCGCGGTATCACTCGCAGTCACCCAGCATGTGTGACCGAAAGGAGTTTGTCTTCTCTTTCAACACCATGGCGTCCTCGTCCATGCACTCCGCCAGCAGCGGCTCCTACTACCACCAGCAGGTCACCTACCAAGACATCAAGCCTTGCGTGATGTGAGGCTGAAGCCCAAGGGGCCCTCTGGGCATGGGCCGCCCGGCACAGGGACCCGGGAACCCACTGCAAGAAACTGCTTTATTCTCGAGGTATAACCGTCGGCAGAAGACAAGGGTTTGACCCCTCTCCAATCGGATTATTTGGAAAGGAATCCCCAGGGCAAAGACTTGGCGCAGTGGTCGGCACCTCCTCCCCTTCTCCCTCGAAAATTTTTAAAAATGGTGACAGTAGGGCGTGATCTGACTGCAGCTATTGGTAAAGAAATATCTATTTTTGATCCGATTGAAACCGGCTGAGAAGGTGCTGTGTTGGGGGAAAACCCTCGACATCTAAACAAAAATTCTGCTGAGGTCTCTCTTCCCCCTCTTCTCTTACTATGGAAAAAGTGAGGAGAGATTTTTTTTAGAAGAAAGGCAAACGTATGAGACCATCATTATCAAATACTTTTATTTTTTGGTTGAGTATTTATCTTTTTATTTTTAACTTTTTTGGAAAGAATGTCTTGGAATGCGCAAGTCTCTTTTTAAAGCCGTCTTTTGCAGGGAAGGGGAGGAAGAAACCGCGTTCTCCCTCCCCACCTCAGAAGTCTTCCATCAGCCACAGGTGGATCTTTGTGCCGACAACTTGCATTTCTGAAGCCACTGTTCGTCTTTAAAAAAGAAACTAGATGGAGCTCAGAAGCGAGCGGCAATCCGGGCCTCTGCCATTCCTCTCCGCCTTCTTCTTCTTTTTCTTCTTCTTCCTTCTCTTCAGTCTTTTGGTTTTGTTTCCAATTTTATTTGGACTTTTTTGGTGGGTGTTTTTCTCATGAGACCTGGCCGTCTCCCGACCTCTACTGTAACTTTCTGGTGCGAGAGTGAGGCGAACACAGCGCATCGCGGGGACTGGGAAGGCCCGGCAAGTGCGCCAATTCAGGATTGCGGTGACGCAGAAAGGTTAAGGCACTTTTTAAAACTATAGCAAGGCTCATCCTGTTATTTATTCTTTCTTTCCCTAATAATCGAAACACCGCATAGGCTCCTCTGTTTATCAGTATTAATGGTGTAACTTTGTTGGCAATATTTGCCGCGTAGAATTTTTTTTTTTTTTAGCTATCCATTGTAAATTTGAAACAAAGTCCGATTTGTGTAAAAACAAATTTCCATATGTTTTATATAAATATATATAAAATGAAGGACATACCCCCCCTTTTTCTAGTATTTTGGCTGCTGGGGTGCAGCGTTTGTGACACGTATTTTAAATTTCCTTCTGCACTGTATAAAATGACAGTTTGAGGATGTTTTGCCTTTTGTGTATTTTTTCCTAAAAAAAAAAACAAAAATAAAAATGTATAACATTTGTACATGGCCTTAACATTGTATCAACTAGAAATAAAATCGCATGAGCATTTTATTGGGATTGCAGCATATCTTCCAAACCCCCAAATGCGGACAGAAACTGGCT
Source organism: Eidolon dupreanum (assembly GCA_028627145.1). Classification (NCBI taxonomy): domain Eukaryota; kingdom Metazoa; phylum Chordata; class Mammalia; order Chiroptera; family Pteropodidae; genus Eidolon; species Eidolon dupreanum. The sequence goes on along the minus strand of CM053508.1, from coordinate 105,234,366 downwards.
TGGGATAGCTAGTCTTTTTTTTTTTTTTTTTTGTATTTAAAATATGGATGATTCTGAATATTTCCTTTTTCTTTTTTTATTTTATAGCTAATTCTCTTCTTTTCACTCTTCGTTTCATATTGAAGTGAAATCTGGACATGAGTAACTGTTTTTCTTGGCTTCTGTTTTTTAAGAAGAGCCCTCTGCCCCTCTAAGTGTCGTTTCTCTTTTTAAAGAAATAATCGAATGTTTAAAGAACAACTATAATTATAATCTTTCTCGTAATATATATATATATATATATATTACATTTTTACTTTTTTGTCACTCCAAGACCAGTTTGAGTTTTACTTTAAGTTTCAGACTTTACCGTTCCAATATTCTAGCTGTTATAAATCATGAAAGAACTCTAAATTTTCTGTAGTTTTTTTTTTTTTGGGGGGGGGGGTCCCTACACTTGGTTTTCCCCAATCCAGAAGCAATTAAAATTTATGCCGAAAAGGGTGGTTGGTGGGAGAGCAAGGTGATAAGTAACATTTCCCCCTAAAACATTAGGAGGGAAAAATATTTTTAAAAGCCTGTGTCTCCTGCTGATCACCCTCTTTCTATTCCCATTCTCGCTATTTGGGAAAACAAACACAACAAAGTCGCAGTGTTGTTGCGGACAGTTCAGGACCCACCGCAGTTTCTCTGAAACTGTTTCTTCTCAAATTTGACGTTTTGGACGCGAGGGTAATTTCTCCGGTGCCCTGTTACATCAAAATTATCAATAAACTCTCCAGGGCAATTAATGCCCCAAACTAACAGCTGTCTATAAAACCGAGATAAAGGGGACGGGAAAAGACCAGTGACTCCGTCCCTCGGGGTCTTGGGCGGGCGAAAGCATCCGGGCCGCGGCTCCTGGGCGCAGCACGCTGCGCTCTGAGAGTAGGTTCTGAGCGGACGGAGAAGGTACTGTGTCCTCTCTAGGTGAGGCCACCTCTCCACATCCGCTGCCTCTCACTGGTGCCCAGGAAAACACCGCTAGAGAAAGCCTCCAGCGCGGGAATATCGCGCGTTCTTCTCACCCAGGCAACTTCGGCAGGGAGCAGCGGCCCTCCTCCTCCCTCCGTCCCAGACTGCGCCCCAATTAGGTCGGAGGCTCCGGGGAAACGGGGCTGATTAGGAGAAACTCAATGCCAGCCCAGCCCGCGCGCTCCCAGCCCCCTTGCCCACTCGCTTGGCCCCTTGGCGCGCCGGAGGCCTCAGTGCGCCCGGGTCGTGCGTGGCTTCGGCGCCGCTGCTGTACCAGAGTCCGGGGCGGCGGCGAACCCCGGCTTCCTGTTCTTTTGCTCGGTAGCGCCTGAATTTCAGCGGGATCTTCCAGCGCACCCAGGTCCAGGGCGCAGAAAACCAGCCCGCGGAGCCCTGGGATGGGCCTGGCCACTTTCTCCGGGCTTGACATGGGGTCTGGGGATGATAGAAAAGTGCAGCCTCCCGCACGAGGACAGCTTGGCTCCAGGCAAAGCTGCAAGGGCCAGATTTCTCAGGCAAAATTGCCTACACACCCTCGTCCGATATTTCACACTGCCGCCGCGGCTGCTGCTGTTTGCTGTGGGGAGACCGAACTCGCTTGGGTTTGTCTTCTCCAGGGCCCATTTGGGCCCGGGCTCGCACAGGGGCCACCGGGCGAAGCTCCCACCGCCCCGTGCCGTGATGAAAGCGTGCCCATCACGTGCAAGTTACGAGTTAAAAATGTAAAGGCCCTTCGGAGTCCGGTGCTAAGCCACTCGCCCTACGTGCATAAATGGAAATCGTTCTAGCACAGGGGCATCCTCCATAGAATTAATTCAAAATTTCTGCGCATACCTCTAGGAGATTTGTCTTGGAACAATGCAGTCCGTGAAACTCCCTAAATATATGTAATCCCCCAAATAATACAAGGCCCAAAGGCGGAAAAGTGGCAAATACCTATGTGACAGGGTTTCTGTTCGTGGATCACATATCCCGAAGATGTCGCGGTTCTCCCCGCAGTACCGTTGCCCCGGGGGGAGCAGGGGTCTCAGCAGCTCGCCCATTGCACCCCTGGCAGCAGAAGTGCCTGGGCACAGGCTCTCCAGCCCTGGGAGAGCAGGAACTGAAGTCCAGCTGCCCAGGGCCCAGGTCCGCCTGAAACTCAGGCAGATGGGGGGAGCGCAGAGTGTGCACTTCTGATGGAAGAGTGCCCTCGGAGGTTCACTGTGTACCACTGTTCTTTTTTGCCCTTTGGGACTAGAATGCTGGTGACTGTAAAGGGGGTGGGGAGCTGGTGCAAGAAAGCCTGGCTCCCCACCTGCGAGCTGCTGCCCGGTAGCAGGCAGCTCTCCGTAGGTGGTGGAGAGATGGGGCTAGAGTCCCGCCTCTGCCAGGACCTGACCACCACCACCCCAGTCAGCTCTGAGCCGGGGTCTTCTCATCTATGGGGGGAGGGTGGACAGCTACAGAAGTGGCCCTGAGACACACATATTTCACCCTCCTCCCTGAGACATCTAGTGGTATGTAGGTGTGAGCAGGTGGCGTGGGTGGCAGATAAGGTACAAGGATCCATATTTTACAAGGCCTCATGCTCAGGGATTTCCAATGAGCACCCAGTTTGGGAATCACTGAACTCCACATCTTCTGGCAGGACCCACTAGGATGCTCCCTCCCTTTCCAGGGAAAAGGATAACACCCCATATGGCTCAAGAGATGGAACTTTGACAGTGAGGCTAGGTCTGGGGCTCCGACATGGATTTGTCTTCAGGATCTCCTAACCTCCAGGCCGGAAGCCCCCATGGTGTCACTTCTGATGGTGGTTCTCAGAGTGTGGCCCAGAATCGCCCTCATCGGAAATACTTGGGGGATGGGGAGAAGTTTGCTCAAATAGCAGATTTTGGAGTAGGGCAGAGTACCTAGAGCCACTGGATTAGAATCTCTGGACGGGGTTCTCACGAATCCACAGTTCTCACAGATTTCCAGGTGGTCCTGGTGAGAGCTTAAGTTTAGAGTCTCTTCTCCAGCATTCTCTGGGCTCCTGAGAAAACCCCAGGAAGGCATCTCAGTATGGCCTCTGCTGCCCCCTCCTGCCCGACAGCCCAGTGTGGCTTGTGAATCTAAAAAGCAGCTGACTGAGAGACCGTGGAGCTCAGCAAGCAGACACACACGCAGCACATGTTTATGAGGTGTACCACTGCCGGCCAGTGGCGAGCCCTCTTCACACACACCGTCTCAGGTCATCTCAGCAGGCTTCAGGTAGGGCTTATTTCTACTCCCACCTTCTACATGCAGAAATAGACCTTAGACAGGTTAGGGGACTGGCTCCAGATTCTACTGGTAAGAGGTAGAATTTAAACACAGATCCAGGACTTTCTGACCCCGAAGCCCGTGTCTCTAACCATTGTATGATATGGCTCCTGGACACTCATTTTCCTCCAGCCATGGGGCCTAGTGAAAAAAGAGGGAAGCTTCAGGCTGCCAGCTTCTGGAGAGATGGCAGTAGACAGGGGTGACACAAGGGTCTGGGGTCTCTAAGCATAGAGCCTCTCACACCCTTCCATGCCTTCAAGCTGTGGGGGGTTCATGCAGGTGGGGTGGGGAGACTGGCGTAGCAGCTCCAGCACAGACTCCTGACATTGACCTCCTTTCCAGGACAATGGACTTAGTTTACAAGGGCTTTCACCATGGCCCCCTCATGAGAGCTCCTTTGACTTCCTTGGGCCCCCTTAGTCCAGCAGAGAAAAACTCAAACAAAAGTTGAAGGTCACGGTGGGAGAGGCCAGCTGGGGCGGCACACGTGGTTGTGCCTCCCTGCTCTGCTTCTTGGATCTCCTGGGCATCAACATCTCAGGGTTCTAGACTGTTTTATGGAGAACGCCCTAGCTTGGCATCCCACAGGCATGCTCTGGGGCAGAGTCCTCCTGGGCAAGCAGTGTGACCAATAGACTGGACAGCCAGGAAAAAGCCAGGTCCATTCACAATGGGACTCCGACTTATTGTAGGACTAAGACAACTGGGCCTTTAACAATTACATTGCGTGCTTTGGGGATGGGCAAGGGAAGAGGGACAACCCATGTCTGCAAGTATGAAATATTGTTGGCATGAAAGGACAGGGGACAGAAGAAAAGCCACTGCAAATTTATTCACTCAAGAGACATTGAGTGCCAACAATATGTCTGCCGTTGGACTGCAACAGATTCAGTGGCCAACCCACTCCTGTCATCATGGGTTCACAGACCAGGACACTGTTTCCAGCTTTTCCAGCACCAGGACACTGGGGTGGGGGAGTGGTGTTGGGGGCTGGGGTGGAAATTCATGTCCCACATCCTGAAGAGAAGATGTCACCAAGCCCAGGGCAACCTGAGACAAAGTAGAAATCTGGCATTGCCCTGTGAGAGCAGTCACCAAGGTGCCCTCCAACTCTTACAGCATAGGCTGTTTGGGGATGCAGAAAAGAGGGGTCCTGTCCAGAGCAGATGAAGTCCCTGGGGCCAGGTGCAGACCACATCTATGGCTTATTTTCTATAATGCTTCGTGTTAGCAGGATGGCAGTGCAGGGAGAAACTTTGCAGCTGGGCAGTGGTCTGGGGAGAAAGAGTGGTGGCAAGCCTCTCTGAGCATCTTATTAAACCAGTGACATCACACCAGGGATGAGGCACAGACCATATATCCTACTGTGTTCATGGTTTACAGCCACAGGGCAGCAGACCACGTCTTTAGAAATCCCCTGGAAAGAGGTTAAAAACGTTTTGTGTTTGGAAATTTCCCCTAAAGCAGGCCATAGATCAGCACGCCATATTTCCACGTGGCCACAGCTTGTGTGAAGCAGGGAGGGCTTGGCCATCTCTCTTCAAATGGTCAGAAGCTTGGTGAGGCAGTGGCAGACGTGGGCAGTGGGGGCATGAGGGCAGTGGGTTCCAGTAAACTTTCCAGAGGACTTCACTGTGATACCCTCCCTGGGGAGAAAGCTTGGGGTCAGGGAGAGGGGACCCTCCTTGAGAGAGGAGGCAGCCTACAGCACCTGACCCACCCCAGGCATTTCACCACTTGGCTTTTTCTCTATGAGGCGGCAGCGCCACCTGCTGTCTGCTTTGAAGTCCGTGTTGGGACAACAGCACACTTAAAACCACAAGGAAAATCGGTTTCTCCCAAACGTGGGCAGCAGATGATGTGCACAGATGAACCTGATTTTGGTGTTTTGGGCCCCTTGATCTTTGTTAAGGGGTAGCCGGCTGTTTTGGGGAGAGAGACAAACTAAATTAGTTTTTTCCTAATCACACAAATGATAGTGCTTATTTAAAATAAAACAAATAAACCTTAGAAAAGTGAAAAGAAAGCAAACCCTGCTTCTAAATACAGCTGTGTCTGTCCCAGGAGATGATACGCTAAACACACAGAGACCCTGCCACTTTAAAAGCAGATAACAAACATAATGTTTGAGAGTGTGGGAGTTCAAGTCCTGGTTTCACCTCTTTGTAATTTTGAGAGCTTGAGCAGGTGCTTCTCCTCTCTGTGCATCAGCTTCCCCATCTGTAAAATGGAAATGACGGTAGGAGCACCTCTCTCAAAGCATTGCTGTAAGGCTTAAATGAATTAAAATCTATGAAGGGCTTACAGGTGAAACTGAGGCACAGAGAGGGCAAGAACGTTGCCCAAGGACACAGAGCTAGTACACATCGCAACTGTGCATGGCTTCAACACCACGTTCCTCAAACATTAATCATCTCTCTAGTGTTTCCACAAGCCACTGTGGCTTCCAATTACCCCTGAGGCCCTGCTGTTGGTCAAGAGATGAGCCTTCGGTGTTTTCCCAGGGGACAGGCTTTTCCTTTGCTGACGGGAGGGATCCTGGGGCTAAGCCCAGCTTTGCTGCGTGAACTTAGCAAGTCGTATAAGCTCTCCGAGCCATATCTTTCTTACTTGGAAAATGTAATAGTAGTTGCTTCATAGGGTTCTTCTAAGGGTTAAGTGAATTAACCCACCCTCCCTCCAAGGCCGGGAGGAGTGTTTAGTTTGCTCACAACTCAGCACTTCAGGGCCTGAGTTTATTGCTTCCAAACCATCCAAAGTGCAAAATGTCCACATTACTTGGTCATATGTCAGCTCCCATTTTAACCTTTATGATTTATGGACATTGAAAATAAAGGGTTCCATTCACAAGAAGAAATCCTGCCCTGTTAGAGGAACAGGAGTGTGGGTTCCACTATTTCGAAGTCTCTGCTGGTTTGAAAGCTCTCCCAGGCGGTCTCGGGTGAAGACCTGGGATGACAAGAACAAGCGAAGTGATTGGGACTCATGGGGGTGGGGTATGGAGTGGGAGACCAGGGGGGCTCTGCCACACACCGGGAAACAAGCCGCCACAACTCAATGCCTCAGTTTCCTCATTTACAGATGCAATAACATACAGGGCTCTTCCAAGCACAGAGGCGAGGCTGGCCCAGCGCCCATCACATGGTGGGTTTCCAACAGGCATAGTTATTTAGAGATGTGCAGATCAGAATCAAAGGGAGTTGGACAGACACAACACAGCGTGGACCCAAAACGCTGCCTGCTGTCAGGAAACTCTCCTGCAGGCTTCTGAACGGAGCAGACCTGGGTCCCAAGGCCATCTCTGCTGGCACGCTGCATACCCTGGGGAAATCACCCAACTCCCACACTCCTCTTCTAGAAAATGCCCCTGGTTTGTCTGCCTCTTTCTACCTTAAGTGGCAAAGTAAAGACAATCCACAGTGAAGAAAGATACATGGATAATTCTGGCTTAGTCTATGACTAGCTACAATTTGAATCTTGGCTTCACTACTGACCAGATGGGGGACTGTAGGCAAGGGGATTCCTCTCTCTGTACCGTAGTCATGTCTGTGAAATAGGGAGGTTCCTCAAAAGTGATTGTAAGAATTAAGTTAAATTATGCGCTTGTTCTCCTGTGTATATGTTATATTTATATATTTTATCTTCAATGATATATATTTATATATGTGCATTGTATAATTTACATATGAACACAATTACCTATAAGTGAAATTATGTAACTGATTATTAATGAGGAACAAATCACCCTCCAATCTTAAAGCAGCAAAAATCATTCATTTTAGTCCTGCAATGTGGGCAAGGCTCAGAGAGAACAGCTCGCCTCTGCTCCAGGAGGTATCGGCTGAGATGGCTCAGCGGGGCCTAGAGGATCCCACTTCCAAGATGGTGCACCCACACGGCTGGCAAGGTGGCACTGGCTGGCGGCTCTGCTCCACATGGGCCTCTCCACGGGCGGCTGGGGCTTCCTCACAGCATGCTGGCTAAGTTCCAAGGGTGAGTGTCCTTTGAGGATAAAGTGGAAGCTGACTGTTTCTTAGACTCCTCATGCAAGCTCACAGTGTCACTTCTGCTGCAGCCTATTAACCAGGCTGTCCCAGAGCCCAGATTCAAGGGGATGGGGCAATGACCCTTTCTTTAGGGGGAAGAAGCGTCAGAGAACTTAGGGGCCAACTTTTACTTCTTTCACAGCATTTAAAACTGCTCGATAAATTTGAGTTATTATCATTATTATCATTTGAGTTATTATTATGGGAGGCGTCAGCAGATGATAGAAGTCAATCCAGCTGAGGACGTTGTCTCTCCTCAGCCGCAGGAGAAAAGGGGCAGGTGGTCAAGTAGTCACACACGTTAAAGAATACTGCTAGGAAGTGACTGTTCACCTACACACTAACCTCTTCCTCCTGCTTTTATGTATGGTGTTCCCTGTGAGACTTATTTTGAAGACAGGTGTCTCAGGAAACCCTGCCTCCAAAAGAAAAAAAATTGAAAATGAATGGAGTCCATGGTCCTTAAGTTTTCGAGGTATCCATTCTATTTGGAACATTGGTTAGATTAGATCCAGAAAAAGGGGAAGTGAGTTTAGTGATCCCCATTTGGTTATTTGTGCTAGGAGCAGAGAGTGTGAGAATCAGATTAGAAATTTTGGAAACAGGGTCATCAGCAAGCCAGGTGCTTCCTGGGGGCCTAGGGTGGAAGGCAGGTGATAATGCGTGGCAATGCTCTCCAGTAAGATTAGAAGAGATGAAGGGCTCCTCGTTTTTGTTGCTTTGGTAAAAAGGCGGAAAAGTTCATTTTCTCATGCCAAATAAGATCATCTGGCCCTAGTCAATCAAAATACGGTGTGACGGTTTGTCATGCTCAGCCATCAGGAGCGCAGGGATCGGTTACCAATGTCCGTTGTGGGTTCAGACTTAGTGGTGTGCATACATTACGGTTACCCTCCCTAGACCTGGCTGTTGTCTTTTTACAAATGTTCTCATCTGACATATTATCCTCTCTCCAATCTCTCTTTGCCAAACATAAGCTCTTTTGTGGTTTTAACTGCACCGGCTCTTTTCGGTGGTGATGGTGGGGTAGTTTTGTTCTCAAACTCTTATTTGCCCTCTTGTATCATCATCAGCTTCTTTCTTCTGATGCGGCGTCTGGAGTGAGGTATGAGTGGGTCGCTGGATGAGCACTAGGGAGGCTAAATGATGCCCAAAGAACAACGGAAGGGCAAAGCTACAGTGGTGGGCAGGACTGCGACCCTGGAGTGGAGGCCTGGAAGACAGGCTGCTTAGGGGCTGCTGGCTTGGATGGGGAGGATGGGTGTAGACAGTACCATCCTTCCTTGCTCATCTGCTGGTAGAGAAAGTAATGGAGGGAAGCAACCACAGCTCTTGGGGGCAGAGATTACGGTCCAATAGCCAGCTTTCCCTCTGCCTGGGTACGGAACCCTGAACAAGTCCCTTAAACCTTTGAGAATAGCCTGGTTTGTTTGTAATTGTCATACATTTGTTCATACAGTGAGCTCTTGCTCACTGGATGGGCAGCCCTGGCCTCAGAAAGCCTTCAGCCCAGGGGTTGTGGGTGTGAGAAGTAGGGTGTAGAGTGGAAAGAGCACTGGCTTTGGAGCAATGATCTCTACAAGGCTCAGCTCAGGTCTGCCGGAACTGGTTGTGGGGCCAGGTTGGGGCGGAATCACTTCCTCCTGAGCAGCTTCAGTCTTCTCATTTGTAAAAGTGGAGAGAGCGCTGTTTCCCACTTCACAGGGCCGAGGCGGTGTGCTGCCCGCAGGGGCACGTGATGTTTGGGCTTGTCTTCAGAGGGGGCGACTCCAAGAACCAGGGTGGACGGACTCACCTGTGCCAGTGTGACCCCAAACACTGCCCTGAGCACTCCGGAGACTGATTCATGAGAAGTGGGAGACCAATATCGTAAAGAATATTTGTCCCGGCTATCATTCCAAAAACGATTTCAGTAATATGAAATAAAATCATCTATGTCTAGTGACGATCATTATTTTCTAATGAACACATAGAAATCACAATGGTTCTTTATGGTGGTGGGGTTACTCTTTTTCTCGATATTTTTTAAACATTCTATGCTTGTTTCAAGAGTTTGTTTGAACCTTTATATTTTAATCGCTTTGCAGCATGGTGGAAATTCTATGCAAATAATTCTCATTAACGAATGGCAGAACTGGGTCTGTCAATCCAATATTTTGAATAAAGAACAAGAGGTTTACAGGTGCTTATTCTTACTCTTTATCTTAGTCTTACTCCAACCTCTACTCTCTCTTACTGAGAAAACAGTTGTGAATCATACATCATTCAGATGACTTCACGTACAGAAACCATGTATGCAAAACCCTACAGAATGAACGTTGGCACAGACCCCTGGCACCTCAGTGCCTGCATCACAGCCCTGCTGCTCAGCCAGGCGGTGCCAAAGCACTGGCAAAGAGATGCCCAGGTTCAGCCAGTTGGCCGCACGTTTCCTTGGGCAGTGTGGTGGAATTTAAGGAAAATCTGTGGAAGGAAAGAAAGGCGGAAGAGACTGGATACCAAGGAATCTGGGTTTCCTCCTGAAGATGAAAATTTTCCAGATATTAAAATTGGATTGTCCTGTCGACTTCTCTCCCCCTTAGAGAAGTATGGCATGAATTGCGTGCCTGCTCCCGAACTCCGCAAAGAATCTTGCATGCTGATGGCTTAATCAACTCCTCTTAGGGGCAGCTAGATTTGCTGGTCATATTTTTGCTACACAGCTAAGGTTTCTTGCATTTGGCAGCATTGAAAAGAATAATACTAAATAAGTGCATGAAATCCACTAGTCAGTTTTCCTATTTGGAAAATATTCTCCAGCTAGCTCATCTTGGGGCTCATTTGGGTTCTGCACCAAACTAAATCTGCCATTCTGAGGAGGAACAATGGAATAAATTCCTCCTCAAATTCAGGGTCTTGCTTATGCAGCCCTTTCCTATCTCAATGTTATAAAACATATTCTTGGATTATCTCCAAATTCTTTTATATTTCTTATGTCTAGGTACTTAATAAGCTTGGAATTTGTTTTTGTGTGGTATGAAGTTCACCCTTCAAAACAACAGCTAGTAGCTCTCATTCCATTTCTTAAGAAGCAAATCCTTCCCCTCTTTAAAATTACTCTTATGTTCTTGAACCTCATCAATTTTGAAACTTTCTACCATGTTCTACTGATGTGCTGATTCACTGGTACCATACTGCTTTCAGTATTGGCACTTTAGAGTAGGTTTTGACATCCAGAAGGCAAATCCCTCTTCCTTGCTCTTGACACTTCTTAAGCATTTACTATCTACCTTATCGAGTCCATGAATATATCCTGCTGGGATTTTGCTTATCATGTATAGAATGTCTTAATCTAGGGAGAAATAATAGTTTTATAAGATTGAAGCCTTCCATCTAGAATACAGCATGTCTCTTTATTTAGACCTTTCAGTAAAGTGTTGTCATTTTACCCATGAGCCCTGGATTGATCGTTAGGTGGATTCCCAAGCACTTACCAGTTTTTGTTGCTACTGCATTAAAAACAAAGTGTTCAGAGTTACTGACACTGTATGGGAAGGTCATTGACCTGCATACTTCCCTTGTTTTGGATTTTAAGGATGATTCAACATTAAGTCAATTCTTTAGCTGAAGAAAGTTCTGATTACTTCCTCCACTGTTTCATACTTTTCATCTCTATCCCCCTTGACTGGTTTCAGGAAGAATCATGTGGCTTAATCTTCTCATTAATTGTATCTTCAGTTTGACTAAGTTTATTTCATGGTGTTTTTAATTTCTAATATTTGTTCTTTCCTTACCAGTTTATTCTTTAATGGATATGACGGCCTTCTAATCATCTTCTGATTCCTGTATTGACATTTCCACAGGGGTTAGATACTCATTGAAGACTCTGATTTTCCTCAAATGATTGGTGATTCTTTATTGTCTGTTCCTCGCTGTACTTGACGGCCCAGGGCGCACAGTGCTGGTAGGATTCCTCCCTCCAGACTGGACCCGTCATGGGATGTTCTATGTGCCTATCAGTTATAGAAGTCTGTGTGGTGGCACTGCCTCCAGCAGCTGAGGGGGGCCTTCCGTGTCTTATCTTCTGTGTCTTGGCTGCAGCTTGCCACTGTCTCTTCACCAGTTCCTTCAGCTTCTTGCTGATTTTCTTCTCTCTCCTCCACACCACATCTTCTAATATAAATGTCAATATCATGATCACATGTATATTTAAAAAAAAATCTGTATGTCTTTTCATTTCTGCCTTTCAGCAAGCTCTCATCTGAGTATACTGACCTACCTCACAGGGTTTTTAATTTTAGAGCTCAGGATTTCCCGTGGACTTTGAGAGCAGAGCAGAACAGAACGGGTAAAAAACTGACATGATTTTTTTCACAGAAAAATGGAAGCTGTTTTCTCAAAATTTTCAGGAGTACAGAGTAGACATTGCCTCAAATTTACTTTTGTTTCCTGTAGTAAATCTTTTTCATGAATGCTGTTCCTTCATGCCTTATGTGTTAGATCCTTTTACTTTGAGATAGTCTTTGAATGGCCCTGTGTTGATCTGGTTTCTGTTTATTCAATGATTCAGATTGTAAATTTCTTAGAAACTGGCCAAGCAGTTTCTCCTTAGGTGCTGCTTCACTTGTGTGCTGTTATTGACTTTCTCTCAGATCTTAATGAGAGGGACTGTTTCCAGTTCAATGATCAAGTCATCTGAGGGTTTGGAGGAACCAGTCCACAGCTCATCGGGCAGGGGAACATAGGTGATGTGTGCCTTCTTCTGTCTCAAGCAAAGCCCATAGCCAAGGACCCCTCTGGAGCAGAATGGCTGCTTCTTACCCTTATAAACATGCTCTCCAGCAAGCTCAGTGCTGCAGTCACTCCTGCCCAGTCCCATCAGGTCTCGGCATCCATGACAACTTTGTCAGCTAGGAGATGGCTCCAGGGCCATCACCACCACCACTGATACCCCTGAGGCTCAGGGCCTGCTACTAACACTGCCAGGATCTTGCCCTCAATGCAAGGGCATAAGATAGGACCTCCGGGTCAGTCCTGAATTCTGCCCCACTCGGAGCTGCTCTTCCCCATCTGAGAGGTGATCAATGGGGTCTCTGGGTGGCTGGGTCACATTGCTTTCCACAGAGAACACATGATCACAAGCACTTGCTCTGTGCAGACCACACATTTTTGATGCATTATTTCCTCGAAGCTTCACAATTTTGGGGGGGTGGGGGGTGGGGTGGGAGATGTACTGCTACTATGCCCATCTGTAGAAGAGCAAATGAAAGTTCAGAGATAAGTAGCTGCCATGGCACACCTTACCAAACCCTGGCAAAACTGATGCTCCAACCCAATCTGTTTAATTCTGAAGCTTATGTTGCTAATTCTAGCTGTTAAAACTGCACAGAATACTGGGAATAAAGGGTGATGCCAAGGCTGCTACAGTGGTGGGATGATGGGTGACACCCCTTTATACTTCTTGTCTTCCAAAATCTCCAGAATGGCTACATTTACTTTTATAAACAGAAAAAAAAATCTAAGTGACGGTGACCGGTGAACCCCAAAAGAATCATAGAGTGCCACAACTGGTCAGGCCTTCGAAATCAATGAGTTTGAACCTTTTGTTCTAAAGAGGAGAGAGCTAAAACCTGGATCGGCTGCGTGACTTGCCCACTGCACAGGACCTGTAGGCAGAGACCACAGCGGAACCCACACTTCCGGGCTCCCAGAGCCCAGTGCTCGTTGTGTTTGGAAACTGTGCAGCTGCAGATTTGGCACAAGTTAAATCAACTGGCAAAGCACATCACCAGTTAGGAGAATATGGGATGGGACCCACAAATCACAACAGCTCCACTTAAAAGGCATCCGCATATTCTCAGCAGCTTGTCAAGTGATCATTTTCCATTATTTTCACTTATTATTGTTATGTAAATTATACAATTATGATCCTGACAAGTAAGTACTCAAGAGTTTTGGCAACAAAAAGCTGGGTCACTGAGCACTTGCCTTGAAATCTGGGCGCTCTTCCAGGCAGCCCTGAGAAAGACTATCCAAGGCCTGCGTGAGGCAGGACAAAGGAATAAAAGGCAGGTATAGGCTGGTACATTTGGGGTACTTACAGTTCAGGAATGTGATCTTTAGTTTTCCTTATACTAATTTATTTTCCACAAATATAAAAATGATAAACTCATTCAGATTATCTATATAGCTGGATTATTCTAGCTGCAAGTGACAGAAAATTCAAGCAACCTCCTTAACCAAGAGGAATCGTTGCTGACATGTAACTCAAGTGTAAGGCAGGCTGGCGTCAGGCACAGCTGGACGTGAGGCTGCGGGCAGTGTGGTCGGGACCCAGTTTTTCCCTCTCTTGGCTCTGATGGATCCATTTCCATATTATATTTTTCCTGAGTTGCTACGTATTTGCCAGGAGTTGTTCTCACAGCTGGGGTCCAGTGGGGAGTCCAGAAGATAGGCACAGACTCATTTCCTGTTCTCCAGGAGTGCTAATCTAATGGTGGCAAATCAATAACTAATTAATTGAATAATTAATTAAGTCAACAAAAACTAAACAAGAACATGCCAAATACAAGAGGTATTCTGGAAGAAAAGAAAAACAAAAAACAAAAAACAGAGTGAGGAGGTAAGATGAGCAGGCTGCTACTCTGGATCGGGTGGTCAGAGTTGGCCTCTGACATCCCTGTTCAACGCCTAGTGACAAAATGAAACTAGCTGGCCAGACAAGGATGGACAGTTCAGGCTGAGAAAGAGGAGGCCCCGAGGTCCCAAGGCAAGGTCCTAGCCCATTTTAAGGTATTTCCCCATCCTCATTTTATTCATGACAACTTGGAAAAGGAGTTTTCATTTAATGAGCAAATCTAAGGATGGTGAAATTAATAAACAGAAACCACATTTAAAGTGGAGTCGGGAGGCCGGAAGAGAGGACTCTCGTGTGGGTGTCACTCAACACACACTACTGACCCCAACAGGAAGAGAGGTACCCTGCATCCCTGACAGGGCCTCGTGATTCTACTTTACTGCCTCAGCAGGAAGAAAAGATTTCCCCTTGCCCAGTAACCGCTCAGTCAGTGGGAGACCACCATAACTCAGCGAATGAAAAGTCACCACACTTCGAACTTCCAGTTTCCGCCAACGGACTCTTCCTTTACAACAGCCCTTCCCAAGTCCATAAAAGAGCATTCCTGTCCTTTGTGTCTCAGGACTTCTACATGGTTTAGCATTAGGCCACATGTCCCGAATTGCAATTCTTTGTTGTTCCCGAACAAATCCAGTTTGTGGAGATATATCTATTTAAGGTCAATAGGATAGATTTTCTTTCTGAAGTTTCCACAGCATTTTCATTGTAAAACCAATGAGAAAATGCTTTTTTAAAAGGGAAACTAAGTGCCTTGAGAACAGTTTTTGAAAGTTTGTGTATAAGGCCTGCCCTCTTAAGGCATAATAATGTGCTTAAAATACACTAAGACCCTTTAGTGAAAAAATAAAATTTTAAACACATGTACATTTGAAAAAATAAAATCTCCACTTAAATGCTTATTTTGACTTTTTGCCCGGGAGCAACTGCAACAGCGCTTCTGTTCAGAAAGTATAGTTCAGCCAAAATCCAGTCTGATTTTAGGAACAAGAAACTGGAGGAAAAAAAACGAAAAACCTAATACATGAGCAAATGTGAGTGTGTGCGCATTTGCAGGACTCTGATGTAGGCCTGGATGATGCACTTTCCAAAGCCTGTATCACCTACAAGACAGTGCTTCCTGCTGTGTGCAGGGGCCACTGGTCAAGAGCAGAGAGTGAAGGGGTGTTCGCCCACAGGGAGGAGTAATGTTAGAAAGGAGAGAACGGGTGACACCACTCAACCAAGTGTCCATGTTGGATCCGCTTTCCATCTCTGACACCAGGACTGAGTTGAGACAAGTGTTTTGAACCCAGGAGGCTGAACTACTCAGCTTCTGCGATTCAGATACAGCTGTCCCTGTCCAGTAGTGCCAGGCCAAGGATCCTGGGGTACGAGGGCACTTTCTGTCTTGCCCACTGTGCTCCTGCATTTGGTCCCTGCCAGGGCCTCTCCTGGCAGGATCCTCTGCTCATCGTCTCTTAATCTTCTACTCCCCTCAAATCCAGACTCAGATTCTCCTAAATCACTGTCACCATTTAGTCACTTGTTTATTGTTCACTTAGTCCCCTAAACCCTCAGAACAGCTGTCTCCACAGAGAAAGCAGCACAGCCGTAACATCCAACAGGTTAAAGGACTATGGTAAACCAGAACTGAACACATCGAGTTTTCAGCCTTCTAAATGTATTACTGGCTAATTTCCTTACTCATCAGATCACCAGGAAGTAACCGAAGGCTGTGACTTCCTAGAAAGGACAGCACTTTGTCAGAGCAGCTCATGCAGGGACAGCTTTGCCGTGCTGTTATGCAGGCATCTGGAGCACCACAGGAACGGGGGTGGGATGTTATCCCGGGTCAGATGTTCGTGTAATGGTCAGGATGTGGCTCTCTAGCACCACCACCTGTCAGGTCGCTGGCCCTCTGCTGCCTGGCCATTGCCACTCTCAAGGTGCTGGTGCCCAGGCGTAAGCCCTGCAAGCGGGAGATGGCCTGCTGGGCTGAGGCCGGGTCCCGGTAATGGAGGAAGGCCCGGTGCTGTGGGCCCTGCCAGGTCAGCCGCAGTGGGGCTGTGCCGCATTCTCTGAGGGCTTGCTTTAGCTCACTCACTCGGGTATCCCAGGGGATGTTCCCAACGTAAACAGTGTTAGAGGTCACATCCTCCCCCTGCACGGAACTTGGCTCCAGCTGGGGTGGGTTCCAGGGTCTTCTGACAGTGCTTGGGGGCGCTGTCTGCTGGCTGCAGGTTTCCAGAATACGCCGGTGCTCATCCCGAAGGGTGACATCCTTCCCCATCTGCTTCTCTCGGTAGCGAAGGCTTCTGAGTATTGGGATTTTCCCCATCATCTCGCAGCTGATCTGAAAAAGTAAGGCAGTTCCAGCTATTCTCAGGGTGTCCAAAGGGACTACAACTAGTCATGAGAGAGGAGACATCAAAGTCCCATAGAGGCCTCTGCCACATGTGCTCTCAGCAGCCGTCTCTATTAGCTACATACACCAATGGATTAGATGAGAATGATCCCTCTGTGATGTGGGTCACCCACTGTCTTAATCAGTAGCTTGACATCTCCTGGCTTAAGATATACCATGGCAGCTGTCAAGAACAGAGAGCTTTCTCTACTTTCCTAGAGGCCCAGAAAGCAGAAAAACGAAGGCCTCTTATACAGAGGGTAGCAGCTAAGATCATTAGTATGAGGATTACAGGGTCACAAATGGCAACTCCCCTGGTGGCATCCCAGGATAATGGGGAGTTTCTGCCTCCATATCTATCCCTGCCCTGATCTATGCCCTTGGAAGAAATGGGGTCTTTAATAAGCCACAGCTCTCTTCCTCCTCTTCTCCACTCCTCCACTGAAGGAATATTTCTCAGAGACCAACCCTTTCAAGGTGTCACCGAAACTATGGAAACAGGGCAAATGTGAAATGGAATGCTACCTTTGAAAACAGTTCTAGCAATGAGCCTAAAATACATACTACACAAAATATGAATTCCCAACAGGACTTCTATACAAAGGACATCTTCGGCTTTTTGGCCTAATTGGTCAACAAATATTTCCTGAAACCTGCCAACAAAGGAGGTGGTAGGAGTCCTATTAAATGAGGCTCAACCCCCGAGCCTGCCCGAATGGGACAGAACGGGCTGGATGCAGCCTGCGGTGTGGAGACTTCTGGCTCTGTCCTGGGGGGGCCGCGACACTGGGGCTGCCTGTTGGGTCAGGCTGAGCCTGGACAACTGAGCCCAGGGCAGAATTCGTCTCATACTGTCAGAGGAATCGAGAGGCAGAAGAGGAACCAAAAACACCCTTTAGTCCTTTTTGGCAATCCTCAGTCTTTAACCATGCTTTCTTTCCCTGGGCACAAAGCTCGTAAATGATCACAGTTACAGAGAGAAGCGCAATGGTCCAGACACAGGGCTTCCCACAGATGTGGGTACATCAGGGTACAGATCAGCACATGAGGTAGGTAATTTTTCTACAGAAATAATTTGACTCGTATCAATTTTCTTATTATATTCAGAATCATATGTAACTTAGAGCATTGTTCTTATCCATGGCAGAGTGTCAGGGACATTCAAGAGAACCTGGAGTTCCCTCCCCAGGACTCCCCAACAATTCTGTGTATGATTTCCCGATGTCTCTTCATGGACTTCTAAACCACAAGAATCACACCAGGCCCACGTTAAAAATCAATGAATTAGACTAAGATTTAAAGAAACACAAATACCTAAGAACAGTCAAGTACCCTCTCAAAAACCTAAAGGCTCTTAATACTCATTAATTTAGTACCTGGTTCTCTCTCCCAGTGCAAAGTACATAATACTTTCCACCTCAGCAAAGCCTTTTCTGTGGGTCAGAGCCCTCTCCAACTGGACACTGCCCTTGTCCCCTCGCATGGCCATGTCAGAAGCCTCTGTGAGTGCACTCATCCATTCTGGTCTTCAGACGCTCAGCTTCAATAGAAAGACTGGGCAGAGAAGGACTTGTTCCTTATAATGTTGCCCATTGTACAGACACACATAAAAAAAGAAACAAAAATCATGACTATGCCATGGAAATATCTACAAGATGTGACTACTCTTTTCTAATCAAAGGGAATATTTTGCCCCTTGTCCCTTTGCAATTCTTTTGAATTGATTCGTTCAAAGGTGACTAAACTCACAGACCAGTACCACAGAGGCTCTGGGCCCCAAAAGATCCCAAAGATGGTCTAAGTCCAGCCAATCCAACTCCTTCCCTTGTCCCCACTCCACCTTTTTAAAGAATTCAGGTTCTTGTGTTCTTTGCAATATTTAAAAAGCAATTTAAACTGGTTATAATTAGATTCTTAAGGATTTCTTAAGTTACTAGATCTTCTAATTAGAAAGGATGATCAAATTAAAAACTACAACTACAATCAGAAAAAAGTTTGACTATAATTATGTGTAAGAACTAAATGTTATTTCACTCCCAGAAGCAGCAGTGGGCACTGGCAGCCTTGCCTCCTGGTAAATACCACACTTCTGATGGTGTCCACTTCAGAGCTGTCTCTGCCAGGTGACCACCCTGAAGTGCTATAACTCCCATGTGCTTTTGCCCAGTGGAACCACAGAGCTACCTCATGCAGAAATAAGTGTTCTCAGGAAACCTGACCCACGCGGTAAGGCTCCACACACAGGCAGAAGAAATCCATTTTAACACATCATATGAAGCAAAAATATGTCCTTCCGCACACATCACAGGGCTGGCACGCGTACAAACTGTAATCACCTGAAGAATAACCACATGTTATAAACTAACTGAAAATGTACAGCCTGCTGCAGTGACACATGCAAAGGGATCTTTGGACATAGAAATGCACAAATGCATGGCTTTTCCGTAAAACTGCTTGTTTCAAGAGCAATATGTTTACTGGGTGAGGAATGATAGAGCTAACATCAGTGCCCTCTTCCATACTCCCCCACAAGTTCTAAGTGGAAAGATCTCCCCGACTATGAGGAGGCTTTTGCCAGCTGTTTGCCATTCCTGTACTCTTTGTGGAGAGGCTTGGGTTGACTGCCATCCCACAGATGACAGAAAGGCCTCTGTGAGCCAACTGGATGGGCTGTACATCACACTCGGGACAGGTCCACAGCAGGGCTACTGTTTTTTCTGGCTGGCAATTAGGAACATTTGTTATATTTCATCAACTTGCCATGTGAAACAAAAAACTCTGCTTGTTAATAAAACATAAAAAAATATTTCTGCCTTTCTGTAACTAAAAAAATAGTATAAAGCAAATCTGATTTTCTTTTATATGCTACAATCACACTTCAGTGAAGCATACAGATGTCAGTCACTTATAAATATATATTCTCTTTAATTATTAAATTAAAAAACCCGTCCCCCAGGAATACATGCTAAGTCCAATACAAATCAGAAATCTGACTCTCAAGGTGTCTGCTGCCAACCCAAAAAGAAGAGCCTTGGGTTCTAACCTCATCTCGGCCACACACTGGTTTTACAATTTTGGCTAAGTTGCTTTCTTTCTGGCTCGCACTTTGCTTGACTAGAGATAAGGACACTGGGATGGGTGATCTTTAAAATCCCTCTCATTCTGAAATGCTAGGGTGTGTTTGAGTAGTTGCTGACAGAGATACATGGAAATACAAGAAGTATTTCTGATGTAAAATACAACTTCTACCAAAATTAGTTCTCTTGCCTGAGACTAAAGCTTATTCACTGATGAAAATGCTTTGAGGTTCCTCCAAATGCCCAAGGTGACAGAATTCTGCAGAGTAAGCAAACTCGGGGGAAGAGCATGAAGCCAGAAAATGCGTTGTCTTCCATAGATGTCATTCACGCCTTGAATTCCTGTTAGCTTTCCAATTATAGTATCTCTTAAGTATGATGTTATAAACCAGGTGATGAACAGATTCAAAGCATCCGCCCTCCTAGGAAGTTTGGTCATTTCCAATGTCTGCAGCTGGGTGTCTTGTAGCAGGAGACCTTAAACCTGGCTGCTTATCAGAATCCCACAGCTTTGCAAAGTAGGTTCACAGGCCCATGCCTGGAGACAGTCATGCAGGAGTTGAATTGTTCAAATGCTCATGGTAACTCTAACATACCAGCACACCAGGTCTGGGGACAGCCAACCAGTAAGAGGAGATGCCTCTAAGCTACAGCCCAGAGCTGGCCACGGGATACTATGGCTGCCCTTGATGCCACATGGTGACCCACCTTGGACCATGTGATTCCTGCTGGCTTTGGGCGCTCGCACCCCATGGTGATGACTCTCGTTGGAGTGAGAATATAGTCCACTGTGAGGTCATGATCCTCAAGGAGTGCTTCAGGTATGTCGATGACCTGGTTGAACAGAAGTGGGAAAAGGAGCTGTTGGGGAATACGACTTCAGTCGCGTTCACTGCACTGCTCAGTGGGAAGGACGATGCTCCCCTAAACCCACTGTGGGAGGCCCAGCTGCCGCGCCACTAAACGAATCCAGCCCCAGCTGATCAACACTGCTTATGATGCGGCACAGACCAGCCTCTGTCTCTTTCTCTCCCCACCCTCCTCTCTTTCCCTCTCCGTCTTCCCTCCCTCCCCCTCATTTTCTCAGGAGTGGCTCTGCTTGGCCACAGGAAGCACCTGGCAGTCATGGACAATGGTAACCACTGGCGTCTCCTGGCTTACTGCTCCCATCGACACCATCATGGCATATTCAAGATCAGCATAACCTTCTCCCTTCCCAAGTCTCCAGCCTAAGAGACAATGCAGAGAATCAATCTCTGTAGAGTCTGTGCAGTCATCAGGAGTACATTTTTAATTATGTCACAATAAAAGGACAAACTTGGATACAATATCCCTGGCCCTTCCATAGAAATTTCCATAGTAACCTCACAGGCAGCACATGGAAAATGGACTTACAAGAGCCAAAGAGAACAACAATATGTACTGAATATGTATAGTAGTTAACACACAATGAAGTAAACTTCAAACCTTTTAAACATACTACAAAAGGAAACTGAGCTTGCCTTTATGTGCGCTTTATGTTAGCAAGACTACACTTAAAACAAAAGAGTAGTTTTCAAAAAGACTAAGAACAACTTCCAACTAAAGGCAATATCTTTTTCATCAAAGTCCCTTAAAGGAAAAATAAAAACTCTAATGCCAGGGATATGTGATTTAAGATGGCAGAGCCTTATCTTGTAAAAAGCACCAAATAGCTATCCAATTCAATCCTACAGTTCCTAAAGGAGAAATGGTTTAAGCACTTTTTTTGCAAATTTGTAAATGGCAACACAACAAAGGAATTATCTGAAGCTGAGCAGGAAAAAAGAATGCAATGAGACAGCAAACAAAAAAATGCCTTCTGGCTCTCAAATGAGTCTAAACATCCCCCTCAGCAGGAAGCCGGTGACAGGGCAAACAGTCTGACTCCCATTTAACATCAGCATCAGCATCACCACCCAGAGTTTGAGCTTCATTGCTCCTGTGTCCTTCTAAGAAGCAGATATAATCATGGTACTTTTACAATTAAAAGCCTCCAGTCATGCATGCAAACAGAAAAGGGAAAGACAATTCAACAGAAAAATAGCAAAGGATATGAAGAGTCAGGCAGATAAGCAGCAAACGTATGAGAAATGTTCAACTTCACTCATAACTAAATGCAAATCGAAAAGCTAATGAAATACCAGTCTTCACTATCACACAGGTAAAAAAATTAAAGTTGGATGATTCTAGTTATTAACAAGGATGTGGGGAGAGAGGCAAGGCATGTGGTGCTGGGGATGTGAGGTGGGCAACCTTTCTGTGGGTAATTTGGCAACATCCATCAGGATTTAAAATCCACCTTGTGGCTAGGCAATTCCTCTCCTAAGAATTATCCCATGGAGAGTCCTCAAAGACACACCCAGACTGCATGATGAGACATCTCATTCTAGCATTATTGCTAAGGGAAAAACCAAAACCAAACCCTGGAGATAACTTAAATGCCCCTCAGTCAGGCCTATTCTACAAAAGGAGGCCAAGACATCTGTGCTGATGGGCAAAGACCTTGAAGACACATCACCTGGCAGGGCACAGAGCATTGTAAGTGCTGCTGCCCCTGCTGTGAAAACAGACACAGGATGAATATACAACCTCCCCCTGCTGCACACACACAGAATGCATGCAGTGCCTGTGTCTCACATGGTGCTGGTGTTTATGTGTACCAACACAAGAAACTGCTAACAGTGAGTGTTTGGGGAAAGGAGGAAGGAAAGTGCAGAGGTGATGCTTTCTGTGCCATTCAAAGTTTCCAAACATATGCATGGTGATTTTGTTTTAATCAGGAGGTTATCTGGATGGTGACATTTACAAAGCACTGTGTTTTTCTTCATACCTCACGAACCCAAAGAGAAAACTCCTGATGATCTTTTGAAAGAAGAAATCTTTGCTTATTTCCCATTGCCAGAAGAGTATAGCCCAAATACCAGTCACCTGGCCTCAGGGCCCCAGGAAAGCCGGCCCCAACCACCAGAAGGCCCTGCTACGCAAACACACCACTCCTCCCTCTTCTGCTCCACCTGCCTAGAAAACACTTGGCACACAAGAGCTAGCCCTGAAGTCACTTCTGAGGTGATGCCCTGCTTGAGGCTCAAAGGTCCCTCCTTTGACCCCACGATGTCTACCTTAACCTCCACTTCTAACACCAAGCACATCTCACTGCAGTTCAGCTATTGTGTCTGCTCCTCCCACTCGCTGTGGGCCCAGGGCAGAGACCACTGCGCTGGCCTGGCCCCTGGCCCACAGCAGGCATGCAGAGTCATGTGCTCATGTGCACCCATCCGATGAAACAGATGAAGCATCTGTAACTGGAAAGCAAAGAATGAAGAACTACATCTCACATACTAGCTCAGAGTGAGAGTTAGAAAAAGAAAGTAAACTTAAGGTTAAGATATTAATGGCCAGCATTTAAACACACAATGCTCAAGGTTTGAAACGAATGATTTAGATCATCTCTTACCAACAATTTACTGGGTACCTCTCCTGAAAAAATAACTTAGCATTAACTGAATAATTTTCAAAGAGAGAGATGTGGGGATGAGCATCCTAGGATAGTCTCTCCTTTTTTTCTCTTTAAAGAAGGACCCAAATCTCACAGTGTAAGCGCAGGTCTACAATGGGCTGATCCCATCTGGAACCACTGATCCCACTGAAGAATAAGCAGATTGTGTTCAAAGAGCATCAAACTTCATCTGGGGAAAAGCAGTGCACAGAGGGAAGAAGTACCGCGGGTACCTCAGGAACCATAGGGGCCAGGTGCTGCTCACCTACCTGCGTGCCAAAGCACCGGGCCTCACAGGCAGGCTCGGGGCACTGCATGTTGTCCAGGAGCTGCTGCTTCATAACAAAAATAATGTTTTTTCATTCACTGGAGGCTCTCCAAAACCAACTATTTACTGACATTCTGCAAATAAATTCAGCTCCAGTTCCAGTTAACTTAAGAACAGAGGAACAATCTTTCACCACCTGAAGACAGATTATCTCACTTTATTTTTCCCATTTAGAAGACTGAAAATACTATAAAGGTGTTGAGTGGGGCCAGGAATGGGAGGGACGGAGTTAATTTTCCAGGCGTGCGCCCAAGAAGCTGAAATCACTTACCGTCAACATCTAAAAAATGAACAGAGAGCTAGTGGACCAGTAAGCTGCAGGGTAAGAGGTCCCGTCTGAGACCTGATTTTTTAATTGTACCTTTTTCAGAAACAGCAACAGACCCCACCACGACTAAGTCCACAAGGATCTTGGAGTCCAAGCCCACGGGAATGCTGTAATTCTTCACACCCTGTGGACACAGACGTGGATTTGAAAGCTCTCCCAGCAGCGAGTGGCTGCCTCACCTCATAATTCTCAGGCAAGGAGCACTCAGGCTCTGAAGAATCTCCTACAAGAAACAAATACATACACAGGCCTACAACAAATGTGAGGCATTGCGGAAATGGCATTTCAGGAAAACCAGGGCTCAGAAATCATTTTAGGAAAATTTCCCACTATTTCTTTCCCAGGAAAGACACCAGGAGGAACTGACAGCAAAAATGGATAGAATTTTAATTTCATAATATTTAACAAATCATTTTTTCCATGATGCAGAAGAGACTCAGAGGAGTCACACAGAACTGGGTCCAGATGTCTCTGCCCTTTGACCTCAGTAGAAGGAAGCTCTCTGAGCTTCAATTTCTTCATCTTCAAGATAGGGACACCATCCCCAGCCTCATCGGAATGGTGTTAAAATGAAATGAGATCACGGAGGTAAAGCATTTTGCACCTAAGACATGGTCAGTAAACGTATGTGATATAGTAATTAAGTATGAAATGCTAGAGGGTATTACCTTCATGTATAGCATACTCACTTCTGAAATATTACTTATGCCAGCAAAATGTGCCCACATATACTAACAAATGGAGGCCTATATTTAACAAATGGGGAGGCTGATATGGTCACAATTCTGATGAGAGTTAAAGGTAAATCTCAGAAACCAGACTGGGACACTATGGAGCAGTACCCAGCAGAAGCAGATCACTGGGTGTGATATTGGTCCCTGTCTACAAGTATGACAAGTCGCTTACGAGATCAGTACATGGGATTAGTTTGGGGTCTCTTGTCGAGCCAGTCATCAGCCCAGGGTGCACCTACTGTGCGTAAGCCTATCTTTTCTCAATCTCAATGGACACGGAGGCAGTCATCTCATGCCCAGGCCCTTGTCTCTAACTCTGTTTTAATGGGCTCAGTGCGTGGCAGCATTGGTGAGCCGACAGCAGTCATTAATTTAGAACTGGTGAGACAAGTTCCAATTGAACATATTTTGGAAATTCTACCATGTCCCTTATTGCCCTGGAGGCATCTGAAAAAATGCTGAGCACTAAATGTCACATATTAACACTAGAGGGCGGCAGAGTACCAGAAAACTTGTTTCCCTTTTCTTTTTCAACAGAATTTACAATTTGCCAGCTCATTGCAAAATAAAAACTAAGTGACAAAAATGGAATCTATGTAGTCACAGTTTTTCTAGTTGGCTCTCTTAATGACAAGATTGCTGAATACTCTATCATCTCTGTTCATTTGATTTTGTTAAAAATAAATTTCAAGCTTTGTGGTATATTTTACGGAATTCTAACTCAACAGAAGCTGCAGCCAAGAACAGTTCTTTCCTTGGTGACTTGCTTCTCCTACTTACCTCAGAGGTGGCACATTTTCTCAGCATGTCTTTAGTTGCCCCAGGTGGTGGTGTGATCCTATTAAATAGCCCTGTTCTCAGTCGTGGTGTTGGAACCAACAATGTTTTTTTGCTCTTAAAAAAAAAGACAATGAATTACTAAATGAAATAGGAATTTTCTTGCGTATATTAACTTTGGAACAGAAGCAAGTTGCTACTGTCTGCACTTTCAGTGTGTTTGCTTGTTTGCAAACAACTAAATAATATGTGGGTGTCAATTTACTTAGAGCCACTACTCTGCCTGGCCTTAGGATGAAAGAGGCAGGGTGTTCATTAAACTAATTCTACTTTACTTGCCATTGAAAATCGTTATAGGTAAAAAAAATGACAACACAAATCCAAAGTTCTGTTGTTATAAAACTTCCAACCATTAACTTCCTGTGCCCCTGTTCTCAGCATTAAGTACTATACCGTTTGTGTTTTAATTTGAAACTGGCATAGCATATCTACATTAAAAATATTCCATTAAGTATTTATATCTAGTTTGCTATTCAATAAATCACAGTCTAAGACATCAGCACTTGTTATAACCAATATTTTATACTGACCTGTGTCAACAGCCTTTTCTTCTATTTAGTTCTCAGATTGTGAGTACCAGAGAACACAGGGCTTCTCAAAGTGGGGGCCCTGGGCAGTGACCACAGCAACCCCTGGGCGCTTTTTAGAAATGATCAGAGCCCGGGGGCAGGCCCAGCAATCTGCTTTCACAGCCCACCAGGTCCATCAGGAGAACCACTGCCCAAGAGTCCCTTTGCAGATCATGAAGGGGCGGGCCATAAGGCAATCACAAAATTTATAAAACCTTTTGTGTGAAAAATGTTTTAGCTTTTGTGCAGGAAATGGCAGCCTAATACCAATAAAAGACCTATAAAATCAGTTTGGCTTACTTAAACAAAGGTTTTTTAACCACAGAGGAGTATTTCAACACACGTAATAACCACATACTATTTTCCTTTTGAGTGTTAAAGAGTTTTGGGTTCATTTCATTTGCAGTCTCCAGATGACTCTGGCATACTGCAGATTAATTTGGTTACTCCCTGTTTTCCAGAAGCTGCTCAACCTCTAGCTCAGCGGATCTCAACCCTAGTTGTATGTTAGCATCGCCTAGGGAGCTTTCAGACTTACCAAGGTCCAGACCCACTCAGAGTCTCTGATTCAGAACCTGACACTGGCAACAGATCGTCTTCAAAGCTCCCTGGAGGATACTAACGTGCAGCTAGGGCTGGCAAATGCTGTCCAGGCCAGTGGTTATGAAGTCCTATCAGGTATTTATTAAACAAGACTCCAGAAACCGAGTCAAGGCCTGGGAAGCTGTGCATCCCCCAGCACAGGCCACTGTGTCCCCAGGTGTGGTCTGTGGCCATGTTTATCACCATCCCTGCCTGCACGCAGGTGGAACTGAGGAACCTGCAGTTTTATCTGCTTCCTACATGATTCTTAACCCACTCAAGTTTTCGGAAACCACTGATGAGCCTGTAGCCCTAGAGCATAGGGACAACACATGTCATTATATCTTTTTCACCACTATGACCTTGTGCCAGACACAGAGCCTGGAATATAGCTCCGCTGTTTATTTACCCTGAATACATGAAGTGACAATGAGGACTCAGTTATTCCATTCTGCCGCCTGGCTACATTCCGCTCACAGGCTGCCTTGGCTAAGTGTAAAATCTCCAACACATTCAAGGTCTTTGATTTTGTGCTCTGAGGGACTGACAGGTAAGACCACCGTGAACCTCACATGCAGAGAGCTGACTCTGGTTACACTGTGCAATAACTGCCCACTGTGGGTCCTTCATTGCTGCTGCTTCGATTATTACCTCTAGTTCATTAAAGTGATTTATTGACTGGGGAAATAAGGCTGATACGAAAGAATGCTTCCGGAAGAGTCTAAACTGGAGGCCCCTCTTGGGGTTGAACCGCAAATAGAAGACAGAAGTTCTAAATGAGATAGTTGAAAGAACCAGAGAATTCCTAAAGCCCCCTTCGTTCCCTATAAAATTCCTTTCTGGTAGTCACTTCACCAGAAAGGATGAAAGGTGCCCTGCATAACTGAGGCTTCTCAGGAGCTGTGGGAGAACCAAGTCACCACACAAGGCATAGCAGCATAAGGCAGAATCCCAAAGATCCTGCTAACATTCAGGACCATGTTAGAAAAAAGAGCATCACTGATTACATAAATTTAGTGCTGTTGTTTGCATAATATTACTTTTATAGTTTTGTTTGTATTTAATTTATATGCTTCTTTTGGTTTCATACTACTGTAAGAGCTACAAGCACTGAAATTTGTATCAAGTTTTATGATTATACTTATCGAATTATAATAAATTATTTAAAGCCAACTGTGTGGAAATTTTTTTTTTCTTGAAAAGGGGCATACATATTTAAGAAACACCATTCAAATTTAAATATTTTAGGAACTCATTTATCATATTTCTTACTCACTGGTTATCAACTTTCAAAGAATTGTAATATTACAAATGAAGCAGAAGGAAATAAACATATTGTCATCTTTCTCTGCTAATGAAGAACATCGGAATTGAGAATGTTTCACTGTCATTGTTTTTAATGTCCTTTATCTTTCTTTGAATTTAGAAACACTCAGGATTTCTGAACAGCCAAAAGACCTCTGGACTGTTCCTGGAGAAAACAACTCTAGGGCATGTTCTACAGGGGAATGAGTCAGAAGCACATCCTCCCAAATACAGTATTGCACACATTTACCAGCCACCTGGAGACTGCCTTCCTGTCAGAGGCAGGGCTCTGGCTCGGGAAATGGGATTACCTGCAGTGCCAACAGCCGAACACCTTCCAGCGGTTTATCGGGATCCACTTTAACTTCCTGTGTTCTGGCAAAAACCTCTAGGTCTTTGATGTTTTGGCAAGCCACATAAGAGCCCTGGTTAGGCAAACAGACAGAGTTGCACTTACGTCGAGGACGAAGAAGCGAGCATTTTTCTGGGGAGCATCAGGGTTGACTTTAATGGTTCTGGCCACTTTGAACGCCTGCAAGCGTGGGAAATGCTCAGCGGCATGAGAAGCACCCTGTTTTTAAATGCAATTGCATGTTACTGAGAGGACAACTGCAGCCTGAGCAGTTTGCTCCAGCAGCCCACCCGGATAGGTGGAAGTGCTAATTCTGAAACAAGATTTAAGAATCACCCAAAGAAATATCTAAATAAAGCAGTCAGGGAAAAGGGGCTGAGAAAGCTGGTCTAGCCCCAATTTATTACTGAAATAAAACACACACTCCAGAAAGTGTACAGATCATGAGTGCGTAGGTTGATTAATTTTCACAAAATGAATACACTTGTGCAACCACCGCCTAAATCAAAACAACATATAAATCAAGGTTAGAGCACTAACCCAGAACCCCCATCCCTCTCCTAGTTGATTCCCTTTTAAAGATTACTACTGATTCTGTTCATCTTTCATCTTTTCCCAGTATTCCATGTACACTTCTCTTTCTGGAGAAACAAGCACTAAAACAAAAGAGTAGCAACAAAAACCATCTAAAAGAACTGTTTTTCGAAGGGACAGGATGGCCTCAGAACCAGCTCAGCTGAGGGCCAGAAGGGGCTGGGGCATGCTTCTTAGAAGCCAGACTGAGGAGAGAAAGCCCAGCCAAAATGAGGGGTGGGTGGGGGTGATGGCAAGCAAACAGGCCACATCCTTTGGGCCTGAGAGAACAATCAGTATATTTTCAAAAACCACTTTCTTTCTCTTGGAAAATATGGATGCTAGAGATTATGAGCTAAGCTGTGTGTGCTGCCTCTTTCAAGCAAACTTTTTTCTATTAATACCATCATAAACAGATATCTTTCATTGTTCTCTATTCTGAACAGTTGGGAAACTGAGGCCCAGAGTCATCGGGGCTGGTGAGACCTTCCTCTTTCAAAAGGTGCTAGCAGTGGGGCTCCCTTTCAGAGCGCATCACCCATACTATCCTTAGGGAACCAGTTTTGTGAAAAGGCACAACAATAACATGCTTCCAGCCAGGATAAACATTTCACTTTGCATCAAATGATAAACAGCAGACTGAGCAACCACCTCATGGTGAGATACAACCAACCAACCCACCCTGCATAGAAAGGCAAGAGGCTCTGAGAGTGAAGGTTAAGTACCATGATGAGAGGTGTCTCGAAACACAAAAACACCGTGGCCTGGTGGTTCAGACTTCATACCACCACTCACTGTTCACCAAATCTGAATCCACCACAGATGAAGCAGAACGGTAACTGTATTACTAATGTCATTCATTTAGGAATATCCTGCTTTCATTTTGAATATCTCAGTACCTTGAAGTTGGGAATCCTGTGATGAACAGGCCGGGGAAAGTCAGCTAAATTTTGTGATTCCATGTAGTCCCAAATCTGCTCACGAATGTCCTGTTTGGAAATACCTATCACAACAAAGGGTGTGACTGATTAATACAGCAGAAAGGAATTCCACAGCACCTGCATCCTGGGTCCTATGGCACGTCTGTTCCAGCTGTATCCTCCAGTCCCTACCAGGCCGAACTAGGATCTAGAGCTTCTGATCTCTACATCATAAAATCAGGGTTAGTGATAAGTTTTATACTCACAACAAATTGCTGAAGTCCAAAAATAGAGTAAATTCAACAAAATCTGTGTTTAACCCAGTTCTATTAACTGTAGCAGAACAAAATGCAACCTAAACCATATAATCTAGCATTCCTAGAGTTCTCACTTAGAGATGTGAATTCTCCTGTCAAGGCAATATAATTTAACTGTCTATTTAGTGTTAAGATAGCTGTTATTAGTTTATTCTTGCTGTAAATCCAGTACGCTTGCCCTAACCCTAAGTGATTTGTAAGCTAGCTATTATTTTGAATTACCAACTACAGCTCCTTTGTTAGTGTGGGAATCTTCTATCTGTATCCAACTTTGGAAATGCAACTTTAGGCAACAAATATACTTTAAGTGTTTGATTGGGATGGTCTTAGTGAAATCTGCATTAACCATGTGCTCCTCATGGAGTGGAGAAATATAAAAAGCAGTTTCCAATTAAAATAGAAAAAGCAAAACGAGCACATTCATAGACACATTTTTAAATGTTCACTGAATGTTTGCTTTTGTTGGTCCAAAAGTATATCCTTGTACAGAAGTTTGTTTCAAATCACTTTGATATCTACTATTTGGTTTACTTCCAAAACAGTGTATTATGTGGCCAGCATTGTGAATTATGAAGCGAGGAATTTCATATGTGGTAATCTCATTCACTGGTATACTTTCGCTAACCCAGAAGCAGATTCAGTGCCTACGAAACATATGAAAGGATCTATAATGAAAAGTCTCTCTCCTTACTGTCTGCCAGGTACCAGGTCCCTTCCCCCAAGACAATTGGTGCACCTGTGTCTTCTTATAAATTTTTTTCCCCAGGTATCTCAGGCTTCACACAAAGAGACACTTTTAACCTCACCCTCATTTCCTCTGCCTGAGGTAGCGCACTATCCATATGGCTACACACACTGCTCTATATTTTGTTGTTTTTACTTTGTTTTGCAGATCAGTCCATAAGGTATATAAAAGCACCCTCATCCTTTTGTGCAGTTGTATAGTATTCCACTATGTGGACAGGTCAAAATTTATTCAAGTAGTCCCCTACTGATGGGCGATAGGTGGTTTCCAACCTTTTGTTACTGATGAATGCTTTACACTCCCCACCCATCAATTTGTTAAATGTGTAGTTCTAAGGAGTAAGGGCCACAGCTAAAGGCCCTCAGGATAGACCTCGATCCCCTTGGCACAGTGTGCATACAAAGCCTTTCACAGCCAGACCTGAGCCTCCTAGAGACCACTGCAAACACCATTGGTGCCTTTTGACCCTAGTTGTGATTTCTGAACCACTCCCGAAATCAAAAATGCAGACTCAGGTGTACTTAGGGAACTCATATCTCTAAAGATGCACACTGAGACTATATTGCTGTCAGCCTGAGAAGAGCCACACAGGCAATGTGCAGCACTTGACTTGTCTTTTCTGTTGGGAACTCTGCACTTCTGGTCTCTGCTGAAGTCTGCTCAGCTCCGTTCCTCCCACAAACCTTCACTCTTTAAGGCTCATCTTTGACATCACCTCCAGGAAGTGTCCCCTCCATTCTGCTCCAGTGCCCTGAGGATCACTCTCTAGGTCTTAAATGAGCTGCAAAGCTCTGCTGGCTACTTTGGCCTCATCTCCCGTCATTCCTGAGAATTCAAAAAGTGGCTCAACTACTATTGGTCTCAGGCCCCACACATCTGCTCACCTCTCTCTCTTTCAGGCCTTGGTACTTCCTCTCCTTTCTCTCCTCCCAAGTCCAGTCCCTCCCTCTCCCTTCAGGACTAGCTGAGATGCCACCTCCCCCAGAAAATATTCTCTGAGCGCTCAGTGGCAAACGACAGTCCTTTCTTTAGGAATGCAGAGCACCCTGTTTGTTTGCTGTTTTTCCCCCCCAAACAGAAACAATTACATTGAAATGACTATCATAAAGCTATTACATTTACCACTTTCACTAACAACCCATAGGTCCTACAATATCACCAACACTGTGCAGGGTACTGTGTGGGACACAAGAAATATAGAAGTTGAGGCCCTTGCTCTGGAGAGTCAATCACAAACATCTGAGAGACTCTCATCTAGAAAGCAATGGGTTAACTGGGCAGGGAGGGAGAGAATATGAGGGCAGGTTCTTGCCCTCGGAAAGTTATGAAAACCTAGGAAATGATTAGGTAATAAAACACGACATGTATTAATGTGTGAAGTGCCTGAACCCTGTTGTTTTTGCAGGTCAGGTCAGGTCAGCTTGGGTTTCATTCTTCTACCTCTAGCCCTAAGCTCAGTCCTGGCACTCCACAGGCACCTCCAAAGGTCTTATCATCCCACTGTATTAGCGGCACCTATTTACTGTACAGTTTACATGCTGCACGTGTATTAAGGGCAGGAATGGATTTATTCACGGTCGTGGAACCTGGTTTTGACAGACCCTGGCGCACCATGAGTTCTAATATTATCTTTGCCAGGCAATCTTACAATCAATCATCGAATCTCAGAAACTCTGGGGCAAGCCTCCTGAATGCCTGGTAATTCGAGGTCTCAGAAAACATGTTAAGAGGACAGTGATTAAACGCCCCAGTGCTAAGGTTAAATTGGTGTCCGGTCCTGCCTCTGCCAGCAGCTGTGAGCCTCAGTTTCCCCTGCTGTAAAGTGGGGATAATATGGAGGGCAGATCTCAGGGGGGTAGTTGTGATGAATGGTACGGGGCCCACGGACACCACCACCACTTGGCCGGTAGGTAGCCCTCCTTCCTCTTCTCCCATTATCTTTATTCCACCGACCGGCTTCGGCATCCGAGTCCAAACCCACCGCAGGTTCGACCCGGAACACCCCTTCGCGTTCCCCTGTCCTCCTGCGCGGACCCCAGGCTACCACTCCCTTCTATCTGGTGGTCCCTCTGCCCTATCCCTGGCAGTCTCTTGGCGCCCCCCGCCCGCTCCTGGTGGTCTCTCCGATTGCCCCTCACCCGCCAGTCTCTCTGGCGACCGCAAACCCTCTCGTCTCTGCTGCTAACCCTCGCCAGCCAGTCTCCCTACTGGTTTCTCACCCGCCCTGGACTCCATGGCGACGCCGTCAGCGCGCGACACCTCCCGGGTCCCGGCTGTGCAAACTGATGACGTCACTCTCGCGCGCTCTACCCTGCGCCTGCGCACTGGCTGCCGGGGCGGGGGTTGTTGCCGGTGACATCGCGGCGCTGGCCTGGTGGTGGTACAGGTATGGGGTCGGGGTGCGCATGCGCTTGCGGCTCCGGTGACCAGTCGGGGAGATTCGCCCGCGAGACTCGCGCGTTGATGTTCCAAAGGGCGTTTGCCTGGTGCTGTAGCTACCGAAATGAACAAGCCCCTGGCCTGTCGGGGCCCACTGCCAATTCCAATACACTTCACTTTTTCTGGTTCCCAGAAGCCGCTTCCTCCGGAACCCAGTCTTGATTGCTCCTCCAAGACAAGATTCCTCTCCTTTGAGACCCTACAGACAGGACTCAGCCGGGGATATCTGATTAAAATGTCAGGTTGCTAGAGTGGGATTCACTGGGTCTGGGGTTGGGCCTAGCCCAGCCAGTGGTTGAGTCTCTGCGGCTCGAGGACGCACTTTGGTCCCACTCGCCTTAGATTTTACCGTGGTCTTTGGATTTCTTGGATACCGAAAGAACGTGGCAGCCCGTTTGTTCGTCTGCATCATTTATTCATTCATTCGTTCATTCATTCATTCATTCAACACACAGGATGAGGCAATCTAAGGGCTGTTGGAAGAGATGAGTCTGAATGGACAATCAAGTCCATGACTTCCCCGGGCTCCAATCTAGCGGGAGAGATAACGAGGAGGGTGAGTTTGGCGGTGCCTTCGTGCATAAGGAAGATAACTCCTTCCCCCTAAACTGGGGCAGAGTGGAGGGTGGGGTGCGGGGCGGTGGAACCAAGTCGCTAGTAACCACTCCCTAGGAGTGATTGCATACCCTTAGCAACGTGCCTAGTACATAATAAGCACTCAAGAAGTGGTAGCTACTTGTCAAAATTATGTATCCAGTACTTCATACAATCTTCACAACAAACTTGTGAAATAGACAAGCATTTTAATACCCACTTTACAGATATGAAAAATGAGTTTCTGCGTGTTCTAGCGACTTAAGGTTTCACAGAACTGATCCTGTGCCATTTGTTTTAATTACATAGAACATAATGACAGTAATAAACAATGCTACTAATCTGTCAGGCCCTGGGCTCAGTACCTTAGAGGTCATATCTAAATATAATCCCCACAACAATCCTAGGTGGCAAATGTGACCGGCATCCCAGAGAAGAGGAAACAGACTCAAGATGTTTAAGAACCTTACCTAAAGCCATCCAGCTGGGAAGGGGCAAAGCCTGATGTAACCCAGATGTGCTTAATTGCAAATCTGTGGCTCCTGGTCACTACTCTGCATGCCCAGGTGGTATCCATAGCATTAATACATAAAACATTAACGGGCCTTGGTGCTATGTGAAAGTGGTCATGTCTTTTACCAGGTTTGCAGAAGGAGTACAAAGCATTATAGGAGGTTATAAAATGAAATCTCTCAGAGAGACTGGATGTCCTTTCTAACTTTCAGGAAAACACAATAGATCTGTTGAAAATATTTTATGCAAATTGACCTGGCTCTAGCAGCAGAAATGTGTAAAGGATTCACTGTTAGTCAGCTGTGCTCAGAGCAGAGACCAGGCTGCTAACCAACAGCTCAAGTCCCTCAGGTGGCCAGCCTGGCACGTCCCCCAGATGGCAATGAGACACAGTGGCAATTTTAGAAAGCAGGTGGTGCCAGAAGAAAAGGACATTGCATTTAGCTCTTCACACCGGGTTCTCAAGTTAGAAGTGCCCACCAAAAGCCCAGGCATTTAAAAGAATAAATAATGCCTTAGAAATTAACTGGCTCTTACGAAAAAATATTCTAGAACTTTAACCCAAATGCTTCAAACTTTATCATATAAAAAATTTACATATGGTCACTTGAGGATTTTTAAAACTAGACTTTAGAGCAGTTTTAGGTTCATAGCAAAATTTAGAGGCAGTTACAGAGTTCCCATACACTCTTGTTCCCCCCCACACACACAACGTCTCCCACTATCAACATCCCCCACCACAGCAGTACCTTTGTGACAATGGATGAACCTACACTGACACATCATTATCACTATGGACTGGTTTGTGTCCCCTGCCCCCGCCCCCAAATTTATATGTCGAAATCTAATCCCCAGTGCAGTGGTATTAGGAGGTGGACCCAGTGGGAGGTGATTAGGTCATGAGGGCAGGGCCTTTATAAAAAGGATTCCACAGAGCTCCCTCACGAGCCCTTCCACCTTTGAGGACACAGCAGGAAGAAGGCCATCTATGAACTAGGAAGAGGACCCTCACCAGACACCTATTCTGCAGACACATTTATCTTGGACTTCCCAGCCTCCCACACTGTAAGAAATAAATGTTTATTGTTTAAGTCACCCAGTCTATGGCATTTTTGTTATGGCAATCCAAGTTAAGACACACCCAAAGTCTGTAATTTACATGAGGGTTCACCCTTGCTGCTGTAAATTCTATTTACAAATGTATAATGACATGTATCCACCATTATGATATCATACAGAATAGTTTCACTGCCCTAAAAATCCTCTGTACTCCATTTATTCATTCCTCCCTCCCTCTAATCCCTGGCAACCACTGATCTTTTTACTGTCTTCATTGTTTTGCCTTTTCCAGAATGCCATAGAGTTGGAATCACATAGCATGTAACCTTTTTCAGATTGGCTTCTTTCACTTAGTAATATGCCTGTAAGTTTCCTCCATGTCTTATCATGGCTTGATGGATCATTTCTTTTCAGCGCTCACTACTATTTCATTGTCTGGATGGACCACAGTTTATTTACTCATCTACTGAGGGACATCGTGCTTGCTTCCAAGTTTTGGCAGTTATGAATAAAATTGCTATAAACATTTGTGTGCAAGTTCACCTGAGGATTTTGAAGCATGTCATAGGCATTTCCTTATGAATTCTTACAACTCCTTTAGAACCTTGCTGGAAGAAATATAAAAAGGTTAGCGGGTGAAAAGCTTAGCTATGGAGCTCTAAGGTGTGTGACTATGGATGATTAACTCCACCTCTCTGAGGTTCAGCTCCTTCATCTGTAAAATGTGGAGAAGTGCGTCCTCCTCAAGAGTCAGTGAGAGAACCAAGTAGACTAGTCCACTGGGAGTCCAGGCACAGTGCCTCCTCAGCCCTCAGCAAGACAGCTAGAGATGTTAGCTTTCCTTGCTCCGTAACAATCCTGTGAGATCCACAGGTGAGGGCAGGTGTTGAGAGGTGAGGTCTGGTAATTGACCCAAGGTACTGGGGTGCTGAGAGCCAAACCTCTGCCCACGTGTGCTTCTGAAACGCCAGCACCTGCAGCCCCCTACACTTCACAGGTATGAGCTTAAAGCATTAAATGTCACATTCAGCTTTCTCTGACTTCTCCCTGCATCATACACACACACCCCTCCTCAACTACTAAAAATAAAAAAATTAAGTGAATAATTCTAATAACAATGAAGGCTGGCTCCTGAGAAGCCAGGACATTCCCACCCACCTTCCGGCACTCCTCTGTCAAATGGCTCTGCTACTGAACTAGGCACATGCTCCCATCCTGGTATCAGGTAAGGGCCATCCACCAGGACTTGGCATTTCA
Source organism: Eidolon dupreanum (assembly GCA_028627145.1). Classification (NCBI taxonomy): domain Eukaryota; kingdom Metazoa; phylum Chordata; class Mammalia; order Chiroptera; family Pteropodidae; genus Eidolon; species Eidolon dupreanum. Next base: position 105,197,993 of record CM053508.1, on the reverse strand, counting down.
TGGGAGATTGCACTTTGCCAAGATGAGAACACCTGAAGTGTCACAATGATGCCTCCCCATTCCCTCTGCCACCACCCAGGCCAAGGATGTGTCACCATGCCTCAGACTGCAACTGCCTCTTGCTTCCCCACTCTGCCCCCTCCCTAGGTCTGCCTTGTCCTCCTTTCATCTACTTTCCCTTTCTTGACAGCCCCTGCCCCCAACCTCCACCTCTACATCTTCCAGCTGTGACCTTGTGGCTCCCCACTGCCTCCACCTGGCAAAGGATAAACTTCTTACCTGGACAGTCCAGGCCTTGCTCGACTGCCAACTTGTAGGCCCAGCCTCATCTCTCAGCCAGACTACATCCCTGTCAACTCAACTATGTCCTTCTCCTCCTTCCAGTTTTCATTCATGTTTTTCCCATTCCAGAAATGCCCATCCTCCTCTCCCATCCCTAAGTTTTGCAGGTCAAAAATCTCACCCCAAATAGGCCTGGGGACTAGTAGGAGGGAAGGATGGGGCACCAACAAGCTCTTGGAATGGAGCAGGGAAAATGAAGATGCATTACTTAAAGGCACAAAGAGATCCTGCAGAGGAACTGAGAAAAACCTCTCTGGGAAGCTGTGCAGGGGCGGAGGGAGGTTCTAGCATCCTCAGGTGAACCCAAGTCCTAATTTAAAATAGACACACTGTGTACCGATTACACAACAGGGATAACTGGGAACCATGTGGGTCATGTTTTCAAATGTACTGCCCCCACCTCAAACAAAGGAACCAGCCAATTTCTTCTGAGTAAACTTATTACCATCTTTAAACACAGAGCAGGAAAGCAGAGGATCGTAGAGATCATCACCAAGAAAAGAAATAGCAGCAAAGTCTATTTTTTCCAGAAACATTAGTAACCGCCAGAAGAAACAGTAAAAGGAGTTAATGGTCTCTGTGAGTATGGGAGGGGGTGGCAAGAAGATGTTCTTTTCATTTTAACATCTTCTGTACTATCAGGATTTTTTTTTTTTTTTTTTTTTTTTTTTTAGCTGTGTAATGTATGGCACTCATGGTTTTTTTTTTTTTTATTTTTTTTAGCTGTGTAATGTATGGCACTCATGCTCATTTAAAATCAGTATAATTTCTTCTATATTTCAAGCTGTGAGCAATCATTGATATTTCTCATATCTGGCACTACACAATGACAGCAAAGTGAAGACTTTCTCCTGTATGTCCCCCTCACTGTGAACTTGAATAATACTAGTTGTTTGGAGCTGCATCTAATATTTAATAAACATAAGAATGGGTGATAAGCTAATAACCAAAAAGGTGTTCAAAGAACTTCTTTCTCCCCAGATTCAAGGTTGCCCGAATACAGGATTCACAATTAAATTTGGATTACCGATAAACACTGAATGTCTCATGCAGAATATGGGCATCTGTATCTTTGTTCGCAGGTAATTCACAGCGTCAAGGAAAAAGGACATTTGAATGCGAAGTTTTCTTTACCTAGGTTTAAAGACCCAGCTTGATTGTCCATTTCTCCGAGAGGTTTTCATGCTCCTCTTCTTCCCCTTTCCCAGTCTTAGCTCGCTCAGCCCTGCCCCTCCCTCCCGAATGATGGCCATATTAGCAGGGACAGCGCTGTGAGCTCCCCGGTCTGCAGCTTACCAGAGGGTGAGTCTGGGCAAGTCACTGGAGCTTTCCATGCTTCACTTCCTTCATCCGCAGGATGGAGTGACAGCACTAATGCCATCTGCCTCTTAACCTTGGTGAAGGCTAACACCGATTACTGGAATGTCGCCTGGAACGTGATGAGGGTTCTCTGTGTGGATGCTAAAATTCAAACTTCAGCCTGCAATCCCTTTCGAGTGTAGCCTTATGCCTGCCATAATGTAGGAGCCAGGGAGCACTTGACAGTGTGTCCTCATTCCTCACACAGCCTCTCCCTAAAATAAGTGCCAGTACATGTTTGAATTGAATTTTGGGTTTGAGCCGCTAAATGGCAGACCAGGCCTATGGTTATGGCAGTAGGGAGGGGGTGTCTCTAAACCCCTCACATGGCATCCATTCATTCAGTTTGTAATTCCAGAGCTTGTAATCTATGCCAAGCAGAGCAGTGGGGTGCTGGGTGCAGTGGGGTGCACAAAGCACACCAGGTCCTCACCTGCCTTCTTGCTGCTTATGTTCCGATATGGGGGTGGGGCAGAGGACAAACAGAGGAACCGACAGGATCATATCAGACAGGGTGAAAGTAGATCAGGATGAGGGGTGGGTGAGAGGGAGGAAGTCGTTGGGTGGTTAGGGTAGGCCTCAGAGGAGGTCGCGGGCAGCAAGGAACTGAAGATGGGGTCAGTGAGGAAGTGTTCTCAGCTTTATTGGGATTCCTAAAAGTGAAGAGCACCCCGTTTCAGCGCTAGTATGATCCCCCAGGGAGCCTCTCAGCACTGCTGATTTCATTCTGTCCTTTAAAGATCCCACTGGTGCTTCCCTTGGTGATTGCCACCCTGAGACCAGGCAGTCACTGTGAGGTGCCAGCTGAAGCTGCCCTGGATTGTGATTCCAAGGCTGGCTTATTCCCTGTAGCTCGGAGCACCCACCCCACAGACTGCAAATTTTTTGAAAAACCAATCACCTCCTCACCTCTTTCTCTCTCTGCCCTTGTCCAGCAGTCAAAGCTCTGTCTGCTCCTCCAAGGCAGCAGCCTGCTTTACACAGGCTCTGATAATGAATTTTGTGCACCTATTATGTGTGAAGGTATCATGCAAGGAACCGGGACTGCTGAAGGAAACAAGGCAGAGTTACTACCTTCCTAGAAAGGTAGAGTGTGTGTGGCAGGCATAAGTCTGCTAAACAAATGTCAGCTAGCCTGTCTGCCTGGGCACAGGGAAGACGGAACTTCCTAACCCCTGGGTGTGGTGGGTCCATATGACCAGCACTGGCCAATGAGTTGCCAGTGGAAGTGACACATGTCACTTCCAGGCTGGAATACTTAATTCCCAGGGCAGAATCTCCTTCTCTTGTCCCTGCCAATACAACAGGAGAGACAGCCTTTGAAAAGTCATGCTTCTGAGTGACTTTGATGAGCAAAGTTCCCACTGAGCTGGGGTTGGCTCAAGATTAAGTCACTGAGACTTGGAGTGTTTGTTTCTGCACATACACCAGCCTTAACTGACTGATACACCATGTAAGCAAATCAATTACACAGCAATATGGATAAGTGTAACTGTACAGGACTTGTATGAAATGGGCAGCATAGAGAAGCATATCATAACTCTCTTTAAGAAAAAACATATATCTTTAATATTCTGTTTTGAAAACATCTAAGCACTCTGTTGGATTTCTTGCATCTTTGATTGTATTAATTGTGGCAATGCTTGAATTATAAGACAGATAAGCTCTTTAGAGAATCAACTCTCCTCTACCCTTTAACAACCACAACTTAATGTGATAAAGTCCATGGCTGTTGATTGTTTTTCAGAAACTTACAGAACTCAAGGAGAGGGGACACCGGGGTCAAGTTGGGCCCCCACGTTAGGGTTTGCAACTTCTTCCATGGAAAGATGTTTGCTTTGTGTCACATCCCTTTTTTAATTTTCAGAGTAACTAAGGTGTTTTTCTCCCCAAAGTTTTTTTAATTTTGAAAAAATTTTAAACTTACAGAAAAATTGCAAGAACAGTACCCAATGAATACCCCATAGCATAGGTACAGCAACTGTTCTCATTTTACTTATATTTTAGATACCTTTCCCTCTTCTTCCCCCCTCTGCCTCCCCCTACTTTTGGTTGAATCTTTTAAAAGTGGCAGAGATGATGACCATCTGCCCTAAATATTTTGACATGTACCTTCTGAAAACAAGAACATGTTCCTACTTGACTACATATAATGATCACACTCAAGAATTTTAAACTTGATACAAGATTATTATCTAATATGTACTCCATTTTCAAATTTCGCCAGGTATTCTCAAACCTGTCCTCTATTATTTTTTTTTAAATGTCCTCCACCTAGGATCAAGTATTGCATTTGATTGTCAAGTTTATTTACTCTTTTAATCAACAATAGTCCCCATCCCTGTCTCTTCTTGTTCATGACACTGTCCTTTGTGAATGGTGCCACATCACAGTAACTCCTTGGAAAGGTCATACTCAGTAAAATAGGCTTGGAGAGTTTTCATTAGGAACATACTTTTCGTCCTGGAAAAAGATAACTTCTAGGAGCTGGGTTGCAATGGATTTTTAAGAAGCAGCATTGACTCTGTTTAACCCAAGAGTTCATCAGACTCCAAGTACCTTGTGGGAAGTCTGGAACTGCTCTTATTTCTGGTCCCTTTCCCTAAAAACTAAGGCATCTCATGAGCTGAGAAGGGGAATATTTGAAGGATATTGGGCCAAATGTATTGAAAATAAAGAAGATACAAAACTCCTTTTACTTGCCCTTTCTTTCAGTTCAGTTGTGCCTCAAAAGCTGATGCAGATGCAGATACGTTTAAAAGTCTCTCTTCTGTTAAAGCCAATGCCATGTACACATCCAGCACAAACATTTTTCTGATGAATTCCCTGAAATTCATGCCACACATAGAGCAGAAAGACAGCTGCCATGGAAAGGCACCGAGGATTAATTTGTTCAACAACCCTGGAAAAAAAAAATACCCAGACTTCTAGCCACCTAAGAGGCACAACTTTTATTTGCCTAAAACCTCAGAGAATCTCCCTAGAGAGGATTTCTTGCTCCCCTGGAAGTTTCAAAGACATTTCTGTTTTCCAACAGATCATGTTCTTGACACATTGCAAAGCTATGGAAAATGTTTTCTTTTTCTTTTTTTTTTTCTTAAACGACGCACCACACAGTTTATTTACCTTCTCTCACAGATTTTGAAGGCTTTATTCCTGCCGTGCAATACTAGGGTGCATCCATAAGGTGTCAGCACCTTCATTGTAACCAGAACGGTCGTTTTTGTGTTTTTTAAGAGTAGTTTCCCAATTGGCCTCAAGGTGGCACCATTACCACAGGTCCACCCGAGCCGCCTCCAGGTGCAGGAGCCAGTGGCGCCCAGGAGAGAATGCAATGTGGTGCTGGAATGGGGGTGGTGGTGGGGGGAGCGGGGTGTGAGGTGTGTGTTGGGGGGGGGTGGGGGAATGGCTTGAATATCTTTTGCCTTTATCATCGCTTATTGTTCTAGAAGCACATAGGGCCCTCTGGGGCTCGATTCCTTTCCGCTCACTGACAATAAGGTCAGGAAAGGAAAAATGAGCAAGAAATTAGCATGTCCCAATCCAAAATACCCTGGCAGGTTAAAGAAAAGATCGGAAATATGGTTTTTGCAAAGTCCAGGTGTGTGGAAAGTGTTGTTTTAATAACCTGAACAAACATTTCTCCCGGAGTCCTACTGAGCAGAGAAGAAACCTAATTCCAGGGGCAAAGGAAAATGTCTCTCTCACCTTTTCAGTCTTGATTATAAGGATTTCTTCCTTCCCACCCCCACTTTTTTTGGGGTGTGTGTGTAATAATTTTAGCAATGTAATCTAGTTCTTTTCAGATGACATTGGTTTAAACCTGGACATCCTCGTAAATGCAAACTCAGGCAGAAACTGACCTTTTTGAATTTATTTTCCATGGTCCTTAGGTATTTTGGGTTTTACCCTGTTCTGTGATAAAGATTTTTAAAAAGCACCTCGTAAAAGCAGAGCAAATAATATTTCTCCAGGAAGCCTACAGACTGAGGAGTGTTTCTGGATCAATAGTTTGCATTTCCAGTAAAATTGTGAGCAGAACTCAGAGTGCCTGTCAGGCACTCCAGGAGAAAGGCACTTTTTTGCCAGGATTTTTTTTTTTTAAGATGGATGTGAACGTACTAGAGGTATTAAAAATAATGAAGTCGTAGTGGGAGTTGGGGAATGGGAGAACCTCAAGCCATTCACCTATGAACTGAGGACTGGGTAGCTTTAATTTACTTCGTTGCAAAAATATATATATATGTGTGTGTGTATACACATATATATATATTTATATATATATCGAGTTTGAAAAAGAACTCAGAGTAGCAATAAAAAATATAGTTAGCTTTTCAGAAGTAGAATATTCGAGGTAACAGGAACTCGTTTTGTACATTCTGTTTGATTTTGATTATCATGAGGTAATACTATTAGTAGATAATGCACATAAATTTTTTTATTAAAAAATGAATAAGATGTTCCCAATTCCTTCTATTCATCTCCCCCAAGCTAAGAGTGACGGTAGATTCTCTCACGCCCTTTTCCTGGGAATCTAATAAGTAAATGATAGAAGAGTTAGGAGGGGAAAGGAAACATGAAACAAAAGTTTTATCTGGTTTTCTTCCCTATCCAACCGCACGGGCAGCTTGTAGAAAAGTTATGACCAGCGTTCAGTCTTTCTTATGGGGATCCCCGCCCCTTCAGGGGAAGCGGGCAAAGGGAGGTCTGGTTATTCGAGGTATTAAAATACTCAGTCCACAAATAAACGAACTTTCCGGGATTCCTAGAGAGGAGAAAACTTGAAAGGGTGAAGATCCAGAGTTGCTTTAAGTCCATATCCTGAATAATATCTCTGGGGTGTCTTAACCGTTTGCAATCGCTTACCCCGTCCTTCCACGGAGCTCCGGTACCCAAATAACCTATCAAACATCAACCAACCAACCAAGACTGAAACATAAAGTCGGCTTGGAGAACCCCAACGAGGCTTTGCCAGGAGCCCGAGGAGCGTCTGGGTCGGTGTTCAGGCGCCGAACAGGGTCGGGGAACCGCGCTAGGGGCGCGTGTTGTGGGGCGAAGCCCTCGCAGAAAGCCGCTGGGTTTTTCTGCTCAGGCAGAGGAGCCCGGCTCTGCCCGGCCCGGGGCTCGCTGCATTGTTCTCGGCTTTCGGGAGCGCGGGAGTCAACTTGTCAAAGGGAATTTCTCCCCGCGAAAAGGGAGCCACGCTGCGAAGCTGGAGTCGGTGGGCTGCAGGCGTCTACGCGGGAAGGGAAAGGGGGAACCGAGTAGAGTTATTTCACTGTCTTTCCAAAATTCCACAAAACTGCTCACGATGACGCGGGTGATTTACCGAATCCACGGCGAATTTAGAGGATTAAATTCTCAAGATAATGTTACTTTCCCGCTCCGCCTTTCCTCTGTAGACGCCGTGGGCCGCCTCCTCAGGTGGGGGTGAGGGGCATTCCATATCTATAATTTACCCCTAAAACCCTCACAGGTTATTCTTGACGGCCCCGAACCTGGGAACTCCCCGTTGATTATTATTTGTTAAATAATGACAACATTCGGGGAGGCCCCTTCCATGCGAATCCAGCACGTTTGTTTTGAATCCATTACACCTGGGCCCAGATAATTAGGAAATCTAATTATTCGCCTCATCACTCATTAATAAGAAAAATAGTCCCAGGGTCTTTGCTACTTACAAGGTCTTTGGGGAGAGAAATATTTGACTACGTTAATCAATTCGATTTTAAATTTTAAACTAACTTTTTTCTGCAAAGGAGAATGCTTTTTTTTTTTTTTTGCTCTGGGCACGTGGGCCTATTAACCAAAATATGATAATAAAATAAAATTTCATAAGATACAACTCTTGGGGAAAAAAAAAAACAACTTCAAGTTAAGACTGAGCTGCATTAAAGTCTGGCTCCGCGCGGCTGGGTCTTAGAGCCGACGGATTCAGGCGCTCCTCTCCCTGATTGGTGACAACTCCCCACAGTTGCAGCGTTATTGGTCCAAAGTTCCCGGAGGGGGCGTGGCAGGAGGAAAGTAAAAACTCGCTTTCAGCAAGACTTTTGAAACTTTTCCCAATCCCTAAAAGGGACTTTGCCTCTTTTTCCGGGCTCGGCAGGGCAACCAGTCTGGACCCCGGCTCGCTGACCCTCACGGCTACCGATTTGCTGGGGGGTTTGGAGAGCCGCCTTCCCCCTCCTGGCACCGACTGGGGGCCCAGCCTTGGTCCACCGCGCGCGTGGCGTATCCGCTGCGTCCCCCACCGCCCGCCCGGGCTGCCACCCGCCGGGTCCCGAGAGCGAGCGAGCGAACGAGCAGGGCCCGGCGCTGCGCTCGCCTTGGGCGCGCCCTCCAGGATGCTGATCCGCCCGGTCCGCTGAAAACGAGCGCCCCTTCTCCTCCCGAAGGCGGGCGCCCAGCGCCAGCGCCTCCTCCACCTCGTCCCCGAGGCTTCCAGGCGCCCCAGGCTCCCCCCGCCGGCTCCCTTCCTCTCTTGCGCGCGCTCTCTCGCTCGCTCTCTCTCCCTCTCTTGCTCTCGCAGGGCCTTCCTTACGGTCCGTGCGCGAAGGCGGTGGCGAGCCGTCTCGGACGCAGCATGCAGGCACGCTACTCTGTGTCCGACCCCAACGCCCTGGGAGTGGTGCCTTATTTGAGCGAGCAGAATTACTACCGGGCAGCGGGCAGCTACGGCGGCATGGCCAGCCCCATGGGCGTCTATTCGGGCCACCCGGAGCAGTACGGCGCAGGCATGGGCCGCTCCTACGCGCCCTACCACCACCACCAGCCCGCGGCGCCCAAGGACCTGGTAAAGCCGCCCTACAGCTACATCGCGCTCATAACCATGGCGATCCAGAACGCACCCGAGAAGAAAATCACCCTGAACGGCATCTACCAGTTCATCATGGACCGCTTCCCCTTCTACCGAGAGAACAAGCAGGGCTGGCAGAACAGCATTCGCCACAACCTCTCGCTCAACGAATGCTTCGTCAAGGTGCCCCGCGACGACAAGAAACCTGGCAAGGGCAGCTACTGGACCCTGGACCCGGACTCCTACAACATGTTTGAGAACGGCAGCTTCCTGCGGCGCCGGCGGCGCTTCAAGAAGAAGGATGTGCCCAAGGAGAAGGAGGAGCGGGCCCACCTTAAGGAGCCGCCCCCGGCGGCGTCCAAGGGCGCCCCGGCCGGGCCCCCCCTAGCGGACGCCCCCAAGGAGGCCGAGAAGAAGGTGGTAATCAAGAGCGAGGCGGCGTCGCCGGCGCTGCCGGTCATCACCAAGGTGGAGACGCTGAGCCCCGAGAGCGCGCTGCAGGGCAGCCCGCGCAGCGCGGCCTCCACGCCCGCCGGCTCCCCCGACGGCTCGCTGCCAGAGCACCACGCAGGCGCGCCCAACGGGCTGCCCGGCTTCAGCGTGGAGAACATCATGACGCTGCGAACGTCGCCGCCGGGCGGCGAGCTGAGTCCCGCCGCCGGGCGTGCGGGCCTGGTGGTGCCGCCGCTGGCGCTGCCCTATGCCGCTGCGCCGCCTGCCGCCTACGGGCAGCCGTGCGCTCAGGGCCTGGAGGCCGGGGCGGCCGGGGGCTACCAGTGCAGCATGCGCGCCATGAGCCTGTACACCGGCGCCGAGCGGCCGACACACATGTGTGTCCCTCCCGCGCTGGACGAGGCCCTCTCGGACCACCCGAGCGGCCCCACGTCGCCCCTGAGCGCCCTCAACCTCGCTGCCGGCCAGGAGGGCGCGCTCGCCGCCGCGGGCCACCACCACCAGCATCACGGCCACCATCACCCGCAGGCGCCGCCGCCGCCGCCGGCTCCCCAGCCTCAGCCCGCGCCTCAGCCCGGGGCCGCCGCGGCCCAGGCGGCCTCCTGGTATCTCAACCACAGCGGCGATCTGAACCATCTCCCCGGCCACACGTTCGCGGCCCAGCAGCAGACTTTCCCAAATGTCCGGGAAATGTTCAACTCTCACCGGCTGGGAATTGAGAACTCGGCCCTCGGGGAACCCCAGGTGAGCGGTAACGCGAGCTGTCAGCTACCTTACAGATCTACGCCGTCCCTCTATCGTCACGCCACTCCCTATTCCTACGACTGCACGAAGTACTGACCGGCTGCGGCCGCTCTGGCTTCGCCTCCCCTACGCGACCCTCTCAGACAGTCAGGCTGCAGAGAAGCAAAAAGAACCAAAACACGTCCACCAGCTTTTTCTCTGACCCGGGAGCAGAGCGCGCGCGCGCCAGCCTCAGCCCTCTGGGAAGCTGCAGGTAACTTTAATTCGCCGCCCCGTTTCTGAGATTCCCAAGAAGCCCCTGTGAAGGGAGGCAGCCCAACATATGAATATTGATTTTAAAATTCCCTTCCCTACCAGGATGTCTGTGCTCTCTGCTCCACTCGGGGTTTCCAAAATTAAGTTATGGACCAAATCCCATAGCAACCTAGTAATGACTCTCTGTAGAGACCCCCATAGGTTCATAGGTTTATGGGGTTCTCTATAGATTTTGTATGTGCTGTGTGTAATTTTAAATTTCTCTAACCGTGCTGTACAAATGTATGGATTTGTAATCAGGCTATTTTTTTGTTGTTGTTCAGAGCCATTAATATAATATTTAAAGTTGAGTTCACTGGATAATTTTTTCATTTTGCCCAACCATTTCTAACTGCCAAATTGAACATTCCAAAAAATCTATGTGGGGGTTTTCCCCCTGTACAATTATGAGATATAATTCTTCTCCCAGTTGTAGGTCTTTCACAAAACAAGAAAATAATTTATTTTTTGCTGTTGGTGGTGGAGAAAGAAGTCAAGTATCTGAATCTTTTTATTTACAAAGTGTGATGGTTTTGTATAGTAGATTCCTCCCTGAGCATTCCTAAAAGAAGAAAAAACTTAAAAATTTTTAACTTCACCTGTGTTTGTCTTATGTGGTCTTAATTGTTGTACTTACCTTAAAATAAACCCATGTTGTTTTTCCGCCCAAAAACCAGTGTGTTTGTGTTCTCACATTTTTAAAAAACAAGATGTGTTTGCGAATCCACCTGTTTTGATTATTTTTGTTACTCAGGTGGGTAAATGTGTAGACATATATACACAGATGATCACAGAGGAATGGGGGCACTCCCCTATTGTCTTGTTCGTGACAGAAAAGGCTTTCGATTAATTCAAAATCTCACCCTGGCCGAGGCAGTTGAAAACAGTCCTTGTTGGAAGCGGCTGCCTGAGGGACTGCTTGCCGTAATGTCATTTGCTGTATTGCATTTTGCTAAATGCAGAAAAATATGCCAATTGTCAAAACAAACAGTGCCATCCCATTTGCATGTCCAGCCATCCCCAATTTAGGAGGGAAGGAAAAACATTTTCCATTAGCTAACTACAAACCAGGGGTAGTCCTGCTTTCCCTGAATTTCCTAAAATGCGGGCTTCCTTACCCAGTTTAATGATTTTTCAGAGAAGAATTTGAACTGGGCCAGTGAAGTTCCAAAGGAGACTGAGTCTGTAGCGTTTAATGATCATCCCCGTGGTGACCAAATCAAAGGCAGATTTCAGACCTCTTTACTTCTTGATTTGATTTCTAAATCTTTACTCTATTGCAGTGAAAAATTGTAAAGCCTCATAGCCCTTCAAAAATCATTTCCAATGCTTTTAGAGTTCTAAATTTATCAACCTTTTAGAGACTTCAAATAATGAGATTATTTTTCTTTTCAATTTTAGTATCTCATCTTTTGTATTTTTAATAGCAATTCAGCCTCTGTGAGAGGTGGCCGAGGGAAAATGGCTTTGTTATCTATTTCACTGGCTGAAACCCACAACTCCCCTGCTGGTCTCTTCGTGTGAATTTTGGGGCCAGAGCTACAAATTGAGAATGTTTCCCACCTCAGCAGGTGAGCTGTACCTTGCCAAGGGCCAAGCTCCTTGTGAGCGTAATATTTCAGGTGAGGATGATTTTCCAAAAGGTGATTTTCCTTGATCCAGTGGCATTGTATGTAACCTGGGTGTTGTGTTGTTATTTTAAACATGGCATTTTCTCTCTGTTACGCTGAGATAGAATTGGGGATATAATAATTTTCCCCATACGAGTGACACAGATTCTTCAGTTTGTAGCTCCAGAGGTGGCATGTGGTTAAAACTTATAGGCTGCATTTTATTCCTTTTCATAATGCGCAGGAACCGGGAGCCCTGGTGCTTGGTGCTGGACTTTCAGCAGGCCCCCAGGCCACAGTGTTTTGGTTGAGTGGTCTGGACCAGCCAGCTACAGAGAGAAGGAGAGAGAGAGAGAGAGGGGAGAAGAGGAAGAGGGAGTGAGAGAGAGAGGGAGCGGGAGATGGAGACCCTCTTTCAGAGCTGCAGAAAGAGGCAGCCCAGCTCCTTGCCCGGCTCCTTGCCCAGCTCTGGCACTCTGGTTTCATTTTGCTCCCGTTCTCTTTATGCTGTTTGCCGCAGGAGGATAGGAGAGTATTTTAGCTGGCTTCTCCTACTTTAGATATTTCAAAGAGTCCTCCCTGAAAGCTTGTCCTCATCTTAAGATTTGGAACTCAGACCAGGTCTGAGAGACACATCGACAATAAAGAGAGAGAAATGGGATGGAGCGGGGCTGAGAGACCCCATGCTGCATCTGAAACCATCTGCCCTGGATCTTCCACCTTTGAGAAGGCTTCTTAAAGTCCCCGCTGTGTGTGGGCCACTCACTGGAGTGGGTAGCTTGAGAAGTTTCCCCCCATCTGGTGGCGGTCATGGTGAGAGGCCTTTCCATTCCTTTGAGACTGTGGGCAACTTGGGGGAAATTGTGTTTGGGAGCTTTATCCAGTAGGCAGAGTGGAGGGGTATGTCAGGCCAGGGTGTGTTGGGTCACCCCCAGATCCCCTAGGCTTCTGCAGTCTGAGGCCCTGATGGTCAGTGCCAGAAGGTTGACCATGTGCTGGGTGTGAGCTCAGGGCTGGCTCAGTCCGGCCTTCACAGCCCCGATGCAGACCTCAGGCCTTGGGGGTGGCCTCAGGACATCTGTTGCTCCCCATTGAGTGGGAAGATCCCTCAGTGCAACACCTTGGGCAGCCATGGAGCCTGGGCACTGACTGGGCTGCTTTGCTCGTCTTTGTGACCACCCTGTGTATCTGCTACCTGGGCACAAAGACTATGTGCTTGGCTCAGATTCACTCACTGCCCCTTCCCTCAGCCACTCCATCCTTGGAAGGTCCAGGGCCTTTCAGGAAAAGGGGAAAGGAGGTCAGTGATGGAAGGGCCCGAAAGCTCGTTACAGGCTACTTGGCCTCCTGGCTGGGGCAGCTCTGCAGCCCACGGGAATGCAGTTTGCACGAAGCCATGTCTGATAACCATGTTCCTTCCTGACCCGATAAAATGCAGCTCAGCAAGTCTCAAAGATATTGCAAATAACGTGGAAGCAAACCAAACACCAAGTCAGAAACCATTTCTTTCAAAGTTAAAATCCTGCATCTCAGATTGGCCTTAGCTGGGTAGACTGTGTCTCGAAATAGCGTCCAGTTTTGATAGATATGGGCTGCTTTAAGAGACCCATGGCTTCTGAACATCCCAAGGTTCCCAGCCCCAGAGAGGTGGCAGCTGGAGTAGCCTCCACTTCTCCTAAGACTCAGAGAGATGCCTCAACCTCGCCGCATTCAAGAAGAAGGGACTGCTTGTGTGTGACCCAGCCCCAGCCTCTGTCCCAAGGCTGGACTTGGTTCTATGGCTAGCTGGTCCTCCCTGCATTGGTTCAAATGGCCTGTCCCCGTTAACACCAATAATCAGTGGTGACTTGTATCCTTGAATTGCTGGAACACTGGGCTAGAAGTTAGAAGACCACAACTTGCAGTGTGAACAAACCACTCCCCTTCTCCCCTGGGTCTTCTCATCTGTAACATGACCAGGTGAGTGTAAGGGCTTTGGGGACAGCCCGGCACCTTCCCTCCCAACATAGTTGGGGCTCCTGCCATGGTCCCCCAGTTATTCCAGTTCCCCCTCCCTGCCAGCAAGAAATGAAGATCCCACATTGGAGGGAAGAAAACACAGGGTCCTGGGAACTTCAGCACATGGCTCATAAATCTTTTGGGGTCCACGTCCTCTCCTCTACCCCGAGACTGCCTAGGGGTCACCTCTGGGCCTGGGAGAGGTTTGTGAGCCATACTCAAAGCACAGAGAGCATAGTTCCCAGGTCCCCTTTAAAAAATAAGAACTGAAAAAAAAAACAAAAAAACAGAAGCCCTGGTGGCTGAGCTCCTGCCTCCTTGCTCCTTACTCCTCCCTAAATCCCAAAACTGGATGGGGTGTTGGGCAAGGTTGGCCTGATGGAAATTTATTGATAACCATAAACCTGAGGTGGGTAGAGAGAATAACACCAAGAACAGACACCCTTGATTAATGTGTAGAACCAAGTTTCTTGTAGAACGTGCTGGGGTCTTGGAGGCTGTTCCCGGCACCTCGTGGAATGTTTGCCTGTGTCATCCCTGGACCATACACTCCTGACTGTGTGGTGGAAGTGGACAAGTAGAGATCTGAGGGTTTATGCTTTGGGGGCAGCCAAGCCAGGGATGGCTGGGGAGCTGGACTCTAGGTGAGCAGGGCACACTAGGTCTGAGCCACCAGTGACTGCCTTCTGGCATCACATACTTGAAATGTTTTCCCAAACTTTGAGAAGCATTCCCCGCCTGCCTCTTTCATGCGTGGCCTCAGCTCGCCAAGGTGTTTGAACTGTTTGCTTTTTGACATGGCATGTGAGGAAGGGGTGGAATGTTTTACGGAGCTTGGAAGACTGGGCTGCAGCAGCCAGGGACGGCCACTGAGCCTGGGAAGACGCCACCGCCTGGACTTGTGTAAGCCTTCCTCTCACTTTTGCAACAAGCCTGCTGTGCAGCAAAGACAGAGAGACATAGTTTGTGTACAGTTTGATTCTTGAATGTGTCTTTCTGGCGCTATGCTTTTTTCCAGTGTCAGGCTTGTGGAGATTTTATCCTGGGGCTGTGAGGGTGTGAAAAGCAGAAGTGGAGGGAAGGGGATGGGTTGACAGATTGACGAGCTTGCTGGCATCGAAGGTCCCTTTAAGTGACTAGAGTTGGGGAGCATTGGGAGGGCATCCCTCGCCTCCTCCTCGGCCTGGGGTACAGCTTTGTGTTCAGTCTATGCCCACCCAGGCTGGAAGGTCATAGAGGCCAGAGAGTGCCCTCTGACCCCTGGCTCAGTGGCCCTTGGCTCTGGGCCTTCCCTTTCCCAGCAGCCCCTCTGGGCTCTCTCTGCCTCTCTGTTATTTTTGCAGGCGGGCTCCCCAATGGAGCCCTTCCCTCTCAGCTGAATCCACATTCACCAGCTCAGGCCCTCTGCACAAGCCAGCAGAGAGTTGAGAGTTCGTGTGACCTTGGGCAAGCTACCTCAAGCTCTCTGGGCTCAATTTCTCAATTGAAAAACAACAGGATCATCCAATAAGGCCATTGTTAAGATAAATGAATCCAACACATGTTGGACTCACTTACTCCGTAGTAAGGACTCACTGTTAGTTGTTAGGGTTTACCTGGATAACAGAAGAGAAAGGAATCCTGGAACTCAACTGCTTGTATCAGGCTAAACTGCTTGGGCAGAGCAGTGCACATGCCCTAACTGCCCCCGTTTAGACCCTTTAAATCATTTCTAGGAACAAGGTGAGCTCTAAAAAAATCAGTAATTAGAAAAATCCTGCCCTGCTTTCTGGGCTTCCTTCAGCATGAGGTGAATGGCCAACGGTTCCCATCCACCCCCACCGCAGAGAAGCAGTAGAAGACCCTGCTCTACCCCCTTTTCATCCTTCCGAAGTAGGAGAGGAAAGGTGGAGAAGTAGGAGAGGAAAGGTGGAGAGGAAAACATCTTCTGGGTTTTGGTAGGAGGTAAGTGAGGACTCTGGGTTTCCTACTTATAATGCCCCAACTGTCCCAGCTCTGGGGAGTGCCCCATACCTCTCCTCTCTAGAGGGCTCCATTCCCTTTGCTCACTCCAGGCACATCTCTTTGAGTCTCTGTAGACACCTGAGGTTGTCAGATCTCAGAGAACTCACCTTTGGAGGAAATTGTGTGAGTTCTGCTTACATTTCTGCTATTTACTGCCTCTGATTCTTAGGGTGTTCTGTACTCTGCCTCAGTTTCATTATCTGTAAAATGGGCAAGTCCTCCCTCTTTCATAGATTTGTTAGGGTCCTCAAGAGAACTTCCACATGGCCCTTAGAGGCCACACACAGCAGCTATTATAATGTGATTGTTTTATGGTGTTATAACACTTCCCAGTGGGGGACCTGAGATGAGGTAACTTCCTGGCCTCAGTTTCCCAGCCTGAAGAATGGGAACGATAAAGATTTCTCCCTCTTAGGGTTGCTATGAGGATGGAATGACCTAACACAAGGAAAGCACTTAGAACAGTGCCAGCACATAGTAGCCTCTAGTATATTTTACTTATTAAGAGTATCCTTATTATTATCAACTTCTCCAATGTTTTTTAGGATGTCAGCGAGGTGACCTGGCTAAGTCCTGCTTCTTTTTTCCCTCATTCTTCTCAAACATATTGTATATGTTATAGGATTATTGTAAACTGTTTTCACACTTATTAAGTAAAGTACATATTTGGAGAAATGACCCACATCATCATTAACTGTGTTTCTTTTATTTACTAGCAGAGCAAAGAAGGGTAGATGCTCCTGTTGGCGAGCAGGCAGTTATTAAAGCTCATTTCTCCCCTTCAGCCTCTTTTTTCAAAGGCCTCTTTGGTTCTGGCTGGTGCCTGGCCTCTGCCCAGGGTGCCCAAGGAAAAGGCTTACTCCCGAAAGGTTGGGGCTGGTAATGGTACCGTTTGCCCTCATCTCACGCTGAACCCGATTACTACTGGGGCCCCAGAGTTGGAAGCTCCGAGGTCCTTCCCGGAGCATCCCGGCATCTCAGGGCTTTCCTGCTGACTGGTAGAAGCGCCTGCACTGACTTCAGAGATGAATGCGCTTTTATGGAATCTGAAGACTTATGAACCTTCAGGGAACTTTCAATCTCTATCTGGCTCTCTGGGACACCCACGGCTGCCTCCCAGACTCGGCTGCCACCCTTTACCCCCGCCCCCGGACCTCCGCTAGGTCCTCACCCAGCAGAGCTTCCGCACGAGGGCGCATTGGCTCTGGGACGCTAGGGTCTTGTGCCATGCGATCCCCGGAAATAAGCCCCGGCGCGATCCTGCCTATCGCAGCTCCTCCTAGGCTCAAGTTTCAAAACTCTTCACCTGGGAGCCTAGGCTTCTCCCTGCGAGGGAGCGGGTTGGAGTGCCAGGCCGGAGCTTTACGGCTGGAACCCCTGGGAGACGTTGCAAATTTCTGCAAATGCTCGGGGCTGGATGAGCCTCTCCAGACCGCGACTAGAACTTGGATTTTCCTTTTTCTTAACCCCTACCCCCCCACCCTGTTTACTATCAGTGCCCGCCCACTAGCCGCGCGTGTCTCCGCCCGCGTCCGGCCCATGCCCAAATTGGGTGGTGGTTATTATTGTCTGAATCCAAGCCCAGATTTGCCTTTAGAATTTAGAAGAAGCGTCGCGGCGGGTATGCCTTTCGGGAGAGGCAGGGATGTGCGTGCTGGACTCCGGGTGCCGCGAAGCACCAGGAAGGGCCCCGCGTGCAGAAGTGGGAGGAGATGCATAATGACACCCGTTTCTCTCTTGCTCTGGGTCTGTTAGAGCTGGATCAAAACTTAAGCTTGCTGGGGTGCGTTGGTCTGGAGAAGCTGGGTTATCCCGGGAGCTGTGAGGCCCGCGGGTTGCAAATGCGCAGGCATTAAGGCTCTTTTCTAACTCCAAGTTTGAAAGGGGGTGCTCTGGTGAGAGCCAGAGATCCAGAGAGAGGACAGCGTCCCGCCCCCTCTGGGCAAGAGGGCCATCCTCAAGACCTAGGCCCAGGTAGCCTGGGCTGAACAGTTGGCTTAAGTTAGAAATGCAGCGCCCTGAACGGAGGCCTGAAGGTGTCCCAGGGCCTACCTTGGCGCTACCTCAAGCTGCGCCTGCACCCAAACTGGTTTTTCGACCCTGCTTGCCGAGTCTTTTTCCGTATTTCAAACGTATTTGCTCCCCGGCGGGCTATCGGAAACCCCCAAACACAGGAGTTACCTTCTGGACTCCATTTTGGAGTGAGATTCTCCTGAGCCCTCTAAACCAATCTGCAGCAGTTGTCGCCTCTCTGTGACAGCAGCAGCGGCAGCCCCACCTCCACCCCACCCCAGGGTATGCTTAGTGCTTCTCTTCCCATTCCCGCTGGGAAACAGGCTTGGGCCATTTCTACACCCACCTGCCTCTCCACCACTCCTTCTCTTTGGCATCGCGACCGATTTACTCAATGAAAGTTAATTCAGTTATCCGGAATGCTGTTTTTTTTTTTTTTAAAAAAATATTCAGCAGAGATCGTAAACAGGAACTAGTCACGATATATGTCCCCTCCCCCCGCAATGCAGTGGAGTGAGAGCAGAGACACCTCCTTTTGAATAGGCATCATCCAGGGTTTTTGATTCAAACCTTGACGTGGCTAAATGTAAAATAAGATGGGATGGGGGGGGGGTACTTGCACCCCAGGGTGAGTGGGTGGGTCGTCGGAGAGCAAGCAGTCTTTCCAAATGCTTAATGTAATCACGGGCCAGCTGTGTGCACTTGTAAAGTTGTTATAACCCCCCTCCTTGTTATAAACAGGAAAGCGCAGAATATAAAGCAAGAGACCCGCATTCACAAATACCAGCTCTCCCGCCCCAGCTGCCAAATTCCCCTTTTATGGCGTGTCTTGCTTGGAACCTCAGCCTCATCAGACTTTAGTTTCTCCCCCCATGAACTTTCCAATCGGGTTTATTTTGAAACTTTCCTGAACCGAACTGTGGACCAGGTAAACCATGCCCTCTCCGGCTCCGCTGTGCCTGATGGGTTGGCTTCAGGAAAGGTTGGGATCCTGGAGTCCTCTTCCCGGCGTCCCCAGGGAGCCCTGGAGGTCCGGGCTTGCTGCCTTTGGGATGCCAGGCCCCTGGCGAGTGCTCTGACTCCTTCAGGACATGTCCAAATCTTTCCAAGGACTGCATCCTTTTCTCATCAGACTCCCAAACCTGTTAGTTAGAGCACGCCTCTCCCCCCAAAGCTTTCAAAGACTTCAGAAGGCATTTTGCGAGACGGTGCCATCTCTACATCTCCTATTAAGCCTGGGAGAAGAAAAGACCTTTTCGTGGGAGGCCCTGGTATTACGAGGCTCCCTCAAGCCAGCGGTAAAACTCACCCCTGTTCCCTGCCCCCCACCATCTCCACCTCTCCTTCCTGGCCGGGCAGACCCCGCTCCCAGCCACCGAGGTCCACATCCTGCCTCACTGACTGTGTGTGCTTACAGCGTCAAGGGGTGGACGTGATATTTCAAACATCAGATCAGTGCGTTTATATATTGGGTGCCCGGAAATTTTTCCAAATAAACACAGCTTGATTCAACTTGGGTGGGCGGACTTATCAACAGACTAATTCTATAAACAAATGAAGGAATAGCCCCGAAACCGATTGGCTGGTATCAAAAAGACACGTGGAGGGAAAAGCTTGGAGTTTTTCAGCAATGAAATTTTAATTAATGTGGGTGGGCTGAGAACACAACGACTGTTTATCATAGACAATTTATTTTCCAGCGCTAAGTCAACATATAATAGCAAACTTACAACAATTATTTAACATTTTTAAAGCCATGAAGAAGGGACAGAGCGCGGAGCGGCCGGGGAGAGCGGCAGAGTGGGAGGCAGACTTACGGCGGGCTCCCCAGGAGGGCCCTTGCTGCGCAGGGCGCAGACCCTAAGCCTCCCCGGTCGCCTGCGTCGCGGGGAGCGCAGAGCCGGCTCCCACTCGCCATGAGCCACCTCTTTGGTCCCCAGCTGCCTGCCCTGGCTGCCTCGCCCATGCTCTATCTGTACGGCCCCGAGAGACCCGGGCTGCCTCTGGCCTTCGCCCCCGCAGCCGCTCTTGCTGCCTCGGGCCGGGCGGAGCCCCCTCAGAAGCCGCCCTACAGCTACATTGCGCTCATAGCCATGGCAATCCAGGACGCGCCCGAGCAGAGGGTCACGCTCAACGGCATCTACCAGTTCATCATGGACCGCTTCCCCTTCTATCACGACAATCGGCAGGGCTGGCAGAACAGCATCCGCCACAACCTCTCCCTCAACGACTGCTTCGTCAAGGTACCCCGCGAGAAAGGGAGGCCGGGCAAGGGCAGCTACTGGACGCTGGACCCTCGCTGCCTGGATATGTTCGAGAATGGCAACTACCGGCGCCGGAAAAGGAAGCCCAAGCCCGGCCCCGGGGCCCCGGAGGCCAAGCGGGCCCGTGCCGAGACGCACCAGCGCCGCGCAGACGCGCAGCCCGCGGCGGGGAGCGGGGAAGGAGGGCGCCCAGGCCCCGCGACCCCCAGCCACGAGGGAGCGCCAGCGCACCCCTGGCCCCTCCCGGAAGGGTCTTCTACGCCCGCACCCTGCCTCTGGCCGGAGCCGGCGTCCCCAGAGGAGGTTGCGGGCGACGCCGTCCAGGGCGCAGCAGCGGTGGTCGTGGGCCAGCCAGCGCGCACCGTGGATGGTCCAGGGTCCCCTTTACGCCCTGTCTCCCGCAGCTCTCCGAAGGGCTCCGACAAGTCCAAGAGCTTCAGCATAGACAGTATCCTGGCGGGACGACAGGTCCAGAAGCCGGCTGAAGGGGCCGAGCTCCTGAGGGGCGCCAAACAGGGGCCCGGCGGCTGTCTGGGTACCTCGCTTCTGGCCACCTCCACTAGCCTCCGTCCCCCGTTCAACGCTTCCCTGATGCTCGACCCACACGTCCAGGGCGGCTTTTACCAGCTCGGAATCCCTTTCCTTTCCTACTTCCCTCTGCAGCTCCCTGACACTGTGCTTCATTTCCAGTAAAGCGAACAGCGGCGCCGTTCTTTCCCTCGCCCTGGTCAGAGCTTCTCGTGAGCCACCACGGCTCCCACCGCTGGTGGTAGGAGTCATTTTTTAAAAAATGATCTTTTCCTCGGCTGAGGTGTGGATCCTGGGATTTGTTTCCAACTTCTGCGCGCAGGTGAACAAAAAGCTCACCTGCCTCCTCCACGGGGATCTCCCCAGAACCAGGAGGGGCTTGGGGTTTAAAAGACCCTGCCTAGCTGGGACTTCAGCATCTCAGACCTCCTACTGTGGGAGCAGGGGAATTCCTTGACCTTAGGTCAATCTAATGGCGGGATCTACAGCCACCCATTACAGGTCCTGTGTGTTTGGGGCACCCGAGGGCCCAGACAACCCAAGAGCAGGACAGACAGACACATTGTGGTTGTTTCAGTCTGAAAGCCACCCTCTGACCTTTGCCAGCTGGATTGTCGCTGTGACTCAGGCCTTGGCTTTGACCCATCTAAGTGATGGGTGTTCACAGTCGCGTTTGTTCCTGAAGTCGAGATGTGCTCCCTCGGGGGAGTGACCCCTGTTTTTCAGGTTCTTTGGCATATCTAGGGCCTGGTGAGGATTTATGACCAATGTCCAGGTGAAAGATGAGAAACCACACTTTTATTTTAAATAGAAAAATTTTCTCTCTCCTTTTTTCTTTCTAGACAGTAAAAGGAACATGCTCTCTTCTTTCACTAAATACTTGACTCTTTATACTATAAAAATTGCCCTGTGAAAACGTTTATATTAACAACTTCTGTTAAGAACGTGCACTCTATGTAATATAGCATTGTGTTACATTATTCTAGCTCATTAGTCGATACATATGTTCTCCAATGCATGTTACCAATGATAGCAGTCATCTTATCTTTTTGTTTTTGTTTTTAAGGAATCAAAGATTTCAGGGGAGACTGGAGGTGTGTGAAGGGGAGGGAAGATGTCTCAGACAACACAGGATTTTGGATTTCCATGTTTGTTTTCGAGATCTAAATTTGATTGTTGCTACATTTTCCAGAATTGTGTAACGAAGGACTACTATTCATCAAAAGATGTCGGGGGAAACAAATACATGAAAAGAAGGTACAGGGAGATATGGGTTGGTGCTGGGAAGAGTAAGGAATCTGCTGGTATCTACTGGAGACAGCTCTCTGCACCCCCAAGCATATGAGGCATGGTGGGAGGATTCTTTCAGACATTCTCTGGTGACTGCATCCTAGTCTGCAACCCAGAACCCCTTCCTCACGCCAGCCTCTACCAAGCAGACCCAGAGCCTGCAGGTAAATAAACCCCTTATGGAGATGACCAGAAGTCTGGTGGGAGGGGTGGGCCACATGGCAGGGGTCTGCAATGAAGATCTGGTTAAAAAAATTGAGATTTTCACAATCCTGTTCATCTTGGAACTTTTGGGAAATGCATCTAACCTCTTGGGGTTGTCTTAAGGGTTCTGAAACTTGATTTTCTGAACCGCCAAGTTAATTTTATCTGATGCGGGAAAAGCACAATAAGTCACAAGTTCGTGGAGGTGGGCTGAGATAGGTCTTCAAAATAACTTTTTAAATAGTTTCTAGGATTTATATAAAAATGAACACAAACTTTACAATGAGAGAGACTATTGGTTAATATGTTGGAAAGGACATTTAGGACAAGCATAATTATAATTACTAGGCACAGAGTTGACTTTCTGAGGATTCGTCCTGAAAGCCATGTGCTACTGACTCATAAATGTTTCCTTGACAGCTTTCTATCAGGCTGGTGGGAATACTTTAGTGAGCTTCAGAGTGCCCTTGACTTTAAGAACTTTGATGACATCCCATTGCTGAGATCTAGGCTCACTCTGATTAACTTAAAACGTGGTGGAAGGGTTGTCATTGGCTATTTTGTTATCCCAAAGTCTCAGTGTCTGTGAATAAAGTTGTTTTTTTCATTAACCTCTCAGTGACTGGTTCAGTGGATTACTGGGGGTGGGGGGGGGGATAAACAAACAGTGTAATAAGAAAGAGGAGACTGGGATTATATTTGGGACCCTATCAGCATCTCAAGGGGGCTCTAGGAGCTGGAGCAGAAAAGCCCAGGACCAGTGGATACTGCCTGAATGTCAAAAAGTAAGATAAAAATTCTGCTGTATAGGGTACATTTTGAATTTTTCCTCTGTGTGTGTGTGTGTGTGTGTGTGTGTGTGTGTGTGTGTGTGTGTGTGTGTTTGATTTGCCATCTTGTATATTTTGTTAATTTATGATGGCTATTTTCTGGAGAAGCCAAAAATCAAATACTTCCATTTTAAAGGGATGGTATTTTAGAGTTATGGGTACAAAAGTATAATATAAATATTATTTTTATGTCACAGAAAAAAGGTAGAAGTATGTATCTACTTTATAAGAGGGTTTATCCATACATAAAGAGAAATTCTAACAAGATACGATTGTATCTAAATTCATTCATACATTCATCTGGTTTAGGAAAACCAAGAGAAATTTTCTATGTGGGCCATTTTCTATGTATTCTATACAATTTTATGTAGATTTCTTCCTACTGAAGAGAAAGAGGAGCTTTGGGTCTTGGCAATCCAAATAGCCTTTTTAATGCTCCAGATTTAATCACGGTTCCAAATTAGGGATCATTGAGACCAAGAAATGGATTCTACTTTTAATTAAAATAATATTTAGAGTAAATCAGAATTAATCATATTATTTTACTCTTAGGCAGTCTGAAGGTATGCTTCTGTGTTCTCATCCAAACAAAGTGAATGGATTCTGTTTTTTGTAAATGATGTTTGGTTCAAGTCCTGATCTCTCTCTCTCTCTCTCTCTCTCTCTCTCTCTGTCTCTCTGTCTCTCTGTCTCTCTGTCTCTCTGTCTGTCTGTCTTTCTCTCTCTCACTCACATGCACATGCAGCACACACAGATGAGTATAGTGACCATAATGGGGGATATGGGAGGTGTATGCATAATGATAAATAAGTAATGTGTATGTGTGTGGGTATGTATATATATGTATACATGCGTGTATGTGTGAATGAATACGTATGTTCAGTGTACGTGGATGCTCAGAAATTCATCTTTTTTGCATATGGGTGGGACAGATAGTCTCAAATGTAGTGCTGCATTCTTTCAAAACAACCCAAGTATTGATACTTTGGGAAAGATTTTGTTTTTCTGTACAGTTTAAGCCAGGGATAATTTGGGTTTTGCACTATTATAGTGCAACTAACCAAGAGTTTATGAAAGAATCTTGGAAGACATACAAACATGAGAACTTCACTTCCATGATTTTACAAAGATGAGAGAACTTTGCAAAGGCCTTTGCTTTGTCTGGCTTTGGATATTTGCAGGGTTTTGTAGAGGCTAATAGCCTCAGGGTCTCAAATGCCCCATAAGATTTTCTAGAATGTAAACAGGTCATAGTTAGCCATTTTTGGACATAATTGTGTCTCTCCGAAAAGGAGGCCATGTGTGGTCTCTACCATTTCAGCAGAGAGGCCAGTGTATATCCATGTGTGGGTTAAAGCATTAACCACACATGATGTTATTGTTATCCGAAGGCCAGGGTCCCTCTGTATGGACATTGGAAGGCTAACGTTAACGTCACAAAAGTGGGTGATGTTTCCAGGAACCAGCTAGAGTGAGAGCTAGGACTTGGTGGACTTCTCCTATACATGGTGGCTGGAGTCTTGCTTCCATGAAGTTGGGCTTGTTTCATAGAATTGAAAATATACATGATAGTAAGCAAAGTTCATTATTAAAATTAAAGAGCATTAGTTTGTTGGAAAAGTAATTAATTCTTTTGATTCACGTTTTGAGCAGTTTTTATAAAAATGCCTAAATAACCAAATGGCAAGTTCTCTACTATACTTGTCCTTATCTGGAGGCCTCAGAATTGGGGTTCTTAGGATTAGGCAGATATTATAGATGTGTAGAGTGACCTAGAGTGGGGCAATAGAAAGTGGGGGGCCTGGGCTGAACTGGAGGGTCTGTATTTTCCAATGGTATCCAAATGCCAATTGCACTGGGCTCATGAGCCAGATATGGATTCAAGCTCAGGGTCTACACCATGGTGGGCAGATGAGACAGAGCACAAAATATAGTTCTCCCCTGGGAGGTAGCTGGAAGGAGGGAGCTAGAGGACTTGTCATAAGTCCTGGGGGTACGTAGTCAAGTTAAGTGTCTTTATTGATCCTGACAGTGAGGAGGGAGGGCAAAGTGGAGGTGGCAGAGTGAAGATTTAGTGTCAATATCCTTTTTCCATCAGGCACAAGAATCAGGGTTCTGGCAGGAAACAGAAACCCACTTAGGCCACTGGGAAAGATAAGGGTGTAGGGACTAGTTATGGCAGGAGTGATCCAGGGGAAGGGGACACCCAGGGTGAATGTAGCCACAGGGCTGGCATAGGCAGGAGCCAAGAAGAAACAACCCGCCTCTCTCCTCTCCCTGCCTCCAGCCTCATGTTGATACCTCTGATTGGCTGAACCTGGAAGAAAGAAGTCGAGCCTGTAGGGAGCCTAGATAATGCAGCCCACAGGGATCAGCCTGCAGGGGCAGAACAGGGACTGAGAATGCACCCAGCTGGAGGTGAGGCAGACAGAGGTGGTCAGTACACAGGGGCTCATTGGTTGCAGCTGCCCTGACCACACAATTGATGTCCAAGAGCCAACACTAGGATATCTCAATAATACTGGTGGCTACATCTGGACTTCTAGGAGATTGGATGCTCCCATCTGGCAAACTTCTAAGAGAAGGTGGCTCCAAACCCTAATCTGAGATCCTCTTAAGTGGGCAGGCTGAGCCTGCCCATGGCCATACAGACTTTGTTTTCATAGCTTTGCACCTGGAAAGGTCTTGCTGAGTTGCCAGGAATGGTGAATGACTGACTGTACATGGATTTGTAATCAGTTTGTTGGGCACCTAAAACAAAGTTATCCCATACTGGGTGGTGTCCTGAATGTGGCTGATGCTACCTGACCCGTCCAGAACATGTGGACCACACACTGGAGAGTGCGTCCTCCAGCCCAAGTCCAGAGGAAGTAGGGTGCAAAGTTAGAAGTGTCTTGGCCTTGGGCAGCATCTAAGTCAGACCCTCTTGGAAGGGAGGAGGGATGACACCCTGGTGTTCACAAGATCATGCCACCTTGGACAACAGGAACTTTAAGGCATGACTCAGGTCCTCATAATGTGCTATGTAAAATATTATAAATATCACGCCCCTCCAGCATCCGGGCATCACACATCTTTCCCAAGTAGCCAGTCACCATCTACTACTCTTTTCCAAGTCTCTGTAGACACATCCCTCTCATTAATGACTCATTGATTCGTTACCATGCAGCAAATTTGATACTCAGGTGGGAGTGGGGAGGTGTACATTGACCTTGTTATATGTGTGGCCTTGGAGCCCACCAGACAGAGGCTAATGACCCAGCTCTCCCTTTACTTGCTGTGTGACATTGGTAAAGTAACTTAACTCTTCTGTGCCTTAACTTTCTCAGCTGTATAAGTGGGGATAATATTAGTAACTGCCTCACTGAGCTATTGTAAGGAGTAAATTAAATGATAGGTATAAATTTATAGGACTGTGTTTGCCCCGGTTCTCATCCGTGAAATGGGGATAATCATAACTCTTCCTGTATAGGGCCATTGTCAGAATTAAATTAGTTAATGTATACGAATACCTGGCACACAGAAAGTGTTCAGTAATGGGAGATCTTATCGCTGTATACAGACACAGTTTCTAATCTAAACACTTTTGTTTTAAGAGTCCATTTGTGATTTCTTAGTTTGGTAACAAAGTCATAAACCAACAACTCTTGCTCATGTTATATAATTCTAGAGGTAACAGAAGACTCCTGGGGGCTGGCTTCTTCAGTTCTCCCACCCCGGGTGGGTTGGCGTCCATTTTCATCTGTTCATTGCACTGTTACATCTCTTGAGATGATTCAACCATTTGAACACGAAACCAAAAGCAAAATAAGAAGCTACACATGGCAGGGGATCCTAGGAAAACCTCGGGAGAGTTGATTTTCACAGGCTGAAGAGAGCAAAGTCCCTTCGGTTTTTCCTTGCTTTTCCCAGGAGCTTAGAAGGGGCTCCCAGGGCTGGCCATCTAGGCATTGTGAAATCAAGGGCTTTGGGAATGAATAGAACTCCTTATTTATGCCCCCAATACCAAGACCATTCCTTTAGGCCAAGGAGAGTCTCCACCCCTCTCCTGGGGAGAAAGGGACCAGACTGGGGAGCAGTTTTTCCTAAACTCGTGCTTTTCAAAGCCCGCCTTATAAAGTGTAAGGAACATTTCTTTAAATGTTGTGGCTAAATATAGCAGGGGCTTGGTCAGTTAGAACATTTTTAGAAAGCACATTACAAATCAGGAATGTTTTGGAGAAATAAACTTTCCCACATTTTTGGACTTCAAGTCGGCACTGGGGGCTCCATCTTGAGAGCATGATGGGGGTGGTAGTGATGAATAATTCATGTTGGGCTCTCACTGGTGTCCTGAGTATACTTGAAGTGACTTCTCCTTTGCCTCAGTGGGTGTGAGGTTATAGGACAAGGATGCGGTGGGGCGGAGGGAGACACTATCAGGTTAAGGACAGCCCAGCGTCTGGTCTGAATAGGGGCCGCTCAATGACATAAGGAAATGGGGATTAGGGAGAAATAAATCCATATCTAGTCATTTCATTTTTTGTCTCTGCTGTTTGTTCTAGTGTCACTGGATTTACACCCAAGATGAGAACAAACCCAGGAGGCCACAGTGCCCGCTCCTCTGCTGCAGTGACCTGGCTCCTGCCTACCCCCGGTACCCATGTCTTATTCCCAGGGACTCCCATTCAGTTGGCCTGTGGTGGGATTGGACGATGTGTTTCTAAAAGCTTCTCAGGAGAGTCTGCTCTGCAGTCAAAATTGAGAGCCATAGCAGTGAGATCCCAAAGCCACCAGCTGGATTTGTAAGGGTCAAAGGAATGGTGTAAAGTGGTTTGTTGATCTTTTATTTTTTCTTTTCATCTGTCCATATCTATACATGATTTCCAGTTGGTCAGAATGGACTCCAGCTTCTCTTCATGACTTCCATCATCTTTCTTTTTTATAAAGCCGCCCTCCACTAAAACATCCACTACAGAAGTTATATATGTTCATGCAAGAAATGTGGATGGAGTACGTAGAAAAGTATTAAAAAGAGAACAAACCTTAATCTCATGATCACCTGTAATAATCCTACCTCCAAAAGATCATGGGTGGTATTTCCAATATATTTTGGTATTTCCTTGTTGACTATATGTATATCGTTGACTATATATATGTTGACTATACATATGTGTGTATATATATATATATATGTATACTTTTTTACTTCATCAGTGCTACCAATACCATCATCATCAGCAAAGAACTTTTCAACATTCTTTGTGCAGTGTACTCTCAGAGTACTGGAGACAGAGAACTTTGTAAGGCACAATCCTTCTACTTTAATTTCTGACAGCCTAGCAATATAGAGATGAGTAGAAAAGAGATTGATTGATTGATTGATTGATTTAAACTTTTTAAATTTTGAAATAATTATAGATTAGAAGGTGCAAAGAAATGTACAGGGAGGTGAAAGAGACTTATTTTAGGCAAAGTTTTTTATATTCATTTTCTCATCTAATTTCAACCACCCTCATATGAAGTAGATGTTACCACGATCACCATTTACACGTGTGTGCACATGTGTGCACACACACACGCTCAAAAAGGACTGATGGCTTGTCTTAAGGCACATGGCTAGTCAATTTCAGAATCAGTCCTGGAGCATACTCCCAGCGTTGTGGTTCTTTCTGACCCCTGTCCTGACATCTGGCACCAGGGAAGGGGGACGGAGATCCTAACTAAGTGACCAGTGATTGACAGGTCCAATCAGTGGCCTCACTTCCTCTTCCTCATTGTCATGGGAGGGCCAGACTGGCTTTTCTATTTAAGCCATGCCAGAACCTAGGTTCCATTTTCATGTTGGTTTCCATTCTTTCAGCATTTATGAAAGTTGCTAAAAACTTGACTTTTTTATCTATTTAGACTGGTGGATCTCTACCTGAACTAAGCACTGGAATCACCAGGGAGGTCTTTAAAAAAATATTGATGGCTGCATCGCAACCCCAGATGGTATTTTAGAAACCTTCTCATGTAATTTTAGTGTGCAGCTGAACTCAAGAACCAGTGGTTTCGATATAAGTAAGGGAAAACTCGAGGTCAAGTGCCCAGATTATTTAGAAAAACCTCTTGGCATAAAGAAAAGAAAAAGTAGAATCGGGCTGAATGAAGCAGAGCAGCTGTTGACATTTCTCAAGGCTTATGTCTTCACCTCTCATTGCCCTCTTGGGAGAAGGTATTGAGCGCATAATTTTTGGCATACATTATCTCATTTAATCATTTCCACAACCTTGAGAGATTGCTTAGAGTCTTCCCACTTGATGAATAGAAATCAAGGTTGGGGGTAGAGGACTCGACCAATAGCACATAGTAAGGAAGAATCTGGGTCAAAAATTGAAGGCAGTTGTTCCTAAAGCTCCTGCTCTCTTTCATACCATCTTCAGTGCTACATATGCTAGAATTTCACAAATGTTAACACATGTTTTAGCTCAGGATAAAGGAAGCACAAGCATTTAGGGATCTGCATAAGGAGTAGGAGGGTTTCTATTTTTCCATGATCAAAAACATGACTTGTACCAAGTGGCCTTTGAAATTAGAGTACTTTGTCATTCTCCATCTAACAAATAGTGAGTGCTAATTAACCACCAGGCCTGTGACATGCCTTAGGAATATATAAATGAACCAGACCCAGGTCCTGCCCTTGAGGTGCTTATATTCAGGGGGGAAAAACTAGAGAAGCAAATTGATATGCACCAGCTAATGCAAAAATAAAGAAATCCCTACTCTTCTCTGTATGTTAGGGTGGGGCCCACCTACCACCAGATGGACACGTGTGAACCTTAGGAGACAGATGGGCAAAGAGTAGGGTGTGGTGTGGCCTCAATGCTGCAGATCACAACAGTGGCCCTGGAGCCTGAAGCACTGACAGCTACTTCCTGATCTGAAGCCTTCCAATCCTAGGAGAGCTTGCGGTTGCCTTGGTGCTCAGCAGGATGGTTCAGGGAGTCACTCCTGATAGCTCGGCCTAGAATCTATTTTTCAGCCTATGTTACAAAGATTCTGTGAGCTCTATGCGAACCCTTTCTGTGTAAATGAACAAGACTTTGCAGTAAAAACTTAAGTTAATCAAAGAGTGATAAGATCCAGGAGGGGCTAATAATTATTTTAGGATTTGTTGAGTACTTGGTCTCTGCTGGAGACTGTTCCAAGCACTTTACCTGTATTATTACTCGTTTACTTTTCCTGAGTCCCTGTGAGCGAGGGACTCTAACTTTCCCTCATTTACAGGTGAGGTAGCAGGTTTCACGAGCTTAGTCACTTTCCACGGTCTCATAAATGTTTCTTTTTAGTTTTTTTCAATGTGGCTACTAAAAAATTGTTAAATTACTTTTTTTTGGCTCACCGGTGTAGAAGATCAAAGGAGAGATTTTATGAGGCCCTTTATCTTGAAATCCCAAAGAGAGCGGATGATAGAATCGTGGCTTATGCCATTAGCTCTATTCTTTAGGGTCGAGATCTCGCAAAGAGGGATTACACAAGCTTTCTCGGACCTTGGGAAGTGACTAAGTCCCACAGTGCGTATCCAGAACATGTTTGCTATAGGATTATATTTTCCTTGATTTCTGACTCTCTTGTTAGAGTGAATGTCCCTCAGCTTATTATAGACTAGTGCTTGGTGCATTACAGACAGTAAGTATTTGTAGACCGGACTAACAATCTAATGGAAGCGCTTTGCCCCACTCCTCACGTTTTCTTCCATATAGGGTTGGTCTCCACCCCTATATGCATTCAGCCTGGGGTAGGGGCAAGCAAGGGGGCTTATCTGATGGGGAAACCTAGGCAGAAACATTATTAACTGGGCATCTGGGGACTCAGTCTGGCTCTTTTTCCCCTGGGAGTGAGCTGCCACCAGGAGGCACGCATCCTATTTTGCTCTCAAGGGCCTGCTCACTCTTCCCCTACCTATGGGGCGGGGGGGAGGGGGATCCAGTGGTCCAGAGGTGCTATTGACTAGTGGGTAAGTTTTTTGCTCACCGCAGATATAACTCACAGGCTCCAACTGAGCTTTTAAAATAAATGTTTTGACTTCTCTCTGCCCACTCCTGTCATTTCCCAAATGGTACAGAATTCAGGCAATCTCCTAGTTTTATTGGCGGGAACTCCACTGAGGGGCAAGGAGAAGTGAAGTCCCCAAGGCAAGAAATTAAATAGTAAAGAGTTGCATGGGGGCTCCCAGCTCCCAGTTTGGAGTGCAGGGGGTTTAGGCTGCAGCTCATGAGAAAAATGCTAACCGGGACAGGGTATTTTTTTTGCCTCTGGAGTGACTCTGTAGGCAAGGACCTCCCTGAAGAATCAAAGAGGAGGGCAGCCTTTACATCACCGTGGATGAGACCTAGGGGTTCCATTTTTAATCTACGAGACTTCCCAGAGAGGCAGGGAGAACTTCAAACCGCAGACTCGACCTCTGGATTTATAGATTTTCTAGTGAGTTGTATCCCCATCCCCTCCAAGGATGCTCCCTGGAAGCTGGAGTTGTGAGGATGGGGGGATGGGATAGGAACAAGGAGGCGGAGTCCAGCCGGGGACTGTGAGAAACAGGAAAAGTCCTTCGAGCTCCATTAAAAGCAAGTGGTTGTCTTTCCCAGCAACAGAAATTCTCCATGGGCCCCATAATTCATACCGCAGAGCTGAGCTTGAAATCAGCTCAGAGAAGCTGCCTTCAGTATGACCACATGGCGATGACGTGTGTGTGCGTGTGCGCATGTGGCAAAGCTGAGAGGCAGAAAGAGACTTTTTGGGGGGATCAAGAATTTCCATCAAAGCCTCTTCATCTATCCCCTAATCGAGGGGGATCCTGCCAGCATCCAGCACTTGCTCCTCCTCTCAGTTTCATAAGATCTTCTCAGTGTCTCAGAGGGCTGCCCATGTCTTTGTTTTCATTAGCAAAGCAATATGTAATAATAGTTGTTAAAATAATTGTATTTCTGTTTTTACATCTGTAAAGATTAAGTTAAACAGTATGAAGCCTATTAAACTATTTCATGACACGCTGCCGTAAATTGCCCTTCATTCCCACTGCTACTATTATTCCAGAATAAACTTCAGAGATCAGGCGGCTGCCATGGAGGGTTATTTATAGCGGCTCATTCATCAATAAAAAACTTCAAAAGGAATCTGTTACTCTTCTATTGGGAAGCCAAAGAAAACTCACATAAAGACAGCCCTGTTAAGAAACAAAGCGGAGGCGACCGCAGGACATTTAGTAAAATCCCGATTTCTAACAAATACCCCATGTCACTAAAAGAGATTGCTGGCAACGTGAATCCATCGAGCAGCTCCGTTCCTATTGGATAGTTAACATAAGCTGTTAAACAGTTGTATTTACGTTGGCTTCAAAGGGCCCGGCCTCCTCTTTGGGTCTTAAAAGTGTAATAGGTTTGTGATCTTGACATAGCGAAGCAAGTCTTTTCATCTTCTGTGAGCCCAGGGGATGGGCTCATCACTTTGCCTGTTGCTGATGGGTTGACCTATAGTTTTCTTGGCTTTTAGTGTGAAGCTGGATTGGGCAGGGGAGTAGAGCCTCCAGGGATGGGAATACCATTTATTGAGCACTTGGTACTACCCTTTAGAAGCAGGTATTATTGGTTCCATTTTGCAGGTGAAAATACTGAAGTTGAGGGAAGTTCAGTTTGTATCTATCATACTAGGCTTAAAACATGACCCCGTTTTTGGGAACATCTTAGATATCAGATCCTGAAGCATGACTAGATGCAGCCGTATTCATGTTCAAGGACAAACACTTGGCTTCCCCATAAAGGCGAACCCAGAACATCAGTGGAGATATGGAGATAGATGCATTTCTTTGCATTTCCATGCCTTGATACTGGGCAGGCTCTGGTAGGCATGATGCAGGATGCCCAGGTGTGCTGTGGGGGGTGAGTTGTAGACATGAAACAGCTTCCGAAGGACTCTGTGTGTTATGGAGACATTTGTACTTCTGTAGGCGGAGGCTGGGCATCCATTGGCAGCAACAACACAGTCATGAGTGGTTCACAATTATCGGGCAATTAGCCTGTGCTGGGACTCCTGCCAAGTGACAGCATTACAGGTTTCTGTCATTTGTTTTTCCCAGGCTTGTGAGGTAAGTGCTCACATCAGGCCCATTTTATAGATGAGGGGATTGAGGCTCAGTCAGTTAACCTGTTAGGAGGGGCAGGGCTGGCACTGGAGCTCAAGGCCAAGGCCCTGGATGCTGTGCTGGAGTGCAGTCCCCCCTCCTTCATCTCTCTACCTGCTCAGGGCTATGGCGATTGGTGGTGCAGCTTGCTCCCTGCGCAGAACTGGTAGAGAGGCTGAGCTGAGGCTGAAAACTAACCTCTCCTCTGCTGGCCAAGCTGCATACCTTGGGGAAGAGGTGCCTTCTGGGTTCCAGGTGGCCTGGGAGCCAGCCCTAACTGGACTGGAGATCTGGCTTTGCTACTTGTTAGCAAGTTATTTAGCCTCTCGGAGCCTCAGATTTCTCATCCCTCAAATGGGGTAATAACATCAAGGCTGTGGTGAAGATTAAGTGGGATGAGGTCATATTTACGTGCAGTGACTGGCACAGCATAATAATCACCATGGTGAGCACTGATTGAGCACTTACTCTGGGCCAGACCAATGCCAACAGCCTTACAGGCAGAAACTCATGCAATCCTTCCAACGCTCTGGGATAGACACTGTTATTATCCTCACTTTATAGATGAGCCATATGAGCAAACAGAGAGGTTAGGTAGCTTGCCCAACATCACACAGCTTTAAGTGGTAGAGCTGAGAGGCAAACCCAGGTAGTTTGGTTCCAGAGTCCATTCTCTTACTGCCATTCTCATCCATCTCCTCAACAGATTCTCAGTGCATATGGATGGAATGGGTGCTACCCTTTAGATAGAACTGACATGACAAAGAGACTTGATGCTTATTCTAGAAATGTGTTGGCTGCCAATGTATTCTTTGTACTACTCCAGGGGCACCATCCACAAGAATTCTGAGTTATGCTCCAGAAAGTGTTCCCGGAGTTGCATAATACCTGATCTTGAGATACAGCTTATGTGGCCTAGGAATCAGGAAGGTTGGCCCCATCACTGGCCTCACTGCAGTGTGTCTCTCCAGGTGACACCTGGCAGGGCTCTGTGCTCCCTGAACACAATTTTCTCATCTGTATTAAAAAGGGGCTGAGGACAGTTCAGTTTCTGTCATTTGAGCCCAGAGGGGCCCCAGTCATATATGCCTGACAGTAGAACCTCTTTCTAGAGTCCAGACATTGATTCTTAAGGAATAGGTACTTGGCTTTTGTTCAGAGACTGCAGCAGGGGCACATAGAGTGGGACTCACATTACCTTCTGGTGGAAGCCATTATGGTTTCCTGTGGATGGCTGCTGTGGAAATTTTGGAGGTGTCTCTAATTGGGGGTAGGGACCAGAACAAAATATAAAAGCTGCCATTTGCAATTTCTTTAAATTTCCGTTAATGCAGTTATCAAGAACAGGGCGACTGCAAAGACCAGAACCATTTTATGGCACCGTTAGCTAGAGTTTCCAGCTTCCAGCTTTCTGCCATGACAGAGGGAACCTGTGCTTATTGGTTGGAGGAGAAGCAAATACCCATCCCACTTGTTCAGTGGGATCCTTCCCTTAGTCCTGCTATTACCACTGGACAAATTCAGCTGCATTTTGGATTTGCTGACCATCTCACGCTGTTTGTGAAATGCTTGGGGTTTGATAAAACCGAAAAGATATTTGCCAAGCCCCTTTCTCCTTCATTTTTAAGCCCATGTGGATTTTAAGGGGAATTTAATCCATATGTTTCTGATTCATTTACTCTTAACTCATCAAAACCTTGTTTCAAAAAACCTATTTGATGTCCAAGGAGCTTTTGGAGTTGAATTTTAAATCTTTTAACGTCTTCCCTTCCCAGCTTTGAAATGAGATGTTGCCTTTTGCCAAGCATAAATGAGCTCCCAAGCTGAAAAATGTTCATGTTTGGTTCACAATTAGAGAACTGTGAATTCTCAGTGGGCTGTGAAATGGGCAAAAACTGCCTCTTTCAAAGACCTGTCAGGACCCCTCCCCTAAATCCTGGACCAGTGTCTCACGGCCTATTTGTCCAGGAGCCTTGTCATTGGCCCAGTGAGTGACAAGAATAATGAACCTCATTTACTTTTCCACCTTAATTCTGCCCAGAGAAAGGCAGCCTGGAAGACATTTGAGGACTAGTCTCCCACATTCTAGGGGAACACAACTTAGAGTGACTTCTAATTTGTTATAACGTCTGAATTATTTTAAGCTTTTTATAATGAAAAGTTGAAGACATAGAGTAGAGAATGCCCTCATGTATTTACTACTTGCCAAGCTTCAGCAATTATCAGCTTGGTACCAATCTTGATTTTGAAACGAATCCTGGACTTCATATCATTTTATTCTTTAATGTTTCGATATATCTCTCTAAAACATAAGGAAGGACTCTTAAAAAATCCACAATACCCTGATTACAAATTGATAGTAAATTCCTAAATGGCATACAATATTCTTGTCAGTGATTCATTTCCCTTCATTTTCTCATAATTTCTTTTTTTTTTTTTAAACTGGGTTTTTTGAATCAGGATCTAAACAAGGGCCATATATTGCATTTGGTTGCTGTCACCCTTAGGTTGCTTTTAATACTCTGGTTACTCTCATTTCTTTCTTTTGACAATTTATTTGTTGAAGAAATAGGTGATTTTTTAAAATTACATCCTTGCATTTAATAAGTTTCTCTTCCTCTAGAAAATATAGATTTTTTATTTTTATTTTTATTTATTTATTTTTTTTGCTGACTGCTTGTTTATTTTCTGCTTGGTGCACGACACACAGTTATGGGTGTCAGGAAGGCTCGCGTGCGGCCAGGAAGTAAAGGGCGAAACTTGCTCAGGCTCCTTTTTGGTGTTTTGCTGTTTTGATATTAAAGAACTCAACTGCTTCTGCTCACTGCAGCCTTCCTAGTCTATGGGGTGGGGTGGGGGAAAGGGGCTCAAAAGAGCCTAGCACCTCTGAAAGTCTGGTGGCTGGTGGTAGCCACTCAGGGTTGGGGCCCAGTGTTGCTTTTGCTGGGCTGACCACCAGGCTACTTCCTTGTGGCTTCCAGAGCCAGGTCACAGGCGATCATGCTGCTGGAGGCCTGAGGAAATTGTGAGTGCTCTGGGAACTCCAACACTGTGGCCATGAAGGGGAGAGTGGACTTCTCGAAAAAGAAGCTCACGCACCAGTGACCCGGAGTCAGCCTTGGGGAGACCAGGGTGGTGGGCGATGTCTTCCCCAGGGCACTCGGCACTTCCACAGGAACTGTTACTGGACGTGGAAGCCAGGTGGCGCCGGCAGTAGTCGTGGGTGGCCATGAGAGAGCCGCTGGAGGGGATGGCTGCCATGTTCTTGCTTGTGGGCTGGTGGGAACCTCAGCGGACCCCTTGAGGGCCTCGGCACGCTGTCACGGGTGGCAGGGACGGGGGTGCTAGGCTATGGAGCCCATTTGCACAGAAGACCGCGGGAAGCCACTCTACGACCACAAGGCGCGGAAGAAAATATGGATTTTTAAGGTTTATATATAAAAATACTTTATAAAGTCAATCCTATTAGAACAATTTATTTTACATTTCAGTAGGATTCATATTTACTTTTTTCTCCTTTTAAATATACCCTTTGGCCCTGAGTATAACTCCATTCTCTGGGGCGCTCTCTCTCTCTCTCTCTCTACCCCCCCTCCTTCTCCCTCCCTCTCTCGCCCCCCCCCCTTTTTTTATTTAAAGACATCGAGTGTTGCAATGGCAGGACCCTGTTCCATCATGTACTCAGACCCAACAGGAATGAGGGGTAGGAAAAAATCAGATACCGTGAAAGTGAACACACAGCTAAAATAAACATGCTTTTCCATATTTCATTTTTAGGTAGTGCTCAGATGCACATTACATACCTATCATTGAATGACCCAATGAGAAAGCTTTTCTCTTTTCCATTCTCTTCCACACTATCTGATTATATTCAGGAGAGTCATTGGTGTTAACTTCTAACACCTGCTAATCTTATTTAAGGAAAACAGATCAGGGACTCCACCAGGAGCCTTGGGCAGGTAACAATGTCTAGCGAAGCTGAACAACATTGCTTTGTTTTTTACTGTATCAACTTTTAGCTACAGTCTTCTTATCAAGAGACATTGATTTTTCCATTGACAGAAATCCTATAAACTTTACTTTTAAAAATTATTGAAGTAAAAAGTGAGAGTTGATTTAAGGAAAACATTCAGTAGAGAGTGGTCTGTGCGATGGTGCGCACCACAGTCGGGGAATGGCTGATGTGTGGGATGCGGTGCAGGGGAGGTAGTAAGAACGCTTGGGTCTTTTTTCCTAGTCTTCATAATCTCACAAAAGAACACAGGCAAAGTCACATCACCTCTCCGCAATCTGTTTGTCTCCCCTGGAGATGATTGGGGAGGATTATCACACCTCCCAGGGTTTCAGTTGAAGAGCAAAAGATGAGAAATATGAGAGTGCCCTTAAACACTAATTATTTTGAAAAATTTAATCAGCTCCTCTGTACTCCTCTGGCCACCATTTCTACTCTCTCTTCCTCTCCCTTCCTCCTTATACTCTCTTCTTGATCCCCTCTCACTCAACATCGTTTTGGAGCCATAAAGGAATATAAAACAGGTGGTTAGGTAGAGACTAAAAAGAAAACCACAAATCTTTGAGGTATCGTAAATAATTTCAGCGGATAGCCCAGAGAATCCTCCAGCAGTTATTAGACTCCACCCCTGGACGACAGTGATTGGCTCAGCTTCAGACACGTGACTCGTATGAGCCAATCAGAGCCCATGGCAGGATTTTTCTCACTGGAGCTGGTAGGCAAAAACTTTTTCTCTGAGAAAGGATGGGTGCCTGGAGGTGTCTGCGACTGTGGTTCCAGCCTGTGGGTGGGTGAATGGAGCTGACCTGAGAGTCACCCAGTGAGGTTTTCCCCTTTTTGATTCTTTTCCACACCATCTGATTATGACAAGGAGTAGAGTTTCAATTTAGTGGTTTCTTTTTTCTTGGAAGACAAAAGAGCAGAAGGATGGAAAGAGAACGAGGGAGACAGAGACAGAAGGCATTTGGGTCTCTAAGGCTCACTCTGCACCTAATATTTGATTAAAGGAGCTGATAAATTCTTAAACCACTTTACTTAAGCCAGATTGTGCTATACTTTTGTCACCTTCAACTGAAAGAGCCCTGATGAACTACGTCTGCTAAAATTACATTTAAAAGCACATATTACACAGTTCGGTGTCTAGAAAACAGAATGTCTGCAAACAGATATTAGACCAGTCTAACTGCTTTGCGATGGTGAAGTACTTTGGAGAGAGAAACTGCATTCCTCGTTCAAGTATATGAACCTTGAATTTCCTCAGCTTTATCATTGCTAACAACTGACTTCCTGTGACAGACCGTTTCAGCTAGCACCTTCCATTTGGATAGCCTTACTAAGTGCTTTCATATTTACCATTTCTTTCTCAGAGCATCCCTTTGATATGATCGAGAGTGACTGATTGATTGATTAATCAATCTGACCAAGCAACATTTACTGAGTATTTGCCATGAGTGGGGCACTCTTGGGGGATGGCAAAGAGAAAGTTGGAGTCTTTATACTCTTAAGACACCAATTGAGGTTAAATGACTTACCTCAAGAGTTTTGGGACTTTCAGTTGGAGCCAGGAGTAGGATCATATCCTTTAACTTCCTAATCTGGGTCCTTCCACTGCAACCTGCTGCCCATTTTGCTGTGTTGGGGGTGAGGGGAGAACAAAACAAAACAAAACAAAACTCACTCTAGGATATTTCTTAGTCTACTTTCTATCACTTAGCTGTGCCAGCTTGGGGAGGTCCTTTTGTGTCTTCCAACTGTGACACAAATGTTTGCATACAGAGAGCACAGACTTACAGCTTATGGCCAGGGGCATGCAAGCTTTGGCTGTTTTCTTTGGTTTGACAATATTTTAAAACACACTCCTTGGTAGCAATCTGAGCAGCCTCCTGTCTATTGCCTTATATATGGCTCGTGTCAGCCACTTTTACTACCTACCTGGTCCTTGTAGACTTTTGAGTTTGCAACTCTTGGATCACAGTGTGATCTCTTAGATACTTTTTAGTCTCAACATTTCTATGATTTTATCTTACTCTTTTTAAAAAAATATATAACATACACAAAAATTTATACATGTATCCACTTTTGATCACCTCTCAGATTATTCTATAGACTATTTCCATCACTCCAGAAAGTTCCTTTGTGCCTTTTCCCAGTCAATACTCCCCATCCTAGAGGTAACCACTATTTTGACTTCTATCACCATAGATTAGTTTTATCTACTCTTGACTGTAATATAAATGGAATCACACAGTGTGTGCCTTTTGTGTCTGTCTTCTTTCCCTCAGCAATATGTGAGACTCATCTATGTGGTTGTGTGTGGTGGTGGTTTTTCCTTTTTCATTGCCATGTCATATTCCCCCACATGAATATACTACAAACCTTTCCCTTGTATGAATATAACACAATCTTTTCATTCTAGAAGCTTGGGTTATTTGCAGTTCTTGACTATGGAGAGTAAAGTTGCTATGAGCATTCTTTCACATGCTTTCGTGAAGAACATAAACCCTCATTTCTATTTGGTATATACTCAGAAAAGTAATTGCTAGTCATGGAGTGTATGCATTTCTAGCTTTGGTAGATGCTGCCAGACAGTATCTCAGTGAGACAGAGCTCTTGTTCCTCCATTCTTTACTCCTTTTAGAGGGGCTGCATTTACACAGGCTTCTTCCTCCTCCTTTCTCAACACATAGTAAGCACCTGGCACATAGTAGGTGTTCAGTTAATGCAGTTCATTTTTAGAGAATGAATACTGAACAAATCCCCCTTCCCATCACCCCATCATCACAGTGACCCTCCGGCATCCTCACCACCATCACAGATGACATTTGTGCACTGCTCATCATGTAACTCATCTCTGATCTTCATGAAGCCCCCTCAAAGCTGGCGTCC
Source organism: Eidolon dupreanum (assembly GCA_028627145.1). Lineage (NCBI taxonomy): Eukaryota > Metazoa > Chordata > Mammalia > Chiroptera > Pteropodidae > Eidolon > Eidolon dupreanum. The sequence goes on along the minus strand of CM053508.1, from coordinate 105,158,228 downwards.
TCATCCCCGATTCACAGATGGTGAAGCTGAGGCTTGGAAGAGTGAGTCACTTCGCCCCCATGGTTCCAAAGTGGAGCTGGATTATGGATCTGCCTGAGGTTCAAGTGCTCTGTTATCATCCTGTCCACCTCTGAGCACCCCTTCTGCCTTTGGCACTCCTCAGCAACCCATTTCCCAGACAGCCCTCAGCAGCTCCTCTGTTCTTCTGGCATTGTTTTCCAGGACAAACACATTCCTAAGTAGTTTGGCTTCCCCAGGGATGTCTCCAGGGCCATCATCTGTTTATAAATGGCTCCTGGGCCTTTCCCTTTACTGGCCTCTATTGACAAATAAGTGGCTGACTCACAGAATAAAAATATACTTCTGGTTTAGAGCTGTGTAGAGTTATTAAAAGTTTGTTGTGTCTACTCAGATGGTATAGCTGCTGCCCTAGGCAGCTGACTTGGCTGTAGGACAAATATAGATAAACGTTTCCTCTCCTGACTCAGTCACTGCCATATGTTGTAGGTCATGGTGACAAGGCTCACGAGGTCCAAGGGTTGTTTCCCTCTGGCATTTTGGCTGAGTGTCACAGCGCTGGATTTAAAATCAGGAGACCCAGGTTGGTGCTACAGGTCTGTCATTTCCAAGCTGTGTGACCTGGGCAAGTCACCTAACCTGTTTGAGCCTTTTTACACCAGCTGAAAATAGAAAATTGTGAACCTCGCCTCCCAGGGTTGTTAGGAGGAGTCAGCTGCACAACGTCAAACAAGTTGCCAGAGCGGCCATTTTGAGATAAAAAGAGTTGGCTTGATATGAGCTTGCGAGGAGGGCTGGGTCAGATCACAGAAGCCTCGTAAGGAGTTGGGACGTTATGGTTTGGGGACGCCAAATAGATGGCAAATGTTCTGCCGCCAGGCTCTGTTTGAGGGATGGACTTTTGCAACTGTGGTGAGACAGTATTTAACATTTCAGAGACAGAAATGGCCATCAGAAAAGGCTAAAATGATATGTTTTGGCCCCATCTCTAACCTTTGGAATGATGCCCAGCTTCCAGCAGTCTCTGATGCTGTTTTGAGGGAGGAAACCTTATGTTGAAGAAAAGCACATTGCTTTCCTTCAACGTGCTGTTCGCTCTTTGATTTCACAGACTCCAGACACTGTATCCCACGATATTCTTCACTGCCTCTGAGTGGGGCTTCCCCTGGACACCCAGGTGGTCAGAGCCTGCACTTTTTTTTTTCAAGAAGCCATAAAGAGGAAAATTTCTCTAAGAAATAATTCCTTCTACCTTCAAAATACTCGTGGTTCCTTGCAAGAAAACATTCCCACAGTGATTTGAGAAATCTTCTCGGTTAAGTCCTTTTATCAAAGGCATCATATCCCCCCAGTGACCAGCTTGTAGAAAACAGACGTATTCTGTGATTCACAGAATGAACCCTGGCTCGATGACTTGGCTCTCAGAGAACGTGTCACCACAGATCACATTTAAAGTTCTACTTAGAATCTCAGACTCTGAATCAGATGCAAAACATGGTTTATCTGGGGGAATAAAATAAAATACCATATTATTTAAAAAGCAGTTAGTTGAATTCATTGAAAAATCAAAACCATTGATTTATGAGAATAACCACTTGCTTGCTTTTCTTTTCTTTTACCATTCTTTTGACTATTAGTGTTTTATTCGATATGAATATAAACAGTTTTTATTTGAACTATTCAGATTAGTGGAGATTTGGTCTTGTCGGGTCACTGGGTAATCTTGAATCACTATTTGAATCTGGGTCTCATCTCCATTTGTAACACAAATAAATGATTTAGATCTTTCTAGTGCTACTATTTAGTAAGAAGAAAATTAATGTGAAAAGTGGCAGAGGTTTATATTATGATTGCTTAGAACTACATCGTCCAAAAGAATGTTCTTTGACAATGGAAATGTTCTATAATATGATATATACGTGCTTTCCCAGATGGTAGTCACTGGCCACAAGTGGCACTGAGCACTTGAAATGTGTTGAGAACAGCTGAGGAACTGAATTTTAAATATGAGTTAGTTTTAATTCATTTAAATCGAAGTAGCCACATGTGGCTTGTAGCTATGATAATATCAGTGCAGGTTTAGGGAAAAATTCTGCAACCTGGTGAACAAGGAAGATTGTTTTCCCCTCTGGGCCTCAGTTTTCTCATCAGAAAAAAAGAGAAATCTAGATCAATTAGGCCATCTTAAAAATTTCCACCAAAGTACAATATAACAGTCAGGGTCCAGTGAGGAAAACATGCCATACTAAGTATTTGAAAGGAAAGGGACTGGATGCAGGGAATTATGTGTTTACAAAACCTTCAGAAAACCTGTGGGAGTGAAGTCAGGAGAGGCTGCATCCAGCTTTCAGGTCACTGTAAGTGTAATTCAAAAACTGTGGGAAACCACTGCTGACAGGGCTGCCTTGCAGTCCTGAGCTCAGTGGCTGGCAAGGAAACAGAAACGGCTACAAGAACTTACATTTGCCAAAGCCCACACATCCCCTGTGGCTGCCAGGGAAATGAGGGTGGCTTCTGCCTTCCAAACCTGGCATGAGAGACTCTTATCAATGGAGCACATGTTGCATGTCAAACTCTGAAAGCCTGGGGTCTGGGAGAAATGTAGTTCTTTGTCTTGTAGCCTTATGATACATAAGGTGGAAATAAATGTTGATGGCCCCCAAGCACTACCTAGCAGACGCTTCTAACACATAGACGAGTGAGCAAGTACACACCCCCACACACTCAGAGGTCTGAGAGAGTACAGTTGTGGTGTGCTCCTGCCTCAAGGACAAGATTGACATCTGTTGTTTTGCCTGCTCAGTATCTGTTTTCCTGTCTCCTGACAACAGCACTGTGATTTTCCATGGGCACCAGCCCTCCTCCACACTCAGTCCATTTAGTTTTGGGTGGGGGTACTTTATGTCTGTGTCCAGAGTGGCCCGGGGTTTCAAGCTGGCCAACCATATCCTCCTGTTGCCACAGCGCTGAGGTCAGGGACAGATATGGGACCCACATAAATCAGAGAGACACAGTGGTCATGGACCATTGGGAAAGGAATTTCTCTGTTTGGCTGGGCAGCTTGGGGAGATAGAATGCAAGCCTGGTGCTCAGGCAGTCATCCTGCCTCCATGAGGGCAGGTCCTGCCTAGAGCAGAGGGAACAGAAAGGAAAGCAGAGTTAAAAGTTGGTGTTGTGGTCTGAATGTTGCATCTCCCCAAAATTCATATTTTGAAATCCTAATCCCTAATGTGATGACATTAGAAAGTGGGGCCTTTGGGAGATGATTCGAACATGAGGACAGAGCCCGCATGAATAGAATTAGTGCCCTTATGAAAGAGAACCCAGGCAGATTCCCTGTCCCTTCCACCCTGTGAGGACACAGTGAGAAAGTGGCCTCCTGCGATTCAGAAGAGGGTCCTGCCGGAAGCTGCTTAATCATTTTTCAAAAAAATAATTAGAAAGCAAAGTAACACATATGTTATCAACTCAGATAATATTTGGTGCACTTCTTTACTTAAATTAGATTCAAAGCACTTAGAGAGGGTATCTGGAATGTTCTTTTTGCTCTCTCTGGAGTGAAGAGAATGCAAATATTTACCGTACCTCATTGTTAGCAGACGGGGAAACTTCATCCAGGAGAATAATAATAAAATAAACTTCTCCAAAGGCTTACAAAGTACTAGCAGCTGAGTTTCAGAAAATTTTTTGGTAGTTTATTTTATTTAAAGAATTCCCCCCCAGCAAAATTCATATGTATTTGTAAAAAATTTGAGCATCACAGATGTAAAGCAGGTTTTCGTTAAAAAATTTTTTATTCAACTCTCTGGGGTTTTAAATTGTAATTTTGTACTAATCATTTTTATCCACTCATATTTTATTTAAACATGTTCTTCAATAAACAAGTGACATACAGTTATTTTTTTTTTTTAATTCAAATAACACTGAAGGTATAATGTATAGGCATAATCAGGTCTCACTCTCAGGAGAATCACATTTGGAGACTGTGGAGCATATCTGCATGTCCATCCAGTATATATTATTTTTTATTTTTTCCAATAAAAAATGGAAATGGACCTTCCTTCTTGTCTTATTACTTCTTCTTCACTCAGTGCTAGACTTTGGGCGTTCGCCACGTTTATACACACAGCTCTTGGCTGTTTAATGGCTGGACGGTTTTCTGTCAGATTGTAGCTTATTTAACCAATCGCCTATGACAAATGGTGCTACAGTGAAAATCCTTGTACAGTTATTTTGGCACATTTGTGAGCATGTTTCTCGGGGTAAATTTCTTGAAGAAGAAATTTAGTCAAAAGATAGGTACTTAAAAAAATAATCTCCTGGATGTAACCATGATGCCCTTAACAAAAGTCGTTTCAACCAATTGGCGGCCCCAAATGGATTTCCTTGTTTCTATCCAGTGTCCCACACTACACTGTTGTAGGTACCTAGACTCATAGTTAATTAAAAACAAAACAAAACAACAACAACAACAAAAACAGAATTCTTGGCTGTGTTTAGTTAACTTTCACTGTTATTGTCATTATTAAACAATTAATGAGCTTTCTGTACCATATGTGACCACAGTTCCACCAGGGGCCTGGTTTTAGTGTGTGTCTTTCTGCCTTGTTACTGTGGGTCCATATTCTGGCTTGACTCTCTATCCATCTCAGGCTTGGGGCTCTGTTGGACTTTTCTCAGTCCTTCTAGGCTCTGAATACCTGTCCCTTAATTCAGCATCACAGAGGACCCTGCCAGATGCATCAAACCCTGCTGCCTCGGGAGGCTGCCCTCTCACTCCTGGGCTGGGTCCCTGCCCACCTGCTGGAGCTCCTGGTCCCTGACCAACACCTGCTGCCCAGCACCATGGTCTCAGACTAGACAGCTGCACCTGTATCACAGAACATCCAGCTGCTGGAGGTCATTCTGTCCCCCATCCCCACCCCAACAGACCTTCCTAGAGACTCTATTTTATCAACAGCTTCCGGCCCCAACAAACCTTGTCTTTCCTTCCTGCCACCATGTTAGTATTGTGTCAGACATTTATGTTACTTCTTGCAGACCCATGCCAATCTGGCGAGTGGAGAAACTGAGTCACAGAGAGTTTGGATTGCCCAAACCATACCATCTTCCCAATAATTTTTTTTTTTTACACTAGCCATTTGGAGCCCGGATATCATAAAAGTCATATAAGGCAGCCAGCTTCCATCAAGTCTAGAATAAACATGTCGCCAAAATAAACATGAGATTTGAGGTAGATCGGAAACCGAGGATGTGGCCACTGAGTTCACGCTGAGCAAAGAAGACTCAGCATCGCAGTTGCTCTTTGTAGAAAAGACTGTCCTTGGTTTCCTCCTGTCACCAGCAAATACTGAGACGATGAAATGCTGTGGTTTAGATCTAGGTCATTTGGGAATTGAATTCGTGGACAGAAAGTAGACCATCAGGGTGTCAGGGCTTGGGTCTAGGCTAGTGGGTGGAAGGGTCCGGAGTTGTTAGTGGTGAGCCGTAATTGGGCTGTAGGCTCAGGCTATTTATGGTTGTCGGCCACCAGAGGGAAATCAGTGGCATTGCTGACCTGTGTTGTATGCTGGGTATAACTAAATGGGTGTCTGGGAGTGGAAACTTGGGGAGAGACAGTGAGACACACTGAAACATGGATTGAAGAGGAAATGCCAGATGAAGACCCGGAGTCTCCTTCTAACAGTGACCTTAACTTGGGAAGTTAAAGTTGCTAGTGGGCTGGTTAACAAGAAGCTACCTTCATGCATAAATGAACGCAATGAAGTAGCTGGTTAATGCCTGCTTTCTACACTAGACACACGTCCTGTGAGCACAGGGACTCTTCCCTAGCTCCTGGAAGGAAATGGAGTAGGGAGTCTGAGTCTTGGCTCCACTACTCCTGCCACACACATGGTGCTCATCGTCCTCACTCCCATCTTGACTCACAATGGCTCTTGGGTCATTGCCCTAATAATGCTGTGTGCCTATACTCAGACTGTGACTCCCTAGAACAGCGCTGTCCAGGAGAACTTTCTGCACCATGGAATATTCTAGAACCGTGCTGTTTCAGGTGGATGTTATATGTGGCTGTTAGAGCACTTGAAATGTGGCTGGTATGGCTAAGAAACTGAATTTTTAACTTCATCTGGTTTTAATGACTTAAATTTAAATAGCTGCACGTGGCTGATCAGTTCTGTATTGGACAGTGGCAGCTGAAATTGTAAGCCCCGCCTTATTCATCTTTATGCCCCTAAACCAAGATGAGCGCCTGGACAAAAAACCTGCCCTAAGTGATGATCTCATTTTATTTCTCTCTTTTCTGCTCTTTGTTGGGTCCTAGAGATCCAAGAGGTAAGTGGAAGCCTCTCTCTCTTCAGCATATCTATATTAAATTTATGAAAGATTTTTGATCGGCCAGGCTTACTCTCTGCACAGTGCCATTTTCACACTTAACAAGTAAACAATAACTTTTCAAAATAATTAAATATACAATTATTGATCAGATTTTCCGAATTTCTGTATCTTTATCAATCACATAATTTGTTATCTATATCTACCTATCCACCCACGTATCTGTTACCATCTTTCTACCTATCTGTGCATCCATGTCTATCTGTCTACTATCTTTCTTTATTCTCTCTCATCTATCTATTCATCTATCATTATCTATTTTATCTATCTATCATCTATCCATCCACTTATCCTATCTATATTACCTACCTATTTATCTATATCTATCCATCCCTCCATCCATTCATCTATTCATCCATCCATCCACCCATCCATCCATCCATCCATCCATCCATCCATCCATCATCCATCCATTTATCCCTCCTTCCCTCCCTCTTTCCCTCTCTCCCTCCCTCCATTTATCCATCTGTCCATTCATCCGTCCATCCATCCATTCATCTATCTGAGTCAGGATGCAAACAAGGTCTGCACATTGCATATGACATCTGGGCCTCCATTATTTATTATTTAGCTATTTCTCTTATCACCTGGTTAGTGACATGAACAGAATCTGAGGCCTTCCTCGCAGTCCAGTGTTCCTTCCTACCACCCACGCTGGCTCACCTGGGGAGGGACGACTCGCTCAGCCCCTAGGACCCTTCCTGGCCAGCTCCCCAGTCTGATGGCTATCACGTCTGCTCTCCTATCTCCCCATCAGTTGCTGAGGACGCGCTTGTTGAGCGTGGAGCCCAGAGCTGGCAGCCACACAATCTGATATGACACCGTCTCAGGGAGATTTCAGCACTTCGTCATCCTTGCAGTCCTGGCGCCAATCGCTCAGCCCTGCTTGATGCCAAATGGAGCCATCAAGCCCCATGACAGAGTTTCGCATGCTTGGACACGGCAAGGCCATGTCTAGACAATCCTGAGCACCCAGGAAAACACCCCAGGTCTGGTCAGACTGGATTGAGTCCGTCTTCCTGGAGGATGGGAGCACATCTCAGCACTGACAACCCTGGATGCAGTTTTTAGGGTTCATTGCAGTTTTTTTCTACTGAGACTGGAAGACTGGGGGTGGTGTTATCACAGCTGGAAAATAGATTTCAACCGAGAGCATTCGGGTGTTTTCTGAAAAGTTGAAACTATTTTTCTCTTGATTTCTTCACTTTCCAATGTTCCTTCAAAACCCTTAACATCTGTTTTATTAAAACCAGCACAATTCAAGATAATGATATTTATTGGATGCATATAATGCCTCCTTTTTATCCTTATAATGACCTTAGAGGTTTTCTTATCATTCCTGTTTCATGCAAATGAAGAAAGCAACCCAGAGACATTGAGTCACTTGTCCAAGGTCACACAGCAGGGCTGAGATTTGAGTGTAAGTCTTTTGATTTCAAAGTTTGAAAGTAACCAATTGTCCAACAGACTGTTTTCTTCCTTGAGGGCAAGGCCCTAGGGCACCCAGGGGTGGGGGAAGGACAGAACCAGGCAAGACTCCCAGAGATACAATGGGACAAGAACCCTCTGCACACGGCCCCACTCATGGGCCAGGCTGGGAGTGCTCCTCCCATGTCACTGATTTTTCTCTTTCTCTAGTCTGAATTCCAAGTGCTGTAAGAACAGTGTCTTCTCAGGCTGCTCCGTCATGCATCTTAACCCAGGCGAATAAAAAAGCCCACGGCCTCTTGCCCACCAGGCCGCTTGGCTAAGTCTGAATCCCAGTCAAGGCTCCCAAGACACACACGCCATCTCCACTTTACAGATAGGGAAACTGAGGCTCAGAGAGCTAAGGAACTCATTCGAGGCCCCACAACTGGGAGATTCAAGCGCCAGAGCTGAGATTCAACCGTCAGAGCTGAGATTCTAAGCCAGGTGTTTGTGGATGTGCTTCTACCCATTGAAGGAGCAGCTCTGAGCCTTAACTCAAGCACATTAGACGTTTCAGAGCATCAGGGAAATATGGGGTGCCTCTGGACACCCAGAAACTCAGATTCAATTAGTCTGAGATGGGCTTAAACGTGTCATGTCACAGAGGAAGGAAGCATCATCCTAAGAAATTAAGTCATTAGCCTAAGGTAGTGGCAGACGAAGGGCTAGGATCCGGGCATCTCAGACTGGCCTGATAGCATAGTCGCCAGAGACGTAGACTTTAGAGTGTCACACAGCACAGCGACTTTGGTAACCGGTACAACAATCTCTCATAAAATTAAATGCACACTTATACAATCCAACCATTTCCCTCCTTGCATATACGTAAGGGGAACGAAGACATACCTACACAAAGACTTGTATTCAAATGTTCATGGCAGGTTCGTTCCTAACAGCCCACCCTGGAAAAAGCCCAAATGCCCAACCACGATGGAAAGGGTAAACGAACTGGGCATACCCCCACGGTAGCACAGCATTCAATGTTGATGTACGCAACAAAAAGGATGTTCCCTAAAAATACGCCGAGGGAACAAAGTACAACACAAGAGTACATGCTGTGTGATGATTTATATGAGGTTCTAGGAGAAGCGAAACTAATCTATAGTGACTATCTGTGGCCAAGGATGAGGCAGGGTGGGGCTGGATGGCGAAAGGGTCCCCTAAGCCTCCCTGGAGGGATGGAAATGCTCTGTATCTCAATCGTGACGTCAGTACCCTGACTGTACACATGTCAAAAAATGTATCAAGCTGTACACACAAGACGTGTGCCTTTTATTACATGTAAACAACATCTCAAAAAAGTTGACCTCGAGAAACGGGCTTTGGTGGCAGACAGATCTGGGTGTGAATTGAGAGCTCCCTTCATTGGTGAGCACTTGGCTGGCTCTCTTGGGCTTGGTTTGCCCCTCTGGAGAATGGGGACCCTGAGGGTGGGTGGGAATGAAATGAGATGATTTACAGAAAACGCTGAGCATGGAGTCTGGGGTGCCTAGCGTAAGCCTTCTGTGACTGCAGCCTTTCCTTAGTGGGGAGTGCTGTCCCGCATCCCCAGGGGTCTGAGAAGAGTCAGCTCTGGGGCAGGAAAATCCCCGTTCCAGGCTGCCCTGAGAGCCTGAGGCAGAGCCCTGGTGTGGGCAGAGACCCCAGAGAGCTCCACCTGCATCCCAGGCCTGCAGCCGAGGCCTCTTTTGATCTCGCTGTCTCCTCTGGAGTCTCCTGTCAAAAAAACCTCATCACTCTCCATCCCGGCAGCTTCCCTGCTGTGTGTCTGTCCACTCTGGGTTGGAATCCTGACTTTTCGGCCTCTTTTAAAGGTGCGGGCCCCCTACTCCCTACATCTGTAGCTCGCTTCTGTGGAAGCCGTACTGCTGGGGTCCCCAGGCACAGGCGCTTTCCCTGAACCCAGGGTCCGCCTGCCAGGTGATTTCAATTTGCTGTGAAAGGTCATTTCATGTGACTTTTCATTTCATGTGAATAATATGTACCTCTAGTTACATTTTAATTACTGACTCTGGTCTAAAAGACATACCAAGCATCTCGTGAAGACCTGGTTCAAGCCACTTTCTCCTCTCCCCCCACGCCCTCCCAGCTGCCAATGGCCCCTACAGACGCTGTGTGATACACTGAGCTGAAGCATTGTCGAGCCTGTCTGTAAAACTTCCCAGGGCAGGTTAACATACAGCACAGACAGTGAGCTACTATCGGGTGTGTAGGAGGGCAGAAACTGTGCATGCCTGTTCATTTGACCCTCGCAACTGGCTAGGGTGAGGTCCCCCAGGAGCTGACTCTGTGATAAGGATTTATCTGGCGGATGTTCTGGTTATCCACTGCTGTATAACAAATGACCCCAAAACTTAGTGAATTAAAATACTAGTAATCTTTTCTTTTGCATATGAATCTGCAGTTTGGGCAGCGCTCCCAGGGACTGCTTGTCTCTGCTCCTTTTTGTCGGAGGCCTCATCTGGGTGTTTGGAATGGGTGAAGCAGGCATCTCTCTTCATGTTGGCCGTCCACTGGATCACTCTAGCATGGTAGCCTCGTGGATGGTGGATTCCTCAAGGAAGCAGCTCAGGACTCCGGGTCAGGTGTTCTGAGAGCCCACAGTGAAAGCTGTGAGGTCTTTTGTGGCCTAGTTTCAAAAGTCACTCGAGTTACCTCCTAGTAACTGGTCACCTAGGACCAGCCCTGATTCAATGAGGGCCACACAAAGCAAGGGCTGTTGGGGGCTATCTTGGAGACCTCTACTATGTGCCAGGCACTGGACGAGGTGTGGGGATACAGCTGTGAACAAGGCAGAGGAGGACCAACACTAAACATAAAAAGATACACTGCATCAAGTGGCAAAAAGTGCCACCAAGGCAAATAAATCCAAGTCAGGAAATACAGAGTGATGGGGAGAGGGGGAAATGATGTCAGACGGGCAGAGAGGGACAGCCTCTCAGAGGAAGACAGTTGAAAAAGGTTTAAGGGTCATGTGGACAGAGGGTGTCTAGGGAAGAACTTCCTGGCAGAGGAAATGGAAAAGCCAGTGCAAACGCCCCGAGGCAGGTGTCTTTATTTGCAAACAGTGAGATGGTAAGTGTGGTTCCAGCTGAGTGAGCTGGGGCAGGTGGGGCCATGGAGGAGTGAAGGTTGAGGTGGTGGGTGAAGGGAACCAGGCTCTGTGGATCTTGTGAAGACTTTATTAACTCAGAGTGAAGTGGGAAGCTGCTGGAGGCTTTTGAGCACAAAACCATGACTCAGGTTTTAAAAGAATCCCTCCAGCTCATGTGTGGAGAGGAGCTTGTAGAGGGCTCGGGTGGAGACATGGAGACCAGGCAACTATGTTCTCCATTCTCCAGGTGAGGAAGCTGGCATAAAGACTTAAAGAGATTCATGTTTCCCACTGTTCCTATGGCCTGTAGCACCCAGCTCTTTCCCTGGCTGGTCAGGCTCCTACTCACCCATCAGTTCCTTAGTGAATCTCCATGTGGCTTGTACAGTTTGACTCACTAGATCATGGACCCTGGTGTCCAGGACAGCATCTGCCTTGCTCACCTTTCTCCACTGCGTGCTGAGCTCAGCGTTGGTACCTAAGAGCTCAGGGCAGACTTCGCTCTAAGTGGACGATAGAGTTGGAGGCTCAATGGCCCAGCACTCAGTGGCTTGACCTGTCTGCAGCCCCTCTGACCTCCAACCTGGGAAGTAAAGATGAAGGTGAGAAATACCCCAGAAGCTGGCAAGAGGACTGTTGCAAACAATGAGGATAACCATGTGGGGCAGGTTGAATCGTTACCCCTCCATTGGGAGGCACCACAGGGGCGGAAGTGAGACTCTGCTTTCATTTTCTTTTCTGGAAAAATGAACCCATCCTAGAGCCAGCACCTGGCCTTGGGTGTGCATCTCCCCCAGGAAGTGCAATCATTCCAGATAAGGCTGGGGGACAAGTCATCCCACTGAAGCAAGGAGGGGAGTGAAGGCACCCGAGCAGCATGCTCTTAATCTCCAAGCAGCTTGCCAGTCTTGCATGAGGGCCTCCACGTGCTCAGCAGTCAGCCCCATTCCATGGGGCCTAGTAATGTTAAGTACAGACACAGGCTGCTTGGCTATGGCAGTGCTTTAATTTTTCAAGAGCTCGGTGTAAGCTTTGCTCTTACAGATTTGAAAATACCTCTCTAATAAAGATTAAGGGCTAACACAATGTATATCACCAACAGATTGAGAATCAAGGTCTTTATGGCATGATGAGAAACAAGTAAAACATTGGCTTTAACATTTCTGTTTTCGTTAGGAGGTTGGTTAACATGTGGGAGATCGTTGCTTTGTGTTTTCTGCGCTAGAAGGAAGAGGCCAGAGAGGGTGGACTGCAGATCAGAGCTGAGTTTTACCTCTCACCTCTCCACCAAATAGTACAAAGTGGATCATGTTTTCTTTAATAGGTACTGAGAGCAGTAGGCTTTGACTTCTCTCTCTTCCTACATATATTGGCCTTCAGAAGCATTCTGCAAAAAATGCACATACGAAAGTTAAAAGTGAAGAGAGACGTGGGAAGAGGGGGGTGATGGGAACAGGAAGGCTGGTGGTTCTGGGCAGCATGGGATTTACTCAGCATCTGCAGGTCAAGGCAACCCAGGGTGGTGCTACACAGTCCTCCACCTCTACATTAAGCTGGCTCCCCAAAGACTTGTGGGGTCCACCTCAGGAGGTTACAGAAATCTGGGGATCGCGGCAGAGGGATTAGCCCACCTTACATGTGAGGGTGCCTCAAAAGATGTTGAATTATGGGCCGAGACTGAGCAGTGGGAGTTTCTCCTTCTTGAACGTTTACTAGCTGACCTAAGGGTGTGTTTCAAGGAAGTCTGGCCTTAAGAGGAAGTGGTTTTCATCCCAAAGATGAGAAATGCTGACATTCAACCCAAACAACTTTGGGTTAGATTTTTTTTCTTCTTTCTCCCTTTCTCTTTTTTGGAAGAGAAAAGTTATTGATTGGGTAAACACAGATGTGTTTAATGTTTTAAGTCAGTTCGCAGTGTATGCGAAGTCAACTAAATATCTCTGGGCAAAAATGAGCCCAGAGATTGTTCATTACAGCTGTAAATGGGAGGCTGCTGCTGATGAGAGAGAGTTTTACCATTCAAATGATGGGGTTCAGTGGCGTGTGACATTTCCTGGATGTTTCCCTGTGATCTTTAACATCTTAAGTGCAGAGAAGTGATTTCTAAGTTTTATGGTGAAAACCCAGGGACTGTCTCCATCATCAACCCCAAGCTACCATTAAATTCCTTGTTACACGTTCATTATTAACTAGGCTTTTTTTCTAGTACTTCCCATCCATTTCAGTCTTTTATATGCAAGAGTATTAAGACCCATAACATGACAGATGTGTCAGACAGCACATCCTAAGATGGCTGTATCAGTCTATCACAGCCCCCTGCTCTTCTTCTGAGACACTGACTCCCTCCCTCCCCATGCATCTGCCCAGGCCTGTGACTATCGAGTGAGCCATGCTGTGTGACAGTTGAGGCTAAGTCATGAAAGGTGATGCAGCGTTCACCTGCACCTCTGGGGATGCTCCTCTGTAGAACCCAGTCACCATACTGGGTGCATGGAAAGACCGTGTGTAGGTCCTGATCCCAGCCCCGTTAGAGGCCCTGGCCCACATCGACCCCTAGCTGGGTGTGCCAGAGGGTCTTCAGATGATTCTAGCCTCCACCTCAAGAAGTCCTCAGTGATGCTGAGCAGAGGAGCAGAGATGAAACATCCCGCTGAACCCTGCACAAGCACAGATTTGCAAACAAAATAAATGTCGTCATTGTTCTCAGCCACTACATTTTGGAGTGGTTTATTATGTAGCGATAGGTAATCGGAACACTGGGATGCAAACTCTGTGCACAGAGAGCTTTAGCCTTTGGCTAGCTTGATCTTATTTTCTTTTATCTCAATTATAAGTCATCTCATATGATTATTATTTTGGTTTTATCATGTATTTAAAAATCCTGAAGAAAAAATTTTTAATCAAGGGTGACATTCACAAAACATAAAATTAATGATTTCAAGTGTACGATTCAGTGGCATTTAGTAGTTTTATAATGTTGTGCAACCACCACCTCTATTAAATTCCAAAATATTTTCATCACCACCCCTATTTATTAAGTAGTCGTTTCCCATTCTCCCTAATCTAGCTCCTGGCAACCACCGATCTGTATTCTATCTCTCTTGGTTCACCTATGTTGGACATTTCATACAAATGAAATCATACATACGTGGTCTTTTGTGTCTGGCTTCTTTCACTTAGCGTGATGTTTTCAGGGTTAATCCATGTTGTGGCATGTGTCAGTGCTTGCTTCCTTTGTATGGCTAAATAATATTCCACTGTAAGAACAGGTTTCTGGACATTTGAGTTGTTTCCACTTTTTTGGCTATTGTGAATAGCACTTCTATAAATATTCATGTTCAAATATTTGTTTGAGTCCATGTTTTTAATTCTTTTGGGTATATATACATAGGAGCGAAATTGCTGGGAAATAAGTATGTTTTGTAAATACTAATAGTGTGTTTTTTAATGCCATCAAATGCATGCAATAGTGAGAGGTTGAGAATCACTTTTACTAATGATCTGAAGCCTCGAGAAGTGATAGAACACCAGATAAAACACACTATTTAAAAGATTCTTGTACGGCAAAATGCCCCAGAAAACATGTGGGAGAGTGACAGTTTGTTACTTCTTGTTATTTGGATTCACAGTTGATTAAGATGGTTCAATGACATTTTGAAAAAAAAATTACTCATTGTACGTCAAACTTTGTGAAACTGCCATATTTGTGGTCAAAACAATCACATATTGGCAATTTCCTATGGTTCTACCTAATAATAAATTAGAATAAATTAGGGATGAACTCGGCTGCATATCAGTCAACTTGACCCAGTGGATGACCAAATGAGGTCAAGTTATGAGGCTTGATTTTCTCATGTGACGAGAATTATGAAGATTGACAGTCCAGCATATTGTAGTTGCTGAAGGAACTCATTAAGAACTGGGTCTCCTTTTGGCTTACTGCCCTCCTGTCCTTAGCTCATGCATTAAGCCTGCATTTCAGACATGGAGGAGGTGATAAGAGAAAGGGAAAGAGGTGTGTGCCAAGATTTTTAAAAAAACATTATGCACACACATAATAGCTTTCCCAGAAACCAAGTCTGTGGACAGACATCTGTTTGCATCTCACTGGCCAGTAAAGGGTCATTTGGCCACCATGAACTGCAAGGAATGCTGGGTATTTTAAATTTTAATAGGTGTTTTATTTTGGAGTAATTTTAAACTTATAGGAAAGTTGTGGAGATAGTATAGAGCATTCCTGTATACCCTTTACTGAGTTTCCCCTTATTTTCTATAACCACGACACATTTACAAAAGTAAAAAATCAACATTAGTACATTACAGTTAACTAAACTCCAGACTCTATTTGGATTTCACCATTTTTCCCAGTAAGGTCCTTTTCTGTCCCAGGATCCCATATTGCTGTTAGTCTTCATATCTCCGTAGCCTCTACTGGCTGTGACAATTTCTCAGACTTTCCTTGTTTTTCATAACCTTAACAGTTTCTAAGAGGACTGGTCGGATGTTTTGTAGAATGGCCATCAATTTGGGTTTGTCTGTCAACTTGGGTTTTTCTCATGATTAGCCCAAAGTTACGTGTTTGGGGGGAAAATACCACAGAGATGAAATGCCCTTCTCATTACATAATATTGGGGCAGAGGGCATCATATCCATGCTATTTAACACTGGTGATGCTGACCTCGATCACCTGGTTAACATAGTGTCTGCCAGGTTTCTTCACTGTAAGGCTCCTATTATTGTCTATTCGTTGGAAGGCACTAAGGTTCAGCTTATACTCAAAGGTGAGATTAAGCTCTACTTCCTGGAGGGGAGAGCATCTACAAACACTGTTTAGAATTCTTCTGTAAGGAAGAATGATGGCTACATAATTATCCTGGATAAAGTCGGGTCCTATTGATAGGGAAGTAGGGGAGCATGGATATCATACTTTCAACTGTAAATGGGGATACCAACATTCACCTTACCTATGCTGATAAGAGAATGGTTATATCTAAGGTTATGACTTCCAGAAACTTGGAAGAATGGCTGGGGTTCTTATCAGAGGTGGGCAAACTGTGACAAGTGAGTTTATTTATTCAAGACTTATGTACTAGAGATTGGGATAGATGCTGGGGACATAATAATGAATAAGATCATGGCAGACACAGCTAGTTGTCATCCAGTATCCTCTTTCCCTTTCCTTTTGTATTAGAATCCCAGTGTTTTAGCTGGGTAGGCAGCAACTCAACTAAGGACTACATTTCCCAGCCTTCCATGCACAAGCATATGACTACCTTCTGGCCAATGGGATATGAATGCGAATGGTGTGTCCAACATCTGAAATAAGCTATGCAACAGGTCTCTGGAGTGGATAAGCGGAAAGAAAAAATTGGGTGCTGGTCGTTACTCTGTACTCAACTAGACGCTTTTTGTATGGTGGTCCCTTGGCTCAAAGCTACGGCATCAGTTATTGCACGAAAGAGCACCTCTGGATACCTATAAATTCTATACCCAGCACGACTCGGATGATGGTGAATCTCATCCAAAGAAAACTTTGTTCTGGGTCCACCTTTATTGTCTGTTGACTTGAGCAAGCCACCTCACTTCTGTGCTCCCCTGTGAACTTATTTGTGCCGGTCACACAAAAAATTAGAAAATTACAAAGACTTCTGCATGTAAGATACTCAGTACAGTACCTGGCAGGTAGTGTCTCGATAAATGTTTGTTTCTATTTTTGTTATTATTATCATGATTATTACTGCAATATTCGTAAGATTTAAAAAAAACCCTTTATAATCGGATCAGAGTTCACAGTCTTCCTCTACTCTTTGTTTTTTCTTTTTTTGGTCTATTTGTTAAATTGCAGTTCTCTCAAGCCTAGTCTTAAATGTATAAAACAATTTCTAAATTTGGGACACATAAACCAATTCAGGGCACGGGAACTAGTCTGCATTCTGGATCAATTAGGAAAATAGTTTGCAGTAACTACAGCATTTTGAAACACATCAAATAAGAAGGAGAAATCGCTGTTGTATGTCACCGTCAGAAAAAAAAAGGAAGGCATTTCTGTCTGATTTCAAGAATGGCTGGCTCACAGAGTCCCCGATGGAGACACAAGAAATAGCAGGCCCATGTCAAAACCACAGTGAACTTCTCACTGACTCAACGATCTCCCACCCAATCCTAGGGGACTGGGTAATTCAATGGAGATTAAAGGCTCACTAAATCCTGGTAACCAGAGAAACGCAAGTTCTATTATGTTACCATTTCCATTTTTCTGTCAAGCAAGAGGCAGAATTTCCCTAGAGGAGACAGAATATTTGCTTTCAGCCAGAAGACCCCAGAAAACCAACACTCTTTAACAGAGATTACAAAAGGGAAAGACACGAGACTGCGTTGCTTTGCCTGGCCTGGGCGCCATGGCCGGCACCACACTCTGAGTAAAGCCCCTGGCATTTAAGTCAATGAAAAATGAATAATGCACTTAGTTAAATATTTCCTCCCACCATGAAAGTCCTCGTTCACCCTAATTTCTTGTTCTACTTGACATTTTCACTTCTCTTTTTGACCAGATATCCATAATAAAATCTGGCACTCCGAGACAAGTGCTTTCTATGCAAACCTTCTCCAAAGTTCCATTTAGAAGCCTTTGAAACTGAACACCCCCTTTTTATCCCATATTACTTCCTCCCCTGGAACCATTCAATCTCTACTCAGCAATCCCATTAGACTTTTAACTTTCATTTTTAAAAAGCTGATAAAAATGTATAGATGTTTGAACCCCATCCAAGGAAGTCAACTTCCAAGCTGTGGGGAGGGGGAGAGAGTGGTGGGGGTGGGGGCGGGGGTGGGAGAAATGGGAGATTGAGTTATGGGCCTGGCGGGGCCTCTGCGTGGTGGCTTTGTCCCATCACCTATCGCTCGCCCGAGCTTTCTGGGTAGTTGGTGGTCCATTTTTGGCACATGCGTGGCCTTTGCAGCACGATCTGGGGGATTGTGGGATCACTGTACAGATTTTTATGTGGCTTGAAGTACTCTTATTAATCTTTCTGGTAAGCGGCTGAATGTTATGGAAGAAGGGAGTGACTTGCAGGAAATGGTAGGACTAATCACTGGTAAATACAATAAGGTGTTTTATCATGTGGTGAGGGGCAGTGGGAGAGCAGCCTTTCCCAGAAAGGGAGAGTGAAGGGAAGGGGTCCCCGAAGACCTCTCGTCACCTGGGAGGGAAGGGACTTTTCTCTTTTTTTGATTCTGGGGGACAATGGTGGTCAGCAGCATGAGGGAGAGAATTTGGCCATGCTCAGATCCGGCCTCTGCTCCTCTCACTCCTCTCTGGAAACACCCTCAGGTCCTTGCTCACTGGCTGCTGTGTCTGTTTGCCTGATGGGGGAGCCCTGGCCAGGACCAGAGAGCAGGGTTGGGGAGTGGAAGAGGCTCTCTTCATCTCACCTCCCTCCCTCTGAGCCTCCTCTGCACTCCCAGTCCCTTCCTCCATGCCCCTGCTCCCACTGGCTGACACTATCAAGGTCCTAGCTCCAACTGGGTGCCTGGCTCTGAGCAGAGGAACCCCCACCTTGGAGGTGGTCGCCACTGGCTGGCTGCTCCTAATGTCTGTGTTGCTCATAGGCCCCTCCATGGCTTCTCAGCTCTTCCCAGTTGTGGATCCAACCCCTCTGTTCAGTCCCCTCTGGAGGAAGTACCTAAGGTGGGTTTGTTTCCCTGACAGAGGAGAGGGGTGAGGGCTTTGGGTTGGCGAGGTGGTCAATGCTAGAATCTGCCAGGACCCTGGGTTCCTGGAGCAGCTGCCCAATAGAGGAATGGGTCTTTTTGACAGGACTGATGTAACAGGACCTGGAGCATGGCCCCTGCATGTGGGCCTCTTGTGGGGGCAGCTTTACAATGTGAAGAGTGCCGTCTTCCTATAGCCTGTGTCCCTAGGTGGAGAAGCTCCCATCACCCCTTCTTAGCATGACCTCTGCCAGGGGTCTCACCCACTCAGCACCCAGAGCTGCCTCAAGCTCAGTGACTAGCAGCAATGGCTCCACTGAGGCCAAAGCGCTCTTAGCCGATGCCCACTAGGTACTAAGTTACTTGAAGAGCTTCACTTCCAGGTGCCTTGAGCAATTTAGCCATAGCCCCTGCACTAACGGGGACACTTGGGAGTGATGGCTCACTGCAGAGACTCACTGCCTCGGCATCTGTGTGGAACAGAGGAGGCAGAGGATCTGTGCAGCCTCTGAGCTGCTTCTGCTCAGTCCTGTAGTTCGCTGTTATTCAGCCAGCATTGCAGGGCGCTGCTGGATGTTTGTCATACATGATGCAGATTAATATTACTATCAATAAGCATTCTTATAATAATAGCTGGTATTTACTGAGTCCCTGCTCTGCGCAGGTCTTCAGCAAGTGGCACTTGTCACTGGTTATTCTCCTATTTTATAGATGTGCAAACTGAGGCTTTGACTGGCTAAGAAATTGGGCAAAGTGCACATAAAAATAGTAGCTTTCCTGTGTGTGTGTGCTGCCTGGTCTCTCAATGTGCATAGTCTAAGCCCTTTCTATATTCGGACTCAATCCCGAGATTGACACTATGAGGGAGGTACCATTATTACAATCATTTTACAAATGAAGAAATGCGATTAAGTGACTTCCTTGTTCAAGACCACTTTCTGCTACAATCCAAGGGGAACCTCGCATCCAGAGCGGACCTGTGGATGCAGAGCCTGGCTTCCCAAAGGCCATGGGTTCAGCCCTGTCTTAGCCTGGGACTCCCTGGAGCAGAGCCTGAGCCATGGACTTGTGCAGGTCTGTTTGGGCGTGAGACAGAGAAGCGAGAAAGGCAATAAAGGATTTGTCCATGAGTGGTTTACCACTGTGGGTGGCTGAGGCCCTTCCCAGGGAGCATGCTGAGCAAGACCGGACAGAATATACCTGGAAGTCAGAGGCAGGTGGTCCCATCATGTCAACGGCTGTCTGCATTTCTTAGACTGTCTGAGAAATTCTTTGCCCGCACACAGGATAAGCCAAAGGGCCACAGAGCCCATGCCCCCAGGAGCAGCCCCAGCCTCCTGGCCCTTCGGTGGGCCAGTCCTAAGGTGTATTCCACCTGGAGATGATCCTTCAACTGTTGAGGACACCCTGCCACCAGTTAGAACCTGGCATGTCACTGACAGCTGCTCTCCTTGTCCTTCTAGCAGGAAGTGCCAGCGCCGACAGGTGTCAGAGCGGATGCTCCCAGCTGAGGTCCTAGAGGGCCACGCTCTGTGCTCTGGCTTCTCAGACTTGGCCCAGACAGCAGGACATTGGGGAGGAAAGGTCAGGCTCATCTCTCACTGCTGGAAGTTCGGGGACGGGGACTCCGCACGCTGAACCTCAGGGACTTTCATCAGGGGCATTGGCAACTGTAGACGGCGCCACTCACTGAGCAAGCTGCCCGGTACTGAGCACCCTGCTCCTCTGGGCCTGAGTCTTTGATGACAGGCTCTGCGTGAGTGTGATGGATGGCAAGCTGTCTGCTGACAAGCATGGCCAGGGGCCCATGGGAACAGAGCAACTAGTAGACGCTGGGGAAAATGTGCTCAATCATCTAGTCTCACCTGAGAAGCCGTCTCAAGCCAGCACAGGGCCAGGTGCTGGGGTACAGAAAAGTGAGAGGCGTGGCTCTAGGCCTCAGGGAGGGAGCATCCTGGGAAAAGCATCATTTATGGGAGAATAAAGCCTGCAGACATCATCCAAACAGCTTTCCGGTGTGTTCAGAATAGAGCAAGAGGATACAATCGCAGCAATGCTCATTGAGCGTAAACCTTGTGCTAGGCACTGCGTTAAGTACATTTAAAACATTAACTCATCGAAGTTTAACAACAACCCCATGAGCTGGGTTCTCCCTATTTGAGGCATAAATGAACTGAGGCACACAGAGGTTAAAGAACTTGTTAAAGGTTGCACAGCTGGTTAGTTGCAAAGTGAGGACTTGAACTCAGGTCATTTGGCTTAGAAATTCAAATGCGAAACCATGAGGCCCCTCAGCCTCAGCTTTATCCCTAGCCTCAGCAAAATGCAACTAAGAAAAGCAACTATAACAGCTAATATTCTTGGAGTGTTTATTAAGTGCCAGGTACTATGACAAATGTATTCTGTAGTTGCCCGCACAGGAAATCTCTACAGCAATCCATGTGACTGGCACTGTGGGTATCTCCATTTTACAGATAAGGAAAGTGAGGTTCAGAGAGGTTAAGTGACTGCCCGAAGCAGTGGAGTGGGGATGTGAAAGCCGGCAGCCGGGCTCAGAGCTCACCCTTTTGCGGTGTTTTCTAATGCAGAATGAAAGGGAAAAGCTACATGATCTCTAAACACCCCTTTACTTTCTTTAAAATTGAATTTCTCAAAGCTTTCAGGACAATCCTTCTGTCTCACTCATCCAAGGTCCAAGAGCTTACAGAGCATGCATTTGGTGACTGGTGCTGACTGATCACTTGGAAGACACCAGCATTCATCAGATGGAAACAGAGTATTTTCAAGATGCCTCTAGAGTTAGCTCATCCCTCAAAGTGTGTCCTATGAAACAATGTTCCAGAAAAATCCAGAAAGATTCAGAATGCTCCTTAGCATAGGAAAGGCTCGGTGAAGCCCTGTGGTAAAAGGGCACAGACTTCCGGTTAGAAGATTAACATATTTGGGGATCTAACGCACAGCATGGCATTACAGCTAACAAGTTTGTATCAGATGCTTGAACGTTTCTAAGGGAGTAGATATGAAACAGTCTCGCCACGAAGGAGAGATGTTACCTGTGTGATGGAATGGAGGTACTAGCCAATGTTAAGGCGTTCATCATTTTGTAATAACTTAAATGTATCAAATCAGCAGGTTGTGCCCTTTAAGTGACACAATGCTGTGTCAATTACAGCTCAATAAAGCTGGAAAAAAACAGAGGCATCCTTTTCAAATAAAAAAAGAAGGCATTTCTCAAATTGATTTGACTATAGAATCCCCTGTAGACATCTATTTACATCGTTCAAAACTAGTATATGACAGACGATACCTTGCAAAAGGCTGATTTATATTCATTTCTTATTCATCCATTTGCTGATCTCGTAATGTGTGTCAAGCCCTCTCCTAGGCACTCGATATTTGATGTTGAACTAAACAGACAGAACCCTTACCTTCGAAGAGCCTGACCACTTAGGGGTGTGTGTGTGTGTGTGTGTGTGTGTGTGTGTGTGTCTGGGGGAGGGGATTGACATACAGATAAATAATCACTGAATTTGCAGTTCATAA
The DNA here is from genome assembly GCA_028627145.1 of Eidolon dupreanum. Taxonomy (NCBI): domain Eukaryota; kingdom Metazoa; phylum Chordata; class Mammalia; order Chiroptera; family Pteropodidae; genus Eidolon; species Eidolon dupreanum. Next base: position 105,136,000 of record CM053508.1, on the reverse strand, counting down.
TCTTTTAAGCAGTGGCTAGTTTTGAATCATGGCTGGTGAAGGCTCACATTTACTGAGTCCTCATGTATAAATAGAGACTCTTAATATTGCCATTTACATTAGAGGGAACGAGTCCCAGTGCCTTTATACACATTACCTCCTATCAGAAGCTAGACACCACTGGAACAATCTTGGGTGCATTTCAGACAGAAGAAGGTTTGCTTTGTGAGAGCTGGTGCTGACCTTCTACAAGATTACACCATAAGTTAGATGGCATGGTGAGCCAGGAAAGCAAAGGAAAGTCAGTGAAGAATGCAGGTGGCTGTGTTCCTGGGAGGTACCTACCTCTCAGGTGGAGGATTTCACGGCTGTCAGGATGACTATACCCATTTTACCAGATGTTTTAGGTAAACACTGTACTTTATGTAACTCACATCTCTTTTTTTTTTTTTTTGCCTCTCAATGTGATGTCATGCTCTTTCAGGTAGCTGAGTACCTTGATGCTCTTCTTGAGTGCCCCTGGGGCCATGGGATTGGTGGGTAGGAGAACATGCATGGTGTGGGGGAAGTCAGGACCCATAAGTTGGGTCTCCACAGCTGATCTGTGAGCAGGTTCAGTGTGTTGGTATAGAGAACTGTGGTTCACTGGGAACACTATATGAAAAGGCATTCCTTATGGAGCTATATATGACTTGGGACAGGAGGGGGCTGGAAGGTGCTGCATAGGGAAGTCAGAGCCAGCTGCGGGCTCTGGGATACTGTGGGTCTCTCTGTAGGTGTCTGTAGTGCTAGGACTAAGACCTGGGTGGTTTCTGTTTCTGCTGTCCTGTTCTCTACTGCTAGTATCTTTCTTTGCCTCATGATTTCTGCTTCCTCATGGCTTTGACTTTCCCAAACCCTCAGAATTTCTAACATGAAGACCTAAACCAACCATACAATTCCACAGTAAGGAAACACAATCCCATACTCACACATTTTGTGGTCCAGGGAAAGATGCCTTAGAGCCCAGCATCCCTTTTTACTGCCCCTGTGTGCTGCAGCGCCCTCTGCTGATGCCTCGCGCAGGAGTATGACCTAGTCCACCTTCCTGAGAGAGGGCTTCTGATTGATCCAGCTGATCCACCTGCGTCGAGTTGCATCATTGGCCACTGAGAAGCCGATGGATTTGCTGTTCTTGATCTGAGGCCATGGACCAATCAGATGTGGTCAGGGAGCTGTGGTACTGAAGGTGGATGCCCAGTGCTGCCCATAGAGGGCTCAGGTTTGCCAGGTCCGTGTCACTAGTGATGTCTCACCTTATGGATATCACTTCCTCTTCCTGGGGTTGCTTTTCTTATGCATTTTTTAAAAGTTATTTGTTGCCTAAAAATTTTTACAATTTCATAATGGTTTTACCAATAAATCTACAATAGACAGCATTATGAGGAGAAATAGGTAAATCATTAAGTGTTCACTAGTGGGAGATTTTAAAACACACTCTTTAGGCCGAGAGTCAGACAAAAACAACACATATATATATGGAAGTTTAGAATAACATCATAACTAAGTTTGCTCTAGTTGACGCATGTAGAACTTTATGCCCGACAAACAGGGTACATATTTTTTGGCAATGTTTTTCATCTCTGCTCTTAACATATTCTCCTTTTTTCTTTCCATCTTACTGAACCCCATTTCGTTCCTTTTTTAGACATGTCCTCACTGTACTCTATGATTTTAAAAATTGCTCGGTGCTAAGCAAGAAAAAGAATAGAGCATTGAATGGCATTTGCAAATTACTTTCAGTTTGTGGTTTTGAAAAGAAGGGTTATGTAAAGTATTGATAGCAAACCTACTTTCTAAGGGGCGGGTTTGAAAAAAGTGGCAGATCAAAAGCTTCATGAGTATGTGTTGGTATGTGCTGGGAGTCTGTTCTATCCAAAGGAAGTCTCTGGCAGGTATTAATTTGAGAGAGAAAAAAGGGACGTTTTTTTAAGGCAAGTCATCACTAGGAGGAAAAAAGAGAAAAGGGAGAAAAATTACAGCATGTTTTAATTGTGACTCGGAAACTTTATAAACAAAATTTACACATGTATCACTTATAATCATGGTGCTGGCCAGAGCAATAATTATGATAAATCCTTTGTCAACCCTGCTTAGAAGTCCTTATGAGGTAGTCGGAAATTAGTTCACATTCTAGACAATAGTTCAATAAAAATCCGATCCAACCCAGTCTCTCTGCATATGGAATTCCACACGGCTTGTAATCAGATGTTCACCAAATCACACTTTTTCATTGCCAAATGCCTTGGCAGGTTAGTATAAACAAGTCTTGAATTCATTAAGTTGCATTTTTTAGCCTTCTAATTAGCTAAAAGTTGTACATTTCAAGAACAGCATGTCAAAAGCTCAAATTCAAGGTATAAGATATGGCATAGAAACCAAAGTCATTGCCTTTTGTTGAAAATGTTTGTTGATGGCTCTTTGCTTAACTGATCTGGGACCAGCTTTGGTAGGTGACCTTGGAGATAGGTAGAAATGGGTTGGCAAGAAAACATTCTTAACACATGGTCATTCTGCTTAAAAAGTCATCCCCTTCCAATCTCTATCTTTTCAAACACCATCTGAGGTTTGCATGCTGGAAATTCGGTCCTCCAACACAGTCCCCTAATGATAAAAAAAATTTTTTTAAGTATTCCATTTTTTTCCCCTTGGTGATTCCACATCAGCAAACAGCTGTGAACCAGGCCTTATTGTGATAATGTTGAAACACAAACATATCGCTCAATAGAGGTTTCATACTCTCATCTACAATGCACTCATGGTAAAGACAACAACATTCTGATACTATTCTAGCTCATTTGATTAAACTTATAGTTAACTAGCTTTAGGCCAGATAGGGAAGACTCGGGGTAGGGACAGGAAAGGGAGATTCTAAAATGTTAGACCTTAGTGACCACCAGATCCAATTCTCTCCTGTGTTAGATGAAAGCTGAGATCCAGAGGGGAAGAAACTCACCCAAGGGTGTGTGGTTAATTAGCAGCAGAGGGGAGAAGCTGAAGAGAATAATCCTGTCTTTCTTTTTGAGGATATCCTTCACCTTTCTGAGATGATTCACATTCCTGATCTCATTTCAGACTCTGAAGAGCCCTGTGAATTAGGGAGCTGGGTACCATGCCCCCATCTTATTGCTGAAAACACTGAGGAGCAAGGAGGCCATGGGTCTGCGTAAGTACACGTAATCAGTAAGTGCTAGACAGGACAATAACCTAACTTTCCCGAAGTTCAGATCATGCCCTCTCACCAGATCTGAGGATCCTGGGGATTTTGATAAAGGATGCAAAAAAAGTATCATAAGGCAGTGGCTTTCAAATATTTAAAACACATCCACAATAAGAAGTCATTTTTCTTGGTTTTCCAGGGTGACGAGAATGCTTACTGGCCTCCATTCTGTCCTTCTTGCTTTTAGTAATAGAACCTCACAAGTTTTAGTGGGTACCTGGCTGCTTGGCTGAAAGACTACATTCCCCATCAGCCTCTTCTGGCAAGTAGGTGTGACCTTGAGACTAAGTTCTGGCCAATAGGATGTGAGAGGGAGCATATGCAAAGATCTGGCCACTTCCTTAGAAAAGGAAAATGCTTGCCTTCCTCTCCCTCCTCATCACTCTCCCATAGGCTGTATGTAGCCCTGAGGGTGTGAGCCAGCCCAGGCCATGCTGATGTGGGTAACACTCAGGGGAGAAAGAATAAGATGGGAAAAATCTGGGTGCCTAGATTATCCCACAGATCAGAGCCATCCAATGTCTCTGGCCACCTGCCTACCTCTGGATGGGTGCAGGAGAGGGAAATAAAATTCCATCTTTTTGAGCCATGATATTTTGAGTCTCTTTATTATAACAGCATAGCATATTCCCTGACTAATGTGCCCAAGATACACACTCAGACACACACTCATGCATGCACACACAGATGAATGCACACACACACACACACCAGACTCAAATGTTTCAAAAATAATGCCTCTTCTTACCATATGAAATGTCCCCTATTCTATTCTATCCTGTCCTATCCTCTCATGTTTTACTTTTTAAAAGATAGTTATCACCCATTACACTGACTTCGTGACCCACTGGTATATTATTACCTGCAGGACTAGATAACCTGGAAACAACCCATAACTTTTGTTGAATGGCCCAGAGGCAAAGCACTTTGAGAAAAGAGGTGGAAGGAAGCAACCTACCCTGGCAAGTAGGACAGGTGAAGAAAAATGCAAGGTAACACCAGCAGAGGATCTAAGGTGGACAGGTCTTCACAGGGGATGTCCTGAGGGTGATTGGAGTCAGTGGGGAGATGAAAGCCAGGTGCATCTGGGCTGGGAGGGCTCCATGCAGGTGAGCTCATAACAAGAGAGGCATTGACCTTGAACCCAGTAGCACTGAAGAATGCCAGAGCTTTCAGGTATGCCCCTCTCCAATCTCAAAGCCAAGTCGGCATGTTTTATATGCTCTGGCTTAAGTGTGCAGAGGAGGAGGTACCTGGGAATAACCATCCTCTCCTCTTCTGAGAAATCTGTTCAGACAACCTTTTCTCTGTTTGCCATTTTCTAGTAGTATTTTCATCTTCCTCGGGTCTGCTCCCACCTCCCACCACCACCTCTTTGTTAGCTTTACAGGCAGCAGGCCACATAGAAAGAAAGAACGTGTCCTTGGGGTTTAAATACTGGCTGCATGACCCTGGGGAAGTTATATAACTCTTCTACCCTTGGTTTGCTCGCCTGTAAAATGGGCACAGTGACACCTGTCCAGTGAGGATTGAACTCTAGTGAAAAGAGTCAGATGTTTTCTTGAGCATCTACTAAGTGACACATACAAAAACAGGCACTAGGTTCAAAGAGGGTAAAAGACATGATATATGTAAGGTACTGACGGTTTTTTCGATTGTGATGTTATCTATCACGTGTGCGTCAGTTATCATTATTACTGGATTGTTGGTTCCTTGAAGATTTGGGAATAACAAAATATCAGATAATATCCAAGTTAACACAAAAGCAGAAATCTGAGCACTTTTACAGTAAAAAATAGTCACAGTTGTGTAAAGAATTCAGTGACTGCAAGGGATTCTCACTGATGGTTTTTTTTTTATTATTAATATTTAATTTAAAATAAAAGTACCACAGTACCACTTCCAATGTCTGGTATTATCACATGATATTGAAAGGATATTAAGTACAGACATGATACTTAAAAGAATAAGTTCCCATTATTTGCCAAAATAGAAGAACCATTAAACATAAGACATGCAAGGCTTTTCAGAAAGTGGGTGCTTTCATTTTCACCAAGGAGGAGACCACAACATTTTAGGGAAAGAAAGCAATTGGAACCCTGAGGATTTTGAAATGGGTTTTGGGACCTCAAGATTTGCATTTGAGACTCAGCTTGGGTAGAGCCAGGACAAGTCACCAGGTGCTCCCAGCCTGTTTCCTCCTCTATAGATAAGATTTTCCTGATGGCTGTCTGCTACACAGGGTGGCTGTGAATAACAGGGTTATTTCTATTAAAAACATCTTGGCACCGAGTCATTCTCCAGGAATGGAGCTCTGTGCGGTGGGAAAGCAGATTGAGTGGGCACTGTGTCCGTTTATAGCATTTTCTGCGTAGACAGGCCCCTGTTTTCCCCAAGCCATCTCACCTAAAAGTGGCTTTGCTTTCTGAGGAGAGCAGGCTCAGACCCTGGCAGCTCATGACACCTATTTCCCCATCCTAGATGGATGTCAAGGAAAGCTGAGATGGATCATTGCTCTGGAGGACAATATCTCAGCAAGGGCTCCCTCCCTGTTGTTGAGTGAACACCTCTGCGCACCAGGTACTGCCTCCTGCATGACCTCACCTGATGCGAAGGCATTGAGGTGAGCACCCTCAGCATTCCTTCCTCAGGTGAAGAGGCTGAAGTGTGGAGAGATGAGATATCTTCTCCAGAGTTGTGGAGCTGAGACCGGAATCCATCTGTCCACCACTGGAGGCTCACCTGGCAGCTTCTTCCTTTCCTGCCTCCCCACTCAGATGAGACACAGCTGAGCAGGCAGGTGGCTCCCCAGCTCATGTCTTTGTCAGAAAGTGAGGGTTGCCCTGCTTCTTTATGGAGATGGGTATTTACTAGGTAATTTGTTTAGAATATTCTTTCTCTCCCCTGCTCCCTCTTTAAAAAGAAGACATTTGAGAGCACAGATACTCCAGGAAGAAGGGGGTCTCAAGTTCATCTGTGCACCCTTCTCAGTGTGCAACGAAGGCATCCAGAAATATCATCCAAGACACAGTGAGCAGGTAGCAACGGTGGAGGGAGCATTTTCACCTGCGGAGCAGGCAACAGACAAAACTCCCATCGAGGTCCTGGCAGCCTCAGAGGGGAAGTGTCAATTTCGGCAAGAAAATGCATTCATTTCTACCTATTTGGGTTGATGGATTTGCCCGTTGAAACATATTTGAAAAAAAATTTTTTTTAAAATGACATTTAGTTTATTTAGAGTTAAAATAAACCTCGGTAAATATTTTTGTTCTCTCTTTTTACCCTGCCACAAATAAAATATAATGAGCTCGACATTTAGATAATCCTCTGATTTTTCTCAGTAGACATTTTAGATAAAAGACAAAGAGTTTCTTATTTGGGGGTTCATAAAACATTCTACATTTATGGCTTCATTTTTCTGAAATTCAGATCAAAGCCTGGCTGTGAAATTTTACTGTCCCACTGCTCACGGGTCTGTTGACTTAGTGCATACTTCAAAAATCCCTTCTTCCCTTTAGACCTCCTGACCACCTACTTTTTTTTTTTCTTTAAAGGACATTTGCATTTGATACTATTCAGGGCCTTGGAGTTGTAGATTGACAGAGTGAAGTGGGGTGGGGGGAACTGAAACAACATTTTTTCTGGGCTGTAATTAAAAGAATTAACCATATTCATGGCAAGGCCCTCCCCCCAAATCCCTACTCCCCCCTGATGCATGACACTCTTGTGTCAAATGCAAATGAAACTTCATTCATAGCCTGTAATCTCTGTCCCTAACCCTGTTCACTAGATGCCTTTATGATCTTTGTTTATATTAATCCCAAAAGAACTAAGCTTCATTTCATTTTATTTGCAAGAGAAACCCAGCAGAGAAAAGTTCAGGAGACCCAAATGTTTCCATAATTGCTTTGAGTTCTGAATGTATTTCAGGCTGACAGCTAAGATAAAAAGCCCCTTGCGGTCTGGTGTTCGGCATCATTTTTCAGTGCCCTGTGTGGGAAATTGAGCAGGGCTGTAATGGGGTCTGTTCGGGGAGGTGCAGTTTTGCAGACTGCAGTGCAAGGGGCCCCAGACTGTCCCTTTAAATCATCCCAGCGTTTCAAAGCCTGAGTATAGAGCACTCCTTGGACGAGCAACATGATGTTGGAAATAAATCGGGAGAGAAGCAAATAGGAGGGTGGCCGGCCTCTTGTTTACGTCTGATGTGTTTCTGAAATTGCTCTCATTTTCTTTTTCCGCCCACTTGGATAATTCTTGCTGTCAGTGGTGACGGAAATGAACGGGGGCCAGAATACTACAAGCTATTCCCATGATGACTGCAGCCGAGACCACGGGCCAAGCCACGGACGTATCATGAGAAAAGCTGGGTCTTGCACCATTTCCCTGGCCTCACAGGCTCTTGGGAAGTGGGTTCTTCCTCACTCAGTAACAGAATAGATATGGCCAGATCTGCTCTTTGGCCGGTATCAACTTCCTACCTCTATTTTCTCGATTTAAACAATGGGCTCATTTCGTCTTATCCCTTCTTATAGTTCTAAAAATCTTTGCAAATAATTTTGATAAGGCTGTGAAATACTTGGGAAATTAAGATCCATAGAGTAAGATTAGTCCTGTAGAAAGTTTTTCTCTAAGAACTTAAAAGCTCTGTGAGCAGACATCTAAACTTCTCCAGCTCTCTTGAAAACTCTTCCCAGGTAGAATTTAGTTTGGGGGGAAATTTCAAGAATCACTTAGTTTGGGTGGTGGTTCTCAAACTTTTTGCTCTCAGGACCCCTTTGCAATCTTAAAAATTACTGGAAGTCCCAAAGAGTTTGGTCAATGTGGGTTATGTTTATTAACATTCACTGTATTAGAATTTAAAACCGAGAAACATTTAGAATATTTATTCATTTATTTAAAGACAACAATAATCAACCCATAACCTAAACAAGTCATTTTAAAATGAAACATAACAATATGTCCTTCAAAAGAAATCAGTGGGAAGAGTTGCATTGCTTTACATTTTTGCGAATCTCTTTAATGTCTGGCGTTATCTCTTTAATGTCTGCTTTTGACTTCAATCTGTTGAAATGTTTTGATCGAAATGCAGTGTATGAAGAAAATCAACCACACACAGATATATAGTTAGAGAAAGGAGGAGTATTTTGATAAGCTTTTCCAGATAACTGTAGCTTGTCTTTGATATTACACTAAAATTCAAAAAGGAATGGTTTCTTAAAGGCTAGTTGTAAAGCAGAATATGAAATTGTATTAGTGAACTTTTCATATTCTGTTAACATTAAAATCCATTGGCTTTTCCGCACTTCAAATGGATCTTGGACCCGTGGATGATTTTATAAAATTGCACACTGGTCACTTGGGAAATATTGGCTCAAATATTCCAAATGTTGACACACTTGATTATACAATATTTTTAAACTTACATTCATTAATATCTTCACCCATATCATTAGAAAAGCTTTAAGAATTAGGCAGCTGCCAAGTTTGCAGTGGTGAGTACAAAAAAATGGCTTGTTTAGCTCACAACTCAGACAACTGTACGTGTGCTTTTCCTTAGTCAACTGTTATATTTCTGTGCATAGCAGAAGTGTTTTATGTTACTTTCCATTTCATCACATAGAGTATTAAAAAGGTATGTATATGAGGGTTGAGCTTTAACAAAATTAATAATTTCACTCTTTATCTGAGACATTCTTAAATGAAACTGACTTTTAAAGTTTTTATTGTGAGTTCATGGGAGGGAAGAATACACTAACTATATAGTTCAATTGGTGTCATTACCTTGATTTACCATAAGGTCCCAGCAGTTTTACTTCCTGCTGCATTTGAATCATCAGTCCAAAGATAAACATTAAAAAAGGCAAATAATGTCTTTGTATTATCACGAGCATCATTTTGATCTCTCAGAGTGTGTCAGTGGTTCACACTTTTAGAAACACTGTCTAGATAGAGTATAACTCATTTGGTTGCTCATTATAAATATGCTTGCCTTCCCAACTGACAGACACATAGTATGCACTGCATAACTTTGAGTGGGTATGGTGCCAAACATGTGAGATTCATTCTATTCCACAAGATTTACTGAGCACCCACTATGTCTCAGGCACTGTTCTAAGCACTTGGGAAACAGATAGACAAAAGAGACATTCTGAGACAGAGATGTGGTTTAGGTTCTGGTTCTTTCTCTTAGCTACTGAGGATTCATAAGAAGGGAAATTATGGAGTAATGGAGCTGGCATTTTCTGAGCTCTTCCTGTGTGCCATGTATGCTGCTGGGCATCTTTGGTTACTTATTAATATACCTCTCCATTCACCTTTCCACCTGCTCATTTAGCACATGCGTATTGAGCACCTACTATGTGTGGGCAAGGGCTGCGATGCTGCAGTCAACCAGTAGGCACAGTCCTCGTCTCAGGTGCCCCCAGTCCAGGAAAGGAGCTGGGCATCCATCACATAATTGCCCCTCTCAGTGTGAGGGCGTGAGCTGTGGTTAGATACATGTGAGAAACGGAAGGAAGTTGTGAGACTTACAAAAGGGAGATTACTGAGGGCAGAGACAGCTTCTCTTAGAAAGCTGCCTTTAAATTGAGAAATGAAGAGTGCAGAATTGGCCAGGTGAAGCACATTCTAGACTGAGGTAGGAAGCAGCTGGAGTGGTTGAGGAGTCAGGATGGGCATTAGGGGGCAGCCCACTTTGTGCCTTGTAGGCGGTGGTGTGTGTTTCACTTCTGCCTAGGAAGGACTGAGAGCCATTGGGAGGTTCTGCATGGAGACCTCATCCCATCTGCGGTCACTTCTGCTGCTGGGTGGAGAACAACAGACCGAGGAGGTAAGAGAGAGGTGGGTTGGGAGAAAGGGTATGCGCTGGACAATAGATTAGGAGGTTGCTGTTTAATCCAAGGGGTGGGAAGTGGTTTGGGCCAGGGTTGTGGCAGCCAAAGGAAAGAGAGCCGGCATCTTATCCAGAGAGGCATGGGGTTCCATCAACCTCACTGGCACCGTGTGAGGGAAGCTTCCTCATACCCATCTTGCAACAACAGTGAGTTCACATTCAGGGAGTTTTGGTGATTTTCCTAAGTGCTCCCAGGTAATATCTGGTGGAACTTGAGCTAGCCCTTCATAGCTATGTCTTACTGGGCACCCTTAGGTGCCATTCTAAGCAGTTGGTAGGTATCATCCCAACACTGGGTGCTGTTTTTAAAATCCCCATTTTACAGATGAGAAAACTGAGACCCGGAGGGAAAGTAACGTCCCCTGAACATCTAAATTGAATTTGTGCCTGTTCGTAGTGGGTGTTCAACGATGTTCATGGATGGAATGGTTGAGTTCGTGTCATTCTTATTTCCGGCCAAGTGCACCAACTCCTGGTGTTCTAAATACCTTATTCTCATGGTCTTTGAGGCAGGGATACACCTGGAACACTGGTTGTTTTCTCGCCTCTCTGTGAATGCTGGTTAGTATTAAACCCACCCTGTCTACACTACATGCCACATCTCCTAGCTACAAGCCATGCAGAAGACACTACCCAGAAGTCCTGCTGTCGTCTAATCCACCAAAAGGAAAAACCGTTTTTCTACAGCAAAGTCGCAGAGTGGATCGAAACCACTTCAGACAGCAGGCTCCATAGACGCGGTGCCTAAGAAAAGGGTCAGTTCCTTACTTGGCTTCCTGAAGACTTTATTTGGAAATGTGATTTTATTAATTCGTTTGCATATATTTATTAAGCTTCTACCATATTTTCAGTGCCAGGAGTTATTTTGGAGAAGTTTAAGTCCCTGGTCCTTGAGCACTCTTGAATTTGCTGTGAATTTCTTTAATCAAAGTGTCTTTGCTGTTAGGGTTTCCTTAGATTACAAAAGAAAGCCAGAGAGCTGAGCCGATTCATTATCATGAATATTTCACCCTAAACCTGCTTTCTATCAAGTCATCTGTGTTTCTTAATCTACAAAAATACGTATGTTAATACTTCTCTTTTTCAGAGGGTGTTTGTGAACTTTCAAGGGACAAAAAAGAACTTGGAAAAATGAATAGCAATTTCAGGAATTTCCAGAGTAAATGAGGCTTTGAGCAGAGCCTATGATCAGTGTGCATAATTCATTAAAAACAAATCACTCTGCAAAATTGGGTAAACCAACATCCTAAAACTGTCTCTGAGTGCCATGTGGCAGCCATTTAATCCATGGCTGTTGCTAATGAAGCTCTTTATATAAATTTGAGAGTAAACAGATTTGGACAACTTTATTTGCTGGGAAAGCGGCAGCAAGTATCCTTGCCCAGATCACACAGGCCTTTAAAATGTGGTTTGGAGAAAATTATTCTTCTAAAGATGTGTGCGTGTGTGCATGTGCATGTGTGTGTTTGTGTGTGTGTGTGTGTTCATGTGTTCATATGTGTGCGTACATAATGTAGAATTATTTTGCATTATTACAAAGCTATGGAGACACGAACTCAATGTTTTAAATAATTAATCTAGTTCAAATAGGGGACAAATGGAGAAAACAAGAATAATCATCGTTGTCATGTACTGAGCTTGTCTATGAGCAGATGATAACAGTGGGCACTTTTCTGTGCCTTTTTCCTTATCACCTTCACAGCAACCATGGGAGGTACCAGCCAAAGGCTGACAGGGGTGAAGGCATTCCACTTTCCACACATTCTGCGTCTTCGAAGGAGCAGACAGAGGATGTACTCTCAGGTTTTTGAGTCCAAAGTACGTGCTCTTTCTTATTCACCACACTTTATTCATTGATCTGGAAGAGATTTTGGAAGGAAATGAAGGTGAGAATGCATCCCTCTTCTACCAATTTGAGTATAAATTGTCAGGCAATCGAGAAAAGAGTAATTTGAGATTCATATGTTCTAGATTGGATGTTCACAATGCTCACGGTCACCCCCAAATGTCTGGACTCTCATTTCAGCTTTTGTTAGATAGGCCTGGTGTTTTGAATTTCTTGTCGTTCCTTGTTTTTTTGTTTTTTGTTTTTTAAATCTGTTTGTTTTGTTTTATTGAAAAATTATCCTAATAGGAGACAATCAATTTAAGTTTAGAATTCTGCCTGAGAATATTCTGATTCACATAGTTCTGCACGAACAAAAACCACAATCGCTTTATCTGTACAACGGTTCACATCTGGCATTGGATAGAATACTGTAATGATTTCATGACTGACGTGAAAATGTTATCTCGTCTTAGATATTTAGGATGCTAGATTCTCCCAAGCTCTGTTAAAAGCAGTAAGAACAGCAACAACTAAATTTCACCATAAAGCAGGTTTCTAAGTCTACAAATTAGCCATATGGAGTTTGAGAAGTCATCCTGAGTCAAGTGTTTTCAGAGACAAAGAGAAGGATTTGTGTAGGTTGATGGTTATGTACAGTTCAGGATAGCTCTTAGAAAAGTTTTTCCAACTTTTTTTGCAACCTGGGATCTTGTTATTCCTTTGTTGATTTAGCTGTTTTTATGTCACTGGATATTGAAAGTGGTCATTTTTTGGCAGCCCCTCTCAGTTCTCCCATTATGAAAGCTAATTTCAGATACTAAGGAGTCTTCTCTTAAGTAGCGATCCATACTCAGCTGATGGAGAAATTGTTGGTAAGGGTGAGCCACATCAACCCAGGATTCAGTATTCTCTCCCTGTGGTCTGGATTTTTATAGAAACCTTTGACTCTTCTGATGTGTTTCTACCTTATTTACTTGGGGAAAAAGTACAGAATACATGAATATTCTAAACTGTTTCCAGAACGATTACATTTGTTGGCGAATGATCTGTTCACATTTCTACCACATGGGGTGCCATCTGGTCCCCTGCCATGGCCTTTTTGGGAGAAATTGAGAAAGGAACTCATAGACCATGTACATTTTAACACAAAGAATTTGACTGCAACAAGAAAAGGGTCCAGGACCTCCTGACCTTCCGTGTTTGCCTCTTTATTTTTTTTGAACCGTATTGGAGTCTGCCCAGCCTCATTTCTGTTCTCTGGTGCTGAGGGCTGGTTGGTGTTGGCCCTGGTCAGAAAGGGAACAGAAAAATCCTGAGGGAAAGTACAGGATGTGACAGAAAAATGAACTGGTGAATCAGGGTGGGCTGGTCTCCATTGTGTCAAAAGTGCAAGAGCTCTAGAAGGTTGTGGGCAGGAAATGGGATTGCTGAGTCAGTGGAGGAGACCTTGCTGCATGAGTCAGGACCCAGGAACAGACACACCTTGGGGCACAGATGTAGATGAAACCTCAGAGAAGGTTATAGCACAGTTAATAAAAAAGAACTAGCAAGCTCGTTGAGTATCATGATGTCAGAAACTCCCAAACCTCAATGTGTTTTAGAAAAGGATATCTTGAGATGCAGTCTCTGGTAGGCTCCCTAGAAACAGATCCTGGCCAAGGATGTGTGTCAAAGGGGTTTATCAGGAAAGTTTTCAGAAAAGACAGGTGGAGGAGCAAGGATGTGGGAGTAAGACGGAAGGAAGCCAGGCAAGGGTGAGGCTTCAAGCAAAGTCTCAGACACCAGCGTAGGCTGTTGAGCAGCCAGCGCGCACACAACAGGTCAAGAGGTTGGAGGTCACGTGGGAGATGCACTCAGACTGACTCACACTGGATCAAAGTGCAGACTGTGTGCTTCCCAAATCTGTGTTCAGTGACGACCAGAGATTTAGCTTGAAATTAGCCATATGGGAGTATAGCAGGTCCTTGAATAGCATTTCATTCATTGTTATTTCATTATAACGTTGAAGGGATGCATGTAGAAACTTAATTCTTGTTTATATCAATTAGCTTATGGTAAAACTGGTTTTATTATATATTGTTTCGCTTAAAGTTAAAGAACCTATTGATGAAATTAAGTGAGGACTTACTGTATTTACACAATAGAAATTGGCAAACACTGTAATTGAAGACTTTTTTTTTTCTTCAGAGATCCTATTGTTAAACATTGACCAGCCTGGGTGGACCCCTGACATTGTCTGGTATAGATGCACACAGCAAAATTTGCTGATTATTTCTTATGTGCCAGGTACTGTTCTAAGCATTTTTTGCACACTTAGCTCATTTAATCCTCACAATGATATTGTGGAGAGAAAACTATTGATCATCCACATTTAAGAATGAGACAGAGGCACCACTGAGAGGGCAGATGATTTGTTAAGAATATGTCAGACAGGTGGCAGAGCCACAGTGAAGCCCCAGAGTCTGTGTTCTTAAATATACAATATTCAACAATAAAATACACAGGCTTATACCTCATAGAAAATACTATTCCTCACGAGAAAGTAAACATGACGAGAAAGATCATTCAGTGCAGCATGACTTGTCATTGCAAAATATTGGAAGTTATCAAAATGCCTACACCTAGGAGATCTGGTTGCATAAACTCTGTTACATCCACACAATCAGAGCTGTAACAAGGAAGGAGAAAGTTTGATAGGAACTGATATGGTATGATATCCAAAATACAATAGTAAGCAAAAGAATTCCAAAAACCTAAATGTAAAACAGAACATATAACATGACAGATTTTGCATCTAATATATATATTTCATATATATTTCTTATACACACATAGAAACACACACATGCACATGTATGTATGTATGTATGTATGTATGTATTTATGCATGTATATTTATAAATAAACTATTTCCCCCAAAAATAAACACAGGAAGGATAAACCAGAAATAATTAAGGAGACTGATTACCTATAAGGAGTAGAAATGAGTGACGGGATAATGGAGAAAGTGAATCTCCCAAGTGTACATTTTTTGAATAGTTTTGATTTTTGGAACTAAGCGAAGGTTAATATTTTACCTATTTAAAGTTTAAATCTATAAGAATGAGGAAACGTCTGCAGGGATGTGTGTGCATCCTAGCATGGGCATCTTTCTGCAATGGCGGTCTTTGGCACAGGGGATTTTCACATTTTACTTACACAGGTGCCTGTGGTTTGTTCACCTCAGAAAGAGGCCCCTCCACAAAGGCTGTGACAGGCGCCCTGGCTTCTGAGGGTGTGAGTGCTGTGGTAGAGGTCAGCCATGAGCCTCGGGGATCACCGTGTGCCAAAAAAAAGTTCCCAACGCTCAGATTTGAGGGTGCTTGGAAACAACAGGAAACCATCCAGGAATGGCAGCATCAAGAGATGACACCCTCCCAGTTGCAGAGACAGCTCTTAGGAGACCCCAGCAGCTACATTCCTCTGGCAAAGAGCTTTGTCATGACACCAGAAACATGGGTCAAGAGGCCAGGACGATAGGCTCTAGGTAAAGACCTTGGGATTCAGTTTTTACTCACTCCTTTATTCAATCCGCGTGTGTTATCTCCCATTCTGTGCCAGATCCTTTCTCGTGAGGCTGAAGACTAGCTGGAGACAGGGCCAAGCAAGACAGCAGATAAGAGAATGTGAAATTAGACTGAACTTCCCTTCTCAGTCTCAACAGCCCAACCAGGCCGTGGATTTCATGAGAACAGCCTCTCTCTTGAGGTTTGTGCTAGTTCCTTTTTCCAACTGGGCTGGGAATACCATCAACCAGCTGTGCTGGTGTGGTCCAGGGTGTCTACATCTTCCCTGACAGCCACTGAAAATCATGGAAGTCCATACACAGGGAGGACATTTTAGGAAGCTGCAGTTATATGGAACAGGAGCTCCATATTTAGGGAGAAGGGTAGCATTGCTTGCTTTTTTGGCTCATTCTTGGGACTGGTTTTGATTTCATGTCCCTGTATGCACAAGGTAAGAGTCACCTTTTCATCTGATGTAGAAGAAAGAGCATCAATTAGTGCAGACAAAAGCCCTACATCCTAGTCTTGATTTCTTTTCTTCCAAGCTGTGTGACCTTGGACAGATCACTTTTCTCCTCTGAACCCAAGATGATAAAATGGAAATATTAACAATCACCTGCATTTGGGGCTAGACAAGACTGCTCTTTGAGAACACTTAATTACTTCTCTGACAAACAGCAGCACTGGGAATCAAACCCAGGTTTGTCTATTTAAAGCCCAGAGCCTTTCCTCCCAACATGCAGAAGCCAGGGAAGTAAATGGTTACAGGTGCAGGTTTCCCTTCACTCCATCCTTTTACTGAGCAAATGACTCAATCTCTTTGTTTTCAAGCCCTCTTATCTGTAAAAATGGGCTAGTAACAGCCCTACTTCATGAGGCTGATGAAGGATTAAATGTGTTGAACTGTTAGAACAGTGCAACGAATGTTAGTTCTTCTGGTCATGGTGCTTCCAGATGCACAGTACTTCCTATCACACACGTGCATGCTGAATTCTTTCCTCTATCGGCCCAAGGTCTAGATCAAGCATAGTAAGCTCAGAGCACTCAACCACCACTCTCACCACCAACATTCATGGCAGACATGGCCATTCGCTTGCCGCACTCCTCCACTGGTAGAGTCTCTGAAACCTTGGGAAGGCCTGACTCGTTGATGGCAGCTGACGTGAGATGGAACCTCTCTGCCCTTCTCTTGTGAAGGTGTGCATGGGCCTTCGATCCAGTGTGGGATGAGCTGCTTTTCATGGAAACTGGGGCCACCACTGCAATCTGGGAGATATTCAGTCACGTTTCACGGGTTCAAAAGGAATCACCTCCCTTAAGGGCCTCTCACAAATAATGGAGAAACTTTTTTTTTTTGCCATGAAAAAATGGGGAAAAAGTCAGATAATTGTTCCTGTTTTCTGGGGTCAGGAAGAGTCCTCTTGAGGGAAGGTGGGGGTGTCGGCATACCATCAACAATATGATTTACTGATGAATCCGCATTGTGCAGAGGAGGCTGTGAGAGGCCACACCCGTGGTTACACAGCTGGCGAGTGGAGGGGCCAGGCGGGACTGGCGGACACATGCCCCGTGCCCGCTGGCCTCCCTTACCCCAGCAGGGCAGCTGGAGCTCTTCTCGTCTCCCCCTTAGAGCTGTTTAGAGGCTGTAAACCCGCTAATCCCCGACCATGTGTCATTCCCTGCCAGTTAATGGGCCTCACTTCAGAGCTCAAGGCTGAGAGGGCTGGCTCTCCCTCTGCATGCACTTAGTGTCTAGATTCTGATTTACTGGGACAAGCCCAGCGCATCTCCTTTGGTGCCTCGATAACCTGAGCCCCAGTAAAAGGTGCTGGAGGCAAAAACGGCCTCCTCAGAACACATTTCTAAACAGAAGGAGAAAGGAAATTGCTTTTGTCTCCTCCTGCGCAGACCATCAGGAAAGAACTGGTCCCTGCTCATCAGCCCAGCACCTGTGACATCATTAACCTTTGCAGGATAAACCTGGAATTCGAAACCCAAGACATAGCTGGGGAGAGGCACCCGCCTGCTGGGCAGATGGTGCTGATGGGAAAACAATTTGGGCCTCTTTAAGTTAAGCACGTGGCTTACCTTTGCGTCTTAACTTAAATTTCCACAGAATGTTCAAGATAGAAATCAGGTTCACCCCCAAAAGAAGTCTGATTTACTATGATCATGGCGGGCAGACACTGGAGACTCAAACCGAGTGGCCATGTCTGTGTTTCGCATCTCGTCTACATGCAAACCCACATCGTCTGCTGTGTTAGGAGACGGCTATGATTAAAATAACAGCGTTGGACTCACTCGGGTTTGGGTTTCAATCCCAGCTATAACTTGGGCGAGTGACATTATTCTCTGAGACTCAATTTCCTCATCCGAGAAATGGGCAACCTCACGCCGCAATTCACTCAATCATCTCAGTAAGAATCTTCTGAGAGTTTCCATCAGAGGCATCTGATGTGAATAGGGACCATCTCCAGCAAATCAGGGCTGTTTTAGGGATTAGCACCCAGAAAGTGCTCCACAAATGTCAACTCTGGTTATGTACTTCTGCTCTCAATTCCAGGTCCTTTTGGACACCTACTCAGAGCTGTAAAGTCTTTTTCTGTGGCAAGTGGCACGAAGAGGGAGGATTATTATTATTTCTGAAAACAAAGGTCCGTCGACCCTGGAATGTAGGAGTACCCCATTTTGTTTCTAGGCATGATGTGGATGCTCTCTTTGGATGACGTCGGAGGGGACCTAACTGTTCTCAAAGGCATCCAGGTGGCATCTGCGTGCGCGCACGCATAGCTCTACTCACCGCCGCCGGTGGCCGGCGGGGCTTCAGGACTCCCGTGAACCAGTTGTCTTCCTTCAGACTTGTTCCTGAAGCTTTCCCCATCACCATCTTTAAAACCACCCGTCCTTTTCAGGAAAAAAATAAAATAAAATAAAAAAATGCAGTTGTCTGACATTCCAAGAAACCCCAGAAGGAGGAATGCAGAAAATCAAATGTGCTGGTCCCCATCCAGAGGGGACTCCAGGGAGATAAATGATTTCACATGCTAATGGTCGGCCCTCCACGCTGACATTTTCTTACAATGTACTTAAGTCCGGTTTGTTTTGCTTTCTGTCTCCACAACAATTACAGAGATTTATTTTTTATTGCTCCAGTTAACTGCCAGGACCACACTTCCTTTTTCTTTTTAAAGGAACAGCCATACTGAATGAAAGGGCCTAGGAATTGAGCATTTTCAATCTCAAAAATGAAAATAAACAGGCTGTGCTCTTCTTGCTTTCCCCTGCAGTGATGCCAGAGGGGCTTTTGGCTCTTTTCCCCCTGGACAGATGGGCTCACCCAGCAGCTGGGCCGCAGTCCCCAAGCGAGGAGGGTTGTTAAAATTGTCCTTCCCAGGGGCTCCCCCGGGAGTCAGCAGATCTTGTCTATTTTCTCTCTTAGAAACAAGGTCCTTTAAAACTGGGGTTTTCACTCTTCTGTTCCATGTTGTGCTCTCCGTGCCTGTACATAGTAGGCACTCAATGAACATTTTAGGAATAAATGAATATGAGGTTCTTTAAAGTTGGATTCCACATAGCTCTCAGCCTCATCTTGATTTTCACCATCTCATGTTCTGCTTGTACTGGTTGCTTGCTATTCTGGAAACACACAGCTCTCTTGCAAGCCTCTGTGCCTGGTGAACTCCTATTTATCCTTCAAAATCCATGTCCTTTGCAAAGTATTCTCTAATTCTCTCATCCCAGGCTATTTGTTTCTCCTCCTCTAATGAATCCCTAAAGCACTTTGTACTTCCTTTTTATTGGAGAACTTATCTTATTGTTTAGATTTCTTTTAAAAATACATCTCTTTTTCTAATCAGACTTTTAAGGTCTACCTTGCTTTTAGTCTCCTGTACCATCTAGCAGACTCTTTGACACATGATAGATTGTCAGGTGCAGTGAATCAATGAATACAAGAATAAGGGTGGGGACCTTGTCTTATTTGACTCTGGATCATTAAACACAGTTTCTGGCACATAGTAGGTATTCAGGAAAGCCTCTTATCTTCAGGGAAGGGATTTCTATGTGTTTCATTCACTGCCGTGGTCCCAGGACTCAGAGCAGCATCTGGCTCATAGTAGGAACTTAGTAAATACCCGATGAGTGAATAAATAGTGGGAGCCTGGGTCTGGGAGTGGCTTGTGGCTCCAGAAGGAGAGAGTTTCCACTCGCTCTGAGGTTCCTCCCTCTAGCCTCACACACGCATGTCTTCATGAATCAGAATGTGTTTGACATGGACAGAGAGAGGTGGTCAAAAGGGCATGAATCATCTCATCCCTTGGCTTTTCCCAGACGATGTAGTTCAAAATGCCTTCTGTTCAGGAGGGGCGCTGGGCTGGTTTTATAGACTGCTGTGGACTGAGGCGGGTCTGCAAATTGAGGGCTGTGGGTTGCTGTCTTCCAGTCAGGAGTCACGGCCTGGCAGCCCTCTGCAAGAAGAGAGCTCCATCCTCTCTTGGCGAGGTGCCCAAGGTCTGCACGAGCCCCAGTCCCGGGCTGTGTGGGGCTGGGCTACCCACTGGGACGGTGCACTGAGGCTTCCCAAGTGTGGCTCTGCAGCTTCTGCCGGCGCTCATGGTCCAGACAGAGGCTCTGCCAGGATGGCACAGGCTGAGGTGTCCCTGCACACTCTCTGGGTGCACATGTCTGGCTAAAGGAGAATCGAACCGAGCTCTTCATGACGTCTCTGGAGAGATTGGCTTGGAGCATCTGGCTTCATGCTGGGAATACCTGCCTTTGGACCATGTGTGGGCCATCATCCTGGCTTCCACAGTCAGCTGTATGTCTGTCCATCACTGAGCCAGGAGGGTTTCCTCCAAACAGGACCTTTGGCCACTGCCAAAGGTCTGGGAACTGGGGAACTGGAGCAGGGGGTTGGGAAATGTTCACTTTGGAGGCACTTGATCCAATGTGGCCACTTAGCTAAGGTTGCCAGATTTGAAGTAAAATCAAAAGCAAGACAAAAAAACAGGATGCCTAGTTAGATTTGAATATCAGATAAAGAACAAATAACCTTTTAGTATAAGTATGTCCTGTGTGTAATATTTGGGCAGCAGCCATAGGTAACTGATACAGCGACTATGTGCCTGAATAATATTTAGAGATTTTTGTTACTAAAGGCAAAGGAGGAGTGAATTTTGCTGGCCAGCTGTGATTAGTGCCACACCCACCTTATGAGACTTTGCGGGATTAGGGCCTGCCTCCCACTAGCAGTGCTGACAAATCCAGACACCTGCTTTTATAGTTTCCATCGCAGGCTCTGGGAATGAAAGGCAGTCACTCCTGATGTTAAATCTGAAGCTGGAAGCTGATAGAAGCAGGCCCCTGGGGGTGAGGGTCCGCTTTGATGGTGGTACATCCCTGACCGACCCTCGGACAGAGTTCAGCACAGCAAACGCTATTATCTCTCCTTTGAGGTTCAGTGTCACCTCCTCTCTGAAGCTCTCTGGCTTGGTGTCCTGGAGCCACTATAACAAAGCACCTACCAGGAGCTTAAACAACAGCATCTCACAGCTCTGGGGGCCAAAAGTCCCAAACCAAGGTGTCAGCAGGATGGGTTTCTTCTGAGGTAGTGAGAGAAAATCTGTTTCAGGCCTCTCCTCCAGCTTCTGGTGGCTGCTGGCTGTCCTTGGCGTCCCTTGGCTTGTAGATGCATCACTCTGACCTCTGCCTTCATTGTCACATTATTTTCCCTTTATGCCTGCTTGTCTCTGTGTCCAAATGCCCCCTTTTGATTAGGGCATCCGCCATGTTGGATTAAGGCCCACCCTAATGACCTCATCTTAACAAATTATATTTTCGACAACCCTATTTCCAAATATGGTAATGTTCCAAGGTACCAAGCTATTAGAACTTCAACATATAAATTTGGGGTAGAGGGACACACAATTCAACCCACAACACCCTCCCTGACATGTACACACTTCCAGCCATCACAGCCGTCGTTGGCGGCACCGTCCTCTGAGTTTTCTGAGCATTTTCTCTGTTCCTCGTTCTCCACCTTCGCTACAAATGTGAACGCCATGGAAACAGGGAGCTTGGTCTCATTCGTACACTGCAGTGTCCCCAGCGCCCCTCACATTGTGCGCATAGTAGGGGCCCAGGAAATGTTCGCTGAGCGAACGAGGGACCCGACTCCCCATGTCCAGGGCAGCAGCGTGGCCGTCTGTCAGGCCAGGGCAAACACCCACTAAATGCCTGGGAAATGGAATCACTCTTTGCTCCAGCGTCGAAGTTTCCTGTGACTCAGTAAATCACGTTAACTAATGAAGGAATAATGATCCCAGAGGAACAGACATTTCAACTATGCAGATTATTCTGAGTTTTTTAAAAAAGTGCCTCTTCAAAGAAATCAGTCCCCGAGGGCCCTTGGCTATCCATAAAGACTGACTTTCCACTCCCTTAAGTAGCTCCTTTTGGCCTTGAGACAAGATTCAGTTGATGGGTTTCAATAAATAATGCTTTCGTGTTGCAAAAGTAAAATTTTGAAAATTTACAGAACTAGAAGGAATTAAGAAAAAATAATTCATCAGCCACAGACAACCAGATTGTTAATGTGCCATTGTATTTCTTTCTGGTCTTTTTTTCTCTATGTCTATTTTTATGTGATAATAAACAAATTTAAGTGCAATCAAACAAAAATCCGTCTTGAAAATATTCTCCAGTTTCCATGCAATTAAAAAAAAAAAAAACTCAGACGTGCTAGTTGGGTGAGAGTGGGAGTCTGGATGGGGCTGGGGGACGAGGGGACAGAGGACCTTAGAGCCTAGGTCTGGGGCAGGAGGGACGAGGGAGCAGCTGGTCTCCCGCAAGATTGTTCCCGGAATCCCAGGACTTGAACGCCCACGTGGATGGCACGATTGAGAGGGATGCGAAACGAGGACACACTCACCGCCATGAAGCCATTTCCTGGCCTGGGCACCCAGTTCATCTGCAGCTTACACTTTTCCAATTACCAGGCCCTCCTGGAGCATGGGCGGGAAAGTGTGGCCGCTTCCCACCGAGGAGCCGGCTCCAAGTCGGCTGGGATCCGGGATGAACCATTGGTATTTTGGAGGGGAAATGATACATCCCAACGCTGAAAGCAGTGGGGCTGATTCGGGCTTTGTGGTGGCCGCTGATGTCATTTCAGAGAAAGAGCTAAAAAGCTGTTTTGTTTCTCAGACCTTGTCTCTGAAATTGTCTTCTTTAAAAAAAAAAAATCTGATTTTATCCGAAAGCGGACATTCCAAACCCCAAACCTCTAATCCAGGCTTGCTTGGAGGCCCCTGGCCCAGTCCAGTGCTGGCGCCGGGCGCGGGTTGCCGGCGGGGAACCGCGGAGGTCGTCCAGTTCAGTCTGCCGCAGAGCTCGCCGGCGCGGGGTGAGTGGTCCAACAAGACCCTCATTTGCTGCTGGCCTGTTGGGGGCCTGGGAGTGGGGAGAGAGTGGGGAAGCCAGAGAGGGGCCTGGCAAGAGGTGTTTGTTGGGGGGCATTTGTCTTTTAGAAGGCAGCCATCACTATCCAAAAGTGCCACAAGAGTGCCTTCCAAAATTCTATCTTCCGAGTGTGTGGGGGAGGTTCACCCTTGGCTGACACCATGGGAACGTTGCAAGTGCTGTCGTCTGGGCTGGCACTCACAAGCCAGCTAAACAAGAGAATGGGAGGGAAGGGATGCAAGGAGAGCCCGCCTTCATGGCTGGTGGGGCACAAAGGGTTAACGACAGACCAACGCTCAGCCTGGAAGCCCCTTCCTTGGATCCTCCCCTGGTCCACACAGTCTGCCATGCAGAAAAGGACCCACATTGCCCCTTTAAACACATTTCTGTTGTCCTTCAAGTCCCGGAATAGTGACATTGCTGTCTGGTGGTTGGGTGGAGTGTGGTTGGCCACTAACTGCTAGGTTAAAATAATGCTGGGGTGTCAGTTATTGGGGCCCTACTATGTGGGAAAGTTCAGTGCTAGGGGCTTTCTATGTGCTATCTCAGTTAATCCTCACCTCAACTTGTGGGATGATCCATTTTACAGGTGGAGCAACTGAGGCTTAGAGAGGTGACAGTTACCCGGCTGAAAGCAGCAGAGCTAGAGTTCAAGCCTGGAGCTGATGGACTTACCTTCGCTCTTTCACCACACCGCCTTTAAGTAAAAACAGATTGAGTGTGCCTCCCCAAAGAGATATGTCCACATTCTAACCCCTGGTACT
Organism: Eidolon dupreanum; assembly: GCA_028627145.1. Classification (NCBI taxonomy): domain Eukaryota; kingdom Metazoa; phylum Chordata; class Mammalia; order Chiroptera; family Pteropodidae; genus Eidolon; species Eidolon dupreanum. Next base: position 105,112,278 of record CM053508.1, on the reverse strand, counting down.
GGTGAGTGGGACCTTATTTGGACAAAGTGTCTTTGCAGATGTAACTAAGAATCTCAAGATGACATCATCCTGAATTTGAAGTGGGCCCTAAATCCAATGACAAGTGTCCTTATAAGAAGCAGAAAAGGAGGTGACATAGATAAAGGGAAGAACGACAGGAAGGAAATTATTCCAGGTGGTAAACCAGATGGAGTACAATGAAGCCTGATAGAAAGCTGGAGTGAGATGGGGGCGGGGGGATGGTGACAGATGTGGGTGGATCCAGCACTGGGCACTGTACAGCGGGCACGACACTGATGCTTTACTAGCTGTTTCCTTTGGTTCTCACAGGAATGCTCAGAGGTCTGCGTTACGATTTTCATTTAACTGATGGAAACCCTGAGGCTCAGAGAAATTCAGTAGCTCCGACAAGGGTGTGGGCTCTGTGCCAGTTTCCTCTAGCCTGGTAACAAACCACACCCTCCTCAAACAGTAATATAATGCAACAGTGGTCATTTATTTTGTTCCCAAATCTTTGGGTTGACTGGACTCGGCTAGCAGTTCTCACTTAGAGTCGTCTCTCATGCAGTTGCCTTTTGTTGGGGGCCGATCTGGGTTGTCTCGAAGATTCTTTACCCATAAGTCTGGTGCCTGGGCTGGGAAGGCAAAACAGCGTGGGGCTAGACCTGCTGGGCCTGTCTCTCTTTCTGTGTTTCTCTCCTTTCTCTGTCTCTTTCTTCTCTCTCTCCGCTTCACCCTCCGCCCGTCTCTGTCTACACATTGACTGTAAGATGACTGGACATTTGGACATCTTATGTGTCAGTCAAAGGCTGCCAGAGCGCGGGTCCCAAGAGGAGGTTGCTTGACCTTTCCTAATGCACCTCCCCAGTGACACAGGGCCCAGTCTGCAGACGATTCAGGATTCAGCCACAAAGGCTTGTACGAGGGGGTGGAGGTTAGACTCCCCCTTCGGTGGAAGATGTGGTGGCAGGTTTTAAGTTTTCCACTGACTTCATGGCCAGTCCCAGCTCCTCTGCACTCTCCAGTGCTGGCTCCTCCAGACTCCTTCTTCTTCCTCTCACTTCTCCCTCTTCTGCTCTCCAGTCTCCGGCGAGGATTTTCTTGAAGCAGCTGCCCTGAGGATGCCAGTGAGGGTGTCCCTCCCAGGGAGCAGGGCCAGCTGGTTTGGCTTCAGAGGCCACCGCTCCACACCCATGTCTGCTCTTCCTCCGCCAGTCCTGCCCGGCCAAGTGAACACAACAGCATCCCAGGGAAAGGAGGGTTTGGGCAAATACCCGTGATCCATGTTCTTCCTGAGACACAGCCACAGAGCTGTCAAACTTCCTGAAGCAATGCTTGTTATAACTAAAGTGTATTTTGGGTGTTGGAAATGTAAACTTCAGTGCTTGACCAGGTGTAACCATGGACTTGTCCATAATGGATAAAATGCACAGTCTGTGGATTTCTACCACAGGTTTATATTTTTAACATTTACAACCAATAAATGTTGGCTCCAACATCAACATAAGAAAAGGAAGACCATAAATCCTTCCTTTCCAGTAGTAAAGTGAAAGGAGTTCCAGACCATAACGCTTGCTGTCAAACTTTAATAGCAATTGCTATTGTACACCTATTATACCTCAATAAAGCTCTTTATAAAAAGGAAGATTCTGAACAAAGAAATATTGCCCTTTAGAGAGTTTTCCTTTTTTAACAGGAAAGCACATTAAAAATAAAATCAAATCTAGACAGAGATTTCTAACCTCTGGTTCCTGGATCCTGAAGCAGCCTGTGGTTGGCAGAGATGGCCTCTCATGCCCATGTGTCTTTCCACGATATGACTTGTCTTTCTGTCTACTGAGAGGTGGGATCCGTGTCCCTTTCCCTTGAATCCAGTGGCCTTGTGACCATTAAAAAATAGAGTGGAGGTAGTGCTGCATCACGTCTAAGGCCTGGTCATAGTATGCTATGAGGCTTCCCCCTGGTTCTCTTGAAACTCTTGCTCTGAAAGAAACCAGCCACCAAATAAGAAGTCTGGCTACCCTGAGATCATTATGCTGGAGAGGCCATGTGTGGGAATTCTGGGCAATAGCTGCAGTTGAAGTCATAGCCAAAAGCCAGCATCAAAAACCAGCCATGTAAATGAAAGGCCTTGGACGTCCAACCAAGTCAAGCCTTCAGCTGCCTGCAGCCCACACTGACACCTGACAGCACCCTCATGAGAGACCACAAGTGATAATTGTCCATCTGAGCCCTCCCTAATTTCCTGACCCACAAAAATCATGAACGAAATAAAAGGACTGTTGTTTTATGCCTCTGAATTTTGGAGTAATTTGTTATGCCTCAATAGTAACTGGACTGGACCCTGTCGATCACTGGATGGCAGGAGAGGACAGAACGAGGATTCAAATGGATGTGGGTCTGGGACACTCATTCAGATAAAGACGACTTAGATTTGTTGAAGAATAAGTCCTCAGACTTAACCTAACCCTTTCACCTTGGAGATCAGGACACAAAGGCAAAGACAGGAGATAAACAGGTTAGGGAAGTTAATATGGTTGGTAAGTGAAGGTACACTTGAATCGTAACCCTAAATCCAAGGCTCTAAACTCAATGTATCATCCACCCGTTGGGCCAGGTGTCGGCTTCCAGGTGAGTTTTGTACTCTTTTAATAAACTCACCATAATCTCAATAATACAGAATTTTTAAAAATTCAAGTTGTCAATTTTTCAAAAAAAAAAAAAAGCAAAATCTGTTTATTAGAATAGTGTAATCAGGCCTTGTATTTATGAACTTCCAATGTGAATTCAAGTGATCTGCTTTCAATCTGGCAGATTAATCCCACGTGTTCCTGTGTGTGACTATAACTTTGTTTTTAAAGCATTACCTAGAGAGGCGTGTCTTTTAAAAAGTTGTAGAAAGAACATAGCACTCTCACCCACATGTATTTCCTTTCATTTTCGACCTATCCAGTCCTGGCAATGCCTATAAGCATCTGCTGTGTTACTTTTTTCCTTCTTCCCTTTTAACGCCCGGGACCTCGGTAGACCAGCAAAGCCACAATTGGGAGTGCATTCCGAAACCATTAGTACAGGAAGCACGGTGAAATCCAAAGAGACCGTGAGCCAGTGAGTTGGAAAACACTGTATGAAAGGCCTTTTCAGGCTGTTTCTTTCAGGAGGAGTTTGTTTTCGGATTAAAGGAGTTGATTCAGGTATTCACAAATGCCCAGGCTCTCCGCACCAGCTGGAACGTGGAACCCCCTCAGTCATAACCAATTGCCATGGAGGGGACTGGCACGTTCCGACTGGGGAATATATGGATGAAAGAGGCATAATTAGGTGACACGCCTTCAAAGGAGATGAAAGGCCCAAAACATCCTCAAAAACGTAGGCAAAAATATACCCCGAAATCACTACTTTCTTTATTTTGGAAGTAGAGGTTCCCATCAAAGGCTAGGTGTCAATGGCGTGGAATGAAGCAAAGTCTTGGACTGGGTTTCTTTTTCTTTTTCTTTTTTCTTTTCTTGCTTGGGGAAGATAGATGATGGAAATGTCATTCCTCTATTTTCTCTACTCCTAGAAAATGGTGTAAATGCCTCCCTTCACCAGAGACTCTAGACTAAGCTGACACTTTGATGGACTTCCACTCGGGGTAGGACAAGAGGACCAGGGGTTAACGGCATAAGTATTTGAACATCACATTCACCACCTCCATTCAAATTATCTCTGTGTTTTCTGAGTGACTCATTTGTATTTTGACTACTTTGGTTAAAAAACTGTGTCTTTTCTCTACTCCTAAAGCTAAGAAAGTACACTAAAGTTCCATGCTCTTCTAGTAAGCCCCCTTTCCTTAGACAATTCTTGTTTTCTGATTAAAGTAAATGCAGGGGATTGGCAGGTTTTGATGATGAGGGAGTTTTGTAGCTGGGGAATCAAGCAATTGATTCCACCTTACCCTTCATTTTCAAATGAGAAAAAGAAGCCCAGTGAGGTTGGGTGACTTGCTCTAAATAGTGGGACTAGAGCTGAAATAGAAATGTGGGGGATTTTGCCCCTCAAATGAGTGCTTTTCCTGCAGTTCCAGCTACTCCTTTTCAATTTTCTTTTATTTTTAATCCTTTAATGGACATGCTCTGACTGTGTTCCTAGCACTCATTAACACATATTTAAATAATTATGGAAAAATCCGCATTTAATGCATCCTTAAGCACTTTGACCTCTGGGTTTCTGCAGCTGGATCTGACGGAGCTCCAGCTATTTGGCACGTTTTAATTAGTGCTCTAACTGCTTCTTTTGCCCCTGTGGTCTTGACACAGCCCACACAGCACACCTGCCTTATTGAGCTCAGAGTCTACAAAATGCTTACACAAACACTCAGCTTTTTCTTTTTCTTCTCTCCCTCACTCCCCTTCTCTTTCTGGCTGAATTCAAGAGTACAGAATGAATGTGCTATTCAAAGGCCACTTTGACAACACCACTAAATAAGGATTCCTCTTGGTTTGGTAGAATTTTTCTTGTTTAGACCATGGCTTCAAGGAGGGGGATAGGAGGGTATTCACCAGCCAAGATAACGGCCATAGCTTGAGGTAAAAGACATATATGTATGCATATTATAATGTATATAAACACATACACACAAAGAAAACATCTATCTATCTTCATCATCATCTATCTATCATCTATCATCTATTTATTTATCTATGTCTTCTACCTCAAACTATATAATAGTGCTCTCTCTCTCAAAATGGAATCGCACTGTTTTATAGTATGTTTCATGCAGTACATTATATTATGCTCACTTTCCCTTGTCAATACATTTAAAGTTAATGGCATAGTATTTCATCATATGAATGGACCATCAACTTTAAAACTGAATATCTATTGATGGACATACAGATATTTCATTTATTTATTTGTTTAACTTTTTTAATTTTGCTGTTATTGACAACATTTGATAGGGATTTTTTTGTATACTACCTTTTCAATTTAGTGTGAATATTGACTTGGGACAAAGTCCTACAAGTGCTGTCCTATAAAGGGTCTGCGCATTTTAAATTTTGACATGTATTATCAGTTACTGTGGGGAGCAACTCCCAATTGTCTGGGGAGCCTGGCACGTACTCACGGACCCCTGGCCCTATTGGTTGAGGGTTGCTCTTGGGGTGTTAACTCCCTTCCACTTCTGGGCAACTGGAAGCAGGAGGCACTTCTCAGCTTCAGAGAAAGGAAAGCAGAGAGATAGATGTATAAGGGATGTTGGCAACAGCCAGGAACTGCCTACAACAGGGGTGCTAAAATCTGATGGAGTGAGGTGATGCTATGTAGACAGCATAAGCATCTGCTGCTGTCTCCTCTTTGTGGTCAGGATAAAGCCCTTTTTAATCCATCTCTCTTATCTATTTTGCTTCATTTCCTGAGGTCCCCTATACTCAAGGCTGCCATTAGCCTATATAATGCTTGTGTACTTTAGAAAAGGCACCCCTTCTAGGCGGCTCTGTGGCACATGACCTGATAAGCATGGGCAGGCTGGATTCATCCTCGCTGGCCTCTTGAGCTTGGTATCTTTGTGTAGCACACAGCCTGAACAACTGTAGGAGGCATCCCTGAATGTGAATCTCAGTCCAGGGAACTGCACAAAATCTTCTGAACATATCAAATGGTTTCACATTTCTGTGGCTCTCTGTACCGTTCCTTCTGCCTAAAATCCATTTACCACTCTTTCACCCAATGTTTATAGAACATCTACTATGTGCCAGTCACGATTGAAGGTGCTAGGGACAGTACATAGAACAGAGCACACACAAAAATCCCTGTCTACGTGGAACTTACACACTGGAAGTAGAGGTAGACCCCCAAAGAAATAAATAAGTATATAGCATGCTAGATGGTGTTGTGTGCCACAGAGAAAAATAAAACTGGGTGAGGGACAGAGAGCTCCGGGGGAGGAGAAGCAACATTAAATAAGGAGGTCAGAAAAGGTTACATTTGAGTGAAGATCATAAGGAAGCGAAAAGGTGAGTAGATGCCTGGGGAAAAGTGTTCCAGGAAGGGAGAACGGCCAGAGCAAAGGCCCTGAGACGGGGCATAGTGAGGAAAACACTCAGTCAGGCCGGAGCACAAGTCAGGAGATGAGGTGCGAGAGGTGAGGAGGGACAGGTGGGGCTGGTCACGGCTTCCACTATAACTTGGAATAAAATGGAAGGCGGGAGAGGGTCTGGAGCAGACGAGGGATGTGACTCAAGCCTCATTTAAACAGGAACAACTTTCTCTTCATTCCCTCCCCCCAACAGACTCATCTCACCAAAATAGCTTTGGCCCCCACCTCCGCAGAAGTCATTTCCAATCTCCACTTGTCTCTGCCCCATTTGCTCCTCTGATCACTTCCGCACTTTGCGCATCTTGGGAGCTTCCTCACGTGTTCCAGGGGGAGCACGGAAAAGGACAGAGACCAGGACCCTCACAATAGCCTCACGGTGCTCCTTGGGACAGCAAAACAACCTTCTCAAGTGAGATTATTCCAGAATACCAGTGGCATAACTTTTGAGATGGAGATAGACAAGCCTTTTGGTAATGAGACTGTTGAAAGTCAGCATAGCATGGAAGCAGACGTTTCCCTTTTAAGCCTCAGTTTCCTCACCTGTAAAATGATAAAGTTGTATCCACCTCCCACTGTGTCACAGGTGTGGTGATCATCCACATCATATTCACACAGTTTTATTGTAGTGAGCATCCAGGTGAGCTGGGAGAGATATGGATTCCTGTTTTTATCACGACAGGTAGATTCTGGCACAAATAGCAGGACCACATCTTTCATAAGTTACCTCCTTGATGCTTAAAGAGAGAAGGAGCGAGAAAAAAGTACTTTAAACATCTTCCAGGAGAAGATGACTGGCAGGTTTTGAGGCTGGAGGTTTAAAAAACCACCTGACACAAAACCACAATGAAATATCATGTCGCACCCATTGGAATGGCTATTATCAAAAAGGCGGGAAGTAACAAGTGTTGGTGAGGATGTGGAGAAATTGGAACTCTCGGGTAGTGCTGGTGGGAATGTAAAATGGTGCAGCCACTGTGGAAAAGAGTTTGGTGGTTTCTCAAAAAAATAAATAAAATTACCATATGATCCAGCAATTCTACTTCTGGGTTTATACCCAAAAGAATTGAAAACCAGTACTCAGATATTTATACACGCATGTTCACAGCAACATTACTCACAATAGCCAAAGGGTGGAAACAACCCAGTGTCCACTGATGAATGAATGGATAAACGAAATGTGGTCTATCCATACAATGGAATATTATTCAGCCTTAAGAAGGAAGGAAATTCTGACATAGCTTACAACATAGATACACATGGGTGATATTATTCTGAGTGAGATGAGCCAGTCACAAAAAAACAAATACTGTATGGTTACACTCACATGAGGCCCTGAGAGGAATCAAATTCATAGAGATACAAAGTAGAACGGTGGTCACCAGGGGCTAGGGGAGGGGATGAGGAGTTAGTGTTTAATGGGGACAGAGTTTCAGTTTGGGAAGATGGAAAAAAGTTTTGAAGATGGATGATGGTAGTGGTTGCACAACAGTATGAGTGCATTTAATGCCACTGAAGAGTACATTTAATGTAGTTAAAATGGTAAAAAAAAAAATTATGTGGTGTGTTTTACCACAATTAAAAATAAATTTGACAACAGCCAGCAGCTGTGTAGGGTGCTGCCTTCACCACTCGGGGAACCCAGAGCTAGGTGTTTTGAAGGGCCCCCCTTGCAGAGGGTCAGTGATGAAAAGAGACACATCAAGATGTCACTGGTGCTATGCTATGCCCAGTGCGCCCCTCCATCTGCAGGCCCAGGTGCTGTCTTCAGAAGCCAAAAGGTCACCCAGAGGACATGCTCCTCCCAGAGAGACTGCCAATGTGTCAACTTGTCACCACTCAAAGACCGCTGGCGGAGATAAGAATGCAGAAGAGGTGTAACTTAAGTGTCATCTGAAAGCTACTAGAGGCTTAGCAACACTTCAAAGGCGTGACACAGGGAAGGGGCCCAGAGATAGGAGCACAAACAGTGCGGCTGGAGGAGGGATTATGACTTATCATATTCCACCCTTGGCGTGTGAAAAGGGCACAGGCGGGAACTTGCCCAACAGCATGGTTTTACAGGGATGATACCTATGTCCCAATATGTCGCAAGAAAGTCGAGGAGCCCTGGGCGGGAAGGAGACACATGCTGGTTCCCAGCACTGGCGTCAAGTCCTGAGCTTGGGACTGACTGCAGCGGGAACAGCCAGGCTCTAAACCTGAGGGCGAGAGGGAAGCGTCAGGCGGCCCCAGATGGGAAAAGCGCATAGTGTGCCCGTGGACTTTGATTCACATTTCATGAAAAATGAATGAAGACAGAACATCTAAGTCCCCCAGCCTTGGTTACGCTTTCTCCAAATAAGACAAAAACAACCAGAACAGGACCCCAGTGCTAGGGGTCAGGGAGGGGTACCTGGTGGGGATGATACTGAAGCCAAGAGCCGAGGGGAGGAGGGGACAGAGAAAGAACGCCTGTCACACTTTCTGTTGGCCTGGGGGGTGGATATCATGAAAGGGGGACCATCACAGGCTAGAGGAAAGAGGAAGCTGGGAGTAGGGGGGATGAATACCACTTTCCCGCGGCAGAAGCACGGTTGTGGGGTCCATCACAAAGGGCCCTCATGTCACTCCAGATTGTTTGAGTCTTATCTTGAGGATTGTGGGCAGCCCTTGAGTGGTTTTAAGAGACGATGGATTTTATAACGCAGGGTCATGTCTCAGGCCAGGCCGTGGGGTATGGATTGGGTGGGGGCAAGGAGGCCTTTTGGCTGCTGTTGGCATGTCTGGAGTGAGGTGACAAAGACCAGGGAGTGGCCGTGAGGATACAGAGAGGTGGATGGAACTGGGAAAGGCTTAATGAGTTCCTTAATGAGCTTTCCCTGAAGTGCTTTATCAGAATTTTTTTTGTTTGTTTTGGCCAGACTCTGTTCTGTCTTATAAAGGGGTGATGGACTTTGTCCTGGGGAAGCAGGGTGTGTGAGAGGAGAGGAAGGCTGTGCTTAGAAAGGGAAAAAGCGAATGAGTGGTGGAAGTCCCATCTCTTCTGCCAGAGCGTACGCAAGCTGGAGTTCTGGAATATCTCATTAATCATATCGCCTCCCTGTAGGAGAGAAGATAACAGAGAACACATATGAGGCATCACAAGGCATCAGAATCCAGAATCCACTTGGCGGCTGGTGAACCTAGACCTTGGCCTGTATGACCCTGATGTCGCCCCACTGAGCCTGGACACCCATTTTGCTCACATTCATGAATTCCTCAGCCAGAATAGCCCAGTGGGTGCCAGACGACCAACCAGATAAGCTGTCTGGTGCCGGTCTTCTTGATCAGGAGAGAAAGTGGACACCCCATGGAAACACAGAGATGGAAAAGTAGGGTATCTCTACAGTGGCCATGCAGTACCTTGGTAATCCTGATCAGCACGGGCATGGTGGCAGTTGCCCATCTAGGTATGTAGCAGGTCCAAGTGGCATTTTGGGGACACGGCCAGGTTAAGTGGTGGACAGAGCCTGACCTGGGGCCTCCGCAAGTGATTTCACACCCTCCTGTGCCTCAGTTTCCCTACCTGTAAGCGAGGGGTGATACCATTGCCCGCCTCTTGTGGGTAGCTGTGGCAAGTAAGCCAGCCACACGGGTACAACGCTGTGCGTCACAGAGTTGGCCCCAGAGCTGCCGACTCACAGTTCCCCCTCACGGTGCCGTGTTTCGCTGTCCACTCCAGAATTGAGAGACATCAACGTGTAGGATAATAAATGATGGAATCCCTCATGATCCAGGTCTAGCTTGACTAGACTGCTCCAAAACCCCTCTGCGATAACTCGGCAGAATACCAAGTGGTTTAACCTTCCGGATTCTTGAAACAAACATTCTGTGCTCTGGTGGCAGTGTGCTCCCGAATGCCACTCTAGCCTGGATCGGAACCAGGGAAGAAAACGCCCACTGGGCGGTGACTGCTCCGGAAAGCCCGAGCGGCATCCACGCATGTCCGCGGGGAGTCTGCGTCTGAATGCGTGAGCTCCTGCAAGGACACCTCCAGTGTCAGACGCCAGCGAGGGCCTCGAGGAGTCCGTCACAAACACCCTCGGCTTCGTGGAGACAGTTGCTTTCAGTTTACTCGGTTACCGAAATGTGCCTCTTGCCAAAGACAGTCAAGCCAGGCCGCATCCCCCCACCTTCCATGTTCAAGAAAACAGCAGTTTTACAGGAAAACCTCAACACAGGCTTTCAGGGGCATAAACAAAGCCTCGCATCGCTCCAGCGCATCTGTGGACCCGTGAGATGGCACAGGCGCGATTTGTGTTTAAAATGCCCCGCACCCCTTTTGTGTGTAGGAACGCATGGGACAAGGGGACCTGAAACAGAGCAATTCCAGAGTGCAGGGCATGGGGACCGGCTCTCAGACGGCAACCTCACGTGGCTACTGGTGCTGACTCTGGGTCAGACCCTCTGAGCCCCAGCTCGTTCATCTCTAAAGTGGGATCAACGTATCTCCATCTATGGTTGTTATAAACATTAAACCGGATAATGGCTTCAAAAAGCAGACATGTGAGGAATGATCGATAAATCATTACAATTTACTGAATGCTTATCACATGTAAGAAACTATTATAATGGCTTCTCATGTTATTGGTTTTTTTAATCCCCCCAAATAAAAGCCCTGTGAAATAATTATTATTATCGTCTCCTCATTAATGAAGAGTTTGAAGCACAGAAAGGTTTTCCCGGCTGGACATTATGTTTTCTTACTGACCCTTCCATGTTGCCACTTGTGTTAGCTTTCCTTATTGTTTTTATGTTACTGTATTTTTTGTCCCCTCCCTCCACCACACCCCTTCCATCTGGCAGTCCAACTTGTTGATGACCAAGGAATCCTTGCTCTGGTTTCTTTTCCTTCCTCACAATTGTCACATGAATAATGTGCATGAACTTGACTTTTCCAGAAGAACTTGCATTCATCTTTCAGGGCTGGGCCTCCAACATTACCTCCCCTGGGAAATCTTCCCTGGTTCCTCCAGTGGTGGTCACTGCCCCCTCCCCCTTAGTGCCTGTTGTCTGTTCTCCTCACTGCATCTGGTAAATGGTCACTAATTCTTTCTTCCCACTGAGGCTGCACTCTATCTCTCCACCTTAAGCCTGGCCATGTGACTTGCTTTGGCATCAGAGCATTAATAGACATAGTGTGAGCATTTTGCATCCCGGGGTTTCATTGCTTGTTGCTCTTGTGACACTAAGAGCTCTGTGTGAACAACCCTGGGGCAGTTTGCTGGAGAATAAGGGCCACAGGAGAGCTGAGACAGCCCAGCCAACAGCCTGGCTGCCAGGCAACATGAGAATAAAATCATCCCACATCATCTAGCTCCCAGCTGACCACAGACTTAAAAATGAGCCCAGCAGAAATCAGTCAGCCCATCCCAGACTAGCTGAACTTTGCAGAATTGTGAGCTAAGTTAACGGTTGTTTAAAGCCACTAAGTTTTGGGGTGGTTTGTTATGCAGTACTAGCTAACTGATACATGACATATCTCCATTGCCTAGAGCAGTGCCAGGCACTAACATAGTTGCTCAATGAGTGAATGAATTATGATGCTCAATTAATACTTGAATGAAAGGAATGAGATGACACTGAAGTGTAACTTGGAAAAAAATTTACCTAAATTAGTCCTGGAAATGCTTCAGTTTCTTCTATTTCCCTATCTTTAGATAGAATCTCCCATCTTAAGCTGCTGTAATGAACTCCACCAACACTCAGCCTGAGTCATCTGGCCAGCACTCAGCAGTGACTTCCCATCCACCTTATTACATAGAGTGATTAGTACTTGACATGTAGAGCTTACTTAGTTGCAGTAAAAATAAGCCCAGTGTCTCACTGGTTTACAACGACAAGGATTATATTTACCCATGCTACAAGTTCACCCTGAGTTGACAGTGGCTTTGAACCACATGTTCGTTCTACTAAAGAAACAGCCTCTATCTGGAGAATTGCCTTGTTTGAGGCAGATGGAAAAGAGAAGATGATGAACCAAGAGGGGTTGCTTGCTCACCCCTTTATCACCAGCAGGCAGCACAATGCCTGGCAGGTAGTAGGTGCTCATTAAAATTTGGTTGAGTGAATGACTGAATAAATAATGTGGTAGGTCAGTCATGGAGCATACGATCTCATAGCACCTATGATTCTTTTATCAGAGGATTTATCACACTGTATTTTTTTATTTTGAAATAACTTACAGAAAAGTTTCAAAAACCACAAGAAACTTTTTATTTACCCTTACCCAGAATCCCTTAACATTCACATTTACATAAGCATAATAAAATGGTCAAAACCAAAAAGTTAACATTGACACAATACTGATGGAATAACAGGCTTTATTTGGAGTTCATCTCCCATCTACCCACAATGGTCCTTTTTCTTTCCAAGATCGAGTCCAGGACCCCATTTTGCCTGTAGTTGTCACGTCTCCTTAGTCTACTCCAGCTGAGGGCAATTCCTCCATCTTTCCTTGTACTTCATGGCTTCAGCATTTCTGAGGATCGTTGGCCTCATGTTTTGTCAAATGTTCTTTCATTTGGTTTATTTGAGGTTTGTTCATGAGTAGACTGATGCAATGCATTCTTGGCAAGCACATCCCAGAAGTGATGTTGGGTCCTTCTCAGAGAATCCTATCGGGGCACACATGACGCCCATATGCCTTAATACTGGTGATGTTAACTGGGTCTCTTGGTTAAGGTGGGGTCTGCCAGGTGTCTGCACTCTAAAGATGTTATTTTTCCAGTCACGTTCTATTTATCGGCCAGTTTACTTGTCTAGATTTACACATGGATGGAAGCCTCAGGAGCACAGGATCTATGTCTGTCTTTCTCATCATTGTATCTTTAGTACCTGCCTTTAGTACCATGTCTTGTACTTTGTATGTGCCCAGCAACACTTATTAAGTGAATGAATGTCACAAAAAATAGACCCAATCTTCAGGGCACTGATATTCAGGGAATATGGGTTTTCGGACTGACTATCCTGGGTAGAAAGATTTAGGCAAATGGTTCCACCTATGCCTCCTGTATTTTCCATGTCTTTTATTTAACCTCATATTTTACTTTCTCTACCCTCCGATTCTTATCTCGTGGCTGGATGAGTCACTTCTTTTATGAGACCCTTGATTTGGGTCCTATAAAATTTTGGACGGCCAAGTACAAAGTAAACAAATTTTACGTAAACAATATAAAACTCTTATTTCTTACTGGCCCATTTTCACTGAGGCCCAGCTTCCTCTGGCAAATCATCCCTGATTTCTGGCACTTCATGAAGGCTATGATGGCCAAAGTCATAGCTGCAACCAAAGGGAGGTGTTTCACTGTGGTGTCTCAGCTACAAGTCACCAGAAATCTGACTAACAGCAGTATAAACAAGACATGTAATTATCTCTCTGGAGAGAAGCACAGACATAGTGAGTTCAAGATTTGTTTAGTGGCCTAATGATGTCATCATGGCCCAGGCGTGTCCATTCTCAGTGTGTTGGCATTTCATCCTCAGGCTGCAGGAGGGCGACTCCAGACTCAGGTACCACATTCTCTTATAAGAGCATCCAAAGCAGATGTGGGAAAAGGGGCTTCTTTTTGCTTTTCCCAGAAGACAGACTTCTCCTTATCTCTTCTTGGCAGAAACTAGTTAAAAGACCCTCTCTAACTATGGGAGAGCCTGGAAAAGGGGGCCTCTGTGGTTTGTAGCCTCCATCACGGGAGGTGGATGTGCTGCCTGCAGGAAGGGGGAAGGGATGACTCTGAGTAGACAACTCATACCATCTGCTATGGGAGCTCTCAGGGGGCTTCTGAGTGGGAAACTATCTGGAGCTCAGGGCCATCCAAGGAAGTGGGAAGGCAAAGCTGGTCTGCGACAGACTTTCTGTATTTCTGGCAGTTTTTTTTTTAAAGTCAAGACCAGAACTAGAGTCTAGTCAGTCTACCATTTGCCATTTTCCTGGTCAAAAGTCCCATAAAACTTATAGTATAATTACAATTAAACATGTATGAAAAGCAATTAAGGAAAAAACAATCCATCATCCATCTATCCATCCATCCACCCATCCATCCTTCCTTCCACCCTTTTCTACCAATTCTCTACCTCACTCCTTTCCTCTCTCTTTCTACTTATTTTTTCTTTGATCCAGTTATGACCAATGAGACATAAAAATTTGCCTCCGGGGAATATAACCCCCCACCCCTTACATAAGGGAGAGACATTCAAAGAGAGGTCTCCATCTTCCCTTCCTGTTTTGGATGCTGTTGGGAGAAGATGTGATACTTGGAGCTACAGCAGCCATCTTGCAACAATGAAGAGACATACATAGGGATGAAATACTCTGAGTCTTGTACTGGGGGTATACAATAAAAAAGAGACAGTTTCCATTTTTTCTGGCCCACAGTTCAGTGTGAGATAAATGGGCAATTACAATTTTGAATGAACTACTATAGGGGAAGTACTGGTGTGTGGGGGGGAATCAGAGAAAGAGTTCTGGGGGATGGTGGGGTCCATGTAAAGGCTGAAAGAGGAATAGAATGTTCCTAGAAGAGTGTTCTGGACAGAGGGCACAACCTGAATAGAACCAGCATCAAGCAGGGGTGTTTCGAGGTGGTAGAGTTGCAACTCGTTCAGGATGGACGGGAAGGGGGACATCTGGGGGGAAGTGCTGAGAGACGAGGCTGGAGATAAGCAGGGCTGTGATGGGAGAGTGGGATTCGCCCCTCTCCCCTGCTCTCTCTCAGATATCCTAGGCTCCCGAGGAAGGACCGTGCTAGCCCCTCTGATCCTCCTTTCTGCCTGTATGTCCCCACCAGCTTTCTCAAGTTAAACTGGCGACTCCCAGCTTATCCTAGGGGCATGCTCAGTGGCAACTCTTGGCTTTGCTTCTCTCGGTGATGCTGAGAACCTGCTGGCCTTTGATATCTGCTCTGGGCTCCTGTTTCCTGCTCTCCACGGTCTGGGGGTGAACAGCTGATGACAGGCTCCTCCCTGGTTGCCCCAGCCTGCCTCCCCTTCGATAAGGTCAGCCATCAAAGGCCTGTGGAGGAAAGCGTCAGAACTCACAGCCCAAGCTGCAGCTGACAGATTCATCGCACACGGAAGCAGCTAATGATTTGGCCAGCCCTGTGCTGTCACCTCGCAATGCCTGGCTCTCCCTGAGCCATTGGCAGGCAAGGCTTGTGGGAGAAAAACTCCCCTGAACATACTGTTGACAACTAGGGGGTGGAAATCCCTGTAAGAAAGCAACAGTAATGAAAATGGCCAGGGACATGGTACCCAAACATTTTTCCTGGGAGAGCTGGGCCAGAGGAAGCTACAGGGACACCCAGAGCTTTCCAAGAGGCCAAAAGGAACAAAGGGGCCTGCGACAACTTGGCAGAAGCCCCTCCCCCTGACATTAACTGCTTCCCTTTCCTTCCAGAGGAGCAGGAAGATGGAAGTGAAGGAAATGGAAAATGCAAACTACACACCAATTTAGCTTTTTGCTGCTTGGAACTCAATTTTTTGCTAACTTTGGAAATCCCAAAAGAGAGAGGTGTTTTGTCAAGACATTGAAAAAATTATTTTTAAGGGAAACAAAACAGGCTATTCATGAACAGCGGGAAAGCACGCCTCTTGGGGTGCCCGGCACTCCCGCTGTGCCCGGTAATTTGATTTAATGAGATGATGAGGCTGCTGTGGGCATCCTTTCTCAGCTCCAACCCTGTGCCCCACGAGGGCGTTAACTCAGGCACAGCTGGGACTTTGAAGCTCTATTTTGTTTTCCCCTCTCCCCCCTCCCGCCCTCTGCCAATTAACACCAGGGAGAAATTACATCCAGGTGCAGCCTAAAGCTGGCCACTGCTGATCAGGGCCGTCTTGTCCCTAAGAGTGAGATGGTGGCTTCAGGGGCAGAAGCGTGCCAGGCCATGCTTCAACCTGAGCGCCCGGTGTCTGAGCTGGGAAGTGGGGGCTGTGTACTTTGACCCCTGGTGTGAGGTGTAATCATGGGATGACGTCCCACCTGAACACCTTTGTAACTGCTGCTTGGTGCACGTTTGTTTATCTTTTTACGAGTTTTCTGTCTCCAGCATTAGATTGTCAGCTTCCTGAGGGCAGGGCATTATTGATCCCCTTCTGTGTCCTTGGGGTTTAGAGGGCCACCAAGCACATAGCTGGAGCTTAATAAACATCCAATGAGTGCATGTGAGTGTGTGTGTGTTCTCTTAACAGAGCCTGGCACGCAGCACACACAGGAACAATTAGTAGCGTCCATTCATAGATTCACTCTCTGTCTACTTGCTTGTTTAACCATCACAACAACTCTTCGAAGAAAGCTTCATAAACCCCTTTTGCAGTTGAGAAAACTGAAGCTCAGAGTGGTTATGTGACTTGTCAGTGTCACACAGCTTCCTGACGCCAACATTCCTCATCTGCCCTCCTGAGTGGCATCCTGCCTTCCGGGGCGAGCATTGTAGTATTTGAACTTCCACCTCCTAGGAACAGCTGAGTCCAGAAGTACAGGAGTCCCGGGCTGGGGAATCTTGCGGCATCCACCATGGTCATTAGCTTTTGGTGTTAGTGGTTGGACCAGCAGCTATGGACCAGAAGGAAAGAACACAGGGCTGAGGATATTGGTAGCTTCCAGCAGCTTGGTAACCCAGAGAAACTGGCCTGATTTGGGTCGAGTGGGTTTTGTGAATGAATGAATTTCCAGTGGACAGCGACAAGTTCTGAAACTGTGAGAACCCACCCTCGTGTCACGTGTGCCAGTGGGATAATTCAGTGCTGGTTAAAATGATGCCGATAGTGAGAAAGAGTTGAGCAGGGATTGCAAATCCAGTGCCCGGGGGATCCAAACCAGGGCGTGATGAGTTGCATTGGGAGTGCCCAGAGAGTAGAATTGTCGGGTCACATGGTAAATCGAGGTTAACAGTTTAAGAAGCTACCAGATTATTTTCCAAAGTGGCTGTACCATTTCACATTCCCATGCAATTCTCTTTCATGATGATTTTCCCTTTTCTGCTAATTTGTATTTTACAAAGTTTTTCAGTGCTTATTCACTACTTAAGATTTTTTTCCTAAAAATAATGTTATCTAATAGGGGAAGATGGCATGGAAGGTAGGCCATAGCCGACCGTACCACCTGGGATGCACTGGAGCTCCAGAAGTGGCCGCAGACTCTGAGGTGGTTGGGACAAGTCAAAGGGGAGGGACACTGTAGAAGACAGAGATGGTGTCAATAAACAGCGGTGAAGGCACACTCCAGGGGCCTGTTGGCCAGGCTCAGTGTGTGTGTGCGTAGATTGCAAGACCCTAACCCAAGCAGAGGCTTTTCACAGCTTAGCTTAAATCACTGCAGTGAAAATGAGGTGTGTCCCATCTCTGCATCTGGGATCCTGTCTCCTGCCCCTGGGACTCTGGAACGGAGGCTGTTCTGGGACAATGGCACATTGCTGCTAATCATATCAACATCTTTAAAATTAATAATGTGAGTTCAACAGCAAAGGGGCCTGGACCAAAGATGGACTGCTGCTGGCTGATTCTGGGCCCTATGCTTGCAGGTGGGGGATAGTAAACCTGGGGACAGGTGGGGTCCCCAGTTGGTCACTGTCCTGTTGGAATGTAGAACCTCAAGGACTTGGCCATCACTGAGGTCAGATGTGTCTAGGCTGCTTGGGGACTGGTTTCTGGAGATCTAGAACTCTCATTCATGGCACAAGAATAGGCTTTTTCTACTTCCCAAAACGCACATTTCTCTTGTGTGTGTGGAGTCAACGACTTATCTGAGGTATGTCCTACAATTCCGGTTTTGTACAAGTCAGAATTCTTAATTCTATAGCTTTGAAGACTTCAGAAGGTCATCCAGTTTAGGCTGGCCTCTCCTTCTACCCAAACAGATCATTAGACTGATCTTAAAATCAGGAAAGAACCTCTGGGTAAGTTACTAAGGCTCTTTCTCTAAGCTTCCTTATCAGTAAATTGGGTAAAATAATAAGGTCCATCTCAGAAGGTTATTGTAAGGATTAAATAAGATATGCATGTAATGTTCTTAGCCCTGTGCCAAGCACACTGTAAATATTCAATAAATGCAGCATTATTATTGTCATCATCATCATCGCCAATAGACAGTGTTTTCTTTGTGTCCACACAATCAACTCAGCAGTTGGCTCAAAAATAAAAGCTTCCTTCTCCAGCTCGATTACAACACAGGATACTGAGCTCTTAAGCTCATTCCAGACTGGCAGGAACCAGCTCTTACCTTCTAGAGAGGTGAGGTCGGGAACACCTGGGACAGCCCAGGTGGAGCAGTTGGCATCTATTATGCCACGCCCTCTAGTGGAGGGACGAGGCTCCAGAACTCAGGTGTGTAAGGAGGCAGGTGAATGAACTGGGATGTTCTGCAAAACAGCGTGAATTTTCATGCTGTCTAGAATCAATTCAGCCAGTAAAAAAATGTACAGGCATACCTCATTTTATTACACTTTACTTTATGCATTTCACAAATGTTGTGTTTTTTAGAAGTTAAAGGCAAGATTCTCCACCAGTGAAAAGATCATGACCCGCTTCAATGCGAGGACTGAGGATAATAGTAGTCTCGAACCAAACCCGCAATATCTCCGAGGGTTGCCTGGCATCAGATTCACAGGCAATGCAGACAGAAATGTGTCTCGATGAATTTACATTTGTGATGTTCTTTCCCTGTCTTGTGTTTTAAATATATATTCGAATTTATGAGTAAGATGGGGGTGTTGGTGACCACTAGTAGGTATGGGGTTTCCTTTTGAGTTGACAAAATTGTTCTAAAATTGAATGTTTTGATAGTTGCCCAACTCTGTGACTATTCTAAAAATGACTTCCAGTGAGTGAATTGTATGGTATATAAATTATATCTCAATAAAGCTGTTTTCAAAGTTGGTATATTTTGTTGTTTTTAGACATTTCCCCAAATACCCATTTATTACCAAAAATGGAGAACACACATAATAATAGGTTATACTCAAAGAATTTATTTGCATTCTTCGAATTTCAGATGCATTTTGTAGTCTACCCACCAGAGGAAAAGTTTACCTGTGGTCAACAGTGAGATTCTACCGTGATGCCAGGTGCTGTGGGAGACGGGAGACATTCAAACCCCAGAGAGTGGATTGAAGTTTCTTGTCGACTTGCAGAGACCAAACTAATCCTTAGAAACTACTGGTAAACAGAGAGAAGATGGCTCAAAATCAGGGGTTAAATTATTTGTTGAGTGAGTGGAAAGGAAGAGGAACTTATTGAAGTTTCAATTAATCCAGGAAGGCTTCATGAAGGTGGGACCAGAGCTGGAACTTAATAGGTTTAATAAAAGTAACAAATAAAATAAAAATAAACAAAATAAAAATAACATAGAGTTAAACTAACAGCGACAGCTGTCCCTCCTTGAGCTCTCCCATGCACTTCCGGCAAATCATGGATATTCTCAGGAAGACAAGTGCACCGTTCAGGGAGAAGAATGTCCCACCTCTCTCTACAGTCTCCTGTTGGTGTCCCCATGGGCCAACCCCAGCCAGAAGTCAGAGATCAGGGTCTGCTGATGTAGTGCATGTGAATTGCTCCTGGGAACAGAGGAAGGAGGAAAAGATTAAAGTGATCTTGAGGGCTGAGCAAGGGCTGAGTGAGGCATCCACCTCAATGTGGGGCTGCAGGTGGGCTGGATCATGGCTTAGCTGAGTCCTGGAGGGAGAGAGTTTTATCAGACAGACAATCAGGGCTTGCCTGAGAGGTGGGACTGAGGGAGGACAGTGATGGGTGCCCTGAGCAGCTCCAAGCTTTTAAACAGTGGTGGGGAGGGAATGGAGGGGTGCTGCAGGTGGTATCATTTTTATCATTAGAATGTGTTAGGCTTTTAATTCAGTTCTCTTTATTCATTTATTTTAAATCTTTGCTACCCAACATGTGGTCTTAGACATCACCTGGGAGCTGGTTAGAAATGCAGAATCTCAAGCCCCATCCCAGCCTCATTGACCTAGAACCTGCATCCCAAACGGATACCTGGTGATCCATATGCACTTGGAGAAGCACTGCTTTAAATCACCCCAGAGATTTGGTAGGTGAGGTGGGGTGGGAGTGGTTGGGACCAAGTGAGTTTAGAGTTTAAATGTGGGACTATCCACCCTTGCTGCAGGGTATCGAGTATCAAGAATAGGCAGTCATGGCTGCTGACCCACTTTCCTTCCACCAGGACAGACATTGCTAATCAATTGCAGACCCCAGGAATGGCCCCCCAATTCTCTCAACACAACATACTCCATGTCCACTTTTTGCTCATCAGAGGTGGCAAAGTGAGATGAAATCCAGTTGCCACATGTATATATGTAACATTGCCCATTTATAATTTTGGGCAGAAATATAAAATCCATCAATTATCAGAAAACAAACACCACACCTGTCTTGTTATCTCTGTATACCCATACGGTGCCATGGCCGACAAGCAAGAAGCTCCGCGTAGAAGTCAGGAAGTAGGGAAATGATCTGTGTTGGAGGAGTCAGTCCTGAAAGAGGCACTTTGTACAGAGCGGTCACCAGTGACAGCTCTGTCTCCACACATGAGGGAGGATGAAGGCAGGAAATGCCCTTGACTTGAGCCTGGGAGGATGAACCTGCATGACCAGGGGACAAGGACAGGGAGTAGCTCTAGGCAGAGAAGGAAGCCATCTGCTACAGGGCAGAGAGTTGAGTTCTAGATTCTGTAGGCTGTGTTCATCTGCCAAAGGGTGTTGGTTTGAGTTTGAAAAGTAGTAGTTTCGTTCTTTCTTTGGTTTCCAAGCATACTCAGGTTATTTTTTTTTATTTATTTTTTAAGCCTCTGAAAATGAAGTTAAGCATAGAAATGACGATACTGTTAACCACTCAAATTTGATAATCATCTTGGAAATCAATCAACAGGTGGATTTAAGTTGCCCCCTCCTCATCTAAAAGCACTGTGCTAGAGTTCGATGTGTCAGTCACTCTTGGTTCGTGAGCAAATGTGCTGAGAAATCAAAGGTCCAGTTCTGAGGTCTTGCTTACATGGCTTTGGGCAAATCAGACAACCAAAATAAGTAGTCCCAATTCATGCCAGCTTGATACAATTAAGATGGCTCGGCCAGTAGTAGAACTGGAATCTCCAGATACTGTTGGCCCTGTCAGTGGACCTTAGGAAAATGGAACAAAATCTTAATTTGCATTTGATTGGATTGTACTCAGTGCCAAATGCAGTGTAGACATGAACTAATGTGTGTTGAACAGAATGACATGCTGGGGTGGTGATATCATGTCGCATGGAGATAACAACCTCTAGAGTCAAAGGAAACATTATATACTGGGTCTGCTGCACATCAGACAGTAACCTCGGGTGAGCTATGAGTGCTCCCTGTAACTCGGGGCTCTTTCTCTACGGTGGGATAAAAGCAGCATTTAAGCACAGTGTCTGGTGCTGAGGAAATGCTCAATGCAAGTGGTGATGGTGGTTGTTATCCCTATATTATCTTCAAGATCCTGCTAGCTATCATGCAGGAAATTTGTTAAATAACGTGTTTTATGTTAATAGGAGTTGGCTGGGCTTGAGGAATATTTCACCCACGACTACCATGTATCATACATGAAATCTTGATTTCACACTGTAGGACCCCATTGTACTCTTAAGTGTATACACTACATCTTTGTATGTGTCATGTCATCGGACATGATAAACACATGTATATTGTTCTCCAATCTGTCAACACATGCAAGGCATGTCAGCTATTCCCGGCCTACTGCCGGTATTAATGTCTGTATGGCAGGATGTGGAGGCCTTTGACAACTGAAATAATGACACTTAAAGCAGGTCTGGGAGAACTCGCCACAATGGCCTGAGGGATGGCATTGTAAGTGCAGCCTTGACTGGACGTTCAGGCTCCTGAAAGCCGGCTACTTCCCCTAGCAGCACCACTGTGCCTCCCACCTCCATTTCTTTCCTTGAATTTGTTGTCTGCTTTCTCCACAGGTGTTCTTTGGAGAGCACACACCCTCCTTTTTCCTTTTTCTTTTTTTCTTTTTATGTGATTTCAGACATACAGAAGAGGAGCGCAAAAAATCTCAAGATACCCTTCACTTGGATTCCCCAAGTGTAAGTTTTTACCTTATCTTCTGTGTTCTCTCTCTCTCTCTCTCTCTCTCTCTCTCTCTCTCTCTCTCTCTCTCTCTGTCACACTCACACACACACAGAGAGGAAGTTGCAGACAAGATTCACCTTTATCACTAAATATTACAGTGTAAATTTCCCCAAAACAGGGGATTTTCTTATGTAACCACAGTACACAACAATCAAAATCAGGAAGCTAACATTTAGAGGGTGATGGTTACACAACGACGTGAATGTATTTAATGCCACTGAACTGTACACTTAAACATGGTTAAAATGATAAATTTTATGTCGTCTATATTTTCCTATAATTTTAGAAAAATAAATAATTTTGTACAATATTGTGTTTCGGAGGAAGTTGGCCTTTTAACTCCTTGAGTCTCAGAGAAGTTTTGCAGCAGCGTTCACATCTGTCATTATTCTGGTTCCTCAAGAGCCTTCCTAAATTCATTAGCCACACCAGAGTCAGTTGCCTCTAATGTTATTCAGAAAAGTGAGTGTGATACCTGGACACACTTATAAATGTTCTTTCTGACAGCACTGGTTGGCCTGACATTAGAAATGAATTATTTTCCATTATCCCACTGACCCCTGTTGTGTGTTCTATTAACATCACATGTTACACTTCTATATTTTTAGCAAAGTGTGGCCCCTGGCATAAGCACAGCACATGTGGTGCATGGAAGCCATTGGCCTCCCTTCACCCAGCATGGTCTTGCATCTCTTCCCAGACAGAAAGCATGCATGGGCAAGGTTCATGTGATCAGGGAAAAGGTGGATTTTATCAGCTCCACCAGTCACAGTAAAGTGGGCCCATGTTTTGTAAAACACGTGTTTGGCAAATGACTCCCTGTCAGTTGCAGAAATCCAGATGGAGGAAGTTTTCTAAGTGTGATGTCAGAATTTTACATCTGCTGATCCCAACAAGTGTATGGGGCCAATGAGAAGAAGTGAGTTGTTTGTCCACGAAATCTTACAGCAAAGATGTGGTTCTGGGGCACGTTCAAATCCAGAAGGTAGAGGCCATAATGTCCACACACCATTAGAGCTGGGAGAGGTCTTAACATCATCTAGAAACGATCTCAATTTCACAGATGAGGAAGCAGACACTAGGAGGTGAGTAAAGTGAGTTGCCCGAGGCTGCCCAAGGTTAGAATTTGAACCTGGGGCTCTGTAAACTCAGTGCAGTGTCCTTGGGCCTCACCATGCTGGACAAGGCATTGGCAAGAACTTCCTGACAGCGTGGGTTTGATTCTCTAGCTGCTGCCATTCATTGCTGTGTTACTAAATCTGGTTGTTTTACCACTCGGATTCCTGATTTCCTTGTGCACAAAATGAGAATTGTAATAACCATTCCTTCACCAGGCTGTTGGAGGGAGAACTGACCCAGTGCTTGGTACTTGATAAGGACTAATATGGTGAGTTGTGATACAATCAAGATAGGCCAACAGAACACAACCTGGACATCCATGAGAGCTCAGAAGGAGGGCTGGGGGGCTGGCTGGGGTGGGAATGGCTGGGGGAGGTTCACACAGAGAAGCCCTGCAGACTCCATTGCCATATTCAGCTGAGTATCATGCTGGGTAGAGATGGGGCTGAGAGACTGGAGGCTTGTCACCATGAGCCTTTTTTTAAAGACTGACATGGCAATGTGCAATACTTTGACAATGTTACTTGAAAGCTGTGCTGGTTGTTTTCTTTTTACCCCTTCAGATCTGTTTTTTCACACCGCTCCGTGCATGGAGGCTGCTCTGCATGGACTGAATGACTCAGGTTCCTAGCTTCTTGCTTTCTGTTTCCTGCTGGGATTAGCCAATGGGAGACACCAGAAGCCTTTTGGAGGGTGGCATCAGAGAGAGGCTGAGGTGTTTCAACTTTGCTCCTTCCATGACTGACTGTAGCTCTCCTGAGTTCTCTCCTCTTACCTCTTCCAGCCCATGTGGTAATGACTTTCTGCTCTTGTTAGTCTCTCAATGCTTCTCCATCCTTTGTTGGTTCCCTGAACTCCATTCTCTCTCTGTAAATAAGCCCTTGATGACATCCTCTTCAGTTACCTCTGGGGAAGGCTGCTTTCCTGGTGAGACCATGACTGATATAGAACTGATACTGAATTAGAGACTAGAGTTTGTTTATTCGAGGCCACAGTGATGCGCTTTCCCACCA
Source organism: Eidolon dupreanum (assembly GCA_028627145.1). Taxonomy (NCBI): domain Eukaryota; kingdom Metazoa; phylum Chordata; class Mammalia; order Chiroptera; family Pteropodidae; genus Eidolon; species Eidolon dupreanum. The sequence continues at coordinate 105,087,925 of CM053508.1, read as the reverse complement.
CCCTCAAGACAGAGGCTTTGGGGATGGTCTGGGAGTCAAATTTCAGATGAGTCTATTGTATTACTAACTAGCATCCTTCTTTCTCTTCCTTCCTTCCTTCCTTCCTTCCTTCCTTCCTTCCTTCCTTCCTTCCTTCCTTCCTTCCTTCCTTCCTTCCTTCCTTCCTCCTATTCTTCATTAAGCGAGAGCCAAAGCAAACAGACATTTCAGAGATTATAACCCAGTTTAGCAGTTATAAATTGTGGACCTTGGACCCTGAAGGTTTCCAGGACCCCTTTAGGGGATCCATGAGGTCACACTATTTTCGTAATACTCAGATGTTATTTGCTATTTTCACAGTGTTGGTATTTGCACCAATTGTGCAGAATCAATAATGGATAAAACTGCTGGTGCTTTAGCATGGGTCAAGGCCGTGGTACCAATGTACACTTACTATGTGTCATGATTCTCACCATCACACACTTGCAGTTAAAAAATGCTTCACTTAAGAATGTCCTTGATGAAGTAGTAAAATAGTTACTATTAAATCTTGACCGTTGAGTACGTGTTTTTTAAGTATTACATGTGATAAAATGATAAAACGAGGATGTCTGCTGCCATCCAATATCTGGATAATCATATACACTATCTGGAAATCTCAAGGAAAAGCACTTGAGTGATGGAGTTATGAGATGAACCAACAACTTTTTTCAAAAAATGTTTATTGAGAGAATGATTGATTGCTAAATCAAAAATTATTTCTCATAGCATTAGCATAATCAGACTTTGTTTTTGAGAATGAACAAAGTGAGCCAGTCACTTCCAGGAATTCAAACTTTTAAACAAAAATAAGAATTTTGGAAAACTTGTATCTGCCATCTGTCATGGTGAGCTTGACCACTTCCCAATACTTAAAAAATTTTATGATGAGATCAGTGGCAATATTAACAAATGTGATTTTTCAGACTATGTAACGAGATATGTCAACATTTGAGAGCACTGCGTAGACTGATGAACCAATATTTTCCAAATGACCAATGTGGGATGTTAGAAAATCACACGTGAGTAAAAGATCAGTTCAAAGTACATGGTAGACCAATGAATTGTAATGTAACAGAGTACAAAAAGTTAATTGATTTGGCTTAAGATGTTACAATGTAACAAATTATTAAGGAGCTTCTTCTTGTTGAGTTTTGGTGTAATATCAAAGAATAACAACCATAATTATCCAAAAAGACTATCAATGTACCTCTTAATTTCCTACTACACATCTGTGTGTGGCCAGGCTGTTTTCATATATTTCACTAACATGACATATTGCACCAGACGGAATGCAGAAGCAGATAAGAGAATACAGCCATTTCCTATTAAGCCAGACATTAAACAGATTTGCAAAAATGTAAAACAATGTGAATCCTCTCATTCCCTTTTTTATTGTGCAAAATATGATTTTTTCTAAAATATGTTATTTGTGTTAACATGTAATGTGTTTACTCTTGTTTTCATTCATATAACTTAATGGATAAATATTTTTTAAATTTGATCAAAGTTAATATCAAATTCTATAAATATCAATAGATATAAGCCACATAACAAAAGCTCTTTGGGGTCTTCAGTAACCGTTAATAGTGTAAGAGGTCCTGAGATTCAAAGGTGTGAGAGTCTCTGTTCTACGAACAATCCTATAAATGCTAACATCGGCTGATGCCTGAGTAAGGGCCAGATGAGGCTCAACATTCATTCTTTCATCAAATCCTCATGAAGCTTATACCACTATTAAATTATGTTCCAGAGATTAAGGGTCTGGCCATACAGAGTCAGACTACCTGGGGGATTAGGGTTTGGTTCTATCAGTTTTAAAAGCTATGCAACCCTGGGTAAGTGTATTTCCTTCTCTGAGCCTCATCTGGAAATGAGGATTACAGGGTTCCCATCTGTCAAGTGTGTGGGGGAACTAAACGATAGTGGAGATGACAAGAGTGAGCATATAATGAATAGGCACATGTGCCAGGCACTGTGTTAGCACTTCGTGTCCAAGTTCTCATAAAGTCCTTCATGAAGCCCTGACTCCAGCTATTGACGTTTGACTTCCCACCCCATGACCCCTTTGTAATGAGGAGGCCAAGTCTTCTTGTGAGGGTAAATAAGATGGTACCTGTCACAAACAAAGACCGGCAACTCCAAACCTTTTTAACGTGTTTCATTTGTTAAGGGCACCGACTCTTACAAGATCCCTTTCCAAAGGATAAGCCTCCCACCCAGAAGACAGCACCTCTCTGGGAAGACACGAAGACAGGCCTTTGCTTTCCCTGCTTCAGACGTGAATGTTGAGAAACTTCCAGGGGGAGAAGGGAGATGCAGCCCACAGCAGAGGTGCCCTTCCCGGATCCTTGAGAAGCAGATACTTCATGCTGTGTGTACGCACAGAAGCCTCCGACAATCCCGGTGCTTGTCTGCCTGGCTGTTGGGTAATTTTACAAATTGGCTTTTACTGGCAAGGGAGGTAGGCGGATGTGGGTAGTGGAATATTCCTCTAGGTCACAGGTTCAGAGCTGGCCTGGTTGTGGGAGACTTCTGAGGTTATCTGCCCGCTGGGAAGCGGTTTATCTATTTTGATTGGGGACCTGGGTTAATGCAAGTATCTAAGCACCTACTAAGTTCTAGGCACCGTGCTAAGTGCTGAAGATCCAGTGGTGAGCAAGACTGATAGAGTTTATGTCTTCATGAAAGTTTAAGTCCAGTAGAAAAGAGAGATAATTACTTAAGCTTTAACAAAGACTTAGGGTGCCCAAGTCACCCCTCTTCTTGTCCAGTTTCTCATGGTTGAAAAATAAGTGAATAAGTGAATTTAAAAAATATGTCTGTGTATCTCAAGATGAGGGGTCAAAGCCATATGGGTTTCTCTTCCCACATCATCCTTTCATTTCCTAGAGTAGTCTCCTCAAACCTGGGCTCTGTCGCAGCCCACCTAGGGCAGAAGTGAGCCTCTGCATCTCTACCACACTCCCAGGGGGGATGCCTACAGAGCTGGTCTGGACCACACTTTGGAGAGCAAGGCTCTCATGGGCATGTTTCTTTAGAATTTCTGTTTAGTGCCTAGAACAGAGTTTGGCACATAGTAGGTGCTCAACAAACCCTCAGTGAATAAATGGATTCTTCATGGTCACTCCCCTATTTCTCAAGACCAAGATCTCACATCTTTCTCTTGCCGACAGACCCTCAACTAACTCTAGAGCTCTGATCAGAGATGAATGAGCCCCCAAAGGGACCAGTGGTGGCATGATGAGTAACAGACCGAGAGGCAGACACTGGCTCCCTTTACCTCCGTAACTCTCTATTATTTATATACTATTTCACTTGCTTGTGTGTAACCCAAAACCTTATGTTGCCACACAAATCCCACCGCACCTCCCCAAATAAGAGCCAGTTGAGCTGCTGGGTCCCCCTCCCCAAATGCACACATGTATCAGCCCGGCTACCGGCTACCGTTAAGCTTCCCAAAGTGTAGCTGAAACATCCCCCATCCCGCCTGGCATTGTGGGCCAGCTCATGACTCAACGTGGACTCTGTTTATTATTCTAGAGGAGCAATTTTCAAGGGGGTTGAAATACTTGTTAAAATTAAGGTAAAGAATGTAAACCATAGCCAGTCTCGTTCACCTTATGCTTCAAAAGCCTCTTGTTTCTCCAGGCACCACCCTCTTGCAAGCCTCCTGCAGGTCTCAATTAGCTCTGGTGAAAAATAAGGCCAGCTGCCCAGAGGACAGGGACAGAGCAGAGGAGCATAGCCTGTCTCTGGGGCGTGCACAGCTGTCTTGGGGGCTGGAGACACCTGCTGGGCTCGTGTGAAAGACTGCTCGGGAAGGCTGAGGAAATCCAGTCAATGAACTTGACAAATGATTAGAGGAGAAAAACAAGAGTGCAAACTCCATGGTGTCTTAGAGACCAGCCATCCTCATGGAGTCGACTCTATCTCATAATGACTGAGGTAAACATCCCATTCCGGGCTGACGAGTCTTGGCATCTCAGAGCCTGTGTTATGTCGAAGGGCAAGCGTGAGGCATGTTGACAATTTAAAATACTGAAAGGCAGGGTCCTTCAGGGAAAACCACGAGAGGCAGCAATCCCGGCACAGAATGCCAGAATGCTGCTTCCTGTTCCAGGGAATGGCTGGCTACTTCCAAGCAGCTTTTTATTTTCTGCAGACATTTCTCTAAAGGAAAAAAAAAAAAAAAAAATATATATATATATATATATATATATATATATATATATATATATATATATATATGGGGAGGGCTATTTAGGGAACGGTAGCTTTAAAAGCTCCTTAAAATGGAGTTCACTGAAGAGAAGGATGAAAATTGGAACAGGTGGGGCTGTATGGCGCTGTTAGCCTGAGCTTCGTGCAGAAAGCCTCGCTCTCTCGACTTGGTCCAGATCAAGTGGAAACTTGGCTCTTCCCGACTTCCTCCAGAGATTAGATATGCAAATGGAGAGAATGATTTTTTTTTTTTAAATTAAAGAATCTAACCTTTTTTCCAAAGTGGATTCAGATTTAAGTTTGGGCTACATCTTCGATGGCTCATAAGATGAAGGGCAGGTACCCTCCACACACGTTTGTCAGATGATTCCCTGTTTCTGGCAGCGGAGATTTCAGGATCTGGGTTCCAACCCAGCTCTTGCACTGTTGGGGAGTTGGGTGATGACACCGTGCCAACCCCAGCCTCTCAGGATCCGTCTATGTTTAGAACAACTTTTCACAGAGAGGCTAGGAGGCTGAAATTCCCCAGTGCAAGCACCCTGCTGACTCTAATGCGGCGTATGCATAGGAGGCAGCTGGAGAGACGGTTTGTACTTCAGATGGGGCCCTTGCTACCAAGCAGGTGGGGACTGAATCCCTTCATGTTCATTAGCTGTTGGGCAGGGGGAGTGGCCATGTACTGAACCTCCTCGTGTCTCAGGATGCCCTCTGTAAGGGGGTAGATATGAGAATACCTGCGAGGAATTTGGTCGCTGGGAGCTTCTTCTGTTCGTGTCTCTGACATCATTAAAGTCCACTGATCCAAAATCAGAAATAAGGTGACACATCCAACAAGACAAAGACAGGATTACAAAAGGGACTGCCAGAGCCCTCAGGAAAAGTCTATGATAGACAGGAGACCCAGGAATTCCATTCCCAATGAATACTTTCCTCCTTTTGAACACCAAATCGATCACAGGAGAGCTCTGAGGCCAGGGCTTAGCAAATGGCGGGTAATTGAGGCTGGTGGGTGGTCCCACAATCATCAGGTAATTAGAGATGAGGAAGTACTCACTCTGTGACAGACATGTGCATTTATTCAGCTGCTGGGTGAGCTCAGTGTCTCACACTCCTATCCTTCCTGACAGCCCCAGGAAGGGGGTGTGTGCATGGTGGGGGGGAACCACATCCCAGTCTCCATGTCCATGTTAGGGCCTTGGAAATTTGGGGAATTTTCCTGTGACGAGGAGCAGCAATAGCCCCCATATAAATGTTGGGGCAACAAGGAGTCTGAGTTTCACTCCTTGAGGGAGAAAATGGAAATAGTTCTACCAGAACCAAAAGTCTCTGGGGCATCAGCCTGACTCACAGCTGGAGTGGGCATGGATCCACTCCATGACACCGGATGTAAAGGAAATTCTCTTTATTTCCCTCCCTCCGCTCTCGCCATGTGTCAGGGTTTTTTGCGAAATTTAATTTGGATCATTTTACCTTATTTTTTTTTTTGGGGGGGGGGTGCTCTTCTAGACCCAGCTAAGTGTCTTCGAGTGTCCTTAGTAATCCAGAATGTCAAGGCAGAGGGTCTGGCGTGCCTCCCACCATAGCTACATTTAGAGGCCAACCATACAAGCCTGTGTGGTTGGTCTAGTGCAGGGCAGACAATTCCACCCACTGTCTGAGAACTTGGTGATGGTGTGGGTGGTGGTGGTGTAGCGGGTGGAGACAGGAGAGCCTACCCAGGGCCACCACCCTTCTCAGCACTTTGTAGATGCCCTCCCCTCGTCATCCAAGCTCGGGGATATTTACCAGGCCCTTTAACCGCTCCTCCAGAATGATTCTTGAGTAGAATTGCCAGATTTAACAACTAAAAATACAGGATACCCAGTTAAATGGGAATTTCAGATAAACAATTGTATTAGTTCCCCAGAACTGCCATAATAAATCATCACAAACTGGGGGACTTAAAATAACAATAATCTGTCTCCTCTCAGGTCTGGAGGCCTGAAGTCTGAAATCAAGGTCTCTGCAGGGCTGTGCTCCCTCTGGAGGCTCCAGGGGGAGGATTCTTTTGCCTCTTCCAGCTCCTGGTAGCCCCAGGCATCCTTGGAATCCCTTGGCTTATAGATGCCGTCACTTCCATCTGCCTCCACCTTCACGCATCCTTCCACCTCTATGTCTCTGTGTCTTCACGTGCTGCTCTTATAAGGACACCAGTCACTGGATTTAGGGCCCACTCTCATCCAATCTCATCTTAACTAATTACATTTGCAAAGAACTTATTTTCGAATAAGTCACATTCTGAGATTCTGGGTGGACACTATTCGACCCACAATAATGAAAAAAACCTTTTTAGTTTCATGAGACATACATTATACTAAAATGACTCATCATTTATCATTAAACTATTGCAAGCGATATACTCAAAACTATTCACTTTTACCTGAAATTCAAATATCGCATGAGGCATACTAATATACTAAAAAATTCTCTTTCGTTTACCTGAAGTTCAAATATTGCATGGGACATGTTTTATACTAAAAATTATTCATATTTTATCTGGCAACCTTACTCCTGAGTCCCATGGCACCTGTGTTGGGCCCCATCCAAAGCTTTGCCTGGGCCCCTGCATTCCTGAGAGCAAGTACAGCCCCCTCTCCTCCCCGGCCCCACCCTGCAGGTACAGGGGAGCTCAGATTTGGGAAGCTGAATGAAGGCTCTTCTCCCTTTCCTGGATGAGGGTAGGGAAAGGAAATGCTTTAGTGAGATTGCGAAGCAGAAAAAAAAGTCAACTGTTAACTCTTTTCTTTCTGTCCATTAGGGAAGGAGTTCAGACGCCTGCTGGGAGCAGAGGCCACTCAGAGTCACAAGAACTGGTGCACCCAAACTTAGTGAGAGGACAGAAAGAGTATACAAACATCCACGGGTCCTGAACTTGATCCATTTAGGGCAGAGGGACGCTTCTGAGGCCACATCCCAGACAGAATGCGGTCAATGCGCCCAGCTCTGTGCAGAGCTCCTGTCTGTTCTCACGACAGCCCAGTAGGTTCCCTGACTGTCCCTGTTTGTCCCCGGGGTGGGGGATGGCTCTGAGACATGGCACAATGCCCCAAGATCATGCAATCAGTAAGTGAGGGAACAGATTTGAACTCACTCCCCTGTGTCCAACTCAGAGCCCACACGCACCCATAAACCCAGGCTCCCGAGATTGTCCCCACTTGGTCACGTGTGCATTTATTTATTCCACAAGTGGTTAGTGCATTTCACCAAGTGCTGGAGGCCGTGCAAGGCTCAAGGGGTATACTACAGTGTCACAAGTAGCCCGGGGCTTTTAGAACTTCTGCTCCATTTGCAGGTAGTGATGATTGCCATGATGGAAAATGAAGGAGGGTAAAGGAGAATAAGTAGTGTGAGTGTGTGAGTGAGTGTAAGAGTGTGTGCATATATGTGGGTGAGTGTGGGCATGAGTGAGTGTGTGTTTGCACACATATGAACATGTGGTGAGTGTGTGCATACATGTGTATGTGGTTGCGTTCATGTGCTTATGTGCACATGTGAGTGTAAGTGTGCAAACATGTGAGCGTGGGTGTGTATGTGCATGTGTGCTATATTAAATAGAGTGGTCAGAGACGCTCTTTTTGGTAAGATTACATTTTGGAGGTAACCTGCAAGAAGTGAGGGAATGATGGTTGAAGGGTGTTTAAGGTGGCAGGAACAGCAAGTGCAAAGGTCCTGGGGCAGAATTGGAATCGGTGAGTTGGAGGCTCAGCACAGAGCCAGTGTGGCTGGGACTGAGTTTGCATCTCATGTCTTCAGCTTTTTTCTTTTTTTGGCAGTGGCTCTGTGTACTCTGTCAGAAATTCTTGGAGAGGCATGACATGGCCAGGGATCCAAGCTGTTTGTACTGGCTGGATGAATCTTGCATTTCTAACCCAGCAGAAGAGAGAAAGGTCAGTTTGTAGGGCGAAAATTCAGGTAGAAAACCCCAGATGTATCCACTATACTAGCTAGAAATTGCATCATCTTTTCTTATAAATATAGGCTCTTTATAGGGGCGAAGGAATAGACATTTTACTTAGAAATCTACCATGTAACGGCATTTTTCTACAATGAAAAAATTTTCCCATAGATAGGTGTGTTTCTTACAGAATTCTTCACTGACTTTGAAAACTTTTTGGTCACATCCAGTTCGACTGCATCTAGTCCCAGAGAGGACTTAGGTAGCGATTGATTATCTCTGGATATGGACACAAGAAATATGGGGTAAAAAGTGAACAGTGAGGGGGGCGGAGGGGAAGTAGGAGGTGGGCGGTGAAAGGCAAAAGCCACAAGCTCATGAATAAGCTGGCATTTTGGAATGAAATATTGATTCCCCAATATTGTACAAACCTATAAAGTGGAGGAGCATTTAAAACTATCATTAAAGTTGTAAGTTAACAAAAAACGTCTTTCAGAATGCAAGTTTAAAAAGCTGAGCAGTAGGTGGCGTATCCTAAGGACCCAGACATCAGAATCAGACAAAGCAGGAGAGGAAGCTCCACGCTGGCCACGCGGCCTTGGAAGTTACTGTAGCTGAAAAATGGGGAAACCAGTATTTCACAGCTTCCAGCATTGCTTCATGGTAGCAAGGGATGGAGTAACCATGGATGACCAATGAAAGGAAAGTCTCAAGTTGCCTGCAGTGAATAAAAAGGAAAAAGACAAAAAAGAAAAGCTTCCAGCAAGCAGAGAGAAGACGTAGACACCGAGGGCAGGCAAAAGCAACTCAGCATACAGAGACGCCAGCAAACACATGGTGAAGGTCTTTAGAAATACATTCAGGAGCATTTCCCTGAATGAGAAACCAGAGGTGCCAATGAGAGGATGCATCGCACATTTGGAGACGATGGATAACTCAACATATCCTTATTGCATTCCTGGAAATTTAGAATTACAAAATAGTCACTGAAGCACCCAAGGAGAAAAAAATTACAAACCACTCTAAGGGGAGAAGTAAAGCTGATCTGAAACACCTCCACAGTCCCTGTGGAAAGATGACAAAGCAGTTTCTCCCAAGTTCTGAGGAAAAGAAAACAGTGCAAAGAATAGGAAATCCAGATAAATTGTCTTTCAAGTATGAAGCCAACAAATAGGTATTTTCGAAAACAGAACAAGGAAACCCGGAATGTTTCACTCATTAGTCCCATCTGGGCCACTGGAAAATTACTTGATGAAGTGGAGTTAAACAAGAGACTTAGGAAGAATCAAAAATGGAGAAACTGTGATACATGATTGTAGATAAACATAAAATACATCTGAATATGGAATTTTGCACACTTAGGATAATTATTGCAGAATAGAATTTACATAGTGTAAACGCTAAATATGGAACTTTGCCCGCCAGGAGGAAGACTGTTCCAGACTACAGTTTACGTCTCTAAACCCTGCCGAAGTGCACGAGCTATAGGCAGGGAGTAGGGCCGTGTGACCCCTCCTTCTAATAGGGAAAGTTAAACAGAACCCCCTTGAGGGCAGGACATGTGCGCTCACTCCCTAGCATTAGAGTGACTTTTAGAAATTATCCCCTTTCGTGGTTAAAAAATGATTGAAGCAATGATGTCGGTGTTACTTTGTATTTTTTCCAATTAAGTTCAAGTAAAATTAATAGATTTTAGTTTTAAAATAGGATGGATAGTGTTACTTGTGTGTATCAAGTTATCTCTCTCTTCAGATTTCTATTTGTGGAAGTGCGTGGAAAGATGTTTGAAAAGACAGCCACATTAATATTATTTTGGAGGCATTAATACATTTTGGGCAATTGGTTACTTTCTTAGGAATTATTGCCTAAATTCTTTTTAAAAGGAAACGTGAGTGATGTTTATAAAAAACAATAAAGCCAACAATACTTAAAAATATACCACTCATGCCTTTCTTGGAGAAAAAATCACAATGGAATATATTGCAGTTCCCTGAAAGATGAATCTAAATTAATTAATACTGGTAAATAAGTCATTAACAGGCAGAAAACACAGAATTACATTTGATAATTGGGAATCTGGCCGAATATAAAAATGATTCCTTTTTTATTTTATAATTTATTCAACAAAGCGTCTGAATGCCTACTATGTGCTAGGCACTTCTCTATTTGATGGCAGCCCCTTAGGATCCTACAGCGGAATGACAATATTACATTTAGATAAAACAGAAACGAGAGCCAAAATCATTAGAGGAGCTCAACTTTATACAAAAGGAAGCTGTGAGAAAGCGTCCTACTACAAAGAAGTTATATCGTAATTGTCATAAATATTCATGCCCCAAATCACACACCTTACTCCTTTCATAAGAAGCAAAATCTGTTACGAGTATGAGAAGGAGCCAGAAATTCAATGATCAGAGAGTCTCTAAGCTTTCAGAAGATCAGGTAAACAGAAGTGTGTATGTTCTGTTTACTTACTAGATACACAACAAAAGTTGTATTAAGAAGGGAAATGCCAAGTTGATGTCAGCCCAGATGCCACCTCATCCTCCTTCCGTGCAGGGACTAGGGTTTGATCATGACCTTGGCCCTCTTGGGGAGATAATTAGAGCTCAGCGGTGGGTCTTACCATCTTGCAGGGACCTTGCCGGCAGCCATTTCAGCTTCTCCATTGCCCTAGCCCGATGCCCAGTTCCAAGGATGCCTTCCATTAGGTGGCCTCAGCCAACACTGCAGGGGCTCTCACAGTCTGTGGGCCTTAACCATGCCCAGCAGCGCCCCACTATCATTATCCTACTGAGTGGTGCATTCGGATTCTCCCAGGTCACTTTTGCCCAGTTTAAAAGGAAACTGGACTCCAGTCACTGGACTGTTTGCCCTGTAAGAACCCAAAGCCCAGTCAACCAGCCAGTGATCCAGAAGCCTGAAAAATCAAGCCTTGAGCAACTTAGGGAAATAACGAGAAAGCCTTTCTTACTTCTGCTGACTTCAGAATACCACACTGGATTCTGGCTGTAGCCTCCTCGGGATTGTAAACATCTGGGTGAGAGACAGCCACTCCTGACCCTATAATTTCCTACTGTAACCTCCCTGTGGAGACACAGACGAGGTGGGTGGAGAATGGTTAGCCGTCCCAGTCTGATAAGAGTCCCTAAAAGCACTCTGAATCAATGGGCAGACTTAGCCTTCCCCAACCACGCACAGACCAGCATCTGTGACATATGGTACGAATAAAACAGGCTTAGTCTTACATCTGGAAGGATATCATTAGAGGCAGTTGAAACTAGGAAACCCCGTGGAAAAGACAGAAGACCACACTTTGAGACAACGCGGTATTCACTTCCAACTCCATACGCTCCGTGGGTAGATGGTGGCTTAATGTCTGGCCTCAGAAGACTTTGCTCTTTTACTAGAGGCTAAATTTGTCCCTGAGTACCCACTGCCCTGTGAAAAACTTGGGCCAAGACTTCAAATATGACTTAACTCTTGGTCAAGATACAGACATGTATTCATGCAAGTAAACAGAGGCACGACTGTGCCCTGCAGCATGCAGCGGGGGTGGAAAGGGGACGGAAACCCAAGGCTTTGCTGTTGTTTCAAGGACCTGTTTCAGGTCCCATTCCCTGGAACAGGCCTGCGAGTGTTTGTGTCCCATCCTCATTTTGCTCGAAGCGCTGTCAAAGCTTCAGAGCAAAGCTCTTATGTGTCAGAGCCCGAGGCTCACTCCTGATTTCTACAAACTCAGGTTTTAAAGCACTAAAAAGGAGGGCCCTGCCCCAGAGGAGTGGCTCCTTGACTAATGGATGGAAAGGGCCCCAAATGTCTGATCTGAAAAGGACCAGGATGTAAGGTGGCCACAGAATGTGGCAGCTGGAGCAGGCAGGTGAGGAGATGTGGAGAGGCTGACCTGGCTTGCGATTTTCAGTAACTACTTTTACTTAATTTTATTTCCTCCCTTTCTCTGTCTGGGCTGAAGCGTCCCAAACTCCTCTCCTGCAGTCCAGAACATACTCCAGCATAGATATTCCTAACCTCTTGTCCTCACATACTGTTACATACGATCCCTCCCCAATAATGGGAAAGCCCATTGAGTGTCTTTATTTTGTTCATTTTGATCTATTTTACAGCACTATTGCGTTTTATGTTTATTTATTCCATCCATTAGTCAAGGAGCCACTCCTCTGGGACAGGGCCCTCCTTTTTAGTGCTTTAAAACCTGAGTTTGTAGAAATCAGGAGTGAGCCTCGGGCTCGGACGCATATAAATAAATGATTTGTTTCTGGTCTTTCAGTCCCACCCCAGAACATTAGCTTCTGGAGAAGAAGGGGCCTGAGATGTCATTTTCACGGAAGCAGGGCCTGGCATAGAGTAAGCAGCCAGCTACCTGTTCACTTCAGTATATAATGACCTGCAATTGGAAGGACCACAAAGATGAATTAAAAGGTGAGAGCCTCAGAGACGTTCTGCAAAGAGAAGAAAAACAGGATACAAACTGAACTAAAGGGGAGAATTTCATGTCAGCTTTTATTTATCCTGAGGAGGTTGCGGCTACCACCAGAGAATGATGACACTGTTAAAAAAGACAATGAGCAGGAATATGGGTCTACACCATGCACGGTCACCCGCACTCAGAACAGGTGCTCAGCAAACACTTGCTGCAGGCTTATTGACATTGCATCTCGGATAGTCGTCCTCAAGAAAGAGGCAGAGTGGCTAAGGTGTTGTGGGTAAGAAAAAGAGAGGAGTGAGATGGATTTGGAGAACTTCTTCAGCACCTATGTGCTGTCTGGTCCAGAAGGATGTCCAGGAACTTTCCCTCACGTGTGTTGTGCCTAGTAATTTTTGGCATTCTTTCTTCCCTCCCTCCTTCCCTTCCTCCCTTCCCTTCTTCCTTCTTTTCTTCATCCAACAAGTATTTCTTGAGCATGGTATTAGTTTGCTGGGGCTGCCATAACAGGACATCATAGACTAGGTACCTTAAACAATGGAGATTTATTCTGTCAATTCTATCACAGTTCTGGAGGCTGGAAGTCCCAGACCCAGGTGTTGGCAGGGCCCTGCTCCATCTGGAGGCAGGGTTGGTTCCTTCTGAGTCCTCTCTCTTTGGCTTGCAGACGGCCGTCTTCTCCCCATGTTCTCACATGGTCTTCCTTCTGTGTGTGTCTGTGTTCTAATCTCTTCTTATAAAGACACCAGTCATATTAGATAAGCGCCCACCCTAGTGACCTCATTTAATCTCAATCACCTCTCTAAAGACCCCATCTCCAAAACAGTCTCATTCTGAGGTGATGGGGGTTGGGGGGGCTTTGACATATGAATTTCGGGAGATACGATTCAGCCCATAACAAACACCAAATACAACCTCAGCTTCTTGTCAGTGGAAAAGCAGACAAAACTTCTGGTACTGTGCAGCTCAGACTCTAACTGGGGAAAGACGCAGTAAGCCACGCAAATCAATGAGGATGAACGTGAGGAGAAGGAGAAAGCGGGGAGGTGCATGGGAAGGAGGCGATTTACAATTTTAGAAGCAGTTGTCCAGGAGAAGCTGGATATCCGAGAGCACATGGGAGCCAAGGACAGTGAATGGAGGGTGCTGAGATAGGACTGTGTCCCCTATGTTGGCACAGAGCACTGGAGGCTGCATGGCTGACGTGGGGGAGAAAGGGTGCCCACAAGATCCTGGGGGTGCAGCATGGTGAGGACTGGGCTTTTACCAATGAAGAGTTTCCTCCCTCAGCATTTTGTCCGAAGCAAAGCAGCAGCAAGTGGTGAACGCCTTGCTGTTTCTGTCACTTGTGGAAACCCTGCATATAATCTCCCGCACCCAGGTCTCAGGCAGGCTCAGCCCTTCTGCCCCTCCACGATGTCATGCCATGGAGACCATCTCAGCTGGTTGACATTACTGCGGTTGCTGTAATAAAGAACAGGGTTAGCCGACAAATTCGGTCTTTTCTTATATGGCCGCTGTGAACTTTTTCAAAGTGTGAGGCAAGCCGCAGGTTGTCAGCATTGTAGCAAAACAAAAACACATAACAGAAAAAAACCACACTGCACGAGATCAGCTGTTTAGATTCTCCTCTTGTGGAGCTGGCTGAAAAATAAAATAATAAAATAAAATAATAAAATAAAATAAAATAAAATAAGGCACTGTGGGGGCGGGAGAACTTAGGTCAAATCCAGGACTGAGAGAGATCTATTTGGAGCTGCAGCTGGGATGTGGGGCCGCTGGGTGGAATGGTTACTGTTGTAAAGACTCAAAGAAGCAGAAGTTCATTTCCTGCCATTTATGGAACTTTGCAGACTTTGGTCCTGGCTTGGGGTTCTCAGGACCAGGAGACCCCGCCAAAAGGAGCTGCTGCTAGTGGAACCAATGTTCCCGGAATCATCTCTCGACCCCCCAGAGCCCATAGGATGCACCCTCCTCCTGCAGCGTGAGTTCAGGAGAAAGACGCTGTAAATGTAGGAATTGTCCAAATGTAGGACATTGCATTTTGATTTATGACTCAGGCAAACAGTCCATTAATGCAACAGCCGCCCCACTTCTATTCATAGCTTACTGGAGGCAGAAGAATGGTCACTGGAAGTGGTTTTGAACTGCTTCCTGTGGTTTTCCCCACACATGGGGGTGGGGCTTCTATTTTTAGAGAGTGACCATTGCAATGAAGGTCTTGTCATCCCATAGATGCCATGTGGGAACTTGTGGGTGACCAGGGCAGACTGGGTGGGCTCTCAGATGGATTTTTAAGAGTTCCTTTCAAGTAACACCTAGTGAAGGCTACCACTTCTTTCTGAAGGGCTAAGAAGGTATGTCTGGGACAACTGACGCTAGGACATTTGGCCATAAAATGTGTCATCATAGCTGAAGAGCTGGCGAGCTCCCCATGTGAGTCTGTATGGCTGGCATCCAGGAGACACTGAGACCTTCATTTGTTCAGTCTCATTTATCATGTACCTTCTCTGAATATGATCCTACGTTGTGGATTTTTTTTTTTTTTTCAGAACGGCTCAACTTCAAGTACTCTGTTCTCTCACAGTCAGTGGGTCCTGTCTTAGGTTGGGTTTCCCCAGAAGCAAACCTTGACATGAGGGTTCACACATGCGTTGCTTATGTGGGAGGTGGTATTTGCCAACACTTCAGGGGGGTGTGGGCAAGTGAGGCAGGGATGGAAAGACCCAAGACCATCAGGAAGGAGAAGATTCCCCAGAACATGCTCTGAGGCCAACTGGCTCATCTCTCCAACTCTCCAAGGCTGCAGATCCCTTGTGAAGGTGACTAGGATGTGGCTCGCATTGACAGGTAAGCCTCCAAACCTGGGACCAAGATGCCAGGGAAGGGAGTAGCAAAATGAATGCATAGAGAATTTTGATGGAGACTGTCATGCTTACTGTTGATTGTTGTTGCCCCCGAGCTCTGTTTCTCGTTCTTATTTCATCACAGATGAAACCTCATCACAATTCAATATTTGCGTAACACTTCTCTTTTATGAAGATGGATGCTGGCTACTTCAAATTTCTATTTCTTTCTCTCACTGTTTACCCTCTGTTTTTACTTTGTGTTTTATTTAATCCTAAACATTCATTCAGTGCAAATCACATCTACAATGAAATATCCCCGTGCAGCCATGAGGATGGCTAAGGCTTAAAAGACTGACAATTCAAAGTGCTGACACACACGTGAGGAACCAGAATGCTCGGACGCTGTTAACCAAACAGTGTCTCTCTGGTGGAGAGTCAGGCCAGGACTCTGGGCAGGGGTCCTGCAAACCAGGGCAGAATTATTCAGAGTAGTCACCAGGAATGAAGACTTACCCCTCACCAGGCAACACTGCTTACCTATATCCTCTTGTGTGCCCTCTGCAACTACCTATGAGGTGAGCGTGCTGTTTTCTGCTTCTTGCAGATGGGGAGACCGAGGCACAGGGAGGGTATTTGCGTCCTGTGTGAGAATGAGACCAGAGTGTAGAGAAGTGGACGGGAGAGCTGCTGGGCGTAGGTTCTGCCGTGTGATGTGGGGCACTCTGGACTCTGAGGGCTGAGATGAAATGCCTGCTTGGACTGTATCCCACAGGTGGATAGGATCCACCCAGAGCCTTCTCCAGCGCATGCAGTGATAGGAAATGGGCTTCAGGGGCCTCCCTCAGGCCAGCAGGAGGCCAGGAATGAGGTTCTGCTCACCTATACCCTACCCGGACCACGTCTTAAGGGACTGATCGCCTTCTGGGGCTGCTGCTGCAGAGCTCTGCCCGCCTCCCTCACAGGCACGTGTTCTGGCGTCGGCCAGGCGTGCTCACACACATGCATGAGCGGCGATGCCTATCAGAGCCCCATGAGATGTATGTTTTCTTCCAGATCAGATATGGAGACGTGGACTCGCAGCGCTCCACCAGAGGGGAGAAAAGAGATCGCATCTGAGTTCTATTAGCCAAACCCAACCTCAATTTATTTTTCCATGCCTGAAAATAATAATTCATTTTTAGTCTTGTGAAATGCTGTACTTTGGGGAAAGGGCACAAAGACTAAGTAACCCTGAATACGGTTGTGGCCAAGCCCCTCCTGCGGATTCCTCTGCAACTTTCTGTGACTCAGAGAGAAGGAAAGCAGACCCCTGCTCTCATGCCCTGCTATTCTTCATTCATTCTACTCTGTTCCGATCTCATCCCCCAACATCCCTCTGCAGGTTACTTTTCGTTTCAACACAACTTGTCAAAGAACAATGTTTGGTTTTGGTAGCACAAGTTCGTCAATTGCAAAGGAGAGACTAAACGGGGTTAGCGAAGGTGTGCTTGGCGGATTGTCTGAGGGACTGAGAAACCCAGGACCAACACAAAGACTGTGGACCAGTACAGCCCCAAACTGGAACACTTCCAGTCGAATAAGCACAGTTAGAAGACATTTGATGGGTTTCAATTTAGACCACAGCCATGATGAGAATCCAAGTCAGTTCTTGGCAAACGTCTGATGGGAGAAAAGTCTGTCTTCAGTCCTACATCTTCTTCTGTTTATGCTTTTTTGTCTTTATTTTAATATAATTCCTTTTCCTCCTTTAACATACTTTTAACTCTCCCCTCCCCCCAACCTATGATCTTGTGCATCTCTGCCCTTCTCAAGCTGTTTTTTAAAAAATAAACAATCTCAGTCATTTACTTGTTAGTATAAATAAGCTATGGAAGGCTCCTTTTCTGGGCTGAAAGAGGGCATTTAAGCCCCAGTTGTTTCAAAGCTTAGACCAGTAGGCAGGCTGTGGCCAACTCTATAGCTGAAGCTGTTCCTTCCTGAGGTGGACACATTTTCCTAACTACATGCTCATCAAGGGTACTTGTGCACACATGCACACACATGTACCAATATGTGTGTGTTTGCACACACATTCTTTCTCATCTCCAGGGGAGAATTTAAGTCACACTTTCCAAATGTCTTCATGGGTCTTCCAGAACTGGGAAATATGCCTATGTTGCCCTTTGGAAAAGAGGCAACCAAGTTGTTTGCATGTTTGAACAGCCAGTTGGGTCTGTCCTTCACAAGAGAGGAGGTGAGACTCCCAGGATGCTGATAACCCTGGGTACCTAGCCATGCAATAAAGCAAGGGTCTTTTATTATTATTTTTTTAATAGTAATGGGCACCAGCTCAAAGATGACTGCTAAAAAAACTCTGTGTTTCACTCTCTTCTGACTCATTTGGTGGGAATTACAAACCCAAATGCCAGCATGTGGCTGACCCACATGACCTTCCACTGAAAAATAAAGAAGGGATCATTTTAGTTTTTGTGTGAATAAACAACAGAGATGCAGCCAGATTTTCTTCCTCTAGGTTTTTTTCCCCATTCATATCAACAGCTTTATACCAGGCATTTGATGCTACCCTTGTGTCAATGGCTCCAGATTTGAGAGGAGAGGTGAGTGGGTCACAAATTGACATCTCTTTTTTATTTTTTAACAAGGGAAAAATTCTTGCTATGTAACAGAGGGGAAACATTAAAACTCTGAATTGTTTGATTTTTTGGCTCAGTCCTAGAAGTAGCAGCATAATATAGCCTGAGAGGAGACTAGTCTCAGAGACACAAACTCTGGATTCTAGTCTCACTCTGCCACTAACCAGCTTTGGCACCTTGCACTGCTCTTTCCCTCTGGGACCCCAATTTTCCCATCAGCAAAATGAGGATATTGGTCTTGGACAGAGTGGCAGTTCCATGGCACACACAATCCCAGACCAGCACCCAGTACCTACCCGGGCATCATTTATTGGTCTCCTCATGTTTTCCTATAGACTTTTGATCACTTTTGAACACAGCTGTCCATGAGCCATTAGCAATCAGTCAGGAACCTAGTTGTACACGTGCTAGTCATATCCATATATGGTGTGTTTGCCTAGTCCCAGTGGTTTCCTGCCCAGGACTGGTGTTGGTAGAATTTCACTGTCTACCCCCTTGAGTGACTAGTTGAGGGTAATGAATCATGAGATAGCATGGAAATAGGTCACTTCTGGACCAGGGCATTCAATTGTTTCAGTGAGATCCTCCAAGTCCCCTTTCTCTCACAGGGTAATTGGAATGCTTGAGATGGCAGCCACTTCATGGGCCTGAGTCATTGACCAGAAGTTTCTGTTGGACATCCCATATGAATAAGAAATATGCCATTTTTTATAAAAGTAAACCTTAGGGATTCTTTGTACTCAGCATGATTTGACCTTTCCTGACTGATACATCATCCCCAATTCCTCCAGCCCTGCTGTTTTACAAGTCTAGGTCTGGTAACCTGGCCATTCCACCTGATTTAGAATTGTCCCTTGGGATCTATTACACTGACACCAAACCAAAAAGTTCATTGCAAGGACTCCTGTGACATCAGCATTCAGATCTGTTTACAATTCTTTGGAACCAAGTTTTCCAGCTAGTCAAGAGGCACCAGAGCCAGTGTCCAAACACTAACCCTTGCCTTTTTGGTGTTGGGATGTCGGAGAAGCAATATTAACAGATAGCCTTTCCATGTTAACTTCTCTTTGTTTCCAGTGTTTCAAACACATTCCAGTTTGAAAAGTAATCTCTCAATACCATTTTCCCTTAGAAATGGTGGGTCCAGTTTTTTGGAAGTCTCTGTGTTTTATTCCTAAACCTCTCCTCTAAGCCGGTAGGAACCATGAGGCTAACGGAACATCTAAAGAGAGAGAAAAGGGATGCTGCATGTGAAGCCAATCAACTGGGAACTTCTCACCAAAGAGGCGGGTTTCCTCCAGGAGGGACGTGGGAGTCTGTGTGCATAAAGCTATGTAGGTGCCAGCGACACAGAGGAGTAGCCCCTTTTCTCAAGGGTGTCACAGTATAGGGAGTACAGTGAGGGGTAGTGGAGGTGGATCCTGGGGGTCTGAAAGCCAAGATTGGGACGTGAGTCTTTTAGAGCGAGCCTGTGTCACATGATGGTTCAGTCCTCCGGAGTCCAGCAGACCTGTCTTCACTACCTGCTTTGCCCACTTTGTCACTCACCTGGACAAGCTGAAAATTCACCTGTAAACCAGGTATCCTTATCCTTCCCTCACAAGTGCAGGTAGAAGTGGCTGGGATGAGGGCAGGCTACATGCTGGAGCCTGTGCCCACTGCCTTCTAAAGGCTCACTGACCAAAGGCTGGTATTGTCATCTTCAGCAGGAAAGGGCACTCTGGCAGTGGGGGACACTCCACACATTTCACCCCTGCCACACTGGGCTCCAAAAGTCAACGTTAAGACTTACTTACTCCTTGAAAGAAACATTGGGCATATGAGGAAGCTCTTAGGGGCCTGACAAGCCTTTGAAGCCGCTGGTAGCTCCAACTTTGAAGCTTTAAGTCTCACAAAACATCTATAAGAACAGAAAACTTTCATTAATGTACTCAGAGATGTCGAAGAGAATAAGGATAGAGGATACCTACTCTTTTCTTGCCATTGATATTTTAATTTTAAAATTAGCATACAATAAAATAAATTTTCAAAATTTGATTTATAAGGATGAACTAATTCAAACCTATGGGCAGTCTTCACTTTGCACAGTGCTGGATTAACTGAACAGGCATATAGACCCATGGCCACGTGGTCCGTGAACACGGAGCCAGGCAAAGCCAGGACTGCTTATAGAGTAATGTGCTAAACACTGCTCTACTACCTCACGGATTTGAGAAACAGTTTTAACACTGGAATGGGATTTTGGGCAATTTTTGTTCCATTTTTTTGCACTTCGCCCCCCACCCCCAAATCTATATATGGAACGTACATCATCTTTGTAATCGTATTTTATGGTTACAATAATAATGCATCTTCAACTCTGCTTCTCAAATGCTCACGTTTGTTATCTTGTTTCATTTCCACCACACTTTTATGTGGTATTTGGGATTAGTACTATTTTACAAATGAGGATAGTCTCAGAGAGGTGAGAACTGCCCAGGGTCACACAGCTCCTAAGGAGCTGGGCTGGAATGTGAACTTTGTGTGTGTATTTTTTTCCCTCCAGGACAGCCTTTTTCACTGAACCACAGACACCTCCTTTGACAAATGAAAAGTTCTTGGGAAAATCTTTATGTTAGGGTGATGTGTCTTTAAAACAAAGTTATATGGCACTAGTGTAAAGGAGAAGTTATAGGGTAGAGATTTACTCTCCATGAGAGAAGACCTTGAAAATAAACTGTTAGCCCTTCTTCTTTCCTCAGCTGAAAAGTAAATATATTTTGGCCCTGTTTAAGTTAAAAGAGTATAAAGAGAGAGAAGTTTACTAGTTGTGGGAAATTTATACAATCTATACCTACAAAATCAATTCTATTTATTTATTTGGAAGGGTCTAACCTGGTATTCCCTCAAAACAATCCATGTGTTGGCTGCAAAAAGGAGAGCTAAGCATAGCAACTATGGTCTTTGAAAATAGGAGACTCAGAAGATATGTAATCGAAGTTTGGTTTTTCTTACATGCGAGGGATTCAGAATCATTGAAATCAGTGCTTCTCAAACATCACTCTGCAGACAACTTGCTTGGGGAGCTTGTTAAAGTGCAGTTACTCATTTGAAGTTCTGGTGTGTGTCCAGGACTCTGTGTTTCCAACCTGGAGTGGCAAGGGGCTCGGATGCTGCTTCTCAGCTCTGATTCCTCCATAGAATCGCTGGGGCTTTTTAAAATCCCAGTGCCCGGGCCCAGCAACAGACCAATTATATCAAATTAAATGCCCGGGGTGGGACCCAGCTGATTCTAATGCACCAACCAGGCTTCAGAACAAGCCCTTCTCAAACCTTGTATTCCAGGAAACCCTGATACCCTTAAAAATGATTCAAGGTCTTAAAGAGTTTCTCTTATCATATTTATCATGTCAGAAAATAAAACTAAGTAATTTTTAACAACATTCATTTAGTAATTCATTTTAAAATAACAATAATAATCCCATTTTACATTCACATGAAAACATGTATTTATGAAAAATAACTATCTTACAAAACCGAAAACATTTAGTGAGATGAGTGGTATTGTTTTATATTTCTGTGTCTCCCTTAATTTCTGGCTTAATAGGATGCAGCTGGAGCCCATCACTGCTTCTGCGTCCAATCTGTTGCTCATTATCTCACTTCATTCCCCTAGCAACTTTGACATGAAACTCACTACCATCAATGGACAGAAGAGAAAACTGAGGCTTGGAGGATGGACGCCCTTTGGCCGAAGTCACACGGCTGTGAGTGCCAGGGCCCAGGCTGGGACCAGTTCTGCCTGATCTAAAAACACATCTCTCAACCACACTAGCTTCCTCCCCAAGCAGATGGAGCAGGTGCAAGGAACTGGGTCTCATACTCTAAAAATCCCCACACAAATATTATCTTGAACTATGTTTCATGAGCCTCCCAGGACCCACCTAATGTCTGCAGCCTATGCTGTCACATGTTATGCCCACTTTTTCACAGTCTCACCTTTAAGTATTCATTTTTATTTAACTCAATGAGATTTCACAGACATCATGGAGCTCCTCTTGTGGGTAAGGCACCCTTCTGAGTATTTCATAAATGTTAACTCCTCTGATCTTCATGATTACCCTATATTATAGGGACGTATTCACTCCCATTTAACAGACGAGGAAACTGAGGCTCAGAGAGGTGAGGCCACACAAAGCCAGGGTTTAGACCCAGGTAGTCTGGCTCTGGCTAGAGATTGGTACTCTTCTGCCTCCAGTGACAAAGAGACTTACTTGTCTGGCCTCGGAGAAGGCCATCTTGAGGCAGCAAGGGACCTCTGCCTAGAATATTTGGAATTCCTTCCCTCCATTTCCAAATGTCCACCTTGGCAGTGGCCTCTGGAGCCACTTTGCTGGCTCTGCCACCACTCAGCATGAACTTAACCTCTGTCAGCCTCTAGTTCGTCGTCCTCCATGAAAATGAGTATAATGACACTACCCACCTAGGGTAAGTTCTATTATTTGCTCACAGCGTCCTTTCCTCTGTACCTTTCCAGTTTTGCTGTGGGTGGTAAAGACTTCTCCACCCTGTTGGTGATGGCTTTGGCCACCGACATACTTTGGCTGGAGGAACGTGAGCAGAAGTGACAGGGTGTGAGTTCTCAAACAAGAGTCATCAAGGATTCCTACTCACCCGCCAACATTTCTTTCATCCGTCACGGGAAAAGCATGTCCATGGAGCTGCTGGTCTTAGAGTGGGAAACGTGGAGCAGATTAAAACCTGGCCCTCAGCACAGGCACCCTGACCTACATACAGGCCCATGAGAGAGAGAAGCGCGTTTGTGCTTGGAAGCCCCTGAGATCTGGAGGCTGTTTGTTACATCACACTGTTAACGGGCTAGCATGTTGCTGAGATAATACGAGTATGGTGTTTGGCACATGGCCAGCCCTTCATGTCAGAGCACAAACCGACACCTATTTTTGATGCAGTTGTCTGCTGCAGTTCCCACAGGGCCCACCTGTCTTTCCTTCTTCCTTTTTCCACTGAGACTCTGTAGCTCGATCACCCTCCCCACCCAGAAGCATGAGGTGCCCACACTCCAACTTAGGAACAGGTTTTTGTAGCTTGGGCCAGGTATGTGGAAATCAGCAAAAAATCCTTGCCTCTGAATGGAGCGTTTCAACCTTATCTGCAATCTTCTCGGTGTGGCTCATGGGTTTGTGTCCGATGATGTTTTCTGAAAAGGATTTTTTTTGTGTGTGTGGTGTGAGTGTGGAAAAGAAATGAGAACCAGGAAGGAAACAGGCTTGACTTTGTTAAGAAGCGATCCAGGTTTCAAAGGAAACTTGAAAGTCAGTCCGGCCTAAGGGCCTGGCTACGGATTTAAAGCAGGTCCCAAAGCAGTGCCAGGCATGGCGAACCTGCCGTCCCTGGGGCGGGGGTGGCTGGATACCTTCCCGAGCCTGTTGGTGCTCTGCCTACTTTCTCGCATTGACCTTGAACACAGACACACGACTTTAGTGATTTACTGACCGGGGGAAGCAGCTTGCCAATCCTTTTCTGATCATCTGCAAAAAGTAGTAGGATGAGATCTGTGTGATCCTGCACGTGTTACTTTACCTCGCTGAGCCTCAGTTTCCACATCTGTAATATGTGGATACTAGTAACACATACCTCATAGGTCTGTGCTGAGGACAAAGTGAGAGCAAGCAGGTATGAGTCTCCGAGCCCCTACACTGGGGCCTAACGTTAGCTACTAGAACTGTGGCCCTTACCTTTCTGTTTTAAGGGACATCAATCTCTTTCATTTGTCCCCTTAATTCTGACTCACAGTGGCCACTGCCAAAACGAAGTGCCCTCTGTTTATTGACATTTCTCATCTGGAATGAAGATATAATAAGTGCTCTGTGTGGATGAACAGAGAAGAACCTTTTTCTTCCGAGGAAAGTGGGAACGTATTCCGCGGCACCAAGCACATAATTAGGATGAATGGAATGAATGGTGCAAAGGGAAAATCTAGCTGGCTATCAAGAAGTTTTGCACCAGTAACAGCTATTAGAGGAAATGGTTACAGGTCGATGTGGTGAGTCAGATGAAACCAGGCTGGGAAAAATACTGGCCATTTGTAATTTCACAGGGGAGTGCCGGACGGAGGGGTGATGAGATGTTAGCATCTGGATAGAGAAGAAAGCAGGGAGCAGGCACGGTGGAAATAGCCTGTCATACTCACATGCAGGTGTTGTAGCACAGGGGGCTGATGTTACGACTGCTGTGGATCCTTACAACGAAGCTGAGCCATTTTATCCTGCTACATCTCAGAATAAAGCAATTACAGAAGATAATCTGGAGTCAGGCACTGCAAAAGACTTCATTCATTTAAAGGAGGGGCTTGCCAATGATCTATAGTAAATAAATAATGATCTATAATAATAAAAGGCAACCTACTTCCTTTACTTTTCACATCGACCGAGAATTCCCCATCCCCAATTATCTCCTCCCACACAAAATAAATGCCTCAGGAAGATACAAAACTCGAAGTGTGCTGAAATCTTGCCTTAATTTGAGCCCTGCACAGGAACCTGCTTCCTTCTTTGATTTGTTTTCATTCTTTATTAATCATTACTTGGGAGTGTTTTGAGGTTTTGCATTTTGGAATTTTTCTGTTGCCTTCTCACTTTTGAATTTTCCCAGTAAGATAAGAAATTTGGGGTCAGTTTTGGGAGTAGTGAGGGGTGTATGTCAATAAAAAAATATGGGGGAAAAAAACCCTTTCTGTCTTTTAACATCCACAGAATCTTAATCCACATAAATGGCTTCTTCATTTCATTCTTGTTTTGGAGACTGTCATAGGAAATCCTTTAACAGTGCCTTCTGCTGATTTGCGGTATTTCTTTGTGGCTCAGGATTAACTGTTTTAGGGCAAGAAGATAGGGAGATGTGGGGGCTTCCTCTAGACTCTGCCTCACTAGCTTAAACCCAGCCCCAAGCAGGCAGACAAGCCTAGGGGAGACAATGCTGAACCGAGAGACTTAGGCTGATGGGCTCATTACAGCAAATGGGAACTTCTGCTCACTGCTTAAGTGCTATGCACTCAAAGAGAAACTGAGTCAAGGAATGTTAATTACTTCTGGTACTGTCCCATTTAGCCATGGATTAACCCTTATTAGCAGCGAGTGGCTTCTTAAGACTAATTCTCCCCGGAGAGGAGGCTTGGTATGCTCCCATGTGCTGAAGTCGCCTCTCCTTTCTTGGGATTGCCCATAATCCCCCCACCTCACTTTAGTTAATTTCAACCTCCTGCACAAACGCTTTTCCCCAAAGCCACCAATAAAGGACGAAAAAGCCAGACTTTGCTTCATCCTGTCCTTGCCCAGATTTTTGTAAAGATAAAAGCGAAACCCCAAAGGTTTCCTTGCAGACTCCAGAGCTCTGGAGAAGGGGATGGAGTTTTCCTTGGAAAGGGCTAGATTCCTCACTTTCTCTCCCAGGCTGAAGGGAGATACCATCCCACCCCCATCTCTGTATCTTAGACATATGCACTGTGTATTGGCAGTAAGCATCAGGGGCTCTGCCCGAAGAGCTAGAGTTGGCCATGGCGCAGGAGAAGGAGGTCGCTCTGACTTGCAGTTAGGTTTTTGCCATTACCCTGGGTGAGCTGCCCGAGCATCCTGAAGCCCCCAATGGATCCCCTTCGTGGGGGCGACTTGGGTTTACAGCCTCCCTTGGCATCCTGCGTGGAACAACATGCTAGGTGTTCGGCTGCTGGTGTTGAGATTGCACTGCACCAAAAAGACACCCTGGAGGGTAGAGTTCAGTTTCAGGATTTTGGGGGGTATCCCGCTTAGAAACTGAGTCTCTTTTTCTCTTCTTTCTTTCTAGGACTGACATGGAGCAGATTCTGCGGCAGTAACTGGGAAAGGCCTGTGAGTCTGTGCCCTCCTTGCGCCGCCGGGGATTAGCTGGTAGTGGGGGGAGGGGAGACAGTAACACCGAGTCTGCCCTTAATGGGAATTAACAGGAATGGGGAAGATGTTCTGGGGCTGCCTGAGCTCACAGAGGACTCAGGGGGCTTGAAGAAGCCAGCTTGCCTGGGTTATAGATAATGCTCCCAACACTGACTCCTAGTGGCTGCACCGGGAACTGCAGCCAGAACTGGGGTGTCACAAGGGAGGGCAGAGGGTTGCACTTCCCTTCCACTGGATTTTTATTAACGCATTGGCCTTTACTTGAATTTCCTCATGTAAGCAAGTGAACAAGACAAAAATTCAAAACACCTGGTAGTTGAAACTTACTCATTAAAAAAAAAAACCTGCTAATAAAGACGATAGCAGAAAAGATGAAGTCCAGATGAACCACAGCTGCTGGTTCAAGTGACAAATTCACATCCCTTTCTTCTCTCTGAGTGGGGAAAGGGGAAGGTATCAGCAGTTTAAAATCGTTTAATGCAGATTTTCATCATTGTTATCCTAAGCGGGATCATTGTTATCATTGGAATAACATTTGCCCAGGGTCCCTGTTTTGGGCGCTGTGCATATGGTGACCACATTGTCTTAAGCAGCAGTCTGGAGCATCACGGCCCTGACAAGGAGGGGATGCTTCTCGGGGCGTGTGGAGAGGGGGCTGGCAGGCAGGGGGACAGGCCTTGAGATTCTGTTAGGCAGTAGTTCTCAGCCTCCTAGACTGGTCACGTCAGAATCATAAACACGTATTACATAAAATGGAAGGGAAATCAGCATGTTTTAAACAAATGCTGCAGATTATTCTCTCACACACGAAAGTCTGACTGTCTCAGCTTAGATCCCACAGGCAGCAGGTTAACAGGGAAAATCTGAAGTGTGAAATGCATCCAAAGCAACATTTTTAAGACTCTACTTTGCTCTTCCTGTGCTCTTTTCTGGAGAACAGAGTGGGAAATAGGTCATGAAGGTGCAGGAGAACTGGAAGAATTCCAAGAAGACGTGAGGTGCATCCAGACAGGACCAGGAATGTGTTAGTAACAGTGCTTATCATGTTGGCAATGACAACCACAACAGCTAATGTTCATGACTAGTGACCAGTGCGGGGGTTCTCCCTCATTTAATCGTCCCAACATCCTGTGAGGTTGGCATTGTTATCATCCCCATCTCACAGATGAAGAGAGTATTGCCAGTGACAGGAGCAGAGCATGAGTGCAGGTCCATGTGACACTCTGTGCACATTTGTGACTGTCCAGCTGCCCCTGAACAAGCAAGGAGACAGACAGGCACAGGTACAGTGATGTCTGAGCCACATGCCTGCCTGAAATCCCATTGTTTTCACTGCAGCCTCAACTTCTGAATTCTCTTCCTGGTGCTGGAGATCAGGGTGAGGACGGGAGGCAGGGACAGTGAGAGACTTGCTTTGGAGGCAAAGTTTTCTCTGGAGGGGAGGGAGGTCATGCTTAGTAAACTAGGATGGGGGGCATTAAAGCTGGAAGCAGGAAGTGGGACGGCAACCGTGCGATGGAAAATTAACTCGCTAATCTCAGAGATGAGAGTGTTCTAGCCTGGAAGGTGCAGTCTCATAGATTAGTCTTGGTTCATGATCATATTCAGGGGTTAGGAACCCCTCTGAGGTTCCTATGAATAGAAAAGTGGGGAGCAATGCTGTGTATACACACATTCCAGGCAGTTTCCGGAGACTTGAAGGCCCCACTGAAACCCACCATCCAGGTACTCCAGGTTAGGAACCCCTGTTCCCACTCAAGCCTCATTTACCAGGAAGGCAGTATAGCATAGTGGGTAAGAACACAGGCCTGGGTTCTAATCATCTGGTTCCCATTCCAGTTTTGTAACTCACCTGTGTAGGTTACTGCACATCCTGTGCCCCAGTTTCCCCATCTGTAAAGATGTATAGATGCTAATACCTACCTCGCAGAGGTATTGTTGGGATGTTTAAATAAGATGACCCAGGCCAACAAGAGACACATGCAATCAATGATTACTATTAAAATTCAGCAATTATTGTTATTCTTATTGCTATTATTATTATTGTTTTTATTGACAGGCAGACCTGGGTCCAGAGAGGGAAAGTGATTGGCCTGGGGTCACACGGTGACAAGGGGGCCAGCGTCCCATTGTGACTCTCACTTTAGGGCTTACACAAGCTCCCTAGTTCCCTATCATTACCCCTTTACCATGTGTAATTTCTCTGGGGCTGAGCTGAGAGGTGCCGAATGCCAGCCACTTCTGGCATCTGGGTCTCGACGCACCCTCCACCAGGCCTTTCTCCCTCCCACCAAGAAGAGCACGTTTCAGCATTCTCCCCATGAGAGGCATAACAACTCTCTAGATATTGACATTCCCACCAAAACCGGAACTTCGAAAGGAACTGGCATGAACCATCCCAAGTTAAGAGTGTCCTTCAGAATGACCTTGTGGCCGTGATCTTAGGAAAAACAGAGGCAAATCAAGCCTTGATTTTTCTGACCGCCACACTCCTCCAGTTGAATGGGGAGCCAGTTTGACTGTACAGTTTTACCAGCACTTAGAGTTTTTCTCATTTGCCTCAGTAACCCATTCAGGATTCTGAGTCCACGTGTGCTAGGGGTGGCTAGAAGCACCAGCTCAGAAATGTACTCACAGCCTCCAGGCATGTCTCAGTGACACAGGCAATTTTGGGGTCAGTTGAACAGAAGAAGCAAGCTGCAAGTTTGCAAGAAGGCCACGTTGTGATTCCCAAATTCGCATCTCGCCTTGAGATTGCCCAGATGACCCCTTTGGAGGCTATAGCTGGCCAGGCAGTATATATGAAGATTGGGAAAAGTGAGGAAAGGCTGGCTGGTATGTGGGGTGGGTATGGAGCACATATGTATCATCAGCAGATTATAGGGTTGAATGGTTTAAAAATGTAACATGTCATGTTCTCTAGCTATAGTGGGCAGAAAGATTTGGATAGGATGAGAACAGCTTGAATCTGCTCCATGAAAGAGTCCGGGAGGGGTTAGTGATCTCTAATTCCCATTGCTGTTTCTTACCTGTAGATCTTTAGCAGGCACTGGGGATAGAATCATACCACCTTCTTCATTCATGGGTTTTCTGTTCAGGATAAACTAGAAAATGAGGGGAAACTTGCAAGAAGTCCCTCAGGATGCATTTCCAGACCAAAGAGGTTTTAAGCATGTGTTGTTCTGCTGTTGGAAACTTCTGAATGACTTGAAATTAATTCATCCATCGGATGAAGAGTTTGCAGGCTAATGTCTGGTCTTTGGCCAGCTGCATCCAAGGAGATGTCCCGGAAAGGCAGTTAGGGTGGACTCCTTTTAGTTGTCTCTGTTTATTCTGGATCAGGTACTGCTTACGTAGTCATGGTCCACTTGGGGCTGGCATCTTAAGGGTGTGGGCTCTAGAGCCAGGCTGCCTGGGTGTGAGTTCTGGCTCCTCGCTTCCCTGCTGTGTGTCCTTGGGAAAATCAGTTAACCTCTCTGGGTCTCAGTTTCTTCATATATAAAATAGGATATTAAAAGTAGAGCACCCTGTGGCTGTGAAGATGAAATAGGGTGGTGCATTGCAAAGTGCTTCACCCAGAGCTGGGCACAGAGTAAGCACTCTTTCAGGATATGTTATTATTTTTGGTGTCATTATCATTGTTCAGATAGTACCCATTAAACAGCAATGTTGGAAAACTGCGTCACTGATCCCACCTTCTCCTCTGTAGAATAGAAAGAGTCTGAGGTGGGAGGAGGCAAAGCCAGAAAGAGAAACTTCATGGGAAAATGTCATGACTCTTTTTCAGCTCATTCGCTCCATCTGTGAAACTGGGTGCATCTAATCTAATCCAGTTGTCGAGCTCTTGAGAGGGGAAAGATTTAACCTGGAACTAGACCTACACGAAATATGCTCTTCAGACAAACCTCCAGGCCTTTCCCTACCTGGTGTCCCCTTCTGACCTCGGAGGCGAACTTTGCCAGTCCTTCAGAATATTAAAGTCTGTCTTATTTGAGGTTCCCAGAAGTAGTCCCCAGACCATCATTCTAGCCTGAGTCATTTATTTGGGAGGTGATCCCAGGAAACAGCAGTGAGGGAGTACGCGAGCAGGAAAGTGACCCACAGAAAGGAAGGAGCCAATTGGAGAGGGGTCGGGGAGTGTCATTATCAAGCAAGTTCATCTGGGAAATGATGCAAAGCAAGGACCTGAGAATTATTCCGCCCAAGGAGAAGGAGTGGGTATTTACACACCAATTCTCATTTGTCACTGGCTGGGGGCTAGTCCTGGGGGTTGTTAATTTCCTGGTGCTTCTGGCCTGCCACACGTGCAGGCAGAGCAGACTCCGGGCTTTGGACAGGTGGAGATGTGGATGCCAGTAGTTAGAGGAGGTTAGAATGACAGTGGTGCCGGGATGGTGTCTGCTCCGGGGCCATTCAAGAAAATTGCCCTTCTTCCCTCCAGCCCACTTCTTCCTCTAT
This sequence comes from Eidolon dupreanum, assembly GCA_028627145.1. Lineage (NCBI taxonomy): Eukaryota > Metazoa > Chordata > Mammalia > Chiroptera > Pteropodidae > Eidolon > Eidolon dupreanum. The sequence continues at coordinate 105,057,440 of CM053508.1, read as the reverse complement.
TTTTATTCCTTCAATACTTACAATCCTAGTGTTTAAATGGTACATGGGCTGCTGCCTTGCAATTGTATTTTTGACTTGTTTTACTGGGTATATCTTGTGCCCTGTGTATAAGCTAAGTTCCCTTAACGGCAGGAACATGGTTTTCCATGTGTTCAAATAACAGGATACAAATTATAAACATAGACGTGTCTGTGTATTTCCCCTGTCCCTTAGGGCCACTGCAGAATATTTTGAAATTGCCCACTCCATTTTTCCCTCCTTCCTCTTTCCAAATGAAAGTCTTCAGTGAATGAGCTGCTGGATCTATAGCAGAATAATGGAAGGAGGGGCTCAGGGTTGAGAGAGTTCGGGAAGGAAATTACAACGTGCTAAGCTGACGAAGCTGACGCAGCGTCTGGGTGTGCAGGGACCAGATGGATGAGAAAGGGTCTTTCCGAGAGTGCCATTAGGGACATTGTGCCCGGATCCCTTTGTGGTTCTGGAGAAATGTAAGTGAAGGATGGAGCTATTCTGAAATTTCTTTTGATGACTGTACTGTGTATCTTTGATTGTAACAGATTTTTGAGACTGAACCACATAGATTCTGAGCTTATGAGGGCTGCAACTGTGTTTCCAGAGGGCAAAAATGTATATGCTGTAATAACCAGTAAATGCTCATTGAATGAATTAATAGATATAAGTATTTATACAGACATTTATACGGATTTTAGAGCTAGAATATACCTTAGACACCCTCTAGTCTAGGAGTCTGAAGCTCCAATGCCTCTGTAAACTTTCCAGATAAAATACAAGATGCCCAATTAAATCTGAATTTCAAATTAAAAATGATTTTTTTTTAGGATAAATTTCTGTCACAAATATTACATAGGATGTACTTATACTAAATTTGCTAAATGTGGCAGCCCAGGTTCAGGAAATATGCCAGTCCTGGAACTGAAATTGAGTGAAGGAAGCTGTTTATAATAGAGAGTGGTGGGGGGTGGGGAAGTTGTGCAATTGGTGAGCATGTGTCCTAAGTGCATTTCTGAAAAAAAAAAAAAAAAATTACTTTGTGGGAAAAAGAAAAACGCATTTTCAGCCCAACACTCTTATTTTAAGTCAGGAATCTGAAATGCAGAGAGGGGATGCCACATGGCTAAGGACCCCTGGTTAGTTAAGGCCAAGATGAAGCTCAATCCAGGTTTCCTCACCCCTGGGCCAGTGTCTCTCCCACTGTGTCACTGTGGGGGGGCTTTGTGAGCATCCAAACATGCAGCCTTAGATGCCGTCCCTCCCACTTTCAAAGGGGCAGATGACAAATGACTCTTCAAGGTGACAGCAATTTCATGGATCACTAGGTATAGCCAGTTCACATTTTTCCTCCAAGACAATGAAGCTATTACCAGACTCCCAGCCACTGAGTGGATTAACCTGGTCTCCTGTGGCATCTGGCAGACACTCTGCCTTTTCTCCCTAATGCAGCCGACTGTTTTTTTTTTTTTTTTAATTTTTGCTATTTGAGGTGTTCTTGATAAAGGCATTACAATAATAATACTATGTAACGCGATTCAACATCTTGGGCAAGTTATCTCCCTTTTCCATGTCTCAGTTTCCCCACCTGAAAAATGAGAGAGTTGGACAGATGGTCTGTAAGGCTTCTCTGATCTTTACTGGGAGTGATCATGTGCTTCAGTTTACCTGAGAAGGTGATCCCGGTTTATACCCGTTGCCCAGTGCAGTCATCATCCGTGTGCCCCTCATACCCTCCAAGGTGCCCCACTGTGCATGAAAAATTAACCCCTCCCTCCAACCAGTGATGTGCTGAGTCACTCATGCCGGGTCTCCAGGGCTGACTATGCATGTGTCCCTAGATTAATGTTCAGTGAAGTCACATAGGTAGCTTGAAACCGGCCATAGCAAGAGTATTTACACCATGGTCATGAGCAAGTGCTCCCAGCCAGGGAGCTAGTCATTAACACTTAACAGCACACCACGGACTCCAGCTCTCATGATCAATGGCTACTTTGTACATGTGTCCGAGCAAACGGTCAGGTTGTCCCTGAGTGAACGTTTGACAACAAAACCCATTTTAAAAAGCTATTGTGGTGACAATTCAGTTGACGTGATCAGAATTCTAGCTCTTCCAGTGACCGAACCATGAAAACGTTCATTTAACCCAATTCTGTCCGGTCCTCACTGGTTATAATGAATAGAAAGGAGAGTCCTCTGGCGTTGAGTGTGTTTCTCTGTTTCATCCATTGGTATTGTTGCACCGACCCGGCTCTTGCACGACATAACATCTGGTCATAGCAAAGGCTCTCAGCAAAGCTGACAGCCCTAGATGTTCTTGGGGAAAGAACAGCCTGGAACTGGTTATTCCCAGGTTTCCCACTGGCTAGTTGGGTGACGGTGTCACTTGATCTCAATTGCCCATCTGAAAAAGGGTGATTAAATGCTGCCTTCTCTCACGTGGAGAGGCTGCAGGTGAGGGCAGTTGTGAGCCTGGTCTTCCTTTCTCATGTGTGACCCATCAGGCTAGGAGCCTTCCCACCTGAGGTGGGGAGTCTTTTCCCCACCCCACCCTTGGGCAGGGGTACAGATATCCCCCACCCTCCAATAAGGCAAGTCTGAAACATGCTGCAGGTGTGCCCATGAGCCGCCGCCATAAACAGGGCCACACCCTCGACCTCCTGACCTCCTTACATCATGGGCAGGGAGCCGAAGACCTGAGGGGGCATGAATGCTAAAGGTTCATGTAAGGGAAGCAATGAGCTGAGAGCAGGAATGAGGATTCCTAACTTACAGGAAGGGTGAAATCCAAGCATCCTGGGACCTCAAAACTGTAGAGACTCTTAGAGGTGATAAAGTCACCCTGACTCAGTCTACAGATGGGGAAACTGAGCCTGGAAGAGGCAGAGCCTCCCAGGGATGCAGTACAGTGTGGTGGTGAAGAGTAAGGGGCTCTGTGGTGAGACCCAGCTCCCCATGACACCTGGCACTGATGGGATATCGGCTTAGCAGAACCTTGTGAGTCTCAGTTTGTTCATCTACAACATCAGGAGATTAAAAAGGTCTCTTTCAGGGCTTTGAGACTGAATGAGGTCATGCCTGCAAGTAGCACATGGGTTGAGATCATGCTGGACCCACAGCAATTTACTCAAGGAAAGTTTGCTGTTACTGTTAATGTTAGTTTTATTTCTTTTGCAGAGGCTGTAGTTCATTGCTTCTCAGCATCTGTTTTCATCCTCCCCTTTCTAATAGGAACCTGAACCTCTTAGTTAGGTGGTTTATGTGGGTTCTGGGGTGGTTAGGGACAATCACATCCTCCATCTTCTTTGACACTGTTATGGATTCAAGAATGGGGTTGTGACATAAATGAGTCAATACAGAGCAAATCTCAGGACTTGGGTTGAATGAAGTGGGGATGACATGCTCTTTCTTTTCCTGTAGGTGAACAGAGAGTCATGGAATCCTGGTGTAATTGGCAGCTACCTGACTACCACAAGGGAAGTCATTCCAAAGGTGAAACTGTCACTGAGGGGAAACACAGTCCTATTGACATTGTCAACTGCTGGAACAAGTTGGGCCTGAAGCTCATCCTATCTCTGGACTGTCCAGTTACATGGGCCAATACATTCTCTTTATTGTTTAAATCAGTTTGTGTATCTGCTACTTGCACCTTAACTAACACTGAAATGCTTTTCTAAGGCCAGGCAGTGCCAGCAATCAGCATCTTTAGCCTTCTAGCTAAATGTGGTAGTGTATGAAAAGCATCGTATACAGCATTTAACACATACAGGCACTCCATAAAAATTATTAGTTTTCCCTTCCTTCATTCCCTATTGTATTCAAAGCAATTTCAACTACACTATCAAAAATTAGATTTCCAGACTGCTCATGGAGAAACATACTTGTTAGTCTGGACTGTTTGGGACTTTTTCAAGTAATTGCATGCCTTGGGAAATATTAATACAATGCCTGTATTTCTCCCTTGAGACAGAATATGTGACACACTAACCCATTTGGAATGCAATGAAGCCCTCGAACACTAGCTACAGGGTTGGGTTTAAAACTAGGAACTGGTTACGCTCAGTTAAGATGTTAAGAATTGCTTTTCTACCATTCCACTTGCTGCTTGGGACTCACAGAGCAAAAGTAGGGAGTCCTGTTGAAAGGCATTTTCTTGGGTTGGCAGACAGCTCTCCCTTCCACAGTGTGATTCAGGGACCCAGGCTTCTCATCTCTGATGCTCTGACGTCCCATGACAGGAGTTCATTACCTGCACTGTGTGGGCCACATGGAACTCAGGAAGTTCATAAACCAGGATGGGAAAAATAGTCTGCTGTGATTTTTACTAATCTCTCACTGAAATATAGCCCTTACTGCCGTTAAGAATGCAGGAAATGAGCTGCAGTATCATTAGCAGCACCAGTGAACCTTCTTGTCTGTAGAAATCAGGTATTTTCATATCACAGTTCAGTCATGGCTATCTTGAAACTTTGTCTATTCTTGTTTGAAATTAGAGAATGGCTCTGACTTTTTGTTATGCAATGAGTTAGTAAAGAAGTACTTATATTCCTATATCACAGATGTTTATGTGTTGTTGCTATGCCCTTCTGGGTCTAAACATGCTGGTTGCTATTGTTGTTGTATCATTATTACACCCCAGAGGTCTGTTTCCCTGTCAGTTCCTATAAGGAGACTAGGCAGTCCCTGATGGAAAGGGTCATGTGTGATCCACCTTTATTTCCAGAGCAGAGCTTGAGGTTGGGAATCCAGTAGGAGCCTAATAAATATTGTGAGTAATGATAGTATACAGTCATTTATATGATACTTCTGTCCCCAGGAAAGCAAGGTGACAGGCCAGCCCCTTTCTCAAGACACTGGACATGCTCCTAAACATGGACGCTATCCATACCTCTGCTTCCAAGTGAGATTTGCCTGCTCCATCATGCTTGTTGAAAATCAATTACATGTACACGCACATATGCACATGTGCACACACGTGCATGAGTGCACACAAATGCACACGCACACACATCGGCCAGATACTGCCTCCTCCTCTAACCGCTCCCACCCCGCCTCCAAGAAGAATATTTATGATTTGTAATAAGTTGGGACCACAGCTAATTGGGCTCCTCACCCACGCCCCTGAGGCCCCTGAGGGGCTGTGACAGTTGGCGTTTCATATCTGGAGGCCGCGCATGCCACACCGATGAACTCACGGGGACGGGGCTCTGTCCCGCCGCCTGGGAGAGCAGTCGTCTTTCAAACCAGATTAAAAGAAAACAAGAGAATGGCCCATCCCCACCTCAGGAGCACTGAGTTATGCACTTCACCGAAGCAGGAATGCGGCCCATTAATTACTATTTGTCGTCAATTAATTACTATTTGAAATACGGCCCCTGGCTGGTGAGGAACACCCTCTACCCCCACCCCAGGGGAGAGGGGAGTGCCTGTCCGTGCTAATGAGCTCATTTAACTCTCCTGGCACGAAGAGGTGTCCTGGTCTGCGATGTGGTGTCTTGGAGCTTCTTCTTGGGAGGGGGCCCCTAAGGGGTTTGGGGGGCATTTCTTGTTAAGAGAGAGAAAAGATCCAGTACCCATTTCCTGAACCCACTGAGTAACAGCATTAAGTGGGGTGCATGGTCCATCCAGGGGATCAGGCCAATTTTTTACATGCAATTTAGTGGCAGGTCTTAGATTCAGGTACGATTAGCTCTGGGGCAGTAACTTAACAATACTGGCACATGGATGCTAAGGGCTGGCATGATTGCAGGGAGGTGAGGTAGACAGTGTGCCTATTCTCTGCGGTGGGTTAAGGGACCCCATCTTCAAGAGACATTCGCGGGCAAGGCGCTTACTCATGATGGAGAGGAGGGACAGAGGGTGTGGGCCCACTTACCAGCAGAGGGACTTGGGCAGTGACTTAGCGGGTCTATGTCTTGGCTTCCTCCTCTGTGTAACTGAGATGGCGATGAAAAGTGCCTGCATCCTCACACTGCGGGAAATGTCGAGCACACGCATCCATGAACATGTTTAGAACAAGCCTGGGCACAGATGGGCAATGAGAGGAAGTGCTACTTTTTATCAGAGTCTTGTTTGCAAAAGCACCATGTTTCAGGGCTACGGGTAAAAACTGTGTTTTAAAATCCACAGAAGATGTCAATAATTATCACTGACATTTATTATCATTTAGGCTCTGTGCTGGACCTTGTGCTAAGTGGGTTATGGATAATGATTGCATTTAATCCTTCCAGACACTGTCGTTAGTAGTTCACAGGTGAGGGAGCTAAGATTCAGAGAGGTTAGTAAGTGACTTGCTGTAATATTCTGGAACTCAAGGCCAGCTTTTTCCAAAGCTTGACCAGAGAGCTAACTGTCCAACAGTGCAGTTATTTTAACTATTAAAACAAGATCATCCTGTACCCATCTTTAGGGACACTTTTGATTAAAGGATAACAGAATAAGGTAAAATGCACAAATCTTAAGTTTGATGAATTTTGCCAAGTGGACACACCTATGTAAGCTCCCAGCTCAAGAGCTAGACCCATACCAGATCCCAGAATCTGTCCCGCGCCCCCACCTCAGGGGAGCCCACTGTTCTGATCACCCTCCCAAGAGATGATTCTGGCTGTTCGTGAGCGTCTATAAACCAGATGAGATGGCGCAGGCTCTTTACGTTGAGTTTCTTTCACTTGATGTTACGTGAGATCGGTCCAGGCCTGGGCAGCAGCTCAGACATTTTCCTTGTTAAATAGCAGCGATTCTAAAACATTTCAGTCTCAGAGCACCTTCGCGTTCTTAAATATTGTTGACAGCTCTTGTTTATATATTTTGTTTTGTTATGTCTATGAATGTTTACCGAAATATAAAAGAAAATGGAGAAATTCAGAATCATATTTATTAGTTCATTTGGAATAATACTCATTACATGCTATTATAAATAATGCATTTTTAATAAAAATAACTACATTTTCAAAACGTGCGGTGAATAAAGTGTTTTTCCTTGCTACAAATCTCCGTGTGTCTCATTCACTTGTGTCTTGTCCTTCATTCTGTCTGCAGCGAAACCCACATCACATAGATCCTGGAATCCTCCTCCAGCCACTCATGTGATGGAAGTGAAAAAGCAAAGAACATCTTGGTAAGATTATGAAAATCGTTTGACCTCTCAGATGCACTGAAAGTCTCGAGAACTCCCTGCATCACTAGACCTCACTCTGAGACCTTCTGTTGTATACTATTCCAGTGTGTGCATATGTCACAATTTATTTCTCCATTTTCATGTTGATGAATATTTAGGTTGCTTCTAGTTTTTGTGCCATTATGAATGAATCTTCTATGAACATTTTTGTATATGTCTTTGGTACACACACACTCACACACGCAGGCAAATTTTTTGGGTACTTACCTAGAAGGGGAGTCATTGCATTTAAGCTTAGCAGATCTTGCCAAACTGTTATCCCAAGTGTCTGTTCCAAGTGATACCCCACTAGCAGCATATGAGGGTTCTCACTCATCTTTCTCCTCTTTTATTAAAGTAATTGATCTCATTGTAGCAGAGTGATGGTCAACAGGAGGGGAAGAAAAACTGGAAACTAGCTACATTTTTTAAAATGTCTCATTTTGAAATTATTTTAGATTTTCTAAGAGTTGCAAGGTTAGTACAGAGAGTTTCTGAACAAGCTTCACCCACAAACGGTAACGTCATACGCGACTCGGGGACATTTGTCAAGACAGAGAGAACAACTTTGCTACAATAACATTAACTAAGCTGCAGACTTGACTTAGATTCCCCAGTTTTCTGACTAGGGTCCTCTTTCTGCTCCAGAATCCCACCGAGGATGCCACATTGTTTTTACCTGTCATATCTCCTTAGGATCCCCCTGTCTGTGACAGTTTCTCAGACTTCCTTTCTCTTTCATGGCTGTGACACTCCAAAGAGTCCTGGTCAGGTATTTTGTAGACTATTCCTCATATTGGATTTGTCTAATTAGGTCATGATTAGACTGAGGTTATGGATTTGAGAGAAGAATATCACTGAAGTGATGTGTCCTTATCCCAGCCACATAGGTGCTTTATAAATAAGCATTATTATCATGAAATAAAGTTACCAGGAAAACAGATACTTGGTTACATTGTAAAGATACACCATAGAACATATACTCAACAGGTTGTGGGACAAAATGCTTTGCATTTACCCTTAATCTCTATCTGTGATTCTGGAGCCAGCCTAGGGGGTGGTGGGGCTGGCAGCAGCAGTAGCTGAGTGCACACACATTTTAACCTTCTCCATGATTGATGTGATGTGTGCTGACCAGGTCACTACCCCAGTGTTTGACCATTACCACATCAGAAAGCAATGCAATCGCCCAGTGTGCTGGCAGACTGGACTCTCAAATACAAGCCCCTAAGAGTCTACCCATTACCTTCTTTTCATACCATCCTCAACCAGGTTGACACACTGAGTAGGTCCTTAAATAATTCAGTGATGATGATCTGGACCCGTGATGTTACTCTAAACACATGTAAAAATACTACTGGTATTGATAATGGAGCTGCGGATTTACCACATACGGATTCTCCACGTGGCAGGACCACAGCTGTTTTCTGTGGGAATGGAGGCTTCTGATTTCATTCCTGAGCAATGGTTATTGGGCTCCTGTGGCCGCCCTTTTGGTTTCCCCTCAGAGCCCCCAAATGTCGATGCTCTGACATTTTTTCCGTGACCGGGGCATGTGGCCACCTCTCCATTCAGATACGAGCTAGCAATTTGCACACACATCTGTTCTCCCTCCAGGAGAAAGGCACTGACGTCTGAGGGGCGGGACCCCAGAGGCAGAAGGCATTTTCATTTTTGTTGCTACAGTGTTTTGGCAGAAAAGGGACTAGAAAGAGTCTCTCTCTCTCTCTGGGTGAGGGTACCTCCTGATATAATTAGCCCATGTGAATCTCACCTCCTGTGGTTTCCTGGCTCAGGAGCTGTGCATTTGTCAAAGGGCTATGATAGGACCCCCCACCTTGCAAGGGCGACATATGGCTGAGGAATTCACATCACCAGGAGTTCTGCCTTGAGAACTTTCCGTTCCCAAATTCCTTACTTAAACTGACCACGAGATGCCTGCACCATATTTGACTGATGCTAAAGCCGTTAGAAACAAGAGCTTATGAAGGAAAAGAATCATGATCAAAATCTTCTTTTACTGGTACTCAGCGAAAGCCTCTCAGTTATTTTAGCAAGTCCTATTGAAGTATAATTTTGGGCAAATGGCCCAATCAAAGGACTTGAAGAAAATGAATAGAGAAATGCAGAGTCTTCTAGACAGGAAGGCTTCTTACATATTTTTAGCTCCTTTCAAGCGAAAGAATTTGAAAAAAAAATGCTAGTATTTATTGAACAGTTTCTAAGTGCTGGCTTTGGACTAAACTCTTCCTACAGTTCAACCATATTAAACATGAAACTGCCAGTTTTATGTCAAAACAAGTTGAACGTCAGTAACTATATGGTTCAAATTGAGATATTACTTCATTTCTTATAAGTCTGTGAGATAGTTGGTAATATCCCCATTATATGGATGAATAACCTGAGGTTCAGAGAAGTTGAGTCACTTGGTTTCGGTCACAAAAATTAATAAGAAAGGCAAAACCAGGATTTAAACCCACATCTACGTGACTCTAAGATTCACACATGAAATTGCCATGATATCTTGCTCGTGTTACACAAACTAATTTGGTTCTTGACGCAGAGTAATGGCTATGTAAGCAAGGTTCAATTAGAATAAATTACGAGAGTATTTTGTATTCATTCTATCAATTACTTCATTAAATTCTAGCCATTATTTTGCACGTAATCCTCCACACTTGGCTATGTTTGGGATTAAAAAAGTCTCCCAATCCGCCAGTCTTGCCATAAACCTTCCTTGTGGCCCCAGATGACACCACCATCCGTCGACGTGCAGGGTGTGTAGGCTTCTTGCACGCAAAACTTGCCCACAGATCTGTCAGCTTATAGATCTCTATTTCTCTTTTGGAAAACTTGGAAGCCATCACATGAACTTTCTTTCCTTTTTCACCACAGGAATTTAGAAACTTAGAAATGGAAAGTTCCAGGGATAGCATCTGACCCAACATGGCACCTCCTGGGAGCAGGAGGCCGGTGACAAAAGACCTGGACGTTAATCCCATTTGTGCCCCAATCCAGCTGTGTGGCCTGGGTGAGGAGCCCGCCCTCACGTCTCTAGATCTCAGTGACACAGGGTGTGGGCCAGATCTTTAACACTCTTTTTAGATCCAAGATTCTATAAGACTCTGTGATCTCACCGTGAAATGATATACCCTTATGAAATGTCATATTCTTTCAGAGGGGGACCTCATGATGGTCATCGGCTTCTACTTAAAACTATCTCTTTCCTATTTATCATTCTGAACATGTAACATGTGTACCTGGGACAAACTTTACGAGGTACAAAAGGATTTCAGCGAAAAACAATTCCCCTGCTACTACTGCCGCTGTCACCCAGTTTGCCTTCGAAGAGACAAACGCAGCCACCAATTTTCAACTGTCCTCCCAGAGCTGGCCCCTATGTGCAAAAGCAGACACAATTAGGTGTATATGGTGCAGTTCGCCCAAACGGGCGTCAGCCAGATATCTCACTATCTCCATTCACCCGTGTTCCCTGGGGCTGCCCCACTCATGCTGAAACAGACATCTCTCCCCTGGTCTCGCTTTCATTCTTCCCTTTGGAAACTGAGTTTAGCTCTCCGGGACCGAGCCTGATAGAGGAGGACTCAGACCCCACCAGAACTCCCAAAGGAGAAGGCCAGATTTCGCCAGGGGGCTGAAATGGCTACCCATGAGATGGGGCTCGCTCTCCCCCTTCTTGCAGTGAGTCCACATGATGTGTGGGAAGAGAAAGGGAAAAATTCCATGGAGATGAGCTGAAAGGACTTTTCAACGGCATTTTTTATTGCATGTTTGTCTAAAGCACTTACCAGGGGTGCCATGTGGACTGGGAAACAGGAAGAAGAATGAACGCTGCAAATGTCTCCCTGTGCTAATGCAACATGGCTTCACACAGAAATAAGTGTGAACTTCCTCTCTGCAGCCCGCACGCCATCTGGAGTCTGGTCCTGTCCCTCTGCACCTCCTGACTGGCCTCAGGTCCTTCCTTTCTGTTCCTCCACCACTAGCTCCTTTCCAGCTGAGTTTTCCGAATACGTTGACCAAGTCACCCACTCACTTTTCCCTGGATGATTCACGAAAGTGTCTCCTTCTCACCATTCAGTAATCGCTCCAATGTCATCACCTCAGCGAAGCCACCCCAGGCTCCTGGGCCTAAACTAGCTCTTGCTCAGAGATTTTCCATCATTTTGCTCCATTTTTTTTTCATGGCATTTAACGCAGTCTGAAATGATGGCCCTGTTTCTTTATATTTATTTTCAAATTCTTTACATTTATTTTTAACTTCTTTACATTTATGACATGTTTACATTTTATCTCTCCCTGGCCGGTGGGATATAAGGCTTGTGAAAGCAAAGGGTTTTGTCTATCTTGTTCCCCGTTGTATCCCAGTGCACAAGACACCCCCTTTGGGTGGACATATTGCAAAATGTCACTCCCTCTGCTAGACGCAGTCTCAGCGATTCATGGCATGACTGGCGGCTCCCAAGCTGGCTTTAGCCTCCCTGGTCTGGTGCCTTGGTGAAATACGCACCTGGGTACAGCCCTGACCAACAGCCCCGAAGTTCACCTGCCTCCCCCAGATCTCCACCCACAGTCACATTCATTAATCCTTGTTCCTCCTAAGTGACAGAAGGTAACATTACACCCCAAATCTTCCTACTTCCCCCCAAATCAAATGTTTTATACCATGTATATGGGAACATGGAGTTAAAAAATGGAATTAAAAAATATTATGAGACTTCTGTTCATCTGTGACCTTTAAGGAGATGATGGCCCTGAATGAATCCAGCCAAGGACGTCCCCAGCCCCATATATAAGGCTGAGTTTAATAATACACACTAGAATCCCCTACTGGCTTCTTTTCTAGCTCTAGCATCTCAGGCTGATAGCCTGGGCAGGCTACACACAGTGACACACAGCTCCAAAAAGACGTCGTCACACCACGGCCCCCGCTGTATGAGGATGCCAGTAATTCCAGGGTGCGATTTCCAGAAAAGAACTTGACTCAGATCCGCGGTTTGGAATTAACCTGCTCCATTCAGCCAACCAGGGAGCAAATCCAACTCCACACTCGTGGGCAGCGTCTGGACTGAAGCGACGAGCGTGAGTGGAACTTCTTAGTACACAAAGGTCACCCGGGCTGTCCCAGTGTTTTCTAAAATGGCGTTTTATTGCTACATAATGCGATTTCATGACGAGTCCTGGGCTGTCCTCCCACACTTCTTATTAAGTTATTCCTTTTTATTATGCTTGTTTCATTGATGATGTCATGACACAGCCCATCAAGTCTTAATTAAAACCATGGCTGTAATGTTAGGCCGCCTTTAAAACCATGAAAGCCAGGGCTTTGGAGGGGCCCCTTCAGAGCACCACGGATGCGCGGGAGTGAACGGTCATTGTGGATTTGCAGGAGGAAGCCAGAGGTCCTCAGAGGCACTGGGGTATGGGTGGACACCAGGGTGTCGTGAGTTCAATTGTGCCCCCCAGAAGATTAGCCCCCAGCACCTCTGAGTGTGACCTCGTTTGAAAATAAGAGTCGTAGCAGATGTAACTTGTTAAGATGAGGTCATCTCAGAATGTGGTGGACCCCTACTCGAATCTCACTGGGGTCCTCATAAGAAGACAGCAGGTGAAAACAGAGACCCCCAGCTTTTGGAGGGAGCACAGTCCTGCCATCACCTTGATTCTGGACTTCCCGAACAGGGAGACAATATGCTCCTGTTGCTTTAAGACACTCAGTTTGTGGTACTTTGTTGTGGTGGCCCTAGCAAACTAACACACAGGTTTTGCTCAAACTTTCTTGAGTTCTATCACCCTAGCCTTGAAACGGCCGGGGACAGACAAATTCTGTATTCCCTCCATCTGAACCCGGATCCCTGATCCCTGGGGACAGTCCTGACCCAGACATCAAAGGCATCTTGTGTGTGGATTTGCCCTACGGGAAGCTTGCTATAGTTATGACCTGAAAGCTCAGCATTTGCGAGAAATAAATACCACCTTCCCCACTTCCCCCCATCCCCATCGCCCCATGTGATGACTGATAGAAGGCGGCTAGAAGGCTCCGAGAATTCCTTGGGTTCGAGCTTGTTTGGGGTTCCAAAACATCTTTAGAAAACAGAGTGCCCTCCAATGCAATGCTCGCTTTTCTTTAATGCAGAGCTAAGTTAGGGACCTTGCCGAGATCACTGAGTCCCATTCCTTGTTTTCGCTGGAACCTCAGAGGGACCTTGGTCTCCTTTGGCAGGTGAGGAAACCCACCGTCCCAGGTCACACCATGATGTCTGCACCTCAATGACAAGCTGAGTGGCTGTGGTTGGCAGGGCACAAGGGCGTGTGTGGGTGTGAGCACGTGTGTGTGAGCCTGTGTGGGTGTGTGCATGTGTGTGTGATGGGCACATATAATTATCCTCCATGAGGAAAGCGAAAGATCTGTGTTCTTGCCTCAGGAATACGATGTTTTCCCTTATCTCTCTGAGGTTATTAATGGTTGTTTTTCCTTTTTAAAACTTCTTCTCCCTCAATAGTTTCTTTTTCTTTCCTGGGGTGCCTATTTTGTTATTGTGGCAAAATAGACATAACAGAAACTGTGACATTTTGACCATTGAAAGGTGTGAGATTCTGGGGCATTAAGCACACCCACAGCGCCGTGCAGCCATCATCTCAGTCTAGTTCGAGAGGGTGCTGGCAATCGAGAGGGTTTCCGCCACCCCAAAGGGCAGCCCTGTGCGCATGAGCAGCCGCTCCCTATTCTCCCTCCCCCATCCCCAACCACCACTCACTTGCTTCTCCCTGTGCAGTAGCACACCTGTGCCCGAGGCTGAGAAGTGCTGGAAGGAGGATACGGAGAGGAGAAGGTGAGTCACTCTTCTTTATCCTCCTCCCCTGTTGCTCATCGTTCAAAGGTTATCTGAGCAGATCGGGGATCGGTGAACGCTAACGAGTTCACTGTCCGGCACCTGCTCAGAGAGGTGGGTGGGTGGGGGGACATCCTCAGAGGTAAGTCCTGCTTCAGACGCTTAAGCTAGCTCAAACCTCAGGGCAGCCCTGGGAGATGAACTCACTCTTACCCACAATATGCTCACTGAGTCAGAGGGTAGAGCGCACGGCGTCGGGTTTAAACCAATCACCAGCTTGCAATTGTGTAGACAATTATCTAGGACGATGCTGGTTAAAAGGCCAGTGAAGACAGAATCCAGTCACCACGAGTGTCCTTCTGCTAATGTGTCATTTCTTAGAAATGCTCAAACACATAAAATAAAAGGTGCGTCTCATGACTTTGGTGAAATTCTTGTGAATTTGCTTGGTGATACGAACATAGAGGAGCTTTTGAGGGTGTCAGTGCACCCAGTGATTGAAAATAAATAGAGCTGGTTTAGGAAAGAAAGAAAATGGGATGTTTTAAATGCCATAAAAATCAAAATTCTCATCCCAGGAAGTCCGTGACCCCTGCGGATGGGCAGTTGGAATATAGGGTCAGTCGAATGGGAACATGAGAACAACGTCTCTATTACAAAGAAAGCATGGGCGTAAGGGAATACCAATTGGTAACAATTAGAGACGGATCAGATAGGTGGGGGAAAGTTCAGGTCCCCTCTGGGGTATATTTATATATCCTGTCTAGAGCAAAAAGCTCGTTAACCTGTGACTGGCTATCGGCTTCCCCCATCGGTGACCTGATCCAGTCTCTCTGCAAAGAATTTCAACTGTGCATGACTTTACTCACCTTATTTGTAAATATGTTGCAGAGGACACATTTTCCCCAACTGTTTGAAATGTTACAAACCTAACTGCCTAAAGGAACTGGGCAGGTAGTGTGGACTAGTGAAGAGAATGGGGGACAGGCAATAAGGAGTGGTGGGGACAGTGGCAAACTGAGAACCAAGGCTTTACTCAAAGTGGCAGCCACAGCTGAGTTCCAGGCTCTCATTTCCAGAGGCAAGCACTGGCCTGATGTGGCCAGATCTTCTTAGTTTATCAAGAGCAACTAGATGTCTGGATTTATATGTGAAATGTCCCCATTTTTAAAAAACATCGTGAGCCAACAAAATATGCCTGCAGCAGTTGAAGACTCCTGGACTAAAATCATAAGAAATGACAGTGACTTCTCTCTATGTATTGACCAAACCATCACTTCTCCCATAAAGCAGTGGCCTTTGATGCTAGGCAAGATATGGATCTGTGGTCTATCCACTGTCTTCTAGCTGGACCAGAGAGCATCCAACCCTTGCACCTTTGCCTAGTTCATGCCTCATGCCAGGAGGCCCTTCTTATCCCTCTTGAAATGTAAGTGGAGTATGAAGTCACAAGGTGAGGTTTCCTTTATGTTTCGTGAGAAATATGTTTGTGACTGTGTGACTGGAGCTCCAGCTTGACTATTAGCTGGTCCATCCACTATAGACCTTGGAGTTTCAATACTTGGTCCCATCTCCATAGCAACTTTATTCATTCACTTACAAGTGTTTATTGGATTCTAGACACTGTGGTTTATGTTACCTTATGAGGTTGATGTCTTTGGCCTCAGTGCTGGCTCTGCCTCAGATTCATCTGATGAAGCTGACACAGATGTGATGCTTGAATGATGTGTCATAATCTCTGAAGTGAGGTCCCAGCACCTGTGTACTTATAAAGCTCCCTCTTTGATCAGAGGTCCTATAAGCCTAAGCATGTCTGTGAAATCTTCTTATCCGATGAGCATCTCTCCCTCAAAATGTCTCAAATTTATTTCTGCTCATTTTATACTTGGGATTAAAAAAAAAAAAAAAACAGAGAGAGAAAGAAAAAGAGTAAATCAGAGACGACCCTTTAAGGTCAGGGACCACATTTCAGCACCTCCGACAGCATGTTGGTCAAGGTATGTTTGTGACAGATGCCTTTCTTTTAGAAACAACCAGGTCTATCAGCAGGAAGTGCTCCTTAGGAGAAAATTACCAGACGCTGATGGAATCTCCTTCTAGAGAGGCTTGAACCTGAAACCCACATGAATTTAAAACATGCAGAATCATGGCAGAGTCTAATGGCCCCAGAATAAGAGGTAGAGCTCCTCGGAGCAGTCGCTTGTGCTCAGGAATGAAAACATTTCCCACTGGGTATGACTCTGGTAACTTCTTGATGTGTAAGCATGAGATACAATTCACATGGACAAACAAAGCAAACCAGAGTAACAGGACCGGCCTGGACGTTCGGATGTTAATCCACATAAGCCCCTGCAGTTGATAACCATAACGTTCTGGAAACCAGACACCGTAGATCATTACACAGCAATGCTGAGCAGTAGGTTGTGTCCTGAACTCTCTCCAGTCCCTGAGTTCAAATCCCAGAGGCTGACTTTTGTTCTAGATTTTTTTTTTCTTTTGGTGGGATGCAGATTAACCTTCACTTCGCCTCATTCCCTTAGGCCAGGGTCACCTTTCAACAAAATAGAGGACACACTGCAAGTGATCAGTGTTTATTTTTCAGTTGTCATTTCCAGTTTACCTTGCCAAACTTGATCTTCAAGTGAGAAACAAATAGCTACTGAAATCTGTCCAGAATTTTTTTTTGGCAGGCAGTAACTGTCATAAACAAATCAGGTAAGAAAGATAGGGGTATCCACAGCAGAGTAACATGCTTTTAAAAGGCAGATTACACTCATCCTTGGGCACAGAACACAAAAATTGCATTGGTTAAGCCAACAAACAAAACTTAAACAATGTTCCCTCTCTTTGGCCACGGGGATGGCACAGCTGTGACGGATGGCTTTACAGGAGTCCCTCCTAGTCCCTTTGCATGAAACAAATCTTGCTCGCCTTCGTCGCCTTATCTCTTCTCTGCCAACTTCAAAAGCTCAAAGCAAGCCCTCTCCCAGAAGGGTAAAATTTCCCGGGTGACAGATTCGAAGAGCAAAGAGACGTGAGGTCAAAGGCAAAAAGAAAACAGTCTCTCATCTGATTAATGGTTTGAATTTAATTAGTGGGAAAAGGCTCAAATCAGACAGTTTGTGACTTGGTCAGGCCCCAGATCTCTTCTTGCAAAATTACAAAAAACCAAAAGGGTCAGCCGGTCTGAAGAAGGCTGACTTTTTGAGATGCCCGCTGTTTTCACACTAGTTTAAACAGCGAGTTAAATACAAGTTTAAATAGGCAGGTTGGTGATGTTCCAAGCAAACAGTGAAAAGGGTGGTTTTTAGGGTTGTAAATTTTGAGGTTTTTGCAAATGAAATGAAGTTTTGAAGTAAATATGGCAGCAGCACTTTCTCATCCTCTGACACTATCACCCTGTGAAATGGGAGGAATTTGGTTAGAGCGTTTCTCAGAAGTCTGGATTTAAAATTCTTACAGCCACGAAGGATTAAAGCAGGTAAGGATGTTGCCTTTCCAGGATTAAGTAAGGTTATTTGAAATAACCCTTGCATTTGTTCATTCATTTGTTCATTCATTTATTTATTCATTCCACAAATATCTATTGCAATTGGCGCAGGGCAGCAGTCTAAGTGTCAGGGGTGACTGATTTAGAATAAATCCTGCTGAGAAAAAAATGGAAGACCAGGGAGTGCAGTGACATGGCAAAAGATCGCACAGCAAGTGCATGGCTGTGTTTGGATGAAGCCCGGTCACTGCCTTCATCATCATACTGGGGGTCCACAATGGTACCTCATTTATGAAAACAAAACAAAAAAATCGGCACTCCTAGGCTTGGGATTTGGGTGCATGCTGGGGAAGCAGACAACCCAGTGTGTTAGAATTGTGTCTAAAATAGGAGTTATTAGGTCACGAATGAGAACCTTAGGCACCCTTCTACTTACAAAATTCATCAACCTCATAGTACCCCTTCGGAATTCTTAGAGTCATTTTGTACTGTCTTGCTAATTCTTGATTCTTTTTCAGCTAGTTAGAAGCTCCTGATATTTGAAACCCCAATTATGTGAGATATACCAGAGACCATCAAACAGAAGCTAGTGGTTGTGTCCTCTTTCTTAGTAATTGATTGACTCTTAGATCTTAGATTTAATTTAGTCCACTCTCTCTCCCCCCAGTCACGTCAGTAACGTCCTTGGCCAAGTACTCATCTAACCTCTCTTTGAACAATCCCCATGGTGAACAGACCAATTCTTTAATTGGGGTATTCTATTTTGGACCACTCTTATCACTATAAACTGTATTGATGTATGAAACATAATCCCCCAGAACATCCATCCTATAGTTCTACATCTGCCCTCTAGTTGGATTAACTCTACATATTTCTTTTTCACAATAAGACCAATGGTTGCTATGTGATCTGCATGGATCTCCCTGGGTGGGCCTGAATTTTCCCACCAAAACACCCCCTTCTACCCCAGGGATAAACAGTGGGCTTTCCAAGTCTCACAGGGAATATGTAGCTGGCCCTGGAGTTATACAAACCAAGCTACTCTGAGCTCAATAATGGCACCAGAACCGAAGAATGCCAAATGCCGGATGAGGTCATCGCCATTCCAATCCCATTTAGCCTTTCCCAAACACTGCAAGAAGCCTGCCCACCAGGCAAGTCACATATTAAATGTCAGCCTGAAAGGGCCCTAAATCAAGTCAGGTCAGGTATTTAAGCTTCCTAAATCTTGGCTGCAGCTTTGGATGTTGGCAATTGGCTTTCGTTTCCTTCAGAGGGCTTCTGATTGTTTTGGCAGGGTCTCGGACTTCGTCTCCAACATCAATTCTTCCCGAACCCCCCAAAAGGAAATAAATATGCATAAAGCAGGTATTTGTTCTTGTTTAACAATCTGGTTGCTCAGAAATGAGAACTCAAGTCTGTAAGCCCAGCTGTTCCCCTTGAGGAGGGCCAACTACCACCAATCCCAGCAGCTCCCCCAACTGCCATGGGGGTGCCACTGGAAATGGGTCCTTGATCGCTGAGGAGGTTAAAGTTCTGGCCCATGTAAAGCTCTGTGGAAGACAAGCTTGATGCAGGCATACTGAGCCCCACCTCTGTGTGGAGCAGCCCAAGACAGAGGATGGAGAACACATCACTGGGGAACTCATTTGTCTGGCCAAACACAATGGCTACTCTCCTTGTAAAAGCTTTCCTTCTCCAGACTTGCAGTATTTTCTCATCTATGAAATGGATGGATTGGAGCAGAAGGTCTTGAAAGTTCCCATTAAAATGATGGAATGGACACGAACCTATGTCTACTGCCATTACTTTTCAAGACAGTCTGTGAAACACATGTGCACACAGGTCAGCACTGACCAGGCTGAGATGCCCAGTGGACCATCAGGTGGCTGCCTCGATTGCTGCCATCATCACCATCATTTTCACCATCATCAACATCATCATCAGCATCATCAGTATCATCAGTATCTAGTATTTGGGGATGTTTAGATGGAGTTAACATTCGAGATGGTTAGTGGTTTTTCTAGAGGCGACATGCTATCTCTCATTTGGTCACCATAAAATTGTGTTTTATGTTGCCTGCTTTGTGTTTCATTCTGACAGCATCCCTTTGTATCAAATTCCTGACCCTTCTCCATCAGCACATGGGTGCATACACACAGTTTGTGGATAGTGTAGAAAATGGTGATGGAGTGAGGTGTCTCTTTTATCATTTAATGAGTGATTCTGAAGGCAAAATGCAACATGTGAGTGTAAAACACAACCAAGAAAGCAGACAAGTAGCTCCCTGTTTTGACTCCATCCTATTGCCTGTTTGTAGAGTGTCCTCATTTGCTGAAATAAGATGCCAAGTATCCTGTGAACTTTTTTCACACTAGCAGGCAAGGCAAGGATTGGTTCCTCCCTCTATTATCTATGCCAGTATGATATATTCTGACCGAATTATAAACAGTGGGCTTTTTAATTATAAACAGACCATCATGTAGAACAAAAAGAAGAACAAAGAATTGTCACAGTGTATATGCACATCAAAACATCAAGTTATGTACCTTAAATATGTGTATTTTTAAATGTCAATGATATCTCAATAAAGCTTTTGAGAGGGAGCGAGGGAGAGAGTGAGAGAGAGAGAGAGAGAGAGAGAGAGAGAGAGAGAGAGAGAGAGAGAGAGAACTATGTGATAGAAGGAGAAGCAAATCCCAGAGCACCATTTTTCTACTTCCTTCTATTGAAATCTAGAATGAAAACATTTTGTAAGAACACTAAAAATATGTCCATGGGGTCATGAAGTGAAATCAAGTCTTGAGTACTGACTACACTAGAGGTCCCCAAATTCTCTGGATGGCCATATAATTGATTGTCTAAACTAGAGCCCATTTGAGAATAAAAGGAGACATTAAAACCAATTAGTAGACATAAGCTAATTAATGATCCCCTTGACTTAACTGTCCCAGCCCAGCTGGGACTTATGGTCATCCTGCAAATATCAGATCTGGGGTTTAGCTAATCTACAACAAATTCACCAAGGGATAAATGAGAAAAATGTAAGTATGCACCAACATATTCACAGTCTTCAACTGCCCTTTCTAGGGAAGATCTATACTTCACCTGTAATGATGTTGTGCCCACTTTTCATGTGTGCTAAAAATCATTTTAAAATCAATTGATTGGTTATAGGGGTAGATAATATAGATTTGTTGTTTTTGTTAATCTGCTTATTTGCTTGTTATTTTTCAAGTACTTAATTGACACAATAAAAGTTGATACGCTATGTCAATCCACCTGATTTTTAAAAAATTTTCTGGTCTCTGAAATCCTTAAATCTGGGACCACTTGTCTGGACTTCTCTAGCTCACTAGGGAAAGGACTCCTCCTGAGAGTCTTCCTCTTGACTGCCCCACACTCACACCATGCTCGGAACCACCCATTCCCCAGTCTTGCTGTATTATTATTTCCTAAGTATTATCATCTATTATTAGTTTTTCATTTGGATTTCCTCTCCCCACAGACCATTGGAGTGGGTCAGTTCCTGAGCAGCACCCCCACCCATACACACGGAGCATCCCAAGCCCTCCCCCAGCCCAAGCAGTGGCAGCTCCTCCATCATCACAGATAGTGGGATTTATCTCAGAACCATCTGGCATGTATCGCTATGCAAAGGACATCCCCACTGAGGGAGCCCATGGCCAGATTGCTATCTCGAGACCCCATGTTGGGTTGCTGTTATTTTTAAAGACAACTCATTCAGCCACTGCAGGGAACTAATTTCTTTTCAACAAGGCTGCAGCCCCACTTTTGCAGCACCCATCCTGAAGTCAGAGAAGCCAGACAGAGATGGAGGAGGTGGGAGTGGGGAGGGGGGCTCGTATTAGCACAATTTCTAAGATCAAAGTCCTTTATGACCTGAAAGATCTCAGGCTGTTAGATTATAAATTGAGGTTTAATTAGAGCCTTGTCAATCAACTTCTATCGCTGCCTTGGTTTAGGCAAATGGTTCTGACTTCGGCAAGTCATTAATTAAAAGTTTTGGAGAACACAGACCAGGTTTTTCTGTCAAGCAGAGAAGCAGATGTGGGTGATTTTCCACTCTTAGAAACTTTTTTTTTCTCTCCCTCTTTTGGAGACTAGAGATGTATTCTGTTTGCTTCAGGGGAAAAAAAAAACAGAGATGTGGGGGTCTAAAAGTCTTTAAGTACCTATGTCTTGTTAATGGGAGGTGGAGGGGCAAAGAGGAAGTCACAGCTTAGTCTAGAGGTTAAAGAGCCTGAGATTTGTGTTAACCACCTGATTCTGAGTTCTAACTCTAGTACTGATAACCTCAGGCTTCTCTGAGCTTCATTCTCCTTGTCTCTACAATGAGAGTAGTGATAGTACCTAACTCATAGTGTTGTCATTAATAGTATTCTTTCATTCAACTACATTTTTCAGTCACCTACTTACTATGTGACAGGCACTGGACTAGGTACTGAGAATCTTGTCATCAAAAAAGCAAACTCCTTGTGGAGTTTTCATTCTAGGCATAAGAGAGAGGGGAGAAACAACAAATCGATAAACAAATAAATACATGATGTAATATCCAGCAGTGGTAATTGCCATGAAGGAAAATTGAGTAGAAAGTAAAGAGAAAAAGAAGAGGTGCGAATACACACTGAGGGGTTAGCATGGTGCCTGGCACATAATAAGTGATCAAATAAAGTTGTTGATGATGATGATGATGGTGATGGTGATGGTGATGATGATGATAATGATGATGATGATGATGGCAATGATGATGGTGATGGTGGCAATGATGACAATGATAATAATGATGTCAATGGTGATGATACTGATTTCTGAAACTCTTTAGCACAGCAGATCCCTTCCTTCACCTATTTTCATCCTTGAAAACAACCCTTCAATGATCCTATTTGGAGTGAAGGAATGCCAAAACCATGCCCGCATTTTCTTTTTTCAAGTTCAACACTTTCCCTTAGATTTGGCCAAAGGTTTTGGAATAAACATTCAACTAGACCTTTATTAAAAAGCAACACAGATGAACAGCCCAAGAAGGCATCCAAACTGGAAAAGAAACGGGTTCTTTGTGTTTGCTACTTGGCAATGAGTTCGTCTTAAATCAAAACAAGACTGATTCCGTGTAGATAGGAACTCTTGGAACCAGCTCTCTTTACTGCCCTGAGCCACACATGGCTGAGTGCCCCTCAGCCACACCTGTGCCTTTTATTAAATTCTGGGAGGAAAACTCTTGGACCAGGATGTTCCATTACTAATTTAGCACTGCAAAGCAAAACAGCAATGAGGAATGAACTTCCCTTGGCCCCCTAGCTCTTTACAATTAGTGATCATCCCTTGGCACAAATAAAAATGATGCTCATTTCCCTGTGTCCCGGTGACAGTGGCAGAACAGCCCTCTTCCAAGGGCGTTTCTGGCTTCATCCCAAATGCGAGGCCATCGTGTTCACGTAGTTTTGGACAAAATCCATGTATTTGCCGTTGAGGCTGAAGCCAGGCTAACCTGGAGAATGAATCATTCCCATCTATCGTTCTCTCCCTGTCTTCATGAGTGAAAGGGAGAAAATAATAGGAGATGAAAAGTCACACCTAGGAGATCTCATGCATTACTATCTGTGCTCATCCAGATACATTAAGAGTGAAAGCATTTTTCTAAATTAAGGGCCATTCAAATTATGTTGTTAACTAATATCACACTACTAGGAAAGATGAAAAAAAAAGTTCCATTACTTGGGATTTTTGGTTGCAGTAAAAACATTTCTAACTTGAGAAAAAAAGGAATTCATGGATCGATCTGGGATAGCTGATAGGCTTGAAAGGAGAATTCCAGAATCAGGTCACAGAAGAGTCAGAAATCTGGACAGCTCTAGGGCCCTGGGCAGTAGTCTGTTTTCAGAGGCCATAGTCAGAGTGAATGAACACCATTTCTAGCCTTTGGGTCAATTGACACCATACTCAAATTCCAAGGAGGGCAGAGCTTGTCAGGGTGGCTTTACTTGGGTAAGTGACATGCCCGGTTATTGACCATGGGGGACGTATTAGTCTGCTCAGGCTGCCATAACTAAATACCACAGAACACAACAGATTGGGAGCTTAGACAACAGACATGTATATTCTTACAATTCTGGGTACTAGAAATTCAGGATCAAGGTGTTGGCAGGGTTGGTTTCTTGCAAGGACTCTCCTTAGCTTATAAATGACCATCTTCTCTGTTTCTTTGCTTGGCTTTTTCTTGGTGTGAGAAGAGAGAGAGTAAAAAAGAGAAATAGTGGGAGGGAGAGAGAGGGAGATAGAGAGTAGAGGGGGAGAGAGCTCTCTGGTATCTCTTCCTTCTTATAAGGACACTAATTATATCAAAACAGGGCTCCACCCTTATGACCCCATTTAACCTTAATTATCTCCTTAGAGACCCCATTTCAAAATATAGTCACACTGTAGGTTCGGGCTTCAACATAGGAATTTGGGTGGGGGAAACAATTCAGTTGGTAACAAGGGAACTGGCACCTTGAATGATAAGCCAATTGCGTGGAGGGTGGAAGCTTGGCACACGTGCTGACACCCGCCAGAACAATCTGCTGACATCGGCTGACATAGACGTCAGGATAAACGTGACCTTGTGCCACTCCCTCAGAGGCTCACACTGGGGATAGAATGACTGCAAATGACTGTCATATGAAGAGGAGCTGCTGAGCCATGGGGTGGGAGTAGAGAGGAGGGGTTCACGGTGCTGGCAGGGTAGAATGAGGAGGGCTGGAGGCGGCACATCAGGCCCCAGTCTGAGGGTAAGTGACGTCTCCCAGGGACCAATGAGAGTGAGTCAAGTCAGTACCTCGTGGATCTTTGGGGGCTACTGTCTGCTTGTTG
>CM053508.1:104805684-105032558 GCA_028627145.1 Eidolon dupreanum | reverse complement strand
TCACTATAAAATATATCTTCAGACTGCCACTTTGCCATCTCTGATTGCATGAGGACACCCGCTTGCTAGTTACAATTCTAAATGAGATTGTTTCAGGTCTCTAATCCCTTATTTGAAACCATCGGGGCCAGATATTTGTAGAATTCAGAATTTATATGCATTTTAGTAATATGATGGCGCATATACTCTACCTCACATGATTTTCCCAGCAGGTCTGGGGCAGCCCTTTATCTTTGAACAGTTCTTCAGTGAGTGTTTGAACATCCAATTAAGTGGCATAAACAGAGGAAAGACAGCCACATGCATATTCAGGACAGGTTTTGCCACCAGTTGAGGTTTTTTATTTAGTTTTTCACCTTTTTGGATATTAAAATTGCTGGAAAGTTTCACGGGTCCATGTTGCTAGAGCTTCGCCATCTCAGGCCAACCACAGTTAACTGTCCACCTCTAGTTCCCATCGGTCTGTCTTCCTCTGCCCAGTGCCAGAGCCTCCCGCTCATCAACTCCAGCAAGAAGGTGCCTCTTCGGTTCTTTTCTCATCATTGACTTTTCTATCTGGGCTTCTGAGAGCTGTAGCCATCTCTTTTTCCCCCTTCTGTATATCTTGCTTGCAGTATTCAGACTCTGGTTACAAAGGCCAGTTTAGCTGTCGACCTAGAGGATCAGCACCAGATGAGCACACTGACATGAGATGATCAAAGGCAGGTCCCATGCTGGTCACCCAGTAAGCCATGAGGAACCAGGGCTGCAAGTATATCTTCTCTAAAGAAGAAAATAGCCCAGGTGTCAGGCTGAGGACAGACCGTACATCATGGCTGAATTCAGCAAGGAAGCTGGTGGCCCTGATCCATGATCTAAAAACCTCTGCCTTTGGCAACTGTTTTTCCTGAAAGCGAAAACCTCTTTTGTCTGTGGGAAAAATCTCATTTAAAAAAGAAGAAGGAGAACGAACGAAAGAAAGAAAGAAAGAAAGAAAGAAAGAAAGAAAGAAAGAAAGAAAGAAAGAAAGAAAGAAAGAAAAGAAAAAAGAAAAGCCCAACCTAAAAGTACATTGGTTTCTATGTATAATGTGGAGGAAGGAATTTCACACAGATTCAGCTCATACATGAAAATGAACCAACTACTCAGAGGCGGATGTGTTTCCCATTTCTTATTAGTATGAATTTTTTAGGTCACCACTCAGCTATTTGGAGGTTGTTTCATGGAAAGATGATTTATTTATCAAGGACCTTGGGAGCTCAGCAAGTTGTAACAGCAACCTGGTCTTACGCAGGGTCCTCTCTCTGCTCACACATGGGAAAACCGCTTACTTTTCTACCAGCTTCCAAATAGTTACCTGCCGTGTTTATCACCCAGGAAGCCCGCAGTCACCTCACAGGTAGCTCCTAACTGCAGATTAGGGGAAATGGTGAAAAGTGGAGCTTATTTTCATTTCTTCCCCACGGATAGGAGGAGAAGAATGAGAGAGAAGACGAGGGGCCGATGTCAAGAAAGGCAAAGCTAAAGCTGGGGCTGGAATTTCCAGTCACTCTTTCTGCCTTGCCTCTCTGCTGCTGGCAGGTTCTATGGAAAATGAAGATGCCTTTGAATGAATTTCATTCCATGGTAAAATCCAATCTCGAGGCTGGAGGAATTTGGAGAGATTTGAAACTTTTGAACCCTTGGCTAGGTCTGTCTGTCTGCCCAACTAGTGGCCATGAGGTCAGCTTGGGCTACCTACCAATCAGCCAATTTAAATCAAAGGAAGGCTTGACCAAATCAATGACGTTTGCCACTAATCATCAACTGAACGCCTGCAGAGATGAATTAGTGGAATAGGTACAGCCCTTTTTGCTCTTGTCAACATAAACCTGGAAGAGCTGCTCTAGTTGTTCATGAAAAAGTAAGGTAACTACAAAAATAACAGCTTTAACAAATGTTGCCGAGTGGTGAGCACTGGCAGATGCTGCAGAAAGAACTTTTTTTTTTACATGAATTTTCTGTCAGCTCCTGTAATCGATTGAATTGTGTATCCAAAAGGTGTTGGAGTCCTAACCCCTAGAACCTGTGACCATGACTTTATTTGGAAATAGATCTTTGCAAATGGTTAAGTTAGGATGAGGTTGTTAAGGAGGGTCCTAACCCAATGTGACTGGTGTCTTTATGAAAAGGGGGAATTCGGATGCAGAGGCAGACACAGGGAAGATGATGTGAAGACACAGGTTAAATGCCATCTACAAGCCAAGAAACACTGAAGGCCACCAGGGGAGAGGCCTGGAGCAGATTCTCCCTCACAACCCTCAGAAGGAACCAAACTGCCAACACCTTGATTTCAGATTTATAGCCTCCAAAGTGGTAGAATGATAAATTTCTGTTGATTAAGCACCCCCATTTTGTGGCCCAATTCCCCACTGTCTGAGGTGGGTGCCTTATGATTCCTATTTTATGGATGCTGTACTAGAGAGAAATTTTATGGTTGCGGGAACTGAAGAAATGATTTTCCCAAGTTCAAACAGCATGTGAATCATACTGTCAGGATTTGAACACAACTCTCTCTGACTATAAAGCCCCCATTCATCACGGCAGTACCCCACAGGTCTTCATGAACCGGTGTCTCAGGCGGGGCACATCTGCTTCAACTCCTTCAATGAACGAAGGAAGTCAAAGGTGCCCAAAGAGATCCAAGAACATGTGCGAGGTCACTCAGCCCATCAGCAGCCAAGTGCACATGAGGACCCAGGTCACTGCCAGGGCTCCAACCCCTACACCACACTGACCTCTGTCAGCATAACCAGGAAGCACTCTGAGCCAGGGAAAGAACAAATTTGAGTCTGAAGTTCTGAGTGGTGCTCCAAGATGCACACCCCCATTGAAAAAGCAGATGGTAGAGAATAAGAGGAGACTGAATGGCAGACGTTCACACTCTGGTGCCCACCACACCGATCTTTTCACTCTGGGCCATCCAGGCCAGAATGGACATGGTTGGCCAGGCACAGGACTCCTGGAATATTGAAGGCATTTGTTTCCAGAGCACTGGCATACCTCACGGTGAGTTGTTGCAAATATGATTTTCACATTAAAGCAATAATCATAACTCATCTTCTCAGTTAGAACTGTATTGAGCTACTGGTAATAGAGACCTAAAATGCAAGTGCCTTATATAATTTGAGAGCTTCTTCTTTCTTCACATACAGGAAGTTCTTGGCTAGTATGGTGGCCCCATGATATTCAGGGTTCTGAGCAGGATGGAAGAGTTTGAACCTGTGCACACATATGCTTAGAAGGAGTGGAAGGAGTATTCTGGAGATGTGGGAGTTGTGAGCAAGAGCAGAGGCAAGGGATGTCCTCCTTGGCTGTGTGAAGAAACTAAAGGGTCACATGGGATATGAGATTGAAGAATTGGGCTGATATTCAACCATTAGCAGTGGTTGAGTAGGCGAGTGTCCCCTCCAGACTGAGGTCTAGGAAACAGGAAGACTAAGCGGTGTCTTACCCACTTTTCAGTTAATAGTAACAGATACAATACATAGGACAATGATTACTCACATGTGACAGCTGCCCCATCCCCCAGCACAATGAGGAGGATTCTGCATTCAGCTGACCTTACCCCAGAAGAGGAGCCTGACTGTCCAGGCTGAAATTTGGTCACAAAAGAAAAAGAGAGGTAGTTCTTGTTTCTGTTTTAGGAGGGGGGCAGGAGCACAGCTGCCATGTGTGAGGGAGATGGATGAGACAGCAAAAGGAAAATTTAAAAATAGCTTGC
Source organism: Eidolon dupreanum (assembly GCA_028627145.1). Taxonomy (NCBI): domain Eukaryota; kingdom Metazoa; phylum Chordata; class Mammalia; order Chiroptera; family Pteropodidae; genus Eidolon; species Eidolon dupreanum. The sequence continues at coordinate 105,028,816 of CM053508.1, read as the reverse complement.
TTTGGTTCATTTATGCCCTTCATGTTGGTTGATAGATGTAAGTTAGCAACTTGGGTTATTTTAAGTCTTCTCTGGTGGCTGGACTCGGCTTCTCTGATGACTGCATTGCTCTGAGACCAGACCACATGGGCGATGACTTCGTAGACAATGTGTCTGTGGGTTGACACGTGGAGTGGGGTAGCTTTTAAATTTCAGTAGGTAAGGCAAAAAAGACGTGAGGTCAAGGGTACTCTTGAAGGTCAGTCAACTCACCCTTTAAAGACAGGACTTGAGCCCTTAGGATGCTCAAAATTCTAAGAAGTCCCTTCTTTTGTTTGTCTATGAATTTTGGCCATGGAGTCCCTTTCCCTGGGGCTGATCTAGTTAACACAAGAGAAAAGGAATTTAAAACATGATTTCTTTTCAAGCACATCTAATCAAATTCTGGTACGAGAAATGTCTGCGCATTATTGAATGTCTTTCACGGAGGAGAGGGGTCACCGCCTCCAGTTCTTATCCCTTCAAGTCATGCCTGCTCTCCCTGCCCCCATTCTCCCCTTCCAGGGGCCAAGGGCGTCCTTTTTCTCGTCTGCTTGTTCTAACAGATGCGCTTTTAAGAAACAGACCCTCCGTGCATTTTCAGCTTTGGGGTTTGGCGACTTCTCTGCGCTGTTCATCTTTCTAAAGTGGGAACATCAAGGTGGGAAGAGGAGGAAAAGTCAACAAATAGCCAGCTCAGAGCAGGGCTCTGGGAGATGGCTGGAAGCCCCCTGGACGGCAGGACCACTGCTCAGCGGCGGGTGGGGGGGGCAGGTCCAGGCAGCAGGCACCCTCCACGGTGGGGATGAAAACCTCACAAACGGCTCTTTGTCACATTGCCCGGGGATCTGGGACGTCCCGTGAGTTGCAATACACACACGCCCACTGGATTAAGAGCCGTCAGACTGGTTCCCAAAGCAAACACTGAGTTAATTTTTCCAGCATATTCCTTTCATGTCTGGGCTGCTTCAGGCTTCGCTGGGTCACTGGGCTCTTTGTTGCTGGCTTTGCCGAAGCACCCCCACCGGCCCCCTCCGCCTGGCTGGCTCCTGGCTCCTCTCCCCTCTACACCCAAGTCCTAACACAGTGTTCCGTTTCACTTAAGGAGCAAGAAGAGCCCCAGAGAGATTGGCCTTTGAAATCAGTGATTTGGTGAGTGGGAGTGCTCTGGAAGTTTCAGATCACATTTCTCTGGGCCCCTGGCACGTGTTGGCCTGTAGAAGTCAAGTCCTCATTTCAGGGCAAGTCCCAGAGTCTGCTGGGATGTGCGTTTTGAGTCTCATGCCTTCCCTACTAAGGAAGGGCTGATCGGCCACACCACCCCTTACTCCTACTTAAAGTGAACCAGCCTCCCCTAGCCCTGCCCTCTGATGATAGCCACACTCCTCCACATGCTTGATCTAGCCTCACTCTCACCAGTCACCCCCTAGTAACTCTGAACTTGTTTCAGTTCCCCAGATGTCCTGTGTTCTTACTGCCATGACACAAAAAGAAATCTGTTTGCCATCTGTGTCAGTTAGAATCCAAACGGGAGAGTAGAAAATGCTCTGGATAGTGAAAACAGGGAGAATTTAATACAGGGAATTGACTGCACAAGTGATGGGATTGCTAAGAAGCCAACCAGGGACAGTGAGGCAATCCCCGGATAAGCAAGAGCAGGGGCCTCCACCATCATGAGGCTGGGGATATAGGGACTGGTCATCCAGCAGGTGCAGAAACTGTAGTGGAGGGAGAGGAGACACCAAGGCTGAGAGGGAGGTGGGGACCACCCTGGCTTCTCACTTCTGCCTGCCTTGATTGTCCCCCAGTACCTCTCATTAGCTGAACCATCTGGAAGTCAGCCGATGCCAGGAGCCTGCAGATTTCAGCCTGCCTATAAGACAAAGCGGGACAGGGGAGGGCAAACAAACAGGACCAATGTGCCATCTCTGAGTTAAGATTGAGTCAATACTTTATTTAATATCTGAATTTCTCTTCTTAATCATCATCTGCATATATTTTTCAAACACTATTGATTGTAAGTGACAGAAACTTACCCAAGCCAGAAAACAAACAGTAGTTTGCCTAACTGAAAACTCCAGTGGTTGGATTCAGATAGGGCTGGATCCAGGGACCCCCTTAGCTCTCAGCTCTGTTTTCCTGTGTGGGTTCCATTTCAGATTAGATAAGATGGCAGCTGCAGGCCTAAGACCCATCTTCTCGGAATCCTCAGCAGAAGAGTTGTTCTCTCTTGGCTACTAGCTCCAACCAAAGCCCTGGAATTGAGTCTTATTGGCCTACTTAGAACATTTGCCAATATTTGAACCAACGACTCTGGCCCAAGTGGTGAAATGCTCTGATGGGCCAGACTTGGAGCCAGGAGAGGGGGGTCAACCCCACAGAACTCGTGACTAAGAATGGGGAAGAGGGAGTAAGAGATGCTGAGAAGAAAAAGGTTCCTTCGCTTATTTACGACACTGCTATCTAACCAAAAGAACGGGACAACCAGTTATATTGATCTGTCTGGTTACATCACCTGAATCTCCCACGAGAGGTGGAAATTACCCACCAAAGGGCCACACTTCCTCCGAGCACCCGTTCTGGTTCTCCTCTCACAGGTCTGCTCTCCACACAGCCTGGAATCACCCATGGTTTCTCCCGAGCCTTCCACATCAGTGTCCCATTTTTTTCATCCCAAGTATCCCGAGGAATATGTAGGAAAGAGGTTTTTCTCATCTTCTAGCAGCAGAGACTGAGGACCAAGGAGGTTATGGGAGATACTGAGAGCCACTCTGCAGGAATACCGAGGATTATGGTTATGGCCGCCGATGCAGACTGAGCACTGGAAAAACACGAGACTCTAAATGCTCCTTGTATATTACCTCATCTAATTCTCACAGCGACCCAGTGAGGCAGGTACGATTACCCACTGTTCTGATGAGGAAACTGAGGCTCAGAGACTGTAAGGTGTTTGTCCAAGATCACATAGCCGGTTAGAGATGGAGCCAAGGTTTCACATCAGGAATCCTGACTCCAGAAAACACAGGTTTTATGTCTTCCCCAAATCTCTTCTTCTCTGCCTAAACATCCCCAGTTCCTTCAACTCTGTCTCGTAGGCTGGCTGAAAATACCCCCCTGCTGGCCTTGGACAGCTCTGGTTTACACCTATGTCCCAGCAGAATTACTAGCAACTTTTCCTTTTTCACCCTGGATGATACATTCAGTGTCATCCTAGATATAGCCAAAACCGCGCCCCCAGCCTTGTGCCGGTCGCCTCCACACTCACCCGCTACCCCACTTCGTCTAGTGGATCGAGCTAGTGCCCATGCACACCACCCCAGCACCCCTGCTCTTTCATGTTGGGGTCTGGGAGTGAAGGAGGCCTGCAAGACTCGGCTCTGCTGTTCCTTCTGAGCCAGCTCCGCAAGAGTCCCCACACCCGAAATGGCCCAGGTTGCTTCTTTTATGTCTGACTTTTCTCATCAGACTCACTGAATACAAGAGCGGGGCCCTGGTTTCAATTTCTGAAACATAGTTGAATAAACCGATTTCTCTTCAGGGATCAGTGACCTGGAGAGCTCTCTTGGCTGGAAGCTGTGGAGGTGACAGATGGAATTCGCCCTGAGGGGGAGAGGCCAGTGCCTTTCTCTGTGGCATTCCAGGCTTGTTCTAGGATGTGCTGGGATGGGGATTTTGCAGAGCTGGGCTGCGTGAGAGCATGCCAAGGGGAGGCCAGGCATTCCAGAGAGGAGCCGCAGGAAACCTTCAGTTTTTCCTTTTCTGGTGTTGTCTCCATTGGCACATCGGTTCACCAGGAGACAATTTTCTAAAGGAAGTGCTGGAGTGGTCTTCAGATTTTCTGCGCAACTTCACTTTGCAAGATACAACAGTGAGGAGGGACCCAGGAATGGCTGGCAGGAATGGGACCAGGAAACAAGTCTCCCGGCAAGCAGTCCCCTCTCCCATCCTGTCTCCTGCTCATTCCTAGAAGGAGGAGGACACTGGGGCTCTAGCAGAAATCCTGGCACCAAAAGCTTGCAAGGAAGAATGAGAGTCAGTGCTTTTAAAAGGAACTCAGGCTCAACGCGCTGTGCTTTCTCACCGGGAGGGGTGAGAATCTGTTCCACCATGTGGCCACAACAGGGCTGATGGCCAAACCTCCATCTCTCAGTTGGGGGAAATGAATTATAATTTGATGCTCCAAAGGCAATTCATTACTAAACATGCATGTTCCTCAGCTGACCTCTCCTTTCTCGTCTTCCATCATTCCTGCCCTCACACTCCATGCTCTAGTGACACCTGCCTGCTGAGAATTTCCTGAACATACCATGAAATTTCAGGATTCTGCACTAGAAGGCTGTCCCATCATCCTGAAATGACTTTTCTTGACTTTTCCCAAGGCATTCCTCAGATTCTGCCTGCTTTAGGAAGTTTTTCATGCCCTGCCCAAATCCAACAAAAACAGTCCTCTGCTTTGTGGTTCTGCAGCACCTGCATGCTGTCCTTTAATTATACCTCCTACCTAAGAGTGTTGCACACCTATTGCCTCTACTGGGCTATGAGATGCTTGAGGATGGGACAGGTACCTTTTTCTTCTGTCCCCACTGCCTCTTACACAGTACATGGAAGACAATAAGCACTTGATAACTATACAGCAAAAGCATTCAATGGGCGCTCAATAAATACTAACATAAAATCTGAAACTGGTTGAGTACTAAGTGCTACAGATGGTGAGGTGGTGGTTCTCAGCTTTGGCTGTGCCTGGGGGAGAAAAGATTTTAAAAACTACTGATGCTGGGACCTCACCCTGGATTAGAACATCATGGTGACTTTCTAAAACCTCTCAAGGTAAATTTAATTAGTTAAAGATGAGACTGCTGTGCCGGAAGGTATAAAGATGAGCAAGACATGGTTCTCCATCCTTTGAGGCATTGACATGACCAAAGTGATGTTTTTCTCCAAGATAGGAAAAGAATAGTTCTCAATGTAGGGCCTTGGGAGCAGCAACAAAGCCTCACCTGAGAACTTGCAAGAAATGCAGATTCTGGAGTCAGAGAACTGTTGTATAAGAAGCTGCGGGGTGGGGCCAAAATCTGTGCTTTAACATGACCTCCAGAGGATCCTGAACGTGTTGGAGTTTGAGAACCACTACTCTAGGACTTGTCTATCAAAGTGTGACTCATTCGAATTCCTGAACCAAATGACTTTCCAGTCTAAATGACTCAGAGCCTTGGGGCTGGGAGAAAAGCACCCACATTTTACTAAGAATTTGGAGATGGAGGCATATTTTATCAATAGCTTCTCAGGCGGTTCTTAAGCTCTCAGAGGTATGGTAAAGAGTATGCTGATATAACAACAGTTCAGATAAACATCATCCTCTCCTCCCTTCTTCCCTCTCAAAGCATGGAATTTGATGAATTAGGGAACAGTCAGAAAGTTGGGTCTGGCTGCTTCTTGTGCATACATCTTCAGATCCCCCCTATACCCTCAAAGCTTAGGGTGTTCTGGAAGGTTGCCCATGATACTGCTTCAAAGTCTCTTTGGTTTGTTCAGTGTCCAGCCTCCACTGGCACTTGAGAGTAGAGGGATGCCCAGAGCACCACCTTCATGGTCTCCCTGTCAATATCACCTCTGCACCCTCTTGCCTCAAGAAGCGACCTCTTTCTCCAGGGGAGACAGCCATTACCACCAACAGATGACAGACACGTACAGAGTCATTACTTGGGACTCTGAGTCTAGTGCTAGCTCCACCTCTGGGACCAGACGGCTGCCAAATCCTCTACCAAACACACATTTAATCATCCGAAAACACCCACTTGTGAGGGGGGCGGGGTCAGCGGCAGAGCTGAGATTTCATTTTGTGCACATTTCAGCAAACACAGAAGCTTTTTAGCTGCTAACTCGGCAAGTGTAATTATATCCCATGTTCCATTTTTATTCCATTGGTGAAACAGTGCCAGACCCAAAAGGAAATGGGGAACTGTCCTGCTGAGGACGGCAGAGGACCCTGCTCCATTTCCTGTTGACGCTCCTGCACTGGAAGCCGAGCCAAGCTGCCCCTTTGGATGAGCCAGCAGAAAGTTCTCATCTCCAACCAGCTGCCTAAAAAGCACTCACTTGACTCTGTACAGCACTTCCAATAGCTTGTTAATCGAAGAATTTTAGGACTCCATGGGTGGGCACAAATAGGCCTGTGGAGAAGACAAGCCATTTCCAGATTTAAGAAAGAAAACATTTCAGCATCAAACCACCTGGTGAGTCCCACTGGGTACAGGGCATGCTGAATTTCATCTACCTCTTACCACCTCAGAATCATTAAAAAAAAAAAAAAAAAAAAAAAAAAAAAAAAAAAAAAAAAAAAAAAAAAAAAAAAAAGGCCAAAATCATATAAATAACCACACTACAGACTGGAAAAGCCTGTGAAAGAGTGGCTAGGGTAGTGGTTCTCAAACTGGGTTCCAAGGAACCCTGAGGTGCCACAAGGATCCAGTGGAAAGAAGGGACTGTGTGTCTATTGGATAATGATTAGGTGACCTTGGGCAAATGAATTCCCTTCTCTAAGTATCACTTTCCTCAACTGTAAAATAGAGGTAAGAGTCCTGCTTTGACTCACTTGCAGAGTTATTGTGAGGTTTAAATAAGTCACAACCTGGGCAGTGACAGCTTGATGCTCTTGAATCTACTTTCATCTTGATAAATTGTTTGGAAGAGAGGACAAGGGCATTTCAAGAGAAAGGATGGCCAAAGCAAGGGTCAGGTGGTGGTTGTGTACATGCCGTGTGCTGGGAAAGATGCTCCCACCCAAGAGGATGGAATGTGCTCCATGGCTTCTGAGCACTGGCATCTCTCAGGGCTTCTCTCGGCTACACTTCTTTTCTAGAATGGACAGACCTCTTTTGTTTGCTTCAAGGTCACTGCCTCCTTGGACCTACACTGATCATGGTCAGGCAATGGGTCTGTCTTGAGCATCTCCCTGGATTTAGCGAGAGGACATACTTTTAAAAAAAATGGTCTGATTGCCAAAATCCTTGTAACTGCAGACTAAATTACTTTGTTATTCTTAGTAATGGTCATGGTGATAAAATCATCAGTAGCATCATCACCACCACCACCATCATCACCACCATCTGATCATCTTACTCTTCCATTAGCTCTATCTTAAGAACTATTATTACTCCCATTTTGTAGAGGGAAGAAACTGAAGCACATAGAGTAACTTATCCCAGACTCAACAGCTTGGACATGCTGGGATCTGAATCCAGACTCTACAGCCAACGCTCTGAGCCATGGATGACTTTATAACAGTTTTAGTACCCTGGAGTGGCTTTAGAGCTACTTTAGCACCAGATACTCTTCATTAGCCCTCACACAAGACAATGATGATGGAAGGGATGGTGATGATGGTGGTATTAGAGTCTCTGGCAGTGAGGGAAGTTGGAAATAATAGTCTTTTAGCTGACCATATTATTCTTTTGCATATAATCTGGGTTCTTTTAGGAAGGAAGAAAGGGAAATAGTTGTGTATTGAAACCCTTTTTGACATTCAGAAAATGACTCTGGTTTGCATTGTCTAACATTGTGGCCCAACCTTCCTCACTGAAGATCTTCATAAGCTAGGTCATGGTCCCAAATTCCTTTTGGGACCACAATATTAAAGGATGTATCTGGAGAGAGAGCCCGGGATAAGGTGAAGAGGACTGTGTTTTTCTGAAGGCAAGAAAAATCCCTCAATCCTAAGTTTCATTACAGAACTAGCACCCAAATTTTTCTCAGTGGTTCACTGGAACATCTCCCCCCGTGTGGTATAGGCTTGGAGAATGGGGAAGATGGTTTTCATTTGTTATAGTTCCTAAAGGAACTCATTCTTCCTCTAAATTCTCCTCTCCACTGTAGATCCTCTAAAGCATTGGGGAGTCATGTCTAATGAGAAGGAAATTCTTCAGCATGTCCTGTTCATTGAGAGAAGACAGCCCTTGTCACTTCAGAGAACATTCTACAAGCCAAGTTCACAGCTCTGGAGTCCATCAAACACACCAAGGAAACCCAAGGCAGTTGTCAGGCCCTTTGAAAGTCTTTCCAAGTAGATAGTATGATAGGTTTAGTGTGGTCGTTCATCAGACATGTCTGCACTCATGTGTGTATTGTTGTTTCCTCTGGAAGGCTCAGATTCTTACATCCCTTTTATGCTTCCTCAAACACACACATAGCTCTGCATCTCCCTTTCCAGGATGCCATGGAGTCAGGTCCCAAGGCCCTCAAAGTTGGAGCTAGTAAAAGCCGTGAGGTCCACCTAACGAGATAGGAGCTCCATCCTTGTCGTATCTTAGCAAAGCGGAGAGGAAAATGCCATGAAAGCAAGTCAGACCCCAGGCATTCCCTCCACCATGTTAATTTTAAACCCTTCATATCTCTTCTGCATAGAATCAGGTTCCAAATATGACAGGAAATGCATTCTTTAGTCACTGGGTGCCTTGATTCCGTAGCTGCACCTTCACTAGCAGGGTGACTCATCAGGTAGGGGCTCACTGTGGCCACAAAAATAAATGAAGAAAAAATTGTGCATTTCTTACTGGAGATGCAAGTTGGAGCTTCTTCTTGCTGTTCTCTCCATGTTAATAAGGAGTTAGCAGGCCTAGTCTGGGCCCAGAAGAAAGAAATACGGCACGTGTGTAGAGTGTATGCCAGTCTAGACAGGTAATCTCAGCTCTGATTTAGAACCCTCCACAGATCTTAAAATAGCAACAAAATTGTAAAAAAAATCTATCTGTAAAATTAATTAATTAAAATGTACTTATTAAACAAGGTACATATTTTACAACCCTGCAGCAAGAGGAAGAGGTAGAATGGTGTCAGGTGCTAAAAATATCTTACATACCCTCCTAATATATCATCATTTTCCAAAGGGTGGACACATTAAGCTGATTAGAGACAGGAAGAGGAGTTGGGGTGGTGAGTGTGTATGTTCCATTTCTAGAATTCAGATGCCAATTTCCTTGTTTTGGGGGAAAATTGTTTAAAATAGATAAATCACAAGGAAAAGTGTTGAGTTTATATTGTCAAGTTTACAACTCTTGCAGCATTAATGTAGCACCTTGATGTGGAGATGCTCCTTGTGCTTTGTGCAGACTGAATTCTCTGACTGTCGTCATCATCATCATCACCCCATCACCACCACCATATCATCGTCATCACCATCATCATCATCTTCACCATCACTGTCATCACCTTCACCATCATCATCGGCATCACCACTACCACCACTGTCACCATCATCATCATCACCAATATCGCCACCATCATCATCATAATTACCATCATGAATGTCACCCATTATAATTACTGTGATTAATGTCAACAGCAACCCGGAGTAATTGTGTAATTCTAAAGCTGCCTGAGACAGGTCAGCAGGGGCCAATGCTGGGGGAAGCCTCATAAATGGGTGCCTTTGGCTCCTCTTTCCACAGTTATAGGTAACCAGGAGCCCAGCATTTTATGCACCAGCTGTAGCGTCACCTCTGTCCCTGAGTTCTACCCAGAGCCTGACCTCACAAGTCAATTACAGCTGTTTTCATTGTGCTCATCAGCTTCCAACATCCCCCCTGGCCCAGCTTTCAACAAAGGGTGGATTCCCATGAACTCTGTTCTTTATTACCAGCTGGTTCCGATTAGAGATGAACCAATAAAATGAGGAGTAATACAGTCGCAGTGTGTTCCTAAATGTAGCACTTTTCCATGTGTTTTGATTTACTGGTTGACCAATAAAACCCAGCCCTTCAACAAGGTGGATTCCATACCTCACATGTTTTGCTTATTTTAGTAAATGCAGCTTTTCAGAGACTGAAAAAAGATATGGGAGTGACTTAGGCTTGATAATATCTCCTGGAGAGAGATGGGGAGGAGGGTGGGGGAGTTAGGGAAAGACGGGGAGAGGAGGAGATGGGGGGAGAAAGAGAGAGAAAGAGAGAGAGAGGATGTGTATGAGATTTTGTGTAAGTGTGTGAATTCTGTTTGTTAGTGTGAGAATGTGTTTGGGTGCAAATATGTGAGATCGGTGTGTGAGTGAGTGTAGGTGTATGTGAGTGTGCGTGTGTGTAAAAGTATGTGAATGAATATGTGTGTGTGCAAGTGTGCATACGTGTGCATGTGTGTGGCTATGTGAGTGCTTATATGTGTTCAAGTGTCTGTGAATGTATGGGCATGTATGAATGTGTGAGTATGTGCATGATGTCTTGGGTCAGAAGTTGAGTCTCTGATTGGGTACTAGGCATCGATTTCAGAGTATTTACTATTTCTATGCAAACACTCCCTGTCAGAGCCCTTGATTAAGTGGGCTATGAATATAAGAAGAAATATACGGTTATAGATGTCTCCTCCCTCATTTCGTTAACTGGGTCCTTTCCTCCTAAACATCAACTTTCTACCTGCTTTTTAGCTCGCCTCCGAAAGTAGCCGTGACCCAACAGTTGCCCTTGCGCTTGCCCTTGCCCTGAATGGAATTGTTGACTTCAAGCAGCATGACTTTTATTTTAAGTAGACAAAACCCACACAGTAGCTTTCAGGCCTGGGAGTAGCTCTGAAGGGTTTCAGTTGGAATGAAGAACAGTGTCTGAAAAGTGAGGAAATAACAGGAAAATTGGCACTAAGAAGATTTGGGTATCACTCAAAAGACTCTAACTCAGTCTAGAACAGGATACGGAGAAATGGGAGGGAAGATCTCTAACCCATGAAGCTCCATGCTCCCTTCTCTCCTTGCATCTGCACTTCTGTTCCACGGGGGTGGCCTGCTTGTCTGAGATGATGCTGTTCATGGCTGAGTCCCCACGTAAGTGTTATGCTGGCTCTCGGCTGGTGCACAATAAATATTTGCGCACTGAATGCGTAATCAGGGAGGGTGTGCCTAGAGTTCTGGGGGAGGTTTTCTGAAAGGAGATACATTTGAATCTGGTATTGTGGATTCTGGTCAGGAGAGAAAAAGGTGGTTTTAAATGAGATTTGGACTTGACTGTTGGAATTACAAAAATGGAAGGGAACTGGGAGACCACCCAGCATGGTCTCCTGCAAAGTAATGAGTGCTTTTAAGAATGGGAGCATTTTAAACTATAATCTATCTTGCATTCATTCATTCAGAAATAAGGCTACAATAGTGAATAATATGAGTCCCTGTCCATGTAGCACTTACCTTCCAGGTGGGAATGACAGAAAATCAACAAGTGAACCAGCAGAAAAGATTATTAAAGAGTGCGGTAGGCACAGGATGGAACAAGTAGAGCACTTCGTGGAGTGATCAGGAAAGGTGTCTCTCAGAAATTCCCAATTAAGCCAAACCTTAGGGAAGAGAGAAGAACAATCCAAGGAATCGCAACACTAGTGCAATGGTTATTCCAGGATGTAACCAAGTAAAGAACTCAAGTAATGGGGAGCATTAGAGAGCTTTAAGTGTGAGAGTCAACTTTCTGAAATCTGCATCCCCCAAAAGTATTCAGGCCTTTAGGAGTGTAGGTGGTTATGGCCTCAGGGCAGATGTGGGATGGTGGCCGGTGGGGGGCGGGGCGGTCTTCAGGCACTTTGGCTTGTTTGAACATGATTGTCCATTAAAATTTAATAATGCAGGCTTTTTCTCCATTTCTCTTGAACTTAGCAAGTTTTTGCTGGCATACGAGGAAAGAAAAACAAGCCAGTACAAATATTTCTTGCTTGTAACGTTTGCAAAAAGACAATGTATAAAGGAAATGTCCGGTAGCTTCCTTTTCCAGAGGCCACGGCAGCAGCCTGAGCTCTCGTCTCATCGTCTCATCGTCTCATCGGCTCACAGCGCCCCCACCCCCTTGCCCGGAAGTGGCTGCATTGTCACTTCTCATCAGGAGAATGGAAACAAGATCAATCTTCCTGTTGCGCCAACCTGTCAAAAGAGGGTACTTTATTGTTTTAAGGTAGTTCAAAGCTGTGTGGGGGAAAAAATCCCTCTAAAAACAGGCAAGAGTTTATTGAAACTCCATAGGATATAAAGGTACAGACATGGCGATTCAGTCCTGGGTGTGGTTCCTGTGTAAGTGTCTTTCTGATCCTGTGTGGATGGTTCATTTATTAAATGGAGACACCAAGCAAACGGTGCTATCCAAAGTTTTCCTGTGGCGTGAGCTAGCCTTGTCTTACACTTCTTACCAAATGGAACACCATTCTGTGAGTAGGGCTCAGTGTATTATGTCTGCGTTAGGAGTGTTTTAATTCCCCATTGCTAGTAGGACCGCCATTACCCAAATAGCTAGGGGTGGGGCTGTTCAACTTTCTGTTGGGTAGCCAATATTAATGCCCTCTGGCCATGTGTCAGGCAAAGGACAAGGCTGGGGATTTCAAGCCAGGTAAGATCCTGTCTAGAGTGATCTGTGCTTGGGAGCAGGGAACTCTCTCTGGGGAAAGAGGTACCTAAGCTGGTGCTTTGTCACTCGTATTATTTTCTTCTCTTTATTATAAAAGTTTCCTGTTGAAAGCCTAGAAAATAGAGAGGAGTAAAAAGAACATAGAAATCACTCAAAATTATGGCAATAATATAATATATTACTCAAATTGGGATATTTTTGCAATGAGATGGGGCACTATGAATAATGACAGTAGGAGAAACCAGGCACAAAGCAGGGCTGATTGGGGCCAACTGGGACACATGGACACCCTATTTCTAGTGTTGCTCCCAGAGGTCACCACTGTTGACATTTTAGATTATGTTATTTTGCAACCCTGGCAATGAAGGATCAAGAACAGCATTCTGCTGCTGCTTGAATTCTTGAGAAATTCCCTGCCAAGTAGTTGCCTTTATGTCACGATCCTCACAGCAGAGCAGAAGGTGGTGCAGGGAATTTTCATAATGAAGTCAGGGGCATGGGTGAGTGGGGTATGTGGACGCCCAGTCCTGTGCCTCATTGAGGGGGGAAGCCATGGAAATAGCAAAAATTACTGATATTTTAGGTCTGTGCTCAACAGTCAAGCTTACCCTCACTGGACAGTCTCTGTCTAACACTAACCAGACGATGGTTCTCTGGTACCTACTCTTATTACCTCTATCAGGTGAGGTTTATAACTATTGATGGTGATGACAGTGGCAGTGGCAGTAGTAATGGTGATAGTGACGATGATGATGGTGATGGTGATGATGGTGATGGTGATGGTGATGATGATGATAGTGGTGATTATGGTAACGGTGATGGTGATGGTGATGATGGTGATGGTGATGGTAATGGTGATGATGATGATGATGATGATGTTGATGATGATGATGTTGATGATGATGATGTTGATGATGGTGACGGTGATGGTGGTGATGATGTTGATGATGATGATGTTGATGATGGTGACGGTGATGGTGGTGATGACAGCGATGACAGGGCGATGACTAACACTTACATGGAACTCACAGGTGCCAGGCCCCGGTTTATGTCTTTGAGTATATTAACTCATTTAGTTTTCATAATTACCCTGTGAATGAGGAATTATAAATATCTCCATTTTACAGATGAGGAAATTGAGGCCTAAAGAGTGCAGTCCCTTGTTCAATCCCAAGAGTGATATTTTAGAAAAGCTTATTCCGAGAGCAGCAACACAAGGAAAGTTTAAAGGTTTTGTTTCTTTGGAAGCAATAAACACAAGTATAAAAACTTGTTTTTAGCTCATTTGGAAATTTAAGGTCACAGGTTCTCCTTGCCTTTTCTTTTCTTTCTTTCTTCCCTTTTTACATATTTATTTTTAAGTATTTGAGCCTCCATTTCACTGACAGTCTGTGAAAAATATTTGTCCCTTTCGAGGTGCTTATTCACCCTGGAAAACTGGCCGTCATCCAAATGCTGTGTTTTTCAACTATCAGTATAAACTAAGGATTCACATTTTCAAAACAGAACACAGTTAGGCATTGTTCATCTGTTAAAAACTCTTTAAACCTCACGCTGTTTACTTCGTTGCTTTCTCCCTGTTTATTGTACCAAAAAACAGCACAAACATCAAATGAAAAACAGACAAGACAGATGGAATGTGTTCAGGATTTTCCATAGGTGCTCAGCGTTTTCTGATGACTTGGCAGACTCAAGAGGAGATGGATGGAGAAATGACCCATCACAGCACAGAATCATCAGAGAACCTGGAGCTTCACCTAGAAAGCAGATGGTCTGCCCAGTGCAGCAGTCTGGGCAGGTCACGTGACTGGGCTTGCCACCCCCATGTGGCTGTTCCATGTAGATTCTTCTCTAACCTTCATGGTTCTTCCAGAAGGGTGCAATGCTAGGTGCCAAAAGTAAAGTTGGAGAAAAAGTTGAAATCTGGGGAATAGAGCAACTTCAGTCCAAGGTGAGGAATGAGCAGAAAATAAATAGGCAGTTAGTTACATGTCATGTGGGACAATCCACGATGGGGGTGTGTCAGAGATCATTCCAATTTATTTTCCTTTTCCTGAGCACACGAAAAAGTTTAAATGTTTCTCCATTTCCCTACCAGTTAGGTTGGAGCCAGGTGATTAGTTCTGGCCAAAATGACAAGTGGCACTTGGGTCAGAGGTAGACAAGGGCAGGAGTGAGTTCTCAACACTCTCTCTACTTCTAGCTATGTCCAGAGGTAGAACCTCCATCAGCCTGTGTCTCTAATTGATGATAGAGAACGGGGGCTCTTTTGAACTTTTTTGAACATGTAACTCAAGTGAGAAATAAACCTTGGTTGTATGAAGTCACTGAGGCTTTGGGGTTAATTTACTACTTGCCTGTCCTGGCTTTACAAAGGGGTAATCACACGGTGCTTTGGAGCATGAGAAATGGTGGTGGGAGGAGAGGGTGATCAGGAAAGGCATCTCTTGAATAGAGAGGGAAACTGAGCCCTGTAGGAGATGGCCAGGTGACAAGGGGAGGAAGAGCATTCCAGGTAGAGGGAACAGCAAGTAACAATGTTGAAAAGAGAACTTTGGAGATGTAAAAAAAATATACAGAAAGATGTGGAGGATGCAGGTACAAATTACAGATGTAATGAGTTGGAACCTTGAATATCATCTGCAGGGTTGGACTTGATCATGGATCTTAGCTCAGGCTGCCATAACAAAGTGCCTTAGGACATGTGTTTCTGACAGTGCTGGAGGCTGGAAGTATGAGATCAAGAGGCAGATTCGGTTCTTGGTGAGATCCCTCTTCCTGGTTTATAGTCGACCACTTTCTCCCTGTGTCCTCACATGGTAGGAGAGAGAGTGCTCTAGTCTCTCTTTCTCTTCTTATGAGGTCCCTACCCACAAAACCTCATCTAAACTTAACTCCCCATCTCAAATACCATCACATGGGGAGATACAGCATATGAATTTAGGGTGGGGGTGGGGGCGGGGGTGGACAGAATTCTACAGTGTCATGAAAACCAGGGAGAGTCACTGAGACATTCTAAGCAGGAGGGTGACATGTGTTAAAGGATTACTTTAGTTCCACTGTGGCCAGGGGATTAGAAAAAACAAAATTGGAGGGAGAAATCCTATTTCAATCTTTCACTCACTCACATACTTATTCCATTAATATTTATTGAGCACCTACTATGGGCCAAGCCCCATTTTAGTCACTGAAGATGAAGTAGCGAGCAAAACAGACCCCCAGAATTCATGGAACACCCATGTATACGTCGGGATGATGTGTTGTTGCGGTCCTTTCTGTGTGTATTTTGTATGTTAACAAAACATTCAACCATTCAGGTAATCCATACTCCAAATAAAAGTCTGACAGTATATGCAGGGATAATCTCTTGAAGAGGTGGAATAAGACCATCCTCCCAATGCTTCACAAAGGGCTGGAAGTGAGCACAGGACGCCATGGTCTGTTGAAGGGACATCTTGGGCAGCAGGTCTCAGAATGGGTGGTCCCTGAGGCACTTTCCATTGTGCGTGGATGACATTTGAAAACATGTTAATTGACTTACAGTTATAATAATGCACTTTAAGTTAAAAATTACACAATCAACACAAATAGTTTAGGATGAAGCTGAATAGAACAATAAAGAGGAAGGTGTCAATTTGAAGTTGATTCTCAGAAAACATTAATCAGAATAGTAACCAAAGCTGTCGCAGGAGAGTTAGCTGTGGCAAAGCCGGGAAGGCAGAGCCCACCAGGCTGGAGTTGGGAGCCGACGTGCAGGAGAGAAGGGCCACATCCTGCCTCTCCGGTCCTCACTTTCCTGTTCATAAAATTAGGACCGAATCTTCGTAGATCACCAGGTGAAAAAATGCCGTCAGTATTGCTGTGACTTCCTATAATCCAGACCAAAGCCATTTTCAAAAGGCAACCTGCACAGAGCCTGAGGCACACTTGCCTCCCTTGGCTAACAAGAGAAAAAAAACTAGAGAGAATCAAAACTGGAGATGCAGGCTGCCCCCATGGGCAGTGGTTCTCAGATGAGCAGACAAAAGTGGGTGGCGGGCATTCTCTGAGAGCTCGGGACTTGGCTGAGTGGCATCATGCTTCACCTTGGACATGGAGGTCCAGGGTTCCCTGGGGAGGGCAGTTTCCACAGTAGTTCCACACTGTCAGGTGGTACCCAGCCTGAGGCTGCTGTAGAGCCCATGGTGTGCTGTGCGCAAGGCGGGGCCTTGCACCTTTCACTCGCTCTCGCCCCTCTCTGGGCCTAGTGCCCACGGATGGTACGGATGTCATCCACTCACGATGTTTATTTTTGGCTTTTTCCATTGCACGTGGAGTCAGCTATCAAGCCAGACACATTTTGCTTTTTTAAATTTAGCCCAGTTTATGACTCCAATGTTGAAATGGGATCTAAGAGGATGGCTCATATCTGCATTGACGCAGAAGTGCCGATTGTGTCTCTAAGATGACAAGATAAAAGTGGTTTTAAAAAATGGGGAGATAGTAGATACAAAGCAGGGGGGGAGGGGATGATCCCCTGCTGCGGAGGCTCCTGGGAAGGCGGCCACTGAGATGGAGGGATGGCTTAACCTCTTGGCAAAGCCTTGAACATCTTTCCTTCTGTTTCCAGCAAGAAACGTGGAGGGGCAGCCGAGCCCTTGTGTGCAGGGCGGAGAAGCACAGCTTCCTGAAGGCACCACCAGCTCATTCACCAGTCTCAAGGCCTCAGAGGACATAACTGCTTTGTTAGCTGTCGGCCACACTGACACTCATTCATTCAGAAAATGTCTGCTGCCACTTCTTATAACAGGGAACAAGACAGACCAACTTCATTTCCATAAAGTTTCCAGCCTAGGGAAAAGGGACCCAGGTGAGCCACAGAAGGTCTCGGAGCAAGGGTGGTCTTGTTCATCGCCCAAGCTCTCCTGGTCTCCTCTCAGCCCTGTAGCTTCCCTCCTGGGCTGACCTTCCCGCACCTGACCCTCAACTATCAGGGCCTTCGGTCTCAGACCCTGGCCCTCTTCCTGCTCCAGCTATTGTGGACTCCCCTCACTGACGCCCAGACTTTCACTGAGCATCTCTGAGCTGACCGTTTCCAAACCCCGAGCTCAGGTCTGTCTCCTAACCTCCCACTGGCGATGGCCTGTGGAATGCATCCCACCCACCTGTCCATCACTTGGGCAGCTTTGTGTGTGGGGAGCACGTCCTCCCTCCTGCAATTCTGTGCCTACCCTTGGCCCAGGCCACTGTCACCGCTGGTCTAGAACTGCCAGAGCGTTGCATTGACAATCATTACTTTATTTATTGTCTAACCCTCCCAGTTCCACCAGGGCAGAGGTCTGTCCTGTTTTGCCCCTGTTTGTCCTGTTTACCTTGGTGCTTGGTTAAGGAAGGACCTCGGCCGAACACGCTGGGGTGGTTTTCCAGACTCCACGTCCATGAACTCAGATGGCATGTGCTTTTTGTGTCTGGCTAACTTTGCTCAGTGCGCTGTTGGACTGCAGATCACTCATTCTGCTTGCTGGTTTAGGCTCCATTCTGCCAATATACTATATTTTTTATTCATTCCACCACGCTGTGCATGGTAGGGGGGCAGTGTTCTCAGATTGGGGTTATTACAAATAGTGTTACAATGAACATGCCCATCCCGGGGTGCTGGAATGTGTATCTTTTTAACTGGTTGCTTGGACGAAGGCTTACACAGTGTGGGTGTGAGCTAAAGCTTGCCCTGCCCAGTGTAGGTCCCACTCAGCCAAGGCGCCATTTCTGTTAGCCAGAAAGAGCGTCCATACTTTCAGAAGACGTCCATTGTTGAAAATATTGACAAAGCAAATGTAAGGGGCGGTCATAAAACTGGGACCCGATTTGCTGGCATCAAGTCCCAAACCGAGGGGGAGCCCCTTGGCTGGCTGAGGGAGGATTACGTCCTCTCGAGCACCTTTGCCCTCCAGTTCCAACGGCCTGTTGCACCACTGCTGCGAATGGGCTGATGGCCAGCACACATCGCATCTGGAAACTGGGTGGCCCTTCGCGTGAAGTGGGAGGGTGCAGAAGGAGTGAGGAAGAGACCAGCTCTGGGCTCCGCTTTTGGGGACCCACGGCCCCTCCCTGGAAGGATGAGCTTCTGCTAAAGTCTCTCCGGCGGGGCCTGGAGACCACACTCTGGAGCCCACCCATCAGTTTCTGCTACGTGCACTTGTTAGTTTTATTTTCATTTTTAGTTTGAGCCAAAACTTCTTAAAAATGAGAGATAGCACCAAGCATTTTGCACTTCTGGCTTCTCATGAAATGCCAGGAGATTTGGTCACCCCGGGCCTGCACTTTGTCGTGGCAACAGCTGACATAACTAAATACCGGCTTTCTATTGACGACAGGTAATTTTCCAAACATAAAATTACTTTATGGTGGAATCATGACATACCTGCAAAAACCTCATGTGGATTCAATTCTAGGTGTCTGACAAGAGAGAGAGAGAGACAGAGACAGGGAGACAGAGAGAGAGAGAGAGAGAGAGAGAGAGAGAAATGATTTAAAAAGTGTGGGCCTTCGCCTGCCGCTTCACTGAGGGGACTTCTGCTGGGAGAGGAAATCGGAGGCCCGTCTCTTCCCAGGCCCGGGCCCGCCTCGCAGCATGAAGGCGAGTGTGAGTCACTGTGGACAGATGAACCCTCATTGTGCATTATGACCCTTGGGCCCGAGCCAGTTATTCCTGCCACTTCAACACGGGAGCAGCATTATCTACGGATAATTTAACTGTTCTTCCAAGGATTATCTTTCTCTACTTTTCTTAATCAGGGCTTACAGGCTGCTGTTAGAACTTAAGTCCCGCCAAAGCAACAAGTCCGTTGACTGATATTAAATACGTTTTTCAGCTGAGCTTCTGTTCCCAACTGTGCTCTGACCCCGAGCTGGGATGTGGCCCCAAGAGCAGCACAGGCTGGGCCAGGAGCCTTCCTCACAGGCGCCAGGTCCCCAGCTCAGCTGAGAGGACGGAGGCGCCGTGGAGAACAGCAGCCGACCTAGGGAGAAGGGAAGCCAGGCGACACCAGGGTGGCCACGTCAGCCTCCCGCTGCACACTTGAGGTGCCAGCTCCTTCAGAACGGGGCAGGAGAGCGACCTGCCCCCACACTGCCACTCCTTGCCAAAGGGGCCTGGTGACACATGCCATTCACTGTTCCCTGGCAAGAAGAGCTGACCACCTCTCAGCAAATCCCGAAGTCCTGTGCGTGCTCACAGCCCCTCACACACACGTGCACACACGCGAATCACAGACTGAATGCAGACTGCGTGCACGTTGGGTGGGAAAAGCCTTTGTCCAGAGGACAGGACCTGGACGTGGGCCATTTGCATGCCGCTGCCAGCTTGGGCCAGCTTGGGCCACCTCTGTCCTCCATTGGGATGTCTTCAGGGCCCACCGCTGGGCGCTGACCTCTGAGGAAAGACTGGTGCTGGCCACAGCCACGGCACCCGGGAGATGCTAGGTCAGTGCTTGCCCAGCGAGGCAGGCGGGTCCCGGAAGCTGGGCCAAAAGTTGCAGTTGGTGTGATTTAAGACGGTTCACTCCCAAACCTGCAAACAAGGGAGAGTGCAGGAGGAATTTCATTCTTCCCCCTCCCTCCTTTCCTGCCTCTATTTCCTTTATTCACTCAGTCAGCAAATGCCAAAAGAGCAGGAACTCCCACATGTAAGGGCTGAGAGGGATGCAGATGAATTGAAGATGAGCTCTCTAGAGACATGTGTGGCAGGGGCCCTGTCTCCATCCCATCTCCACATCCCCCCTCCCTTCAGCGGGCAGCCAGGCTCACCCCTGCCAGAGCC
The DNA here is from genome assembly GCA_028627145.1 of Eidolon dupreanum. Taxonomy (NCBI): domain Eukaryota; kingdom Metazoa; phylum Chordata; class Mammalia; order Chiroptera; family Pteropodidae; genus Eidolon; species Eidolon dupreanum. Next base: position 105,008,644 of record CM053508.1, on the reverse strand, counting down.
CGCAGGACTCATCAGGTGAGCCGGCCAAACCCCGCCTGAGTCTAAGCTGGGCAAACCTCAGCATGACTGCTCCTGAGCCTGACACCACCCCCTCTGGCCCCTGAAACCTGGTGACCATGGATGTTGGTCAGGCCTGAGTAGAGCAGGCAAGATAGCTCAGAAGGACCCTTTCAGCATTCAGTACATGGCTCTTTCAAGCCAATGTTCTCTGTGTCTCAGCAGAATTCCACTTTTAGTGATTTATGCTGACAGCGGCACATTCTTCTATTGCTATTTAAGCCCCTGAAAGTGCAGGAGGGGAAGACATAATCAGAACCCACGGCAGTGCTGTCTCCCTCCCTCCCTCACCCCCGTCCTAGACGGCCGTTGCTGAGTGCGAACAACGAGCACAGCTGGAACGGTGGATAGTGGAGTCCAGTGCCCAGCGACTTTACAGCATGGAACGTTCCAGATCCCGTTACATAACTGTTTCCTTTCCTGGTGTTGAGACAGAAATGGCTGCCATCCAAGGACTGGGACACAATTTCCCGTCTCATTTGAGGGAATTTTGAGAAAATCTGGACAAGTGGGAAAGGAGCACAGGCCATGTGTGTCTGTGCCTGGCTCCTTTTCAGCAGGGGGTGGGGACATTCAACGTCAGCTGGTGACCCCAGATTGAAGGACACTTGGGTGGGGCCTGACTTTTGTCACCATTGGCCATGCGTGGCCTTGGGCAAATCTGACCTACTCAGGGCCTCAGTTCTGTAGTTATAAAATGAGACATTTGGACAAGCTTGGGGGTTTTGAACCCATTTAGCCATAGAACCCTGCTCACCAAATACAACCAGTTGCTATTCTCACACGTTAGTGGGTACGTCTATGTGGGTCACCGGGGCACAAATGCAAAGCTGGAGTGTGGTGTGAAACAGTGTGTGTTAGTGCCACATGATAGACCAAGAGGAGAGGGAGAGGCAGAGGCAGGAGAGCCTTCTGATCGCGATGCTGGCCTGACCTGTGAAAGGGTAGCGGGAAGGAAGAAGCATGGGACGACCCAAAAAGGCTTCGAGAAAGTCTCTGTCAGGCTGATGGGGAGCCCTGGAGGGAGATGGTCCCCGGGAGACGCCCATGCTGGCAGGCTCTCGTGCTTCTGCTGTGCTTGCCCACTGGCCACCCAGGAGGTGGAGCAAATCCCCCAACACTCACCACTAGAGGCCCCAGCTCCCCCCACTACTTTGGCAGGATCAGTCTTGGAGGGAAACAGCCTACCGCCATGAAGTGTAAATCTGGTTAGCTCCTTTCAGAAGCAGTTAGGCGGTATTTATCAAACATTTAAAAATACAGACTTTTTATCAATAAATTCCACTTCTAGGAATTTACCTAATGGATCAACTCAAACACTTGTACAAAGAGATAAAAATTTTGCTCAAGCATTGTTCTTAGTAACAAAAGACAAGGAACAACCCAAATGTCCAGTATCAGGAGATGATTTACATAATGGTGACATGTGCACACATGGAGTAGTATGCAGCCAGTTAAACACGTACTGTCACATGAACCAAGAGACTGAATTCCGAGAGAGATAGCTGAGTGACAGGAGGTTAAATGTGGAATGTGCACATAGTAGCCTGACTTGTATGAAAACAGAGGGAGGGGTCATCCTGTGCACATGCTCAGATCCAGAAAGGAGACACCAGGAGGACATGTGAGCAGTTTGTCAGAGCCCTGGGAGGCCGGCCGTGTCTAGGAGAACCCTCCACCCTCATGCCTTTCCCCTGCTGGGGGTTTCTCCCTGCTTCTTGTCACTCCTGGAGACTATAATTTGCTTCAACTGTTAAACTGCTCATTTGAAGTGTTGGTCACTACGGCGTGAGCAGGGACCAGGGCTTTGCCCGTGTTCAGAGCCACAGCATGAGGTCCAGTGTGGAGCACACAGCAGATATCAACCAACGTGTTTTGAATGAAATGAATGAAAGACTAAATGAATCCCCATTTCACGGCTCAGGAGCCAGAGGTTTGGGGAAGTTAAACAACTTGTTTGAGACCACTTGGTCCGTGAAAGTGGCAGGTCAGCGACCTGGGGCTCAGCTCTGGTAGAGTCCAGACTCCGAGCCGTACTTCCTGTCTCCCCCGGCCGGTCTCGGGGAAGCCAGAGCCTGCATTCCTCAAGGAACTGCTAACTGGTGATGTGGGGTTCCGTATTAATAGGGAAAATAATATAATTTCACAGAATTGTGTACAGTGAACAATTGTGATAGCAACTATATTAACAATAAAATTTCACGGAAAGGCCTTGTTGTTCCAAAACAACTTTTACTCCCCAGTTGCAACTGTGCGCAGCTTTTCTTTACATCAGTGAATGGCCAGATTTGGGTTAACACAAGGCCCCTTGTGTTTCGAATGAACACGTTCTGGTTTTCTATAAGTTCCGAAGGATGGAAAAGCAGGTTCGCTTCAAGGCCAGACATTTCCACTTGATCTTTAGCATCTGAGGGTCATTCTGTCTTTTTTTTTTTTTTTCCTTTTTTTTTTTTTTACACCAGATATGTATGTCATATGGAAGAAATAAATTACAATATTTATGGTGCACGAAAATCTGTTTATTCCTTAGGTCGTTATTGTTTAATCGGCATTTACACTTGCTTGAAATGGTTTGTTTACTCTCGCATCCAAACGGCTGACAAGAGAGAGACAAACTGTTTATCAAAGCTGAGAACTTCAAAGAATGAATCGCTGTCACGAGGGAGGTTCAGAGCGCCTCAGAAAGGTTAACCTTCTCACAAGGTGTGGCCTACCTTCCAGAAAGCAATTCCTAGAGATGAGGGCACACCCTTGTCCCCCCTGGCTCCCTCTAATACACACACATTCACACAGTCACACACTCTCTCCATCAGGCACTCACACCATCCTACACTCACTTGCACACCCTCCCAGACATTCACACTCACAGTATCACACACACACACTCACACACACAGACAACAAAGACTGCTGTCCCTCCCTGCCATGGGTTTTCCCCTAAGTCCTTAGAACTTTCCCATTTATTTCCTGTCCTTGGGAAAGGGAAATTTCTAAATCCTTTTGGGGTTTCTCATTAAGATCCTGACAAATGAGAGAGCAAGAAGAGCTCGAAGCCCACCACATCACCAAATATGGGATAAAAATGTGCCCTTTCCCCTCCCCCAAGGCACGACCACAGCACTACCTAAGGCCCTGGAGGGCTGCTCCTCAGGCCCGGCTCACCCAGCTCCCAGCAAATGCTAAACTGGCCACTGTGGCCACACAGACTTCCCAGTGAAACCCAAGATGCAAACGGGTTACCCTTTAAAAACAATGTGGAGCTTTCTTTAAAGCTGCCTGACCCATCCCCATAGCTCCTGTGTTGGCCTGATTGACAGGGCTCCTGGGACCCATGGGGTGAAGCTCCTATCAGGGCTGTGGCCTTTTCTGGGGCTTGGGGGCCCCCAACAGATTATTGGGATGGCGCCGTGGGGACCAATCTTTCAGGTTTTCCTATCAAAGATTCCTGCCTCCTTCTGGGGACACGGCAAAGGGGCCGGCGAACGAGAGCTCGTCCACCCATGCGGCCCCCGTGAAGTCATTCCAGAGCTGGCCTCCGTCTCTCCATCAAGCACACATACCACCGCCAGGAATGTCCCTCATTTTTCATCCTGAGCTCCAAGCAGTCGGAGACAAGGCTGTGAGCTGTGGGAGGGGAGTTTGGCTGCAGCCCCCGACCCTGAGCCATGACTGTCATCGCAGATCTCTGAAAAACGAGCCCTGTCATTTCTGCCGCCGGCGGGTGCACAATTGTGGCCTTATATTTCCCCGCGGCTGCTTACCTTGCTGGACAGGAGCCCTCCTCCGAGCGGCCCAAAGGCGTGGGTGTGGCGCATGGAGCCCCTGTGAGGTGCCCAGCTGTGCTGTACCCCCAGCTTCTGTGTGAGGTCTTAGGGCACTCCCACAGCCAGGCTGAGACGAGCTCTTAATGCCACCCTATAGAGATGGAGACACGGAGACCGAAGATGCAAGAGGCAGTGAGGGGTTGCCTGGGACTCAAATCTAAGCTGTTTGGCTCTGAATTGCAAGTTCTGCCTCAGTCTAGGGTCCCCAGAGAAGCCCCACTGATCTCATTAGATGTGTCATAGCAGCAACAAATGGGGTGGGTAATGCCTGTGAAAAGGTCCAGAAAGCTACGGAATCTAATGCCATTTGTATGATGTGCAAGACCCCAGAGGCCTGCCACTCATTCCTTCCATTTCCCCATCACGCTTCCACTGGCTTCCTTGTTTCAAGCACACAGATCTGCCTGCCATGTGGTTTTTGTGCATGCAGGGCCACCTGCTACAATGCTGCCCAGCTTGCTTCTTTCATCCAGGTCCCTGCCAAATGTCCCCTGTCAAAAGGGCCTTCCCCGTCCACCTGAGTTAAAATCATACTGCCCGTTGCCATCACTATGTCTCCTTACCCAGCTGAATTCTCATCAGAATACTTGCTTCTCCCCATTAATGAACAGATCTATTTACTCGTTAATGGGTTGTTTCCTCTACTGGGTTATGAGTTTATCAAAGGCAGAAATTTCCATGTATTTTGTCCACTGCTATACACCCAGGCTCTAGAACGGTGCCTGGCACACAGTACTAATTCAATAAACATCTGATAAATTAATAGACAAAGAAGTAACATATGACCTGTAGAGTGAGCGTTCTCATCAGCTTCATGTGGTAAACAGACCTTATGATGGGTATCCCGTTCACTGTTGCCTTCCTTAATCACCCTGTCACCCCCAGTGCCCCCTTACACTCCCAATCACAATTGGTGGGCTCAAGGAAGCAGTCTGACTCAAGCTGGGCCAATCAGAAATCAGAATCCCCTCCCTGAGATTTTGGAACTGGGAACAAGAAAGTTAGTCTCGCTCAGCTTGCTGTTGTGAAATGGACTGAAGGGACATTATCAGTGAAGAAAAACACACGGAGATCTCGGAGGGGTGGGGTGGGGGGAGAGAGAGAGAGAGAGAGAGAGAGAGAGAAGAGAGAGAGAAAGAGGAGAGAGAGAAAGAAAGAAAGGAGAGAGTGCTGTCCTGCATCTCCCAGGATATGGTTCCCACCCCTTCAGAGGTCCCAGTAATTCTACAAATCTCCCTTGCTTTGCTTAAGCCGGAGCTGGTGGGTCAGTGCACTTCCCCACTGAGACCTAGCTCATGCTGTGTGTTGCTCTTTCTCCCCGACCTGTCCCTGCCCCCACCCCCATCGGTGTGGGTGCACTGGGCTGTGTGCAGGAGGACACAGGAATGTCCTGGCAAGCCACACTGATCTCCACATGCTCAAGGAAAGCTGACCTGCACTTGTGCGTCATTCTAGGTCTTCACCCACTGATTCAAGGGCCTCTTTAAAGCAGCTCTCTGTGCCGGGCACTGCTTGCGCTGAAGACATGACAGCGAGCAGACCAGCACAGTCCTTGGCCCTGTGGGGCTCAGGCTACTGGGAAGGGAGTGACTTCATAAACCCCCGAAATAAAAATCAGTTATTTTTCTGTAAGTGTGATGGGGAGAGCCGGAGGGCAGGGGAGGAATTGCCCTTGTAAGTAGAGTGGTCTAGGTAGGTGGTGCTGAAAAGGGAGCTTTGGAATAAAAGTGTAAAGAAATGAGGGAGGAATCCTCATTTTAGGCGGCAGAATAATAAGTGCTAAGGTCCTGGAGTAGAGTCTGCCTGCTGGGAATGGAGAGCCGGAATGCCTGCAGGGGAGTGAGCAAAGAGGAAGTTCTAAAGATAGGGGCTGCAGGGGACACGTGTGGAGGCTTCTACCAGCTCGTGTGTGATTTGTGAGGACTCATGAAGGTGGGGGGAATTTAAGGTCAACATGGCATGGAGGGTACAGGGCTCAAACACAGGCCATTGGACCCCACCATAGCTCCTTCTCCTTCAGCCTGAGGAAACCCAGTGTCCTAAATTGTAAGTCATTGTTCAAAAGCAAGGGCTGTTTTCACAGTGGCCCCATCATTTTACATTCCCACCAGCAGTGCGCAAGGGTTCCAGTTTCTCCACATCCTCACCAGTGCTCGTTATTTTCCGTTGTTTTAAGTTATAGCCATCCCAGTGCGTGTGACGAGGTATCTCATTGCGATTTTGATTTGCATTTCCCTGATGACTTATGACCCCGAGCGCCTTTTTACTTGCCTGTTGGAAGCACAGGCCATACCTTGTCTGATTCCGCTTATAGAAAGAGTCCAGAAAAGACAAATCCAGAGACAAAAAGTAGATGAGTGGTTGCAAGGGGGGAGGGGGTGACTGTGGATGGGGACAGGATTTCTTTTAGGTGAGGTAAAAATGTTTGGAAGTAGATTAGTGGTGATGGTTGCACAATCCTGTGAATGTTCTCAGTGTCACTGAACTGCACACTTTAACGTGGTTAAAATGTTGACCTTTATGTCAGGTGTGTCTTGCCGCAGTGAGAATAAAAGCTGTGTACTCTCACGGGCTGCCCGGGGGTGGCTGCCTGATGATAATCTCATCCCCTCCTAACCTGTTTCTTTTTCTGTAGCTTGGTATGTTTATAAACAGGCTGGGACCCTCATCAAGGTTTTCAGGAATTTACCTCAAGGAGAATGCCTTAGAACAGCCCACTGGGGCTTTCTCCATGCGTCCTGGTCAGATGTCAGGGCCGAGGGGAGCATTTGCTGAAGGCTTGCTTGACCCTGTAAACCAGAACCCGAGGCATCCGGGAAGTGCCTCAGAGGCCACCCCCAAATGTGGTCAGCGCCCGATTAGATCAACACCCAGCCCCGCGTGGAAGCTCGAAGAACTTGGACTAATAACAATAAATAGCTATTTGGTTACTTTCTACAGACACATTTGGACTGCATTTCAGGCAATTTTATGGGCAAATGCTATTTCGAGCGTTCCCAAATTCCCAAATTGCACGTGAAACATCTGCAGGGTGAACATCTGGAGTTTTACACTCGCGGCTCCTTGTGCACGCTCTTGGTCATAAATCTGATCCTGTCCCGAGACCCTCACAAGACAGGCCCGGCTCCGATGACTTTACCGATTGATAGACAGGCCAGTCAGGTGTTGCCCCGAAGTCCACAGGACGGGGCGGAAGGTGAGGTGAGGTTACAAGGAGGTGGGGGCTGTGGGTTTCAGAAGCTCTGATGAAGCCATCTCCATCCTTTGGACGAGCTGTGGTTGACCATGCCCAGCACTTCCCATCCTTAATTTAGGGTCGGTGCGTCCCAGTGGGGCACAGGTACACTTATCAACATCACCTTTCCTTCTAGGTCTGCAGCTCCCTGTGGGGCAAAAGCCCTGAAGATCATTCTCAGCCTCTGCCTACAGTCTTTCAAGGGCTGCCCGTTGCCTGAGGGTGAAGAGTCGCTCCTCACTAGTGCTCACAGGGCTTACCTGGGCTGAATCCTGCTGACCCGCCCTCATCCTACCTGAACGAAAGTGTCTCGGCTCAGGAACCCTGTGTGACTCCTTCATGAATTGGTCTCTCCACCATGTTATGCTGTGTCTGCCACATACTGGATGTCCCACTATTTGTTAGTAAACACTTTGTATTAAATTCACAAATAATGAAATGAATGAAGGATGTCACTGTGTCGATGAATATGTTAGAGCTGGCCGCAGGACAGTACCAGTGTCCCTCTGTCTTCCTCATACTGGTTTACCACCTGAAGTCTAATGGAAAAAGTCTGACATGTAAATGACTTACGAAGCAAACTCTGAATGTAACAATACACCCATTGCCCTGCTATCCTCACTCCTTTCAACTAGACGTTTCCGTTCAGCCATTTCCATTCACATACACACCCTTATGGTTGCAATTGTGCATGTTTTTCTGCTTTTTACATTAACAGCACATGATTGACATTTTTCCGAGTTTCTATAGGATCTTAAATTAGCTGTGAAATCATCATATTTTATTGTTTTAGAGTACGATAACTATATTCTCTATTATAGAACGGGGGTCAGCAAGCTCTGGCCTGTAAGCCAAATCCTGCCTGCTGCCTGATTTTGTAAATAAAGTTTTCCTGGAGCACAGTCATGCTCTTTCATTTACATATTGCCTTCCTGACAGAGCAAGTGGTTGTGACAGAGACCGTGATTATGTGGCCCAAGAAGTCAAAAATCTTTACTCCCTGGTCTTTTAAGAAAAAGTTCTCCAACCCCTGCCCTACGGTTTTTTAGATATTTTCCAGTTATTGACAATCAGATAAGCTAGTAGTGAACATCTTTGCACAAATTGATCTTTAACTTCTGATACCACTTTTCTTTGGTATAAAATCTTAGAGGTGGAATTAGTAGACTAAAAAGAATGGACTTTTTTTTTTTTTGCAATACTTTCTATTCCCCTGTATTTATTATACACGTTACATAAAATTTACTGTTACCAAAATTGAGTGAACACTCTGGTTTCAATGCAATCAAAAAAACACTGAATGTTAATGTTTAGTATGTCAGAGTTAACATGGGAAGTACAGAAATGATACATGAGGGCTTCTTTAATTTCATTATTTTAACTACATAGTGACCAGATTTGTATTTTGGTGGTGTTTTTTTACTTTCCCTCAAGTCCAATAATGAAGTTATGGTGAACCTTTTTAAAAGAGATCCCCAAACACCTCGGCTGGTTGTGAAAAGCCTCTTATAGGGAAGAATAATTCCTGAGAAGAAGAAGGAAATTATTTTCCTAGGAAAACTAAATTTCTATGGGAACAGAGCATTTCAGTGGGAAGCATCTCCTCTGTGTTGGTTGTTTGTCGAGGAAGGCTAACAAGTTTTGAATCCTGGAACCAACCGCTTTGGAAATGGGGGATTTGCCCCCCTCTCCCTTGGCTGTTGATTGTGGTCTCCCAGGGAAACTTATCAAAAACAGGAATCAGCTCTCACTAGACCAGGAAACCCAGGGAGGACTGCTGGTCAACCAGGTAGCTGAAAGTCAGGCTGTTCTATGCCACTGGTTCTGGTGTGCGATGGTTCTAGGCTGTAGCTACGTGTGCCTTTTGCATTCCCAGGCCCTTTCCCGAGCAGATAGACACTTTCTAAGAGGCTGACAATTTCGTGGCAGCCAACCAAGAGCCCCCAGGCAGAGGAGAAGCAAAATTTCATGGTTTGTTTATGTTGTTTCTCAAGCTGACAGGGAAGACATTGTCAGATGTCACTCAGCCCCACGGTTCTCCATTCTGCCTTTACCCTGTGTGGCGCCCCACTGCTCTGCGCCTGGATGTAGGACAAAGGAAATTCCCTAGGAGTAACGTTGTAAAAGAAAACGTGTATCAAAATAGACCAAATTAGGAATCTTATAATCAGGGCCAACACGGCTGTTCGGCTGTTTGGCTGTTCGCAATCTACCCCAGTGGGCTTCAACCCCACTATATATTGGGGAGCTTTTGAAAAAACACTGTCATTTATTTGAGGAAGTCCTATTCCCATATTTTGTGATTTAATTGATCTGGGCCTGAAATTCCATTATTTACATTTCTTAAGGGCTCCCCACAGAGATTCTAACATGCAGCCAAAGTTAAGACCCTCTGGTCCCTGGCTAACTTTCTAGCTTCTCATCTTAACACCTCCACTATCCCTTCACATTCCATCCACTTCTCCACCCCACTGCTCCAGCTGCACAGAAGATCTTGCAGATGCCCTGTTCTCTCCCCACTTACCACTTGACCAACTCTCACTCACTCATCAAGATAAGCATCAAACAAGATAATGTAGAAATGAGTATAGATTAAATACAGCCCAGATTTCAGAGGCTGACATACCAGGACTTGAATCTTGACTTCAGCACTTCATCATTGAATGATCTGGGGCAAACTTCTTCACTCCCCCAACCTATTCTCTTTTTTGTATGTTGTTGTAAAGACTGAGTGGCATGTATAAGTCACACTGGACTAAATATGAACAATACGTTCTCAATAAATAGTAATTTAATATGTTATTGTTTTTAATATAAATATATTTGTAATAATATTGTTTTATATATGTATACATACACATAAAACACGTTGGCCCTGTAGAGGTAATCTAGCCCCTCGCTTTACTGGTCTGGTCAGTCCCCAACATTCTTCTGGGAAGGGTCTTTGCAAACTGCCTGCTTTTTGCCTCTTCAAAAGTATTTGCATGTGAACCCTATCTTTGATCATCCTTAGGGATAGCAAATCTTTTTCTTTGGATTGAATCGCAGAATAGCCAAAAACTTTTCAGAGTCCGTTCTGGTGATTCATTGATTTAAAAAGCATGGCTTGTATTTCAAGTAAAAAGATGAAATCAGTTTCACAATTAGATTCTGTGATCCCTGGGCGGATCTCAAAGTCTCAAACATAAAGGACCAATCTAATGTTGACAGTGCCTTTGCTGATTGGGACTTTTACCTATTTGTTTGTTACTTAACAAGTATCTACCAATCCTTTGCAGAAAGAGGATGGGAATAGATAGATAAATGATAGCTAGGTACATGACAGAAAACTACTTGATCATATTAGAAGCATTCAGAATAATCAAAGGGCATCATGAGAAGATAATCACAATTAGCCTTACGAAGCAAAATGTGTTAAGAGCCATTGTTTAGGGCAGCAACCCTCAGTTAAATAAAAAAAGCTTTAAGCTGAGACTGGAGGTGGTAACAGAAACCTGATCTTCTTGCTGGTAAATTAAGTAGTAAATCATTAGTGGACAAACTTAAGTTGGGACACAAACGTGTAGAGCTGGTCATCCCAGAGCCAATGTTAATCACCAGCATCTAAAACTCATCATTCATAAAATAGGTTTATATGCATTATCTTGACATTGTGTCTCAAGTCATTGATTTCCTTCAAGGCTAAGTAAAGCTAGTTGAGGAAGTGTGTGTAGAGAAGTGGTTCAGAGTATGAGCCTTGGGGTCAAATGGGCCTGCAGTGAGTCTGGCCCATCACAATCTGGCTGTGTGATCTGGGGCCAGCCCCTCGAGCTTCACACATGGACCAGTGAGAGAATCCGTAGCTTCAGCACTAGCTCTCCAACCAATGTTCTTTCTTTTACACAATAACTGTTCCCCAGTTTCTGCCTGAAATGAGGTCTCCAAAAGTGCCATTTCAAATATATCTCCTTACTACACTTGTCATAAAGGCAAAGTAAAGGGTCATAAAGGGTCAGTTGTCAAACTGTTAATCTACCTGGTCATCTTATCACAGCCCAGCATGATGGCTATTCCAACTCATGTCTAGGTGTGTGGGTTGTTTGGGACCATCCTGCTAAACAGGGTACTTGTGTGGCTCCCTCAAGTCAGGGCTGGAAGAGATATGTCTACATGAGCAGCCTGAAGCCAGAAAATTGAAGTAGGGAAGCCCTTTTGAGTTCACTTGTATGATCATGAATGAGCTATATAACTTCTCTGTGTGTCAATTTATTTTTAACTATGTGGAGGTGATAGTGTCTAGTCCAACCAGGGAACAGAGTGTCTGTGAGGGTCTAATGACACCTGCTGTTGTCTAATGCCAGCCCTACAACATTATATCCTTCTGCTTGTCATGGGCAAGGGAAAGGATGGGCCCCTCAAGGCAGGGATCATGTCCTATCCATCTTCACACCTCAACCTTGGCCACGGGAGGCCTCAGTCCATCTAGCAGGCCTGGGTCCAGGTCATCTCTTATTTCTTAACTTCCCTAAGCCTCTGCTACTCTCATCAGAACACAGGGATAATAATGGTTCTGAGAAAATTTACCAAATCTGTACGTGCCACACTCGCATGGCACTTGTAGGAACAAAGTACTCAGTGTACAGGAAAAGAATCCTCATCATCACAATCATCATCACCATCATCATCACCATCTTCATCACCATCATCATCACCTCCAACTTCTACTACATACTTTCCATGTGCTGGAAACTGAGCTAAGTGATCGTGTAAATTAACCCATTTAGTCTCCCAACCCACATTGTGGGAACTATGATCATTATTCCCTTTTTTCTGAAGCACAGAGAGTGAGTAATGTACTCAAGGCTGACCCAAGCCGAAGTGGCAGAGGCAGAATTTGAACCCCAGCATCTGGCTCCAAAACCCATGTTCTGAACTGTCTCTCTTAAATAGGCTAAAAGTCTATTTAAAGCTAGTTGAAAACATGCCATTGGATGCATTCAGGCATAAAAACTTTTTTATAGGCCTGAATAAAATTAGAAGATTTCACAGTTAATTTAGTGGGATAATCCAAATCAGCTCTTCTATTTGGTCTTGTTTGAAATTGGCTGATACTGTCATTACAATAGCTAAAAATGAAGAGGAACCCCTTCCTGTGTTGTCTCATAGCCAAATCAGCTGACGGTTTTCTAATACCTGTAATTATTAACTGGAAAATTTGTCCTAATCTATGTGAAATAGTTTCCAAGTAAGATCTTTATCAACAAACACATGCGGATATGGAGATAAAAAGCCCAGCTTACCCCGAATGTTTCGTTGTTGTTGTTGTTGTTGTTGAGGAACATACGTGATTTCATTTAAGTGGGGGCTCTCTCGGTTTTCTGTTTTCTCTTTCCACGGGTAAACATCTTTTCTATGCCAGTGAGGCTTGGGATGCAGAGGCACCGGGGTGTCTGATGCTGCGAGTAAACCCTCTGGAGTTAGGTCCAGTGAGAAGACAGCTCCTTCAGACCTTGAGACCAGCAGAGCCATGACCATGACGCTGACTTACCTAGGATCAGGTATCTGTTCCCGCCTGTGATGCTGACCATTGATTGGGCAATCACAACCTCTAGAATAGAGCTATAGAATAGAAAAATATTCCATTTTACAATATTGTATAATGCATGGGGGAAGCTGTTTTTAAACATAACTTGAAAATACAGACAGACAAAATATTTTTGGGTGGTGGAGATTTTTAGATGGGATCAGGATTATTAATGAGAACTTATTCTCTATAGTCCTTTAGGGGAGTGAGTGTGCAAATCAGCATAGCATATAAAATGGGATGTGTTTCTGTGTTTCTCTAATGGGGATATCCATTTAAGAAGGTCAAGAATCACTTATTTGGAAAATGAGCCAAAGAATTAGTTAAGAAGAACAAAAATATTTATTTTGCATTTATCTAATAATTTATGTATTTATTCTAACTATAGGAACATCACACCTGCTGGGTGATCAGCACTGAGTACGAACATGTCTAAACTCAGGAAACTAGAGCTCTGACTTAGGGGCTAGGTAAGGTCCTAGCAAGGCATGGTTGGGTGGTGGCTCCTTCTAGCCAAGGCCCACAGTGGCCCATGTGGGCATGACCTTGCTTCTTTTTGAGACTGACATTCTTATTGCAGAGAGCTGTGAGCATATCTAAGTTCCTGAGAAAGACCGTTGCAGATGATAAACCTTTGTGGATAAGATAAAGAGCCATTCTCGGCAATAGCATTTTATCACTTGCTCCTTCTGCTATTGCACAAATCTGTGCAATATGTCAGTTGTTTTTGCTTGGGTGTTGTCTTTCTTTGTGATATGCCCCTCTCCTCAGCAATGGAAGCATCTATTTATAGTCCTTTATAGATTTAGAAGGAAAGAATCATATTTTCTGGGCTCTGCCACTTGGAAGATGTTCTCTCATTGAATGTTTTCTCTGATACTGTTCTCTGAGGGGCATAGTGGTGAGAGTCATGTCCAGGGTCACGTGGTGAGTTAGCAGCAGCTTCTACTCACCATGATGTTGGGGCTCACTCAGGCATAGCTTCTGAAACTAAAGGCTGTGGGGTGGACATTGTGCATAACATCCCGTGTGGGATTTGGGATCAATGTTGCTAAGTTTATTAATTTTTTAAAAGGTGAAGTCATGGAAAATTCTCTCATTTCTTAAACACCTGGGTTTCCCAAAATGCATAAGCTCAGTTGAATACTATCAGATAAACTCAAATAGAGGAGCAATCTACAGAAGTGTAAGTCTGTACTCTTCCAAAATACAGATGAAATGAAAGACAAAGACAGACTGAGAAACGTTCCAGATTAAAGGAGACTAATGAGATGTGACGTGTGATTCCAGACTGGAAGGCAAAAGTTGCCATAAGGCACAGTATTGGGACAAATGATGAGACCAGAATATAAACGTTCATAAAGCACGGTGACACTGCAGTTGTGTAGAATGTTCTCATTTCTAAGAGATGCTGCTCACGTATTCAGGAGCAAAAAGGGACAGTTCATACAAGTTACTTTCTAAAAAGTTCATCAAAAATAAAGAAACAAACAATGATCACAATGATGTTGACCATGAAAGTGAGAAAGAGAGAAAAAGAAAATACAATACAGCTAAATGTTGGCAATAGGTGACTCTAGGTGATGGAAATATGAGAGTTCTTTGTAATATCTGGTAATTTTTCTATGAGTAGGCTAATTTTTTAAAAAATAAACCTTTAGTCTACAGCCATGCCACCCTTAACGTGCTCTATCTCATCTGATCTCAGAAGCTAAGCAGGGTTGGGCCTGATTAGTACTTGGATGGGAGACCACCTAGGAATACCAGGTGCTGTATGCGTTAAAAAATTAAAATAAAATAAAATAAAATAAAATAAAATAAAACTTTAATAGAAACAAATAGAACAGTAAAACATAAGTCTGGGTGAGCAAAACCAAGCTTTCCCACACATATGCTCTCTGTCATGGGTGCCCAGATGGAGGTCTCCAACAAGACCGTGTCCACCACTACAAAGGGCTCAGGTTCCTAACTAGGCAGTCTGACCTCCTCCACTTGTATTCAAGACTACAGAGTCCACCGGTGCCAGGAGCACACAGAGAAGAACAAGCCGGACGGCCCCTGCCCTCATGGAGTTTATGATCTACCTACTTTCAAACAATGAGCACAGGCAAATACTGACCAGTGTAAAATGACAGATTGCGCTAGTGTTGTAAAGAAAGCAGAAGGACAGCACAGCTGTCATATGACAAGATGCTCAGCCCAAGCACAATCCAGACGAGGATGCCAGCATCAGGTGGGGTGGACAGGAAGATGAGGAGAAGCCCAGCCATCAATGAGCTCAGAAAGAGTCTGCCAGGCTCTTGGCAGAGATAGGCGATGGGCACAGGTGGAGGTCCAGAGGCACCAGCCAGTGTGATGTGGGGAGGAGAGGCCCACATGGCTGAGGGCCATGATCACGATGAAGTCTAAGGGAGACTGAAGACCACTGAAGTGTGTGAGATGCATTTGACCCTGACCCTCTTTCCTTCCATGATGAGTTTGGCGCCCTGTGCCTAATGATAACAGTAAGAACAGTACCCCCTATATCCAGGTTGTGTGTGTCCAGCAGGGCTCTAAGCACTCTACATCTCTGAACCAATGTATTCCTCATATCAGCCCAAAAGAGAAGGACTCTTTATCCCATATTACAGATGAGAAAACTGAGATGTCAAAGCAAAAATGGGCTTTTGTGCAGAATAGCTCTGTACTGGGTTGAATTGTGTTCCTGAAAATGATCTGGCCAAGTCCTAACCTCCAGAACTTGTGAGGGTGGCCTGATTTAGAAATAGGGTCTTAGCAAATGTCATCAAGCTAAGATGAGGTCAGACTGGGTGAGGATGGGCCCTAATCCAATGATTGGTGTCCTTATAAATAGGGAAATGTGGACACAGTCACACAAAAAGGGGAGAGACACACATGAAGACAGAGGCAGAGATTGGAGTGAAACAGAGACTGGAGTGATGCAGCTGTAAGCCAAGGAACCCAAGGAATGCCAGCGACCTCAGAAAGTAGAAGAGAGACAGGAAGGATCCTCTCTCAGAGCCTGAAAGTCTGGCTCTGTCAACACTTTGATCTTGGACTTTTGGCCTCCAGAACTGTGAAAGACTAAATTTCTGTTGTTTGAAGCTCCCCATTTTGTGGTACTTTGTTTCGGCGGCCACGGGAAATTCATACGGCTCATAGAAAGAGTTGTCAGACCCATACCCTACCAGAAGCCGGTGTCATTGAGGGAGGTCCTGGCCTCATTTTGGAAACAACTGTGCAGTATCTGTTAGGTCCTCCCATAACTCATCTTCCACCCCAGCCCCAAGAACTGCCAGATGGGGAGTCCTTTGGACCCCACCGACCCACAGAAAGAAGAAATGGAGGTTAAACAGGCACTAGTCCTCCCCCTCCCTTTCTCCCCTTGGAGGCACAATTAAATAAATTATAAGCTGGGCCACATCGGAGTTCTCCCACCCACGTGGGCCGCCAAATCTGTTTTGATGGACAGCTGGTCATAGACGGGGTGGCCGTCTCCAGGCCCTGGGCCTGCAGCACGGGGCAGCACCGGGGCCTCCCCCGGCGGCGTGGAGAGCTGCAGCCCCGCTCAGATACCTGATCAAATCAGCCTGTGCAGCTGTCCAAATCGTGGTCCTGAAACCTGACGACCGGGGCTGCGAGAGGTCAGGGACATGCACACGGGAGAATCCCTTTCTAATGAAAACATCAGCAGGGGAAACAAAGGCGACTTTCTCTCTTGGCCCCACCTCCGCCTACGCGCCTCCCCCTGGAGGAGAGAAGAGGGACTGATGAGCGGAGGGATCTGCAGAGGAAACCCGCGACCCTGGCACAGCTGCTGTCGCCCCCACCGGTGGACCCCCCTGCCTCCGCCTGCTCGAGAGTTTCAGGATGTCTGATTCGTAACCAGGGAGGACTGTCCCTGTAAACAAACCTGTAGGCTCACCGTGAGCTTCTCAGCAGGCGTCTTCTTCATGGTAAAACGGCCGGTCCCGAAGGATTCTTAACTTTGCGAGTTTTCATTTGGGAGTAAACAAGCCCCTTTGATTTCTCTCACGAGGTGCACTGGGAATAGATATTTTGGTCTGACATCCAAGCCGGGAGATGGCCTGCTTTTTGTATAACAGTAGTGGCTGTTTAGAGAAAAGAGCGGTAGTTCCACTTTCAAGTCTTAGCCAGAAATTACACGTAAACAAACTGTCGTGACAGCACCAATGAGTCCCAGATGCGACCAGGTAGAAGGGTGAGGGTTCCTCCGGGTCGCCCTAGATTGTAGGACTGTGGACAGAGTAAGCCAAGCCGTGGCACACACAGTAGGTACTCTGTAAACACGTACCTGGGCAGTGGAAATCAGAACCACAGAACTTGAACTCAGGCCAGAGCCGATCCCTCCATGCACACAGCATTCCCTAGGGAGAGGTGTTTGCAGTTGGAGCCACATTTCAGTGGGCGGCCTGGGGGTGGAAGGGCAGACGCAGGTCACAGAGGGTTTTTTGCTGCAAAGCAGTGATGGAAGCCACATTGCTTGTGGCATAAGCAGCAGACTAAATACACCGCGAACTGAGGTTTTGCAGCAGTCACTGATGTGAAAGATGCGTCCACTCTGCCTTCTAAGTAGCCGGCGACACGGAAAGCAGTGCTGGTTGTGACAAGAGGGCAGGATGACACTGTTCTGGCAGAGGCACACGTCTCTTCCCTGAACAGCCCGGCATCAGTGTACAATGTGGTTGTAACAATGGCTGACATTGTTGTCATCGCGTCCCATGTGCCAGGCAAGGTGCTAAGTGATTTATAGCAATCATTCTAATTAATTCTCCAACATCCCACTAGATAGACACTATTATTGTTCCCATTCTCCCTCCGTGCCAGCTGAGGCTTAGGGGGATTAAGTAACTTGCAAAAGTCCCACAGGTTGGAGGCGAAGAGACAGGGAATCGCACTCCTGTTGGCCTGAGTCCTGGGCATGCTTGTCCTCTGTAGTAGAACACACTCTCCCCTCTACTGCCTCAAATAACTACAGCCTGCTCAGCAATTTCACAAAGTGTTGCTAAATTACTCATTAAGCCACTCGACAATATTTATTGAGTAGCTACTGTGTGTCAGGCAGAGTAGATATTTATGCACAGAGGATGTGTCCAGGCACTGGAGAGAAAGCAGTGACAAAAAAAAAACATAAAATTCCTGCTCTCCTGAAGCTGACGTTGTAGTGGGAAGAGTCAGATAGTAAAGAAGTAAACTATATAGAACTCTAAGAATAAAAAGAACAGCATGGGGGTTGAGAGAACTGGGTTAGAGCGTGCATGTGATTTTACCATGTTCTGGCTCTCTGCCTGAAGCTAAGAGTTAAACTATGACTAATGTGAGGCTCCTGCAGACAAGAAGCTCACAGCTCATCATGGGAGACCCACATGGAAACCAATAGTTGCCATGCTGTGGGAGAGGTAATATGATGAAGGTAAAAACAAGGAGATGTGGGAACGGCAATGTCTAAGTCGGCTCCCCGGTAACCACAGGGGCTGCACAGAGGTGCACCCGTGCAGGTGTGTTACAGCCCCTGCCGGGCAGCAGCCACATGACTGCTGCCCTTGCCACTTCTTCAGAGCTTTCTCTATGCCAGTCCTTGATAAAGGTTTCACAAACATGGGCTCCTTGGGCCCTCAGAAAACCTCCATGAAGAAGAAACTGAGGCTCACAGAGGTCAAACTCCCTGCCTCAGGTCCCACAGAGAGTAAATGGCAGATGCAAGATTCCCACTCAGATCTGTGTCTGAAACCCAACTCATCCAATATCCTTTTCTGCAACATTTTCAAAGAAAGGAACTATTTTTTTCTATCTGCTGTAGACCTAGTATAGTTTCCTGCCTAGATTAGATGCTCAAAAAATTTGTTGAATGATGAATGCTTTCTATAGTTGTATGTTCTTTCTGTGCTCTGTTTCTCTCTCTCTCTCTCTCTCTCTCTCTCTCTCTCTCTCTCTCTCTCTCTCTCTTTCTCCTTCACTCCCTCCATCCTTCCCTGCCTCCATCCCTTCCTTCCTCCATCTGTCACAGTCATAGAGAGAGAAACATTTAGAGACACACACATGCTCAGGGTCACAGATGCATACCCAGCTTATCTTCTGGCTGCAGGACAAGCCGCCTTTCCTTCCAGTCACTTCATACTGCTCTACCTGACATGAGGGTGTTTAGAAGATTCTGGAATCTAGCAACATGGTACCTTGGCTTCCTTCTCTGTACTCTCCAAGTTGTCCAACCTCAGGATCTAAGAGCAATGGATTATTTGCATGCCCAAACTCGGCCTGGCCAAAAGTTAGGCCTCTTGCCAACCCCAGGCCAGGTGGCCTCTTTTGCAGTCCTCATCGACCCACAGGAAACCATCCAAACTCAAATCCAGTTAGCGGCACCTTGCAAGTCCCTCCTGAATGGAAAGGCACGGAAAGGTGTGACTGTTCATCAAAGGCTTCAAAGTCTTCCGTGGGCCTGAGACTCAGCCAGCCCCCTGGAGCAAGCTGGGGATGACTCACCCAAGATGCTTTGTGGGCTTGAAGAAGTCCTGCTGGAGCTGCTGGGCCACAGTTTCAGGCTGAGCTGTGCTCTGAGTCCAGGTTGTCTGAGGATTACTGAAGCCTTTCCAAGCCTCTCACGTCGGAGAAATCATACTCGAAGGCTGCCAGCCACCAGCTTTCCAGGGCCACTTCTGGCACCTCTGCCCTCTGTCCTGGCCAGAATCACCAAAGCCAGCCTCTCTGCTTCCACGCCCCAGGCATTTTCAGCTGCACACAGAGTCCCATTGACCTCAAAGGCAGAACAGAGAGGAAGTGGGGGCCGGCAGTCAGCAGAGGCTGTTCCTTGTGTGAGTCCAGCATTTGCAGCCCTGACCTCAACATCACAACCAACTACCCATCCCAGCTTGAGGTGAGGAAGATGGTGGGAGGAGATCCCTTGAAAACTGAGCGAAGCCCGGCCACGCTCGTATGACGGTGTGGTTCCAAAGGTGCCTGGAAACCCCAAGCGGGGGCCCCCTTTGGTCCAGGAGTTGTCTTCCAGAGGCTAGGTCTGAAGAACATGTTCCTGCCCATGTGCCCCGAGGCCTGCTGGGCAGCAGTAGACCACCCACGCCTGGGAGGCTCCACTTGCCGTCAGAGTTGGCAGGAGCACGCCAGCACGTTCCTGCCCCGTGACCGTGAGTTCTCTTTGGCATCAGCAGATGCTGCACAGAAGCCAGTGCAGCCAGAGCAAACTGGGCTCACGGAACTGAGGACCTTTGAGAGCCTAGGGCCCCGAGCCGTGCAGAGGCTTGTTCCCAAACCACAAAGCCAGGAAATGGCAGAACTAGAACAAGAGCAGTGTCTCTTCCTCTGCTTGTCTTTTTTGTGTATTTCTCCCCAGGGTGAGAGCTACCTGGGGACAGGGTTTAGCATTCATTCATGCATGCATGCAATTATTCTTTCATTCATATGTTCAGTAAATATTATCAAAGTCCTCCTCAGGAATGTACCCTAGATTAAGCCTACACGACACCAAGGATAGGATAGAATTTATAGTCCAATAGCAGGGGTCCCCAACCCCCGGGCCGTGGACCGGTGCTGGTTCATGGCCTGTTAGGAACCAGGTCGCACAGCAGGAGGTGAACAGTGGGCAAGTGAGCAAAGCTTCATCTGTATTCGCAGCCGCTTCCCAGTGCATCACCGCCTCAGCTCCACCTCAGATCAGGCATTAGATGCTCATAGGAGCACTGGTCCCTTGTGCCAGAAAGGTTGAGGACCGCTGTAGAAGATACAGAACAATAAACCAACAGTTTTCACGTATTTATCAAAACACGTTTCCAGAATCTGAACCCGGCTTTTATTCCCGGCATTCAGAGTTACTTAAGTAGCAAATAAAGTTCTTGTGCTAGTCATCTATTCAACTACACTTGAGGAATGAATACGGTAACAACCTCAGGCTAGTCCTGCAGTAGATTTATTTGCTCTACTAAACTTCATAGTAACTCACTCGCTGTATCAGCGAATATGTGTCGAGCACCCACTCTGAACTAAATGGTGACTTGGCTCCAACCAAAAAGGCTGAGGTCTTGTCACATAAATCCAAGTCAACTGAGGTTTCCTTTTCAATTTCTACAGCATAAATACTTCATATCTCTCCTTAAGCCTCCTTCCCCTTGGCAGACTGTCTTATCTCCCCCTTCACAGAGAGGATGGTTCATTGGGCATTAACCTCCTCACTTAATCACCTCTTTTCATCTCTTCCTTTCTTCTTCCCTCTGTCCCTCCTTCCCTTCCCTTTTCACTTATTTTTTTCTTTTTTCTCCCTCAAGCTTCTGCCGTTTTTAGCATAACAATCCAGAGGGTCCTCAGCATAAAGGTTTGTTTTCTGAGGCTTGTGACCGTGTAGGCTCTTCTGACCACTCCCCGCTAGGTTCATAGCAGGTCTACAAAAAATTCTTAACTGAGTGGAGGGGACCAGATTGCTCTAAGACCAAGGCTGAGGTTCGTATGTGAACAATGGCTCTTTCCCATCAACAGCCTGTAACTCAGAAGATCTGTGCAAAGTTTTCCTGGTCTGGCTAGCGTACAACCACCCAGCACACTCTGGTCTCTGGGAAGGAATTAGAATTTTGCTTGGGCTAGAGATCTTCTATTTACTACGTTCACACCGGCTATTTCACCAGTGCCGACACTAGGCTAAGTCCTTTGTCTGTGATCATATTTCTTTCAACAGCAATTCCTCCAAATTTAGTATTGTTACCCCTGTTTGACAGATAAAGAAACTGGATACCAGAGAGGTGAAAAAGCTTGCCTGAGGTCACCCAGCAAGGAGGTAAAGGAGCCAGGGTTGAAATTCCAGTGGGGACATTCCTGCTCTCTTCCCTTCCTGCCCTGGCCCCAACTCCCTCCCCTGACCCCCTCCTCCCAACCCCAAAACCCTCATTCCAGGCTGAACTCTGTCTCTTTCTGAGGCACTGGGGATACATCTTGAATTCATGGTCCCTGGGCATTTGTCATGTCACCTAGACATGGGGGCAATATATCCATGGACTTCAGAGTTCCACCAAGTGTCAGCAAGTAAAGCATCCTCAGAACATACCTGCTTCCAACCCTCTTGCTTTGTAAACTGAGGCACAGAAAGGCTTAGCGGCTTTTTCTGAGTCCTGGGTACCACCAGAGCCAGAACCCTCGAGACAGTTTTCCATCCATCATTTTTCATTGGCTTAAATTTCTGCCCCCTGGGAGGGAGGCAGGGGACAGCAAAACCCAAATAATACGAGTACTGGGTGGAATCTTGAGGTCGTTCCCTCCATCCTCTTACACAAGCAAGGAAATAGAACATAAGATGGATGAGAACTCTCTCAATGGGACCTATTAGGTCAGAAGCAGAGCCCAAGAGCCAACCCAGGATATTCGACTTCCAGTCAGGAGTCCTTTCTACGCTTCTTTTACCCTCTCGACCCACCACCTCTCATTTATGACTGCATTTTGAGGCCTTGGTGACAAATTTAGAAGTGAATAAGGATGACGAATAATTGACCTCATTTCAGTCTCTTTTCTTCTATCAAGGATGTTTAAAGAATAAAATGAGAGACTCTGAAACAGGCTCACAGGTTCGAATGCCTACAGAAGCCAGACCTGTGACTTAAATAAACAGAGTGAGTGAGCCAGGTGCAGGGTAACAGAGAGTGGTGGGGACTGGAGCACACTGAGAAATACAGACTCATCTAAAGGGGACAGCGACTACCTACATTCAGCCAATTGTTGCCATACGTAATAGCTAACTATTAATGAATCTTCCAATTTATCAAGAAAAGCCAGAAATCTAGGTTTTTAAATAAAATATCCTATTTTTTAAGTGTTACAAAACAGTTTTAAACAGTTTAAACACATTTATAGACCAATTCAGTTCCCAAGTTACCATATACATCCTCTGGTTTAGACTATTAATATCTCTTGGGTAGGGATGTCACTGTGCCCTAAGCTTCACATATACCCCATGAGGCCTATCCTCCATGACCAAGACTAGCTGAAGCAGCCTCTGGCAGAAATGACAACAGACATCATTTGTTCGAAATTAGCATGTCTATATAACTTGCCACCCATTTTTATGTCAGTAGTCGGCACTATTAGCAGCTGGACTTCAGAGTGTGATGAGGACAGCAGGCGGAGGTCTGCACAGTGTCACTGTTTCTATCCCGTCATTAATGAGAGTTGGTTTACACGAGTATCAAGTGCTGATAAGGGTGTCTGAGGATCGTCACTGTAACTGCTCCATAGAGCAGACAATTTATCGGACAGCCAAGTCCAGCCCATTCGTCATGGACTATTAGAAGACTTTTCAGATGTTTTTAAACCATCTTTTGAACTCTGTTAGACTTGAACTTCAAGCAGGTAATATCAGGGAAGATGGGAGCTGCAGGTCACCTGGTAGCCAATGCAATAATTTCCATTCAGGTATTTGTGTGGGTTGTCTAGGCATGGTGCATGGGGGTCAGGAGAACTTGGAGACAAATTCAGTGCAACATCTGACCAGCTGTGAAATCTTGGGGAGTCACAGACATTCCAGGCTTCAGTGACTCCACTGTAAGGTAAGAGTGCCGGACTGCAGGGTTTCAAAGATGTCTCCCCGCTAGGGGAACAAATATCTTGGTTTGCTCGGGCCTCTCCTTGACTTATTATTAAAAAGTCCCACATCTCGGGAAACCTCAGTCTCAGGCAAACCAGAGTGGCTGGTCACCTTACTTCTAGCTCTGGATTTTATAACACCAATCAAACCAAGAAACATAAAGTCAACCTGCCTCTTGTTGTCAAAATTGGCAATAGATACAAATGAGGCATTGACACATCAGGTAACAGTCGGACCATTTGAGAACCTTACAAGGGACTGTTCTTTTTGTCAGAAACCTTGGCTTAAATGCCTTGAGTTTTCACAATATGTGAAGTGGTTGGAAAGAATGGTTTGAGCCTAAGTTCTTTGTGTGGATTCCTTTGAGGGAAAACAAAATATTGCTTCTTTGCTCTCAGGCTGAGTTTATTTCCACAAGTATTTATTGAGGGGACTTCTATGAACAAGAGCTAGACACGAAAATATAAGGGGGAGAGCTGCTGAGAAGGGTAAATAAATGTGACTTAATGTCCCAGGGACCACTTGCAGCCCGAGCCCTTCAACTGCTATGTGGAACGTGACTCTCTGGGCGCCTGTTAAAATGCAGTCTCTGATTCCATGAGTCCCGAGAGCCTGCATTTCATATAAGCACCTGGGTGATGTTGATGCTACTGGTTGTGGGAATTGCATTTTGAGTAGCCAAGGGTTGGGTGACTGACTCCTAAGGGCAGAGACTGATTCTGACTCATCTTTTATCCACAGTAACAAGCACAGTCTTAGAAGGACTCAACCAGATCCACGGACAGACTGAATGAGGCATCCTTAACATGGGCTCATCACCCAGGACTCTTGTCTGACATCACTCTTTCTCCCAGGGTTCTGTGCAGCCCCAAATGTCCCTGGTGTGGCCCAACCTGCACTTCTGAGAATACTCATAATCAGCTGTTGGAAAATCAATGAATGGAATTATCCAAGGTAGAATCCGATAACCAATTGTGGTAAAGATGACCATGATCTGATCCCACGCTTATTTACTGAGCCCGTGGAGGCCACAAGAGGAAGTCCATTCCCTTCTTAAATAGGTCAAAGCTGGAGACCGACTTGTTTTTCCATCTTCTCTGCACTCCATCCTTCCCAGTGACTTGAGGACTGTGTATCTGCAAGTTCCCTTCACTCTAATTATAAAAGCATTTAAATCTTCAGAGATATGTATGCGGATATGCACTCTGGTGTGGCTTGTAAATTTAAAAAATAGAAATAGCCTAAATGTCAGAAGAAGGGATTGATTAGATAACTTAAGGCGTATCGATGAACAGAATATTTGCTGCCATTAAAAACCATAGTTTTGTGTGTAAACAACAGGAAGTAATCACTATATAGTAGTAATTCTAAGTACAAGATAACAAAACTTTATAGAATATTTCAAAGAGGAAACCTCAAGAGAAATTGTACCAAAATCTGAGCACATTGGCAGTGGGTGTGGGGATCACGGTATTTTGTCTTCTCATGTGTCCTTTGGTGACAGAGTCAAATGCAGAGCTCTGGAGTCAGATTGCTGCCTTCGAATCCCAGCTCTACTACCAGCTTAGTTCTGTGGCCCTGGTTAAGTTTCCGAGCCTGTTGGTGCCTCAGTGTCCCCTCTGTAAAAATGGAAAAAATACTAAATTGACCTCCTAGAGCTATAGGTGTGGAACCAGTAGAGTGCTGTGGAAGAATTAAGGGTTAGGAGAATTAAGGGAGAGCCCCAAGAACCCATCAAGAAACCTGGGGAGACTGGACACCCCTTTCCCATCCCCACTCAAGTATCTCCCTCCCCCTCCCCCAACACACACTTGCTTCTCCCTCACTGTCTATCGAACTCGATTGGACTTCCGGTCCTATCTAAGAGGCCCTATTCTACAGAACGGGCTTTGCTTCCCTTTTTGTTTTCTTTCTGGCCCATCGCCTGCTGAGAGAACAGGTAGGTGAATGAGCTACAGATGAGGAAGCTGCTTCTTTGTGAACTCAGATGCACCTGGCTCCAGGCAGCCCCTTGCTGTTTAGGCACCGGGCTCGGCATAGCATGGGGCAGCATTCTTGGATCCAAAATGGCAGAGCTGGACAAAAGTGAAATCAAGGTGGGCTCCACCACTCAAGTTTTATCCTCTCAAGTCCCTCATTGGGTCCCACCCCATAACATACACCCAGGCTTTATTCAAAAGAGAAAAAGAAACAGGGGTCTTGATTCAGTTCTGGATATGCACATACACAGTTTGGGATTTTCTAAATGACAGCACCTGTTAATTGTCTGGTTAGGTATGACCTATTAAACATTTACCGCCCATTTCCTGTACATGTCTGGCGAGGCCAGCAGGAAATTTAGAACAAATTAAACAGCAGCTGCAATTCCTCACGCTTTAATGGTCCCTCCAAGATTCTACACGGTATTGTAAAATATTAGGGGGCAGATCTATTAGAGACAGGCGGGTTTCATCAAGGAAGCCTCCACCTCCCCATCCTCCTGCCAACCAGGCCCCATAAAGTTAAATTGGCCAGCACGCATCTCTCCCTCCCCTACCTCCCCACCCCCACACCGCCATATATTTGAGGGGAGGCTTTTTCATCTCCACACCCCACTCACCCTCCTCTCCAGCCCCTCACCCCCCTCCCAACCGTTCCCACACGGTTTCACATGTGGTCCAAGAGGAGCACTTCCTGCCGTTATAAAAAGCAAAACCAAGACCCCAGCAAAAACAGGCTGTGCACAGAACACCCAAGTTGACAGTGTGAGAGAGAAGGCCTAATCCATTCCATATGACAAACAGCAGTGGCCCGCAGGGGCAGGCCGAACCCTGAGGAGAATTCACATCAGTCCCTCCACTCTGCTGCCTGGTGTTCTCAACCCCCCCCACCCCAACTCCCTCCTCAAGTGGACCCTTCAAAACAGGAGAAAAATATTCTTAGGAGCACGCCCCGAACTTTAAACTGATTATGTTTGGGTTTAATAGCCTACTATGCATTGTTCTTTCTTCACTTTGAAAATAAACTCTAGGAAGCATTAATGCAAATACAATATAAACACACTCGTTCCTAAATTTTCGTATCTCCCCAGTGTGTTTCAGCTTGCTCCTTAAGATGATGGCTTAGCTTGATGTAAGAACCAGATGGATCTTTAAATTGGAAGCTTTGCAACTCTCACCATGTAAATAGACAGCTGTCCAGTTGATTTGAGGGATGAAGGTGCCCACAAGACTATGGCCTTTAATAACTGCCTCCATTGTCCTTCTTGTAAAAGCAAAATGAGCAAGGTCTGTCCACATCCTTTCTGGCTGTTCCGCAAAAAATGACAAACATCACCTCAGTTATAGAAGGAGATGTAAATAGAGATTCAGATTTTTAAGAATTAATTAAAAGAGCAGATTTCTTTGGTAACCGTACTTCAGTCGATATTTTTATATTTCTGTAGACAATGAATGATGCTGAATGATTGATAAATGTGCTTCATTTATTCCCCGCTACTAGCCAGTAAATGGACCATCCCTTTTCACAGCTGCTCACCAAGGATACTGAGCCTTAAGACGCTTATCAGTTGATACATCCAAAATAGAACCTTTTTACTTCCTGTTTCCTACTTCCTGCTTCCTGCTCCCTAGTTCCATAAACCATTCTCCTTGAGAGGTGCTAAAAATGGAAAGGATAAGATGAAAGAGTTGCTCAAAAGATTTATATCAGCCCATAAAAGTCTCCTCAATATCCCATAGACTAAATTGTCAGTTCTGCTTTAACTGAAACTTTTACTGGGTAGTCAGTCTGAATTTTGTCTATAATTCCATTAAATCTAGTAGGCCAACTGTTTGTGGTTTGGTTGTTCTGGATGACTTGACAAATTAGTATAGTAAATTTTGGGTGTCTTAAGTACTAAATTAGGTCATTTGTTTAATGAGCCAATCCACTGCCCAGAGTTTGACCCCAGCCCACTAGGGTGAGTTCACATGGAGTTCCAAGGCAGAGGCCTGTGGCCCCTCATTTGTCTTATGCTTCTAGAGAAACTACTCTAAAGTTAGGGCTGGACATGGAATTCCAACCTTAACATTGATTTGTTAGTTATAATTAGCAAAGAAATTCCTTTGCTTCAGTCTCTCTCCTTCCCATGTCTTTTCTCCAGTATTGTTGTCATTGCTGCCGTCCTCATCCCCATCCTCATCATCACCACCATCATCATCACCATCAACCTTATTATCTTCCTCGTCATTATCCAACCCCTATAGAGCACTTACTGCTAGTTGCTTACTATATTAGCACTTACTGCATGTGCTTGGTACTTTATTGCATTTATTCCACCTGGCCCCCACAATGACCCAATGAAGTAATGTCATCATTAGTCTTATTTTCCAAATGAGAAGATACATCTTAAAAATGCTAATTTTCCCATGGACATATTCGGTCACTCATATTCACCCATTTATTAATTAACTCTTTCAACTAATACATATTTAGCATCCATTAAGCACCAGGCACTGGGGATTCAGATCTGGTTAAACCACAGAAATCACTTTTAAGGGCTTCGCCATTCAGTTGAATAGAGTCATGAATATTAATAAATGTAATGTAATTCTATATTTACCATAATTCAGGCAGACCAAATGTATACCTGGGGCACAAAGGAATAAGTAATCAACTATATCTTTTCAATGATATCCATCCACAAGTTCTTGTGTGTGAACTTGCTACTTTCTGACAATCAGAATCCTCTTAGCTGATTCTTCTGTGCACATATAGAATAAAGGGATTGACATTCACATTCATGACTGAGAAGAATGACCAAATTTTCAACTGCACTGTGAATTAGCCACCACTTCTTCCAGGGAAGGAAGACTGTATGATATTGAAAACTGTGAGTTCCTTGAGGGCATGGTCTGAGTCATTTTCACTCATGACCCACAGTGCTGAGCACAGAACATGAAACATAGTACGTTCCCACTGTTTGTTGACTTGATAACCTTTGATTTGATTGAGTTCTTTGAAAACCAGTTATTCATATGGGTTCTATGTGGTAACCCTCAATTAGCCAGAATATTCAATTTAGTGGAGTAATTTTTTTCCAGCCCAAATGGGATGACATGAGCTTGGTGTAGACTCTCCAATAACGACCATTTTCACTCAAGAACTGATATTTGGTTTAGATATACTTAAAGCCATGAGAGACAGACAGACAGACAGACAGACAGAGAGATTCATTCACATGTACACACATTGGTGTGGACCTTAGAAGTCCACCTTACATGAAGGTAGAGATACCCTCATGAACCAACAGGGGTCTTAAGAAGACTCTAAAGTTGTCTAAATTATGTTCCAATGCCACCTTCCTGCCCCTTCCCAGTCTCTACTGATACATTCCTTCTCTGAACTCACTTGAGTGTACCAATCACCCCAGTTAGGTTATATGTTAGTTGATGGCTGTGCCTGTGCTTTTTCCTAAATTTTAATGAGTCTTATAAATACACAGTAAAGTACATAACTATGCACTAAATGTGTAGCCTAATGAATTTTTATGTAGGTATATCCTGGTGTAGCCACTACTCAGATCAAGATATGGAATATCTCCAGTACTCCAGAGGCCCTCTGTGCCTCTTCTCAATTGACCAGTCCCAAGCGTAAGCACTATCCTTACCTCCATCACCATAGATTAGTGTTGCCTGCTCTTGAACTTCATGTGGAAGAAATCCCGGTGTGAACTCTCGTGTTGATATGCCTTCTGCTCATCATCAGCTTGTGCAATTCACTCATGTTGTGAGTAGTGGAATTCCATTCTTTTTCTATTTTTATTGCTATGAATATTGTCCATTATATGTATATACTTCGACTCGTTTATCCATTCTGTAAAGGATGCACATTTGTTATTTTCTATTTTGGGATTATTATGAATAAAGTTGCTATGACCATTCTTGTCCTACATACGTCTTTGGTGGACATAAAGATCATTTCTCTTGGGTACATACCTTAGGTCGTGGGATAGGTGGACGTTTAGCTTTTGAAGATGCTGCCACTCAGTTTTCCAAAGTGTACAATGATTATGCTATTTAAAATAGTTCATCAGCTGCTGTTAGCCCCATGGCTTTAAAGCCAATGTCTTCTTCCTTTTCATTGGCTCTTTAATGCCTATTTGTCAACATTTGCCAAGCATCCCCGGTGACATGTATGTGGAAACTTCCTCCTTCTGCCAGCTGTCCTCTGAAATGAGCCGGGCATAGTGGCTCAAAACATCAGCTTGGTTAGGTGGCTTCTTTTACACTGTATGATATTTCTTAATCAGATGCTTCATTTCTACAAACCATTCCTTCACCCAGTGGTAGCAGCCATCACGTTTTCTACCTTATAAGGTTATTTTGATGATAAAATGAGGTAATGCCTGTAAAGTGACTGCTGCACAAGTTAGCTACTATTATCATTGTTGATGTAAAATGCCAATAAAGAAGATGTTGGCCATATTAATTGTTCTCCCGGTGTGTTGTGGGTGCTTATAAACGCTTACTCCCCTCCAGAATTCTTGGTGGCAGATTCACTGAGTGCCTTATCGTTACGATAGTTTGCTATTCTTATCCTGCTCCATGGGGGTGCCAAGGGGTTATTGAAAACACTTTATTCCTCTGCCCCTGGTAAGACAGTCACTTCTAAGAGCTTTGGTGGTCCTTGCAAAGCCAAAGAAGAGAACTGGGGAGAAGACCACGGAGAAGATACCCCATCTCCTGGTGCCACTGGCTCGAATCACTCTCCTGACTTAGAGGGTTTCCTTTTGGCCCTCTTCTTCGCTTTTTGGTTTCAGTAGGGGAAGCCCCCACTTCTTCACCTCTTTCTCACTCCTCTGAACAAAAACACCATTCTCCACATTGAACTCTGCCCTGCTGCAGGGGGAGTCTGGCTTCCTTTGCCACACAGCCTGTCGGGTTTCGATTAGGCCAGGGAAACACCACAGGAAATGAGTCAAGGAAAGGAAGGCTGTGATTTCTTTTTTATTTCGAAGACCAGATTTATTATTATTTTTTTTTAAATGACAGTGTCCCGGCTATGCCAGGTCGAAGAGGAATGTGAAAAATGTGCAGCTTGAAACGTGTGAGGAGCAGCTGGATCCTCCAATTGTTTCTAATAAAAACCCATGGGAAGCTCTAGGTCATCCCCTGGGACGAGAAGACGCATCTGCCATGACGACACGGATGCTGGGACGTTGTCAGAGGTCGGTGCAGGAATCGATCAGGTTCAGACAACCATGGCCAGCCCATTCTTGGACCTCTCAAACCTCCCTCTCCTTGCTTGGCTGTGTTATAGCTGTATGGACCTGGACATCTCCCCTGACCTTACTGACTCCCAGGCTCCAAAGTGTTGTCACGACGATTTAACGAGCTAACCTTCACGAACTTCAGTTTCCTCTTTTTGCAGAAAGTGTGATTTGAACTGAATATGTAGGTCATTTAAACCCTTCCATCTGCCAATGCCATCAGAACCGCCTGCAAGCAGAGGTGGTGTGAGAGTGGCTGGGGCCTCGGGTGCCAAGTTCCACACCAGCTCTGCTGCTTCTGTGCTGAGGTCTGGGACATTCCTGGGCTTCCATTTCTTCCTCGGCAAAGCAGGAGTTAAATAGTTACACCTATTCTGTGCCAACCATTCTCAGTGCTTGATGTGTAGTAACTCAGGCCCATCTAATGAGCTGTGCACTATTATTAGCCCCATGTTACAGATGAGGAAACTGAGGCAGGGAGGTTAAATAACTAGCCCTAGGTCGCATAGCTATAATGTGCTTGTATCCAACCAGAGAAACAGAACCAGTGAGAGACAGATAATAAGAGATGTAATTCGAGGGATTGGCTTGGCAATGACAGGGCTGCCTGGACACGTCCAGAATCCACGGGGCAGGCCCCCAGGACGGGCAGGTGCTCCTCTCAGACACGGGCTGGAGCTGCCATCCACAGGCCAGATTTCTTCTTCTCCAGGGAAGCTTCAGCTCTGCTCTCCAGACTTCTGACTGATTGAATGAGACCCACACTGAGAATGACCTAACCTCCCTTTTTGAAGGTCAGCTGATCATGGACTGTAACCACATCTGCAAAATAGCTACCTGGCAACACATACACGAGGGTTCAATCGAATAGCTGCACACTGTAACCTCACTAAGTTGACACATAAAGCTGACCATCATGGTGGCCGAGGAAGCGTTCAAATTTGGGCAGTCTGGCTCCATAGCTCACACTCTGGTACCCTTTTTATTATTATTACTATTACTATTATTATTATTATTATTAAAACAAAGTTAATAGACTATATTTTAGAGCAGTTTTAGGTTTACAGAAAATGGGAGCAGGAAAGGTCAGAGAGTTCCCCTCTATCCCTCTCTTTCCCTGTACCAGCATCTCTGTATTAACATCTTGTGCTACATTTGTTAAAATTGGTGAATCTACATTGACACATCATTATCACTCCAAGTCTGTGGTTTACATTACTCTTGCCATTGTATATTCTATGGGTTTGGACAAATGTATAATGACATGCATCCATCCTTATGGTATCATACAGATTAGTTTCATTGCCCTAAAAATTCTCTGTGCTTCTCCTATTCAACCCTCTTTCTCTGCAACCCCTGGCAACTGCTGATTTTTTACTGTCTCCATAGATTTAGCTTTTCCAGAATGTCATAGAGTGTGTATTATAGAGTATGTAGCCTTTTCAGACTGACCTCTTTCACTTAGTAATAGATATTTAAGGTGCCTCCATGGTTCAATAGCTCATTTCTTTTTAGTGCTGAATAATATTCCATTGTCTGGATATACCACCATTTATTTATCCATTCACCTACTGAAAGACATCTTGGTTGCTTCCAAGTTTAGACGATTATGAATAAAGCTGGTATAAACAAACATTCATGTGCTGGTTTTCATGTGGACCTAAATTTTCAACTCTTTTGGGTAAATACCAAGGATCTTATGGTCCTTAGCTTTGTAAACAAACCTCCAAACTGTCTTCCAAAGTGGCTGCACCATTTTGCATTCCCACCATTATACTATTAATAATACTTCTCTCTATGAAATGCGTAGAGTAGGGACAGGTATACAGGTGCTCAGTGAAGGTGGGGTACGAACATTCCTCCATGGCACAGGTGCCCCTCCACATGAGTGTCCCTGTACACAGTTTCTGTCCTGGAGGAGGCAGCAGGGTGAAGTCAGCCCCACTTGGGTCCCCGCTCTCCCCGGGTTGCCCAGGCTAGGTGAGAGCTCTGCATTCAGGCAGTGCCGGGTGCCTCCCCACAGCCATTCCAGCACACCCTCTCTCAGTGTTAGCTCAGGTCACGGCCAGTTCAGTTATTTGAACTCCTGCAGGCATCCATGTCCTGCTGGTCTCCCGATGGGGAGGTTGGAGGGGGCGCTTCGGATGAAATCATGCTGGTCTGGCCTGGGCGAATGTTTCTTATTTCTCATTTGCAAATAAAAATACTCAGCCATCCAAGGCCAACAAACAGTACTGCCTCCCCAGCTGCTTGGATGGGCTGGTCCTTCCCAGCTGCATGCCGCAGCCATGGTGTCAGCTGCCTAGGCAGGGCCTGGGACACAGGAGCACCTGAAAATCCCAGGAGAGGAGGTGGCCTGTCCAGGAAAGTCTCGCATCTTCCCTCGGGACTCACTTAGCATTTTAGGACCCGGGAGTTATTTTCCAGGGGTTACAGCTGGGGATGGGGAGAGGAGACTTATGAACGAGCAGCAGCAGCAACGTCATCATCATTGGGGTGAACATCTATCGAGCACTTCCTGCATGCCTCGGTAAGTCTCGTGTGATCCTCCAAGCCACCCAATGACTTGAGTGCTATAAGCGTCGCCCCGTCTCACAGGCACAGAACCTGAGGCTAGGAGGGGCTATCTGAGCTGCCTGAGAACACTCGGGTGTTGAGAGCCAATGGGGAGATTCAGACCCGGGTTCTTTTGACTCCAGGGCTCACAACACGCCAAAGTCCATGAACAGCTAGTGAGTGCTTACTGCATACTGGGTACAGTTATATCTCAGTGAGGTGGCTGTCATTAACCCAATGTATAGATGTGGCAGATGAGGCTGGGACCCTTGAGTAAGAACCAGTTACCAGCAGGTCCAAACCATCTCCACTTGGAACGTGAGTGTGGCATCAGTTGGGTTCCTACCTCAGCCCTGTGCCTACCATCTTCATGGCGTGGTGAGCAAATGGCTTAACTGCCTCATTTGCAAGGTCAGGATCATCAAGTATTTTCTTCACAGGCTTCCAGAAATAACCGGCCCACAGCCCTGACACAGTGGGCCATCAGGAATATCAGCACTGTTATTACCCCTCCCTCCTCTCCCCATTACGGTGGCAGTGGGGAGAGGCTGGTATCACCATCCAGTAGGGCCCTTCTCAATGGGAAGTAAGCTCTAGGGGTTGCTGCCATGCTACCCACCCATGAAAAACCCATTCAGCCTCCTCCTCTGAACATCACGTATCTGTCAGCTTCCCAATCCCAAAGCCCGGTCCCACGAAGAGAGTGGGGAGCTCACCAAATAAAGAGAGCAAGTGCTATCCCTTGGGACAATGAAATCCCTTCACTAACACAGACACACCACACAGCCGATAGCTTCCAGCTTCCTGATGGGGTCCATTTAATGTAAACATGGCTTAATGTTTTAACTAATCATTAGAAGAGCTGGCCCAGCGTCCTAGTTGTGGCCTGGAGTCCCTCCCCACCTGACTGGATGGCAACTCGCTGGCAGCTTCCGGGAGGCACAGGCCTCTTCTTTAAGAGGTTCCAAATGGTCCCCAAATCATGTCTTTCTTCCTTGAGACACAGGCAATTTGGGTGTCATGGGGGCCTTTGTAGAGATGTCAATGGATTATTTCACGAGGAGAAGCCCCCTCTTTACACCCCGAAGTGGCTTCTGCTATGAAGATGAAAGACCAGGAGGCAGGTTGGAAAACAGATAATTCATGGGACTGTCAGAGAGCGATTTGAATTTCATTCACACCAGGCAGAGCTGGGGAGGGGGACGTGGAGCCTGTGGGTCTCGCTCCAGGGGGAAGCAGGTTGAGTTCTCAAGCGCTGAAGTGATAATCCAGCCCACGGGGCCCAGACAAAGCTGGACATTTTGTCCTCACTGTCAAAATGCCACAAGCTCAGGAGCAGATGGAGTGGTGTTGGCAGTCGTAAAGCCCACCCTCTGCCCCACCAGGGACAAGCAGGTTAACAGAAGGGATTGGCTCCATGCATGTCATAAAAGCACTGCAAGCCTGTCATGTTCCGATAAATCTTGATTTTGTAACGGAATAGCGCTGTGGTTCCCAGCCTTGGGTTTCACAGGTGAGCCGTGGACTGATGGATGGTTTGGGAGCTGGGAGGAGAAGAGGACAGAGGAAACCTTACCCGCCAGCCCCCATCCCCTCTGGCTCTCCAGCGCCTGGCAGGAAATCCAGCCTGCAAGAGGATATACGAGGCATTTGTTACCTCTCCCAGATCTACGCTGGAATGCTGGAAGGCAACCAGGCTCCGTCCCCATCTCTTGGCGCTCGCAGACAGTATTAAACCATAGGAGCTTAATGAACGCTGGTGGTTGTCCTCTTCCAGGTGGGCTCCTGGGCTCCACCACCCTTTAAACAGAAGGACTAAGGAGGGTGTGTCCCCGCCCTGTCAGGACGGCCTCTGCCGCCTGCCCTGCCCCCTGCGTTGCCCCCCACAAGGAAGGCATTCCTTTTTAGAATCCATCTGCCCAGAGGGGAGCCGTAGTGATGTTTGTCCACTCAGAGAGGCCGCCCTTTGTAGTTCGCACAAAGGCACCATCTTGCTGGCAAGGATTTTGTTAAATGTCTGCTCTGAATACTTTCACATATAGAATAGGACTCGAGCTCTGAGGTCTTCTGAGGCCGACAGGTGACACGAGTGAGTGGAGCAGGACAGGTGGGAGAAGATGAAGGGTGAGCGACCCATGGCCTCGAGCTGGGGAGAAAATGACGTGTTGTGGTGACGTGCACCTGCTCCAGTGGCTGCCGTGAGGGACTCAGGGCCTCGTGCGGTTAGATCTTCTGGGCTACCCACTGAACGTGAGACCTTGTCCCTCCGGCCTCCTGGACCACTGTTTCCTTGTAGAGAAAAGGATGACAAGCTGCATGTCCCTCAAAGGACCATGAGACAAACCAATATAATGTAATAAAAGCAAAGTGCTTGGCATAGCACCCAGCTCACTTAAATTCTCAAGACATAGTAAGAAAACCTACAAGAAGAAAGTGATTATCTTGTCCCTGGCATGAAGTGGGACCAAGCAGCCAGCTAATTCAGCAGTTGCTTCTGCACTGTGCTGAGCGATTCTGTCAGCACCTGGCTTTTGGGGAGGGGCGGGCTTCCTTCCTGGAGGGGTGGCCATGGGCAAGTGGAGGGTGCAGCCACTGCCCTTTCTTCAAGGTAGCTCTGAGGTCTCTCCCAAAGATAAGCGCTGGCTTGCTCTCCCGTGTCCAAGTCGGCAACCAGATTTCTGGCTCGCAGGCTGCTGCTCCTGACTGAGGGGAGGAAGGAGCACCAGAGGATGATTAATGAAAGAGAAGGAAATGTAATAATGCGTGGCCGGCCCGCCAAATGGCATCAATCTCTCTGGAGATTTCTCCCTCACCCGGCCTTGGAAAAGGGTATCCTCCAGGTTAAATGGTGTCTGAGAAACAACCAAGGACATTAAATCAAAGGTCACCTGTGCAGACAGGAACTGCAGTTGCACGGGAACACAGCAGCTGAGGAAAATCATTATCTATGGGCTTGAAACGAGGATTGAAGGTGTCCTGTGTTAGTGACACACTGGAAAAGAGGTCTGGCTGCAGTCAAAACGGTGGATGAAGACTGCCAAACATGAGTTTGGGTTTGAATCCAGACCCTGTCACTCACTCGCTCCACAGACCTGGGGCAAGCTTCTCAGTTTCTCTTTGCTTCATGTTCTTCATCTGTAAAGTAGGGCGAAAGATGGAATCGCCCACAGAGCATTCTTGTAGGAATTAACTGAGTCGCTTTGGGTAAAACTCTTGAACAGTAACCTAGCACGTGATGGGTGCCTTCTAAGGATTGTTATAATTGACATTCATTTGTTCCGAATTCTGTAACTTCATCACCATATACTCTCAAGAAGGAGGATTCATTAGTCCCATTTCCCAGATGTGTAAGAGGGGCCCAGAGCCTAATTCACCAATGTCCCATGGCAAGGACCATCAGCCCTCACCTTGCTGCCTTCTGGCAGCCTGAACTGAGAATTTGAAATCCTGCGGTCCCTCTCTCCGTGACTTTTTATGTTTGATCCCAGGCCTCCCACATGGTTCACGTGTTGCCATTTGTTAGGATTGCCTCTGGACCTTCAGTGGCACAGACAAATGTCCGTCTTCCGCCTCTTATGGTCACATTCGAGAGCCTCAGATCTGTCTCCCATGGAGACTGTCTCCTTTGTTCCTCTTCCCAACACCCTCTTGCCCACCGCCTCTCTTCGTTTTAGTCATGAAACGTCCTTTCAGCCCCACCCAGGGTCTGCACGGTGTGTGAGCAGCTCAGAGGTTGGTAACCTGAGCTGGGCACTAAAGAGACACCACTGTTGCCTCGTGGCTGGGAGGGGGTCCCTTAATGGTTCCAGCAGATGCCGCAGGGAGGGAAAGGCCACAGGCAGCTCCTAACTGCCCACCCGGAGATAACCCCTGACCCCCACCTCTCCCAACGGGCCAGTCAAGAAGTCTGAGCCCTGGGGAGGCCAATAAATCTTTGGGTGTTGCCCCCTTCCCAGGATTCCAGCCTCCTGCCTGGCAGAAAGCGTTTAAACTTAAGAACTCTCACTTAACTCACAGGAAGCTGCTCTGGGAGTTGGTAAGACTGAGGACAGTTAGACTTCTGCATAGGTTCTAGATGCTAAGTGCTGCCGAATTCTACTTGTATTCGTGTATCATGGCAGCATGGCCAAGCAGCACCATCCAGGTGTGCGGTGGGGGCACCTGGGAGCCAGGAAGGTGCCTGGGAAACACCGAGCACCCCATGCCCATGGGCACTCTAGCTGCCCACAAACACACCCTTTGCTTCTCTGGGACACCTAGGGATGGAGGGCAAGAGAAGAGATTCTTGACACAAAAGGCTCATTTATATTCAAGAGAATTCCAAAGTTTAGAGGACAGGATGGAGCTTTCTTTTTTCTTTTTCTTTTTCTTTTTTTTTTTTTTGGTCATATACTCACATGGTTAAAAATTCAAGATACAAATAAGTATCTCCCTCTCACCTTTCCCCACGGTCACCTTCCCAGGGGTCCCAAGATCTTTTAGGTCTATAAGCATATAACTATGTGTAAGTAAATATATGAGCACGTATACTTATACATGTAAGTATACACACACATGTAAAATCTTATTACTTTCCATTAATCTATTTTGGTGGTCATTTATATTGTTACGTAGAGTCCTTTATTCTCTTTCATGGCTGCATACTATTCCCTTAAATGGTCCATTCATCATCTATTTATTTAATTGGCCCTCTACTAATATGGCCTTAATGAAAAGTATCACTTTCTCCATGGATTCATGCATTAGATAGTGTCCTCACCATGGCCATCTGAAACTCTGGGTCAGTCTTAGGTCTTGTCCCTCCTTTACCCCGCTCACAATCTCTATAGTCCCCTTTCTTGGGTCCAGCTCCAGCCTAAGGCTCTGTTTGTGGCTGGGTGGGATTCAGGTCCTTCCCATCTTTAGAAGTGCTCCTTTTGCTGATTTTGACCTCCTTTTGCACTCAGCATAGCTTTCTCTTGGGTTGACAGAAGCGTAGTAGGTGCCGGATTGTTGTCATTGAATGGAGGGGGGGGGAAGGTAATTCTGGTGGAGTGACTTTTCTCCATGTCCTCCTTGGATTATAAAAGCATTTAGATTTTTCCCACACGCACTGGACATAGGAGGCAGGAAAGGCCCAGTGGAACAATGGCGGATTTAGGTCTACAGATGTAGGTTGGCATCCAGGCACCCCTGTTTGTTAGCTGTGTGACCTGGGCTGTGCCCCAACAACTCCACCTATCCAACATGTGATAAAAAGACACAGGAGGCCTTTGTGAATAGAACCCACATATAGTGGAAGGCAGAAGCATTTAGCCATTTGATCTTGAGTGTTGAAGTCAGCTCCACCTGGGTCCAAATCCTAACTCCACTTCTTACAAACCAGGTTACCTTGGGCAGAGATGCCTTCCTCTCTGAGCCTCAGTTTGGGAATAATTATGAGTGCCCACTTCATGATTTTGCAGGCTGATTTTGGTGATTAAATGAGATTAAATGGTAAGTCTAGCCGCTTGACATAAACTAGCACTTGTCAAGTGGTCAAGACATTTTCGCTTTTATTGTTGTCATTGATGTTGTTGTGTGGTTTTTGTTGTCACAGCAGTGGTGGTTGTTCCTTTGACACATTGTGCTCTTCTGCACAGATGTCCCCCACAGATTGCAGTGCCGTTGTTTAACACCCAGAGCACTAGCGGGGCTCACAGACTCAAACCAGCTGGCGGGGATTACCACTTCATCATTCCCTACAGGTGCTCAAGGTCTGTTTCCTCTCTCACAGTTCCCACGTGCGTCCTTGCATGTTGGAACACACACGATGGCTCTTTACTGGGAGAATCCTGCCTGGACACAGGGGATTGAACCAAATGATCTTTTGACCTCTCTCCCACCCCTAGCTCCAGGATTTAGGATCACCCAGCATGCACATGGGCCAGTGAAATTAGCCACTCTTTCCGGAAATACGAGGTTATTCAGCGTTCTGCAGCTCCCAAGGGCTCTCCCAGATAAGACTTGCTCCAGGCTCTTTTTTTCCCCCAGGACTTGTGGAAATCTCTGGGTCTGTTTGACATCAACTTGTGTCCTCACAGTCCCACCAATGACCTTCCATTGACCTTTGGATACTGGTGAGAAAAACGTCATTTTTCTCCTAACCCATTGAACTCTCAGAAATGACAAAGTGACAGAGGCCAGCATGGACTTTCCAGAAAGGCCTCCGGCCCCTGCTGTCACCGTGGCTTAGAGATAGCACCCACACCCAGCAGAGGCAAAGAGCCACCGGCAACTCCTTACATTGAAAATGAAGTGATATCTTCCTGAGAGGGGTTTCTCCTGTGAGGCACGGGAAGGGAGAGCAGGAAGG
This sequence comes from Eidolon dupreanum, assembly GCA_028627145.1. NCBI lineage: Eukaryota > Metazoa > Chordata > Mammalia > Chiroptera > Pteropodidae > Eidolon > Eidolon dupreanum. Next base: position 104,969,250 of record CM053508.1, on the reverse strand, counting down.
CAGGGGGTTGGCCGATAGGACACCTAACGGAAGTGCAGGAAATGGCCAGCGAAGTCTAGACGTGTTATCTTGCCCCCCGTGCGGGCACCAGCCCCACGCTCATCCATCGTCCCTGGAACTGACTTCCTGCCTCAGGATTTACGCCAATGACTTCACCCTCTTGCTATCTCAACAGTCCCACTGCTGCCCGCTCTGGGCTCTCAAGAATTAGGAGCCAGATAACAAGTCTAGACAGCTCAGAAGTTTTAAATGGATTATTCTCCAGAGGGAGGAGGATGACTAGCAACTAGCTCTGGGGACTCAAATGCCGAAACCCTGGACTGCATTCAGATTCTGAGTCTGTGTAAGGCATTTGTACACTTCCTGCCCGGCCCCACCACCGTGGGGTTGAAAACAGGCACAGTAACAGTCACAAGGTCACACAAGGCTGCTTCCCAGCCAGTCAAGGGAGCTGCACACCCCTCTCCTTTTGACCTGGTTAAGACCCCAGGGTTGCCTCCGCAGAAATGGATAAAGACCTAAGAGCTGAAAAGATGACAGTGTCTCCCTGCCCCTCAAAGTGCTCAAAACCAAAAGCAGTATTAGGCTGCACAATAAGTGGAAGGAAGTCCAGCACAGATCAAAACTGCCCCCATGTGATTACTACCCTGAAGCACTGGGTCAAATATCAAGTGTCTCAAAGGAAACTCTTGCTGGTGCCCTTGCCCTGCGGCTAACCCAGGCACACACTTTCACCCACCTATGGGCTATACCCTCATGAATCAATTTCCTCACGTGTAACATGGCTGCCCCCTCAGCCTCCTTCTCCCACCGGGTTATGGTTTAAATTGTGTCCTCCCAAAATTCATATGACGTCCTAACTCCCAAGACCTCAGAAGGTGACATTTTTGGGAAGTAGGATCCTTGAAAATATAATTAATTAAGATGAGGTCATATTGGAATAGGGCAGGTCTCAAATTTAACATGACCAGCCTCCTTATAAAGAGGGAAAATGTGGACATGGGCATGTACATGGGAAGAACACCATGTGAAGATGAAGCAGAGATCAGGGTGATGTGTCTACAAACCGAGCAACACCAAGGATTGCTAGCAAATCACCAGGAGCTGGCGAGAGGCCTGGGACAGGTTGTCCCTCGCAGCCTCAGAGGAACCAACCTGCCAGCACCTTGGTCCTGGACTCCTGGCCCCCAGAGCTGTGAGAGAACAAATTCCTGTTGGTTAAGCCCCCCAGTTTGGGATATTTTGTTATGGCAGCCCCGGCACATGGATACACACTCCACTCTCCTAAAGCACAGGGCTACGAGATGAGAGGCCTCTTTCTAGATTATCATGAGCCCCATCAACTGCTCTCCAGCACATTCTCAACTCTGGACAGCAGAGGTTTCTTTGAAGTCTTCCAGCCACTGAGCTGTGGAGTCGGCAGCTTACAGCTGGAAGGCATAGAGTGGCTCGGTGAGGCCCCAGGGAGGTCTTGTCCCGCTCAGAACATGGCTGGAGCACTGCTGTTGTTCTGCCATACCCCCTTGGCAGGTATTATCCTAGACACAGAGATGACTTCCTCCTTTCACCTGGGAGCTCTCTCTGCTATGAGCGAGTACTTCATCCACCCATAGATGGGCAGCCCCAAAATGCCAGAGGTCACTCTGTCCTTGTAAGCAGTCCTCAGCCAGTGACAGTGAGAGCTGGTGGGTAATGTCCCAGCTCCCTTACTGCTCAGGTAAGAAACTATGAGAGATAATCCATGCGGGTCCCCAAAGGGAGTGAGCCCCATAGCCCGCAGTGGTCATCTTACCAAGAATACACCCTGTATTGGTCCCCTCTCTTCCCCTTCTTGTTCCCCACTCCCCCAGCACCTCCTGAGGTCACCTCCCAAATAGACTCTTGCACTCGAATCTGACCCTGCTCTGTGTAGGGGGATCTAAACTGAGGCGATGGTAGATTTTAAGTCACATTGCAGAAAGACCACATTGCAGAAAGACCAGCCTCCACATTGAAGGATGACTGTTTGTTGAGTTCTCTGGATTCTCTGATAGAATATCTGTCCCCAAATGAAAACCAGCCTGATGGGCATCATGGCAGAAATTACCATTTCACACCAATATCCATTCCCCTTCTGAAGTGATAGTATTAATTATAACTAGGTGTGTATCATCCTTCCCCAAAACTTACCATCCCAGACTCCATCCTTACAAGAAACGAGGTCCCAGGTGGGTGCAACTCTGTATCCAGATTCCAGGCAATGAGATGGGAGTAATAGTGATGTCCAGTTCCAGACATGTGTCTATATGTCCCCCTTCCCTCCATCCTGCTGTCTGGAATGCAGACATAATGAGGGGGGCAAGTCTGGCTTTTCCCCCTCCCCTCCTCCCTCTCTTCCTCCTCCTCCTTGTCTTATAATCAGAAAAGGTGAGGTTGCAAAGTGCTGCAGAGTCTTCTATTCGTCTTTCTCCATCAAAGCCAACTTTGAAACTTCTGACTCTAGCATTTTAGAGCCAAAGATGGACTTCATTTACATTAATCCAAAAATAATAAAGTGAGAGAAATAAAGAACTGGGAAAGAATACTGGTAAAACCTAGAACTGTTGAATCCAGGAGGTGTTGGGAGAACCAGCCTTCTTCCAGGAAAGACTAGGACATGAGCAGCAGTTCGTTCTGATAAATTCTGTAAAGTACTCCTCTGGTCTATGGGAGGTGACCCGACACATGGTGCATGGGTCACTGGGAGGCCCATTTGCCTGAACCCATGGGAGCCCCATTTGGAGCAATTTCCTAAAATGACAATGAGCATTAACAATGGGTGAGTCAGATCGTTAACTGCCAGAAATTATCTTGATTTTCATAGCAACATTAAAGTGCTTAGAAAGTCTGTGTTACATAAAGATAAACTAGTGTGAGGACCGAAGGCTGAGGAACAGCCAAAAGCAGCCAGGAACTTATGTCTTTCACCGTCTCCACTGGAGGGGTTAATGGTACATTTTTCAGGTATCGAACAAGAACTATTTGTATCTGAGAGACTGGGGATATGTCCGTTGTGCATCCAGCCACTCTGCCTTGCCCAGCTGTTGGCTGGATGGTGGCCAGGGCAGCGGCTGCATCTTGCCTCCATTGATCCGTGTGTGTCATTAGAATTTGAGGGAAGAGCTTGAGAAGGACTATGCTGACCACTTCCCACTTCCTAGGCACAAACGTGTAGGTTCAGGTCAGACATGGGTTGTAATTCTCGTCCTGGTACTTCCTACCTGTGCACCTTTAGGTAAGACGCTCAGCCTCTCTGAGCTGCATTTGGTCCATCTCCTAAATGAAGTCAGTCACGACTGTCTTATTGGGTACCCATGAAGACGAAATGGGCCGATGCCTTAGTCTGCTTGGGCTACTGTGACAAAATACCACAGACCGGTGGCTTATAAACAACAGAAATTTAATTTTCACAGTTCTAGAGGCTGGGAGTCTGAGATCAGGGTGCCAACAGGCCAGGTGAGGGCATTCTTCCAGGTCACAGCCTTCCTGCTGTGTCCTCACATAGCAGAAGAGGTGGGGAGCTCTTGGGGTCTGTTTTATAAGGACGTTAATCCCCTTCATGAGCGCGCCACCCTCCTGACCTAATCACCTCCCGAAGACCCCACCTTCCAATGCCATCACCACCTTGGAGGTAGAAATTCCAGCACATGAGTTTGGGGGGACACAGACATTCAGACCACAGCAGGTAATATCCGGTGTATGAATTCTCATCTTCTGTCATCCTCTTCCCTTTCCCGTCAAGAGATGTGGAAAAGAATAATTGGGCTGCTTTGGGCCTGGGGCAGATGGAACCAAGTGTGGAAGTGTAAGGAGGTGCAGAGCGAGCATATGGAGTGTGTGACGTGGCGTGAGTGCGAGGCGCGGTGTGGAGTGTGAGTGTGAAGTGTGGTATGAGTGTGTGTGTGGTGTGTGTGTGTGAGTGTGAGGCGTGTGAGCAGAGGTGTGTGTGGCGTGATGTTGTGAGGCGGTAGAAACCTCCCTGGACAGGAAGCTAGGAGCACTGACTGGATAAGTGCTAACAGTTGAAAGGAAAGAAAGTTAACGTTTTTACAGTTAAAGACATAATCGTGAAACAGGAATATATATTATTCGAGGTACCTTCCTTCAAGCACAAGAAAAGTATGAAGTATGCACAGAGGAGTGACCCCAATTTCTGACAGAGTTTACCTCTGGGGAGAGAAGAAGGAGGAGCAATGCTATACCCGTAGACTAAAGTGAAATATGGATTAACTCTGAGAGGCGGTATATCCAAACAGCCAATAAACACAGGAAAAGGGGTCCATCGGCACTAGTCATCAGGAAACGTGGGTTAAAGCCACATCCAGCACCGCTTCACACCCGCCTGGTGAGCTGATGTGAGAGCACACTCCGAGTGTGGGTGAGCTCTGGAAAGCTTGTTTGGCAGTGTCTTGTAAAGCCTGGTGTATGTGCACCCTCTAAACCTGCAATTCCACTCTTGGGTGTCTAACACCCAAAACGGGTGTCCATGTTCACTTAAAGACACCTACAGGTCTTCAGAGCAGCACCAGTCATGATAAAACCTGGGCCCCAAGGCCAGTCACAGCGAGTGCTCCAATAGGGAACACTCCAGGCACAACCCCCACGGCGGCAGGATGGGTCCCTTGGGTGTGACGGTGAGAGGAAGAAGCACGACATTACGGGCACAGCTTTAATTGCATTTCTGCTAAATTCCGCGAAGCTCAAGAAGGCACGGCTCATCTGCATGATGGGAGGGCAGGGGATGAGGAGACCAGGGAGCCGTCACCGGGCGGGGAGTGAGGGGCTCCTGGCCGGTCCTGATCTGTGTGTCTCTCTCTGGGTGCTGGTGACACGGGCGTCCTCATTTTATGAGAATTCCTCAGCCTGTGCCTTAGGATTTGTGCGCTTTTCAGACTTTATCTTACACTTTAATAAAAAGTTTACTTTAAAAAAATTTTTAAATCTAGATAGTAGGTTTGCTGTTATTTACCAGTATGTTCTAGATGTTTGGTGTATTTCACGATTTAAAAACATTAGATACAAAGATGTTTACCAATAGGAACTGCGAGTATGCAGGCCGTTTGTAGAAAATGTTTACAGGGACAGTCCGCCCTTCCACACACACTGAGACCAGAAGGCTGAGGGGCAGGGTCTGGTGAGTGGCGTGGGGACCCTGGCTCGCTGCCCTCCCCCCACGTCAGAACAGGAAGGCAAGGGGCGAGCTCGTGGCCCCGCGGCAGCCGAGTTCTCTTGGACAGAGGAAAACGAGGAGGGCGACTTCCAACTCCAGTGCCCCAACACGTGCCCTGGGCAAGGCAGAGAGAGTTCAGCACCGGCAGCCTTCGAGGGCAACAGGTTAGTTTAAGTTACAATATAAGGACTTCGGGGAGTTCCGACGGTCATCACAGACTGATTTGTTCTGGGTCACAGGTTATCAGGGACTGTGCTTAAAGTCAGGGGAATAAGGAAGTGGGGTGGTTTATGTGGGTGTCTGTGAGCAGACAGGAAATGGCAAAGATTTTCTCAGAGCGGCCAGAGGGGAGGACGCAGAATCTGTGCCGGGCCTGCCCCCCCTCAGCCAGGCGACGGCCTCTTCGGACACCCCGACAATGGAGAGGCGAACTCAGCAAGTGTGATTTCAGCTCGTGCTGATTAAATCCACACACACACCTCGAGGCCATGTCAAGAAGAAAACCTCTTTGAGAGAGAAGCTGTCAGCCAGGTCACTTCCCCAGGGTCCCCCAAAGTGTGCGCCTTAGAACAGCAGGCCCAGACGAGGTTCCTGCACAACACCACACACACACACACACACACACACACACGCACAGGTCAGCGATCTCCTGAGTTCGGGGAGGGCTGCCGACAACCGTCCTCTCAGGAAGTCGCACTGAACAAAAGTATTCAGTCTCAGGAACTCCCACCCCTCCATCTTTTTAACAGTTTTATTGACATGTCATTCAAACACCAGACAATTCGCCCATTTAAAGTGTACAATTCAGGGGGTTTTAGCATACTCAGAGAATTGTGCAACCGGCACCACAGTTGATTTTAGAACATTTTCATCACCCCCTAAAGAAACTCAGTACCCGTTAATCATCACCTGGCCAGTCCCCCGACTGCCCCCAGCCCCTGGCAACCGCTAATCTGCTGTCTGTCTCTATACATTTGCCTGTCTGCACAATTCATTGTAAATAAATTCATATGACATATGGTCTTTTGCATGTGGCTTCTCTCTGCCTGTCTTTGAGGTTCATCCATGTTGCAGCACGTATCAGTGCTTTGTCCCTTTTTATGGCCGAGTCATATTCCATTGTCATTTTCCACATGTCGGAGCTCAGTTGTTAATAACACTGTAGAGTAGACACTGTCCCCATCCATCCTTCACTGTATAGATGGTGAGGTACAGAGAGGGTCTTGCCTGATGACGCTGCAATGCAGGTCGTCCCACCCTTCTATGGACCCCGATGGCTCCCTTGTGAGTTTAGAAGGTCGTCCTTCCCCTGAGTCATGGGTGCCTGGCCATTTGCTCACTGAGAATGTCCCAGGAGCAGAGGACAGACTCGTGGTTCCGATGGACCCAGACTGAGATCACGTCCATTTCATGACACTGGCACTGACCTTTGCTCTCCTTCTTCTTCTAGAGCCCAGGGGCATCGCAGACACCAAAGTGGCTTCCACTCCTCAGATGCCCCTCGGTCAAGGCAATGTGGATGTGGCAGGCTCAGATTCCACTCAGTCCCCAGACACGAGTCCATGTTCCAGGTGAAGCCTCGCTGCACTGGGTGTGGGCACGCAAGATCCTGTCCGCTTTTTGGACATGTTCATTCCCTTATCACTGTGCCTTCAAAGCAATCATATTTGGGAACCAGATATTTTTCATAAATAAATGGGATCAGCGGCTGATAAAAATCAATACATCTGAAACAACGTGCCGTTCCTGGTACGGCGTTCCAGCGGATATCTTGTGGGCCAGCGGGTCCCTTTGAAATGCTCGCAACAACAGAAAGGCTTGTTTTTCCATCCAAGGCAAATGGAAATACTCACAGGAGGGCAAAAACAAATATTGTCTGGGGGCTGGAGCATTTCAGGCAGCCCAAGTGAACTTTGGGGTCCCCATGGACTCATAACTCTGCTGTGGCCGTCTGCAGGAAGACTGGGCCCCGTGGAGCATGGAAAGATGGGAAGCTGTCCTGGGGCTGGAGAAAGCTGTAAGAAGAACTCAGAATCTGAAAAGAGTGGTTTCTGGAGCCAGGAGAATCTGGGTTCTATTCCTGGTACCACCACTTGTCTAGGTACCTTGCCTCTCAGGGTCTCAGTTTACCTGTTGGACAAATGGGATAACAACAGCTACCTGACAGGGGTGTTGAGAGGGTAAAATGAGTTAGGGCACATGGTTAAGTTAGCTCTCCATTTTCCTACATTATTAATATTGCCACTGGAGAAACTAATGAACTGTAAGTTCTTTCCAAATAGCTTATTTTTAATCTCTACTCTAAAACCCAGCACTGTTCCATCTTACATTTGTGGTGTTGTTTCATGTCATTTTCAGAACCAGTAAATGATAACTGGTACCTTCCCAGGGTTAGGCCCTGTGAGTTTTTTCTCTAACTGGATTATAGACACTCCTGCTGTGCCCACAGTGGATTTTTATTAAGTAGTAGCAGCTAATGGTCACTGAACCTTGAGCATGCACGGGTGCCAGTACTTCCTTCATAATAGCTCATTTCATGCTCACGACACACCCATGTGGGAGCGGGGGCACCTCTATCATCCCCTCTTTACAGACTGAGACTGAGGCTCGGAACGGCTCATCGACTTCTCCAATGGCGCCTGACTGGTATGTGTGGCAGGGCCAGGGGTGCAACCATGGTGGCCTGCTCCCTGTGTCCATTCATGGGAAGCTGAGGTGGGCACTGCAGGTTGGACAGCCAGAGGAATTCCAGGACCCAGGGGTCAGGGTGACATCTGGAGGTGGGTGGCTGTGACTATGAAAAGGTAAATAGAGGACCCCTGTGAAGCGATGGACTGTTATGTATATTGACTGTGGCTGTGGTCACATGAATGTACCCACATCACAAAATTACATAGGATAAAAGGCACATAGACACACACACACACACACACACACACACACACACAAATGAGTGCATGTAAAACTGCTGAAATCTAAATGAAATCAGTGGATGGCATCAGTGTCAATTTCCTGTTTTCACTAATGTACTATAGTAATCCAGAAGTTACTATGGGGAAAATTGAGGTGAAGGTTGTATGGGACTTCTCTGTATTGTTTCTTACAACTTCATGTGAATCTACAGTTATCTCAAAGTAAAGGTTTGTTTGTTTGTTTGTTTTGTTTTGTTTAATAAAAGTAAATTCAATGTCACCAAAAAAATAAATAAGATGTGGCCACCAAGTGGGAGACGGTGGTAGCTTGAACTAGGGTGGCTGCAGAAGAATGGGACCCATAGTGGTCCCCGGAAATGAACGTCCAGAGAAATCCCTCTGCTGCTTCTGAGCAGCTGTGACGACCCTCTTCCCTGAAAGAGCAGGCGGGTTAATGCAGAGCTTGTCCACTCCCACTCCTCACAGCATCGCGGGTGGATGAGGACTTGACGGGCTTTAGGTGGGGCTCAGCACTGACATTTCTTCAGAGCTCCCGAACTGGTGTTAGCGGGAGCCGGCGGTGGGAGAAGCCCTCCTTTCTAGTCAGGCCCCGTTCTTTAGGGTTAGAAAAGGGACTCTGCCCTCAAACCAAAGGAATTCAAGGGCCCGGGAAAAATGTCAGTGCCCACAGATGTGGCAAGTTTGGTGTGGGCCTTTCTGGAAATTCTTTTTATCCTGCCTGTTCCCCCATCATTTTCCCGAGGCAAAAATAAATACCAACATCTCTGCTTGTGTCAAAGTGACGGGTGTGTACACCATTAGTGTGAAAAGTTATGCCCTGAAGCTGAGCTAGACAACCAAACAAAACCTCCCTGTCAGTGAGTGGATGTGTCCAATATTTCAAGCAAAACGGTTTAAAGCTGTTTTTGTAATGTGACTCTAAGTGGATAATGTAAGGCTATGGCGAGCCCCGGCGAATGAATACATTTTTGTTTGCAGTTTGAAAATCAATAGCAGACTTGGAAATCCTGAGAGCATTTGTGCACAAGACAATCCGTGTCATTGAAGTGAGGCCGGGCGGCAGGCAGCTTTGCGACGGCGTGAGGCAGCCCTGGGGAGAGGTGACAGGCCTCTCGGTTTGACGGGCCAGCGCCAGCCGTGGGAAGAGAGGGCTGGTCTCTCCAGTCCCTGGTAACCATTTGCGTGCATGCAGGTGCCCCCGTGTTCTAACATTCTTCCCGAATCTAAGTCTGCAGCGTCAGGTTCAGCGCCGAGGAGAACTCACTTCACCTGCGACGAAGGCGTTGCCCGTATCCATGTGAAGGCCACACGCCCCCGAGACTGGCCCCGTGGGCCCCGACACATGTGTGCATCAGAAATACACCTCATCGCACGTGTGCGCTCCCTGTGGGGAAATGGGATCCGCGGCTGGCATTAAGCCAGACAAGCGCTTTTGCTCCGAAGTCCATAAAACCTGCCCAAATCGTCAGAAGATTCTTTCACGTTCAATGCCCTCCTGCATTGGGTACAGAATTCCACGTGAAAGACCATTTTCCTGCCAGAATCCCATCAGCTTTATGGGATTCTCACAGAAACCCCTCCACCCCAAGGCCTGAGGCTCACTCTCCAAGATGCTTAAATTCGCGGCCCCCTGTCAGTCTTGTGGTCCCGCTTTTTGGGCTTCAAAATACATATATGTATATGTTTTTTTTTAATACAAACTCATGCGTTCTCCTTCCAGAAAGACAATAAAATTCAAATAACACTGTGGTGTCTCAATTCTGGACCCCTGATGGTAAAACTCAAGTGCAATGGTATCTTTTGTCCCAAACTTTCTCTTAGTTCCCAGCACACGAGATAAAACCTAGATTTCTGTGCTGCCCGTGCAGCTCCAGGTCCCACACTGCTCACCCAGCACCAGACGCCTATTAGCTGCTCTAGAAAAGTCCACATAATGATTACACAAGTGTTTTCAGCTCAGCCATCTGGCATCGCATAGATAAGAGCTCTTACCTGCCAATACAGAGAAATGGAGACTGGAGGACAAAATTTGACCATTAATTTATTCTCATTCCACATCCAGCCTGTTTGAATAATAATAGCTAATATTTAATGAGTACTGTCTTGGTTGGGTCTCCTTCAAGCACACGTGGGAACATGAGAGACAAGGATTTGGGAACGGGTGAGCCATTTTGAAGATGAATTCAGAAAGCACCTGGAGAGGAGTGGAGGAACGAGACTGGGAAGAGAGGAAGCCGACTTGGGAGCATTAATAAAGAGGCTGCTGCAGTAATGGGGGTGCTATCCTGTGGGAGCCCCTCATGCAGTCGTGTGGAGGACACCTTGGAATTATCCTCCTGAGGGACAAAGAGCTGGGTGTTGGCCCACCTTCTCTCGTCTCTCACTGGTGGGGGACCACTATGCAGGCACCGACTCCCTGCATGGCTTCGCTCTCTGAGCCAGGGAAGCTGTCGGCAGAGAGAAGCAGGTGCTTAAAGAAAGAAGCTAGGAGTGAGATGACCTCTGGGGCAGCCGAGGGAACAGTCAGGTCACTGACAGTTTTGCTCTAAATGTTTACTCCATGCCATAGTCTCTGCTACAAACTGCACATACATTTTCCATTTTCTCATTTCGTCTTGACCATACCCATGAAGTAGGCAGTACAACCCGCATTCTTACGCCCACTTTTAAATATGAGACGCTGAGATTCAGGGAGGTAGAGATCGTCCAGGGCCATTCTGAGTAGATGGTAAACAGCACATTTAAACCCGTTTTTGTCTGAGTTCAGTCCCATGACCTCAACCACCTTGCAGGACCCATCCCTGAGAAAACGGACTGGATGCCACCTCACTTGGGGGCCGGGGAGGGAAGGTGGTAGCAGCAGAGGAAATGCTGAGTCACAGCACCTGAAATTCTGCTGATCTGATCTGTCCCAACACTTTTAGGAAAAACAATACATGCTCTTTGATCAATGTCCAGGTCTACGGTGGGCTCAGGTTCAAAATCAACACGTTCCCAAAGTGTGGAAGCCCTTGGGTTCTGGGAAAGTGGGGAGAACGGATCTTTTCTTCCTGGAGTTTATTTAAGGTTTCCCGTCCCAGTGTGGCAAAAGTATCCTTGAGAGAGGCCACACTACAGCAGACACCTGGCCCGCAGGCTGCCCCAGGGCAAGGGCAGCACTAGACCATGGCAGGACACAGACCTTTCAGGAGGAGCCTTGAAGAGATGCATATCCAGAGCAAAACCTCAGTGTCCTCATCTGCAGAATGGACTGGGCACACCTGTTATTCCGGAAGTTGTCCCCTGGAAGTGCCCAGCTGTGGTCGCCTACTGTCGGGAGGGAGAAAGCATTCCATAAACTGAGTCTGGGCACGAGGCGCAAGTCCCATCTCACCTCTACCGTCCCCTTGTGGGAAGGGATACAACTGGACAATGGTCGTCACAGACAATGAGGTTCTGTGTCTAAGACACCAGACATTAAATATGCATCTCTGAGTGAGAAGAGAAGGGCTTTGCAGGGGAAGAGCAGAAGCGAAGGAGACACAGAATAGAGAGTGCTGCACCTCGCCTGGGGGCGCACAGTTACCTGGCTACCATAGTGCCCAGCGATCAACAGTCAAAACTCTAGAGCCACAGCCTTGCTCTAGAGCCTCTGCTTTCGGCCCAAGGTCATGCCGTCTTCTCTGGGTTTTCTTTGCCAGATGAAAGACTCTTAGGGACAGAGAGAACTTTGGAGGTCGTCCATGCAATACCTTTCTCTCTGCTCTCAGCATTTCACAGATGGGGAACTGAGGCACAGACAATTTAAGTGAAGTTTCTGAATCCATAGGGTGGTCAGAAATCCCTTTAAACCAGGCATACATAGGTCTTCTTTTGGGGGGGCTGACAACGTCTCAGATTCTGAGACACAGCCGAAAGAAAAGTTCACGCAGGGAAGCAACCTGGATTTTTTTTTTTTTTTTTGCTTTATTTTTGATGAAAAGAATTTTATATAGGAAGTTGGGAGGTGATTGTAGGCATAATAAACACCCATGCACGCTCTCTCCCGGCAGGCGAGAGGCCAGCTCTAATGATAATACATTTCCTGAGAACTTTCCACTCGCTCCGAAACACTTCTAATTATGTCTGGAGTCTTTCCTTCCTATCCCACAGGATGAGCTGGAATACACGGCTCAGAAGCCTTATCTCGCGCGGCAGCTTGGAGGCGTGCCAAGACCTGTGGAGCCAAAGCAGGAGGGGAATCCCGGCCCCCAGCGCAGGGACCCTGGTAAATCACCTCCTGAGCTGCATTTTCTCACCTGCAGAGGAGGGAGAGGCAGACCCGTTTCCACACACAGGTGTCACAGGAAGGATTCGATGATATGCAGAATAGAAGTCCTCCAGCCACTGGTGGCCACTGAGTGGTCATCCTTCTCGCCATGGTTCTGAAGGTGGTCGGCAAAGGCAGTTTACCTCCCCGCCCTGCCATTTTCTTTTTTGGGTCAAAGCTATGAGTCTCTTTTAAGGAGCTCTTGGGGTTAAATAGAACAGCTGCTTTCTCTTTCCTAAAGCCAAATGCTTCTTCAAAAACACAAGGGCATCTGAGCCAGCGGGTCCCCACCTGGTTTCACAATTCACCAGGGTGTCCCCAGCCATCTCACAGGGCTTCGTGCAGCTCCTGAACTGAAACAGAACTCAATTCACTTTCCTCTACATAAAGGCCATCGTGGATTATAAAATGTATATATTGTATAATATTTTACCTATTATGTTATATCACATAATACTGTACATATTTTATAACATTTATAATATATGAAGCCTATTTTTTCTATATAAAATAAGGAGGTGACCATGCATAAAGAACTCAGGGACAGGAAGGCTGCTCAGCCTTGTGTCCAAACCTTGGCTAGAACTCAGAGATCTTGGGTTGTCAAACCACCCTGTCATTTAGACCAAGGCTTCTCCAAGCCCATTTCCCAATCTGTCACATGGGGAAATGCCCTCACCTTGACATAGCTAATGGTACTGAAGCTCCAATAAGCTCAGCTGAGCACAGCTCCCATATAGACAGCAAGTTGGGGTTAGATGCAACGGGAGGCATTGTATGCAGTGGCTCATTTACACTTTTGATAATTCTAGGAAGGAGTTACTCTGTTTATTCCTGGGTACAGATGAGAAAATTGAGGCTGGAAGAGATGTGAAGTCTCTTGTCTAAAGTTGTGAAACTAAGGAGAGAAAGTTCTGGAATCGTTGCGTCCTCAAAGTCCACGTCAGACATATCTGTACGCACTGCCTAAAGGCTGGCCGCAGTCAGAGCTCTGTGTTTCTTTGTCTGCCTCTTTCAATCCCACAAACACAGCTCCCAACACACATTTAGGCTGGTGTGTCTTTTCCTGCCCTCTTCCCTGTCAGCCGCCAGCCTCAGCTGATTACCCAGTCACTCACAGCCACTCACTGACAACATGTGGGGAGACGTGGGGGAAAAGAGTGCCCCCCGCCATTCCAGAAGCAGCTCTGACCCTCATACATCCTCCCAAGACAGAAAACTCTGTTCTCTGCTCTTGGGTGGGGTGGATCCTCAGAATCTGGCAGCGTTGGTGGCTTTGAAGGGACAGTAGGAGTCTGCTCTGTAGTAAGTCTCACTTCTCTGTACTGGAACCTCAAGTTCCAGTACTCGTTTCCCTGCGTCTTAGTGGTCACGGCATCCCCAGCATGGGGCCAGTGGATATAGAATTGCATGTGGGCTCTGGCATCAAACAGACCCACAATAACTGTACCTGGCCACCTGCAAGTGCGATGACCCCAGGTAGGTTCTTTACTCTTCCAAGCCTCAGTTTCTTCATCTGTAAAATAGGGATTATTTTACAGACAAGCATTTGGTTCCCTGGGCTCTTGGGAGGATTAAGTGGAATGTAGATGGCACTTAGCATGGTTTATGCCTGATAACAAACACTAAAAAATGATAGCTATCAGACCATCATCATCACCATCACCATTACCATCTTCACCATCATCATCATCCCCATCACCATCATCAACACCATTGTCATCATCTCATCATCATCATCATCATCATCACTATCACCATTACCATCATCACCATCACCATCACCACTATCATCACCACCACCATCATCATCACCACCACCACCACCACCACCACCACCATCATAATCACTTTCTTTATAGGTGCTTTGCTGAGACAAAGATTTATTCTCATGTCAGCCACTGCAGCTTCAGTTCAGAGCTAGTTGAGAAGCAATCCAAAGCAAATCCAAAATCTGATTTCCTAAGCTTCATCAGCATGTGCAATTTAGTTAATCTACTTAGACAACAGCGTGACAAAGGCAAGAGGCCCAGAGAAGGGCCAGTACCCCACATGCTCCAACTGGCCAGTCCACCAGGGTGTGGTGAGAATTACTCACTCCGTGGCCCTTTTCAAGACCTGCCCAGGAAGTGAAGAAGTTACTCAGAGGCTCCCATCCAGAAACAGAACATTTTCTTCCCACTTGTGAGCTCAGTGTGTACTCAACCAGGATGAGAAGCCACATCAGCACACTGTGCCAGGGTGATGGGAATGTTGAGAACTCTGAGCGGGGAAATGAGAAGCAGGGACATACCCATACTGCCAGTAACTGGTGGCCATTGCTGAATGTCTCCATCACAGTAACAGCTAATGGTTTTCTAATCCCTGAAGGATGTGCATGCTGGGGAGATGCCCGCAACCTGTTTCCTTACCTCCAGAAGCCATCTTCAGCATGGAGCTTATGTCATTCTTGGCAGAAGATGTGGTGAGCTTTGATGAGTGATTCCTTCCCAAGAGAGTGGTTGTTATACCTGTTTCTTTGAAAAGTGACCCAACTCCTGACATGCCAAGTGCTATGCTGAGAGCCGGGCAATGTTTGCTGGCATTTAGGCCTTGATCTGTTCTCTGCTTGAATCCAGTTTTCTGAAATATGTGATATTTATTGAGGAAGTGCTCTAGACTGAGTCTTCGGCTCATGACTTCATATATGTTATCATGTTTGCTCTCCATAACACCCCAGTAAGTTAAAATTTTCGATATCCCCTCTTTATGGATGAGGAAACCAAAGCCAAGTGACGTTATATATAATTCACTCAAGACCACTCAGCTAGAAAGTAGGGTGCTATGATTCAATGCCAGAAAATCTTTCCCCAGAAACCCCACCATTACCTACCACCATCTTTGGTCTGTGCTGGTCTGGGACTGTCTTCTCCCACTTCTCACTATCTCAGGGACAACATTTCCCAGGCTCTCTCACTCTCTGACTTCTATTTGTAAAAGAAGGAAAAGCCAGGGTGTTTCTCACTCTCTCTCCCTCTCTCTCTCTCTCTCTCTCTCTCTCTCTCTCTCTTCCTCATCTCCTTGGTAGCTCCAGCTCCTATTGGCATGCCCCTCCTTCCATGGTCCCTGTTCCTACCAGACAGGAACACCAGGCTGCCAGCTTTTACCAGGTAGCCCCAGCTCCTGGGTTCTAAGACATTGTCTCTTCCTTTGTCCCTCCAGATCAACAAGTTCTGCTCTTTCTAATCCCTGTGGTGCTTACTGCCCCTGCTTAATGTCTGCACTCACTCATTGGCTATAAAAGCACACCCCTATATTAAATCTCTCTGTGTGAAATACCTCAAGAGGTTCCTGTTTGCAGGAAGGACAGTGTTCATGAGAAAGACGATAGTAAGGAATGTAGATATGCAGTGAGTGCAAACTCTCTCGTTGGCACCACGTGACATGACTAACAGGCACTAGCTCATTTCTTCCTCCCCATAAAACTTACGAGCAGGTGCTGTAATTAGCCCTGTTTTACAAAAGAGGAAAGTCCAACGTCGTAAGGTTAGTCAACTGGTTCAGCTGAGAAAGAACAGTTGAGATCCAAACCTGGCTCTAGGTGCCAAATTTGGGGCTCTCGCCCCTGCCGCCCACCCTTGCCCCAGATCCCCGGCTTGCTCCACTCCCATTTGCTACATCATAGGAGGGTGCTCACTCCCTAGACAAAAGCCAGCACCGACTGCGACCCATGGAAAACATGGAAATCATCGCTGGACGCCATGTTCTACAGCTTGAGATTCTGACTACTTTGAGCTCCTGGGCCTCCCCTGGCCACATGCTGTGGCCTGAGCTGGACGCACTCAGCGAGAGCTGCTCTGGCAGCCCCAGATTTATGGCTTTGTTATTACTGTGTTTTGGAGTTTTTACAGCCCCGTGCTCCCTGGAGAATCCCAGCGCTTTCTCTAGGACGTATCAGTCAGACGGCGGAGGAAATATCCAAAATGCTGGGAACATCCTGTGTCATAGTGTCTCCCCGGCCCCCAGGTACTGGCGGCCTTTTGTTTGCAGCCAGAGGGAGGAGGAAACTGATAAAGGGCAGGAGCTGGGGGGAGGCCGGCAGCCGGCACCTCTATGCCCTGGTTTGTCCTCCCCGATGACAATGTCCCCAGCTTCCTGACCAAAACAGTCATCACCACGGGCCCTCTGATGTGCAGCCAGCGCTCACGCCGGAGTGAGCCCCTCTTAATTAGCCTCTCACTTGCTCAGGGCAGATTGCTGACTCTGCAAGGAGCCAACACACTCGCCAGTGGGGTCCAGTGTAGTTTTGCCCACATAGAAAACAAGGCCCCATTGTCCTGCCTCTGCTCCTCCCCCACTGCCTGTCCCTCTCCCAGAATCCTCTGGGCTGTGGCTCACTTGGAAAAAGTAGGCCGAAATTCTAGGGGGGATGGGCTGGAAATAGAGCAATGGGTCAGGATACCAAGCACAAGGAAGAGAAAAGGTGAGCAGTAGCTAGAATTATAGTCTGAGCCTATTAAAAATATGCACACATATAAATAATAAAGTCATGATTGAAACATAAAAAGATCTGGAATGACATATACTTAACAGTTAAAGGGTAAGATCAATTCATTTTTTTTCCTTTTAGACCATTCTACATTATCAAAAGAATGTTCAATGAGCATCTATTACTTTTTTATAAAAAATATAGTTGTTTTAATTTGAGAAGTGTCATGCTGATTATTTTCTCTAAGTTTCCCGTGAAGCCGGGAGCAGAAAGATATTTGGGAGGATTGAGAGTGCAGACTCTACCTGCCTGTCTCCCTGGCGTGTGAGTGACACAGCTTTCTGGCCCCTCCCTGTCCACCAGTTCTAGGTGCTTCTTCATTCTACTTGGAGGGAAGAATGGCCCACATAAGACCCCTGCCCTATGGCTGTGTCCCCCTTTACAGTCACAGCACTTCTGGAGCCCCTCAGGCCTGAAATGGCCAGGTCACCCTGGCACTCAGTAAGGTGCCAGGTGTTCTCAGGATGCCCACGTGCCAGGCCTGTGGAAAGCCCCGGGCCTCACAGCCAGCAGCCCTGTGTCCATGAACTCACCCTACAGGCTCCACAGTCACAGGCCAGACCCTGGGGTGGGCCATGGATGGACAGGGTCAGAGGCACCAGGACCTCTAACTCAGCCTCCCACCGCCACCTAAAGAGAGGCCACCCAGAGACTGGGCTCTAGTGTACTACCTTGTGAAACAAATGTGACCTGTCCTCTGACCTCCGGCTCACCCCCATCTACCCTCTGACCCACTCCCAAGTCCAGCCCCCCGCCTGAGTCCTCCACGCAGGCAGCTGCAAGGCCATGCCTATGCTTTCAAGTGCAGGTTTAGGCTTCCCCAGTGCAGGCTGCTGCTAAATATACACCATTATTGACGGGTGACATGTGGAGGGCTGCTTTCGGTGTGGCAGAACACAGAGGAGCCATTTATAATTCTGGCTTTAAGAGGCAGAAGAAATGCCCCCTGTGGTGACAGATGTCCCCATTCCAGATTCTGGTCTCCAGTTTGACCTAGGGCCCTGAGTTGCTGCATGGCATCTGTGATAATGAGCTGTGTGTAGGTCAGGCTATACCCTCCATATATGATTCTCCTCTACAGGAGCTTCCCATAGCCGCTGGCATGTATGCCTTAAATCTTTGAGCAGGGCATGCACCCACACCTCACTGGCTTCATTTTATTCAATTCACCCAGCAGCAAGGTGTACAAGGAATTATCATCCCAATTTTAGAAAGAGAAACTGAAGCAATACTTATTCCCAGCTCAGAGGCTTTGCAACTTCTGCTCCTTCTGTCCAAAATACTTTTCCATGTGATCATCATACAGTGGACCAATGAATCAAACATGTAAAGAACTTAGATGCCCTGAGCCATCAATTAATAAGTCTAGCTGCCATAAGCCACCACACTGGCGGGACCACATAGGGAGAGAAATACTAGAGGAGCCCCAGCTTCCCGAAGGCCCAGCTATTTGAGTCCTCTCAGCCCAGATGCTAGGAGAAAAGAAGCCTTTGAGATGACCCTAGGCCCAGCCACCATCTTACTAGAGCCATAAGGGAGTCTGAGTGACAACCACCCGGGCGATATCTGGATCAGAGAGCTGACACTTTGAGGCAGTTTCTTACCTAGCAATAGCTGACTGGAACAGACCCACAAAGCTGAGCCCCAGCTGGGCTCTGTGCTCCTTGGGGAAATGGTATCCAACACTAACAAATCACTGTGAAGAGACCCACTCCCCAGATAAGTCTGCGTTAGCAAAAGCCTGTGGGGACTCTGACTTTCCTTTTCAGCAGCATCTCAGGAAAGCATCAAGTGACAGGGCTATGGGAAGGCTGATACTGAGAAGGGGGCTTGCATGACTCTCCAGATGGTGGCAATTTAGGGAAAGAAACAGTGGCCCACTTTTCTTCTTGAATCCGTAAAACTTTCTAAGAAAGAAAAGAAGAAAGGACACAGTGGCTAAAAGGCCTGTGGGTGTTGGGAATTTTCATATGCATTATTACCTCTGTTCTTCCCTGCGATCTAAATTAGGCATTATTATAACTCCCCTCTAGAGAGGAGGCTCAGAGATGTGGAAGGGCACAGTCAGAGCTGGGATTCAAGCTAGGTTTGCCTGATTCTGCTTTCTCTACAATAACAGAATCGTGTGGACAGAAGAAGAGGGGAGAGGGTTAAACCAAAACAGTATCTACAGAGCTATCCAAGTTAAACATGACATGGATTAGAAAACTGGATCTTGTTCTCATTGCATTCAATACTTTTTCTTCCATTCACCAATCTAGAAATATATGGAAAGCTTCAGGAGGCATAAATGAAGGGATTGGGTAGGTTGGGTTGTAGGACCCAGGGGTCCCAGTGGTCTCCTGCAAGAGAGAAAAGAGATTCCAGACCTATCCCTTGCCATCATCCCATTCTTCCTGACAATATGGCAGCCTTGAGGTAGGTGGACTTTGTATAAGGCTGTCAGGCTTCCAAGAGCAAATGTTTTCACACATAAGGGGATAGTTACATGGCTTTTGGTGGCCCAACATTGGAAGACATGGAGCATCACTTCCACTGCATTCTGTTGCTCAGTCACCAGCCTCCCCCAACCCCCATTTCAAGGGCAGGGACATGGACCCACCTCTCCATGCTATAGTGCTTACAACCACCACACATGGACATCCTGTGCAGTCCAGTGGCTTCCATCTCATTCAGGATAAAACCAGAGCCCTTACCGAGACCCCCTGGACTGCCCTTCCTGCCCCTCTGCCACATGGGCTTCACTGCAAGCACCCTCCCCTTTGCTCACTCCAATCCAGCCACGCTAGCTAGCTGCCTTGCTGTCCATCAACTCTCTGAGCATGTACTCACCCCAGGACCTTGGCTTTGCCCTGCCTGATCTCTCACTGAGATTTCTGCTCTAACATCATCTTGTCACAGAGGCCTGCCTCCCACCTGACTAAAAGAACATCCTCACCTTTCTCTATCCCTTACTTGCCCTGGTTGTATTTGTAAAACTTAAAACTCTCCATGTTTTGCAATATTTGCCCCCCACTAAAATACAACCCCCTGAGAGCAGGACTTTGATACACAGTCGTATCCCTAACACCTGAAACAGGATTTGGTCCTTAGCAGATGCTCAACCAATATTTGCTAAATGAATGAATGAATGAATGAATGAATGAATAGGTGGATGACAGACCCAACAGTTGATCTTGAGTTCTAAAGAAAAGGGCCCAGCCCTGATAACTTCCCTGAGTGGCACCTGACCAATTACATCAGCTCACCCTCCCTCTTAGCTTCTCCGTCACTAAGACTGACCTGGGAGAGTTTCCTAGGCCAGTCACCTGCAGAATTCAATGAGATAAGGGTGTTTGTCTGTGTTTGATGGAAGACCCTGTGTCCAGGCATGCTAATTCGTGGGCCCACTGCTCTGATAAGAAGCCATACCTAGACATGCGGTGTGACTCAAATACTTCTACTCCCCTGCAACAGGCAGAAGAGCCTAACCCAAGAGAGAGTGGGGCATCTTTAAACACTTGATATAATGTATATTCATTATAAAACAAACAAACATAGACTATGGGAGCATGGATGAGAAAACATGGGGGTGAGGGAGCAGGCGAATGCCATAGAATCCCAACACCCAGAAACAACACATATTTTTCATATGGTGTGATCCAGATGTTTTGGGTGACAAATGCTTTTTTAACTTCTTACTAAAGTATTGTATACATAAGGAAAAGCACATCCATCATAAATGCACAATTCAAGACTTTTTGCCAATCAAGCACGTGTGTAGCAATGAACAAGTGTGTGTAATGTCACACATGTGAACATGCATGTAACCATGCACACATAAAGTTTAAACACATAAGGCAGAGTGGTGCAAAGCTTATTCCCTTTCAGCCTCTATTTTCACGATATATCTTCATTCTCCCCCACTGTCCTCCTCATTAAGTCTGCTCCTTCATATGTCAACCCACATCCCTCACAAGGCCAAATCCCCCAAGAAAGAGCTCAGGTGGTAGTTCACACCTCTCCCTCGGGTAGTCATGACTTTCCATGGATGTATAAGACAAAGGTCTGTCTCCCCAGCTGGACCGAGGCCTCAAGGTCTGGACCTCTGGGTCTGCTCTGCTCCCGTGTCCCCAACGCCTGGAATCAGTCCTACTCTAGAGCTTTGAGCCTCCTTCCAAGACGCTAACGTGGCCTTCCTGAGACCGCAGGGCCTTGGCCCCCAGCCACCCCACTTCTTAGCACCCCCACAGTCTCTGGGAGAAAATGGGAGTGGCTCCAGCCCACTTTCACCCATCAAGACTTCATGGAGGCCTGGCAGGCAGGATGTGAGGAAGATTTATCAGCCCCTTGGCCCTGTGAAAAGCATTCCGTCAAAGAATTTGAAAAACGCGTCTCATATTCAGCATTTGGAGACAGCTATTCCCTTCTGAGAAGGGAAAGGGATGTAAAACCCATCAGTCCCTCATGTGGCTGTCCAGCAATTGGAAAATCGGGTCCTGACGGGTGGACAGGAGGCCTTGGAGCCAAGTAGCCCGGGAGGAGAGCAGGCCCCTGCCTAGCACTCTGTCCCCCAGAAGGGAGGCCTGCGTGGCCTGGAGGGAGCAGGGAGTGTACAGGGTAAAAAAGGGGTTCAGTCCAAAACCAATGGGTCTGGGCACACTGTGGACAGAGCACCTGGAGAAGAATAAGATGGAAAGAGAAAGTTGTCAGGACATAGCCTCAGAAATTCAGTCCAGGTTCTCTGTGGCTTCTGCCCTGAGCCCTAGTTAAGGGGAAATATATGGCAACTTTCCTGGACCACCCACTGGGGCCAGGGAAGCCACCATTCTGAAAGCCTGTGCCAAGCAGGCAGAAGCTCCCGGCCGGTGTGGGGAGGTGGGTTTTCCAGTCCTACTCTGCGCACCCAGCCCTGAAGCCGGGCTCTCCGGGAGCTGAGGGCTGGGCTTTGAGAGGTGCATATGGGTATTGCACGACCACTGACTGTTCTGAGATGTCCACCCGCCAATTCCTCAGGGCCTATACACTCACCTGTCACTCAGCCTGGGACCTTCTCTAGGTTTTACATGGCTCATCTCATTTCATTTAAACCCAAGCGAGCCTCCTCTGACAAGCTTTCCCCAGTCTCACACTTTACAGATGTGCCCCTGACATTATACTCACACAGGTGCACAAACACACACAGGCACAGGTAGCTATACACGCGCTCATATTCACACTTGCACACACATACACAATAGACCTATGCACACACAGGCATGTGTGAGCACACTCACATACATAAACACACATATAGCTGTGCACACGCTAATACACACACACTTGCACATGCATGCACACACCTATGCACACACCGCAATCTAGCAAGGCCATTGGACGACAGGGCTCTGGAACCAGACGAATTTAGTTCAACTCCTGCCTCTCCCATGTGGCCTTGGTAGGTGACTTAACCTTTCTGTGTCTTGGTCTCCTCATAAGTGAAATGGTAGATGATAATATTGCCCACTCCCTAAAACTATTGAAGGAAAGGAGTGTTAGATGAGGTAACGGATGTGCAGGACTTAGCCTGACTTTGTAGAGTTAGGACATGGTGAGAGGCAGCTGTCATCCTCACCCCATCAAATGTATATATGTGTATATATACCCAACAGTATCTGAAATTATTTTAGCTACTTGTCTGCTTACTTCTCTTCTATTGCCCTCCCTAGAATGGAAGCTTCATGGAGGCCAACTGAACCTTAACAAAGGCAAAGAATAAAGGTTGGATAGACATTGGATGAAGGAATTTTCTCAGCTCCCTCCCTGGATACTCAGTCATGCACACTCCACGTGAAGAGAAGGCCATTGTCGAGTTGTGGTAGGGTGCCACTGTAATGACATATGATGGCTACAAGCCATCACCTGTATGTTGTGTACTATTCTAGGTCAAAATCTCATGTCATCCTTGCAACCAGCCAATGAGATGGGCCCTTTTATTATCAATTTTCAGACCGGGGGGTAGGGAGGAAAGGAAGCCCAGAGAGGGTAGATAATTTAGCCAAGGTCACAGAGCTGAAAGCAGTAACCGCTATCTTGGAACTCAAATCATTCAACACTCAGACTGCAATGTGCGCACTAAAAAGTCCTTCCCTTTTATCACATTACTGTAAGATGCTAAAGGCTTTATATACATTTTCTCACTGAACCTTCTGACAACCCTGTCAGAAGGTCCTACTATGATCTCCTTCTGACTAATGAGTTAACTGAGGCTTAGAGGGGTTAGGTGTGTCTTTCCTTTGTGTCTCTTATAAGAAACTTGTCATTGGATTTAGGGCCTGGCCAGGTAATCTAGGATGATCTCATCTCAAGATCTTTAGCTTAATCATACCTCCAATAGGTGGCAAAGCCCTATTCAAAACAAGGACTGACCCAGTCTCTTGTTCATTTAGCTATGATCTTCCTTATTCTCATGGCGGATTTGTACCCTCCACCACACAGATGGAAAAACTGAGGCTCAGAGGCAAATGACATGCCCCAGGCCTTCTGGTCATCAATAAACGACAGTTTAGACTCTCCACATATTTCCCTGGTTCCAGTATCCATCTCACTAGACCCAACATGCAAATTCCAGATCTTGGAATTCTGGCTCAAAGTTTCATGGGACACCACACTGGGGTTGGTCACAGTCATAGTTGGAAAGCAGACTTATGGTCGCATCCCTTTTCCAATTTTCTTTCAGGGGGTTAACGAGGGGCAACCTTCAGTTCTTCTCAGTCCTCGTGTGGAAGATTCACAGTGAGCTCCCAGCAGAACTCCCAGAAGCTCAGCACCCCAGGGGCTGTCCCAGTGCTGGGGTGATTAGTAAGAATGATGGCAGCCAGCTGCTCACTCTGTCCCCGAAACAGACCAAAGCCACTTGAGTGACACTCTTGGAACTTTCCATTATGTTCCTTGCCCAGAATCACCGGACAGCCAGCCCCCAGGAGTCTGCCCACATGAAGGGATCAGATCCACTGTTTCACTGCCTACGTTCAGGACCCAGAAGGTCGGTCTCTCAGAATGAGGTTTACAAGGCGGCTTCTGGATTTGATTACAAGGAAATCTGCTCCTCATCTCAACCCCTCAACTCTCTCTGCCCTCGACTTCAGGAATGTGATGCTGGCTGATTTCTTAGCAACTCCCTCGTTCCTGCAGACGCCAGATTGTAAGCCAGCATTCTACCTAGCCTGTGTGACTCACAAATTATAGTGCAATTGAAAGGAACATTCAGACTTCTGAACATCTAAATAGGTGAAGCATTAGCTACCTAGGGCCACTGCAACAAATTGCCACAAACTGGGTGGTTTAAACCAATAGAAATTTATTGTCTCCCAGTTCTGGAGGCCAGAAATATGAAATCGGGGTGACAATAGGGCCGTACTCCCTCCAGAGGCTCTAGGGGAGGCTCCTCACTGCCTCTTCCAGCTCCTGGGAGCTCCAGGTGTTCCTTGGCTTGAGGCTGCATCACTCCGATCTCTGCCTCCATCTTCACTCGGCCTCTCCCTGTGTGTGTCTTTCTTCTGTGTCTCTTATAAAAAACTTGTCACTGGCTTTACGGCCTGGCCAGATAATCTAGAATGACCTCATCTCAAGAGCCTTCACTTAATCACATCTGCAAAGACCCTAAATAAGGGTCACATTTACAGGTTCTGAAGATGAGGACATGGACATATCTTTGGGGGAGCATCATTCAACTCTCTCAGCGGGTTTTCTTTTTTCTAAGCAAGTACAACAAGGACCATCACCCTCCACCCCACCCCCGGCGCCATCCTTGGGGAGAATTGAGCTAGGCGGAGGGCCGGGCTCCAGTCCCAGCTCTGCCACACCCCTCAGATCTTGGTCCTGATCACCATGTATCCTGTTCTCAGAACTGAGGATACAGCAAGAACCACAACTAACCAAGGCCCAACCTTCTCTGAGTTTATGTGCCAGTGAGGGAGACAGACAGTAAATGTTTATTTACAAGAATACATGGATAAATTCATATATCACATGGTGATAAATGTTACGAAGAACAATATAGTGAGTGAAGGATAGAGAAGGAAGGACCGAGAGTGCTGCTTTAGATAGAATGCTCACCAGAGGTCTTGTTGATGACAGAGCTGCAGAGGTCAAGAAGTGAATCCTGGAAATAGCTTAGGGCCCTTGAAGGCAGAGGGAACCACTGTGCAAAGGCCCTGCAGTGGGCATGTACTTGGAGTATTTGTAGAACATTGAGGAGGCCGAGCAGGGTCAGGGAAATGACCAGGCAGGATCATGCAGGTTCTGGGATTTTATCTAACATTGCTGAAAACTTTCTAGCAACAAGTGATGGAGTTGGATTTGCCTTTAAGGGAATCACTCTGGATGGGGAGTGGACAGTAGAGTCTAAGGCGGAATAGGCAGGGAGGCTTCAAGCAGAACGGAAGGGAGGCATAGGATACAGTTCTGGGCAGAACTTGAACTCTGCTTCTGGACCTGGTACCTCATCTGTGCAGTGAGAAGTTAAATGGAAAGTTCCACAGACTACACTCAGCCCCTCAGGACTCATGCGAGATTATACACCCATGTCCGTGTATCCCATAAGGAATGGGACAACACAAATCTCCACTGTCACCTGAAACAACCAATGAACAGCCACATCTCAGAGCATTCATTCTATAATATGGGAAGTTTGGCAGTTTGGTCAGGAACAGGGTTGCTCCACACCAGCACTGTTGACATTTGGCGCTGGCCGATTCTTTGCGGTGGGGCTGTCCTGCACATTATGTGGCCTCTACCCACTAGATGCCATTAGCATCCCTTCCAATTATAACAAAGTCTGCAGACATAGCTCAGTGTCCCCTGTGGGGCATAATCACCCTATTTCAGAATCCTTCTCCTGGGGGCAGTTGGCATGGTCTAGCAAAGCAGAGGACTCTTGGTCTCCTGCAGACCCGAGCCAGCCCTCAGACTTCTGCAGAGCGGGGCTAAGAGCGCCTCCCCTGGGCTGGGCTGGGCTAGGGCTGCGGCTGGCCATGTGCACTGAGCCACTTGCCTGGAGCCTGACACCCATCGAACCCTGGATGCTCCCTAGATACACTCACCGTTACCAGGTCCCAAATGTGTCACACTCTCATCTTCATCTGTTACCAAACTGGCCCTGAGACCTCGGCGGGTCCCCTCCCTCTAACTCAGGTTTCTGGCTGCTAAAGCAGGAGAACTGATAAAAGGGCCTGGTACATGGGGCCATCCTCTCCCAGCCTCATGTCCTCATCCCCCCGAAGTGCCTTCTAGCTCTGGCTATCCGCCTTCTATCCCTGACACGCCCCTCCATGTCTGTGGCCGCTCTTCAAAGACCCTTGACCATCCATCCCTTCGATGTCCAATGACCAGAGATAGGTGAGTGCAAAGGGAAGAAAAATGACCGTGTTTTGGCCATGTGACCTGAAAACCAGGAGAAGTTTCCGGAACACCCGCTGTGTTGGTGGGTGACAGGCTTTGATGGCCTGCCAGAAATGATAGCCAGGCCCTGTTTGCTTTGCCTTATCTGAGTGTTTTGTACCAATATTACCTCCCATCCCCTCTGTCTCCTTATGGGGGTTATCAGCAGGCGGCCACAGCATCCGCTGCTCGAGGCAAAGCCCACAGTGACCTTTCCCACGCCCACCTCTCTGCACCCAGGCTCGAGGTCCTCTCCCTTCACCCAGACCCTTCTAGATGGGTCACCCCAAAAATGGTGAGCCTGGAAACAGACTGTCCCCTTTTAGAATTTAGTGCTTTCCTCAAAGTGCTCCAGAACCCCATCATTTCCAAGGAGCCCCAGGGACGTGAACACTTACGAGTGAGGTGGGACCTTAGCTGCCTTCTATTTCAAATAGGCTGGGGCATTAGAACCACCTGGTGTGTAAGCACCCCAGGGCTGCTGCAACAATGGCCCCCCACACTGGGCGGCTTACACAGCTGAGCTCTCCCCCAGTGCTGGAGACCAGAAGTCTGAGGTCAGGGTGTCGGCAGGGCTGGCTCCTTCTGGGGCTGTGAAGGGCAATCTGTCCAGGCCTCTCCTCCATCAGCTGCTGGTTTGCTGGCAGTTCTTGGTGCTCCTTGGCTTGTAGACACATCACTCCATCTCTGCCTCCATCTCCACATGGTGTTTCCCGCTGTGTGCGTCTGTGTCCAAATTCCCCCTTTTTATAAGGACATGAGTTATATCAGAGTAGGCCCGCACTAACGACCTCATCTTAATTTGATCTGCATCTGCACAACTCTTTTTCCAAATACAGTCACATTCATAGTCACTGGGTTCAGGATTTCAACGCTGTTTGGGGAAACACAACTCAACCCCTAATAAAAATACCAGATCAAAGCCCTGTCCCACTTCCCATCAACTGAAACAGGTATCTAAGGGAGGCAGGGGGCTGGGTGATTCCAGTGTGGAACCACGTGAACCGCTGTCCTAGCTGATCAGATGTGGGAAACTGAGTCTCCAGAAATGAGAGTGAGATGCCCGAGGCCGCCTGTGGCTCAGGCGGCCTGGAACGGAGGCCTCCTCCTTCCTGGTCTATGCCACGTCCTCAGCAACAGGCTACTGCAGAGCCCGGCAGCTGGGGCCTGGGCTCGAATCTGCACGGTGGAGGATGACGATCCCACAGCTGAGCCCCTCAACTGAACTTGCTGTTTGAGTTTTCTCAATTAGAATTCTGTATTCTTTTAGTTTTCGCCTCACAATCCTAAATGGTGAATGAGGATTTGGTCTCCATTCTCTCCAAGTGGAACCTAAGATTCAAAGAGGCAAATTCACTTACTCAATGTAGCACAGCTGGGTAGAGGAGGGAGCTGGGAGTAGGATTGGAACCCAGGCCCATCCACCTCCACGGCCTGGCCGAGTCCCCCAAATGATGCTGTCCAGAAAGAACAAACTGCCAGTGCTTGTCTGTTATCGACATTCTAGGACACACTCGATGGGTTATGGGACTCTTCCTGGAATGGGAACTAGAAGGGCTCAGAATGAGACAGACCCATGTTCTAGTCCCAGTGCTGCCACTTACTAGCTGTGTGGCTTGGGGCAATGCACTTAGCCAGTCTGCGCCTCAGGCTCCTCATCTGTAGGAAAGCAGCACCTACCACTCAGGGCTGCTGGGAGATCAAGCGGATCAATGTGAACAACATGACTCTCGTGATGCCTCGACACATTTCAGCTCTTACTATTACTTCCAAGGGCAGCTTACGGCTCCACCAAGGTGGGCCCAGCTGTCCCCCAGCTGCTTTCCCTGAATTTATGTTTCAGATCAGCCCTGGCCCCAGCCCCACTTGCACCTCCCCACGGACCCATGACATCTCACTCCAAGGCCTGTCAGAGACACTATTAAGGTGATAAATCTCCCACCAGTCCCTGCTGCCCTCCCTCCACTTTCTGCACAGAGACTATGCTGTTGTAAATGTGTCCAGCACATAAAACCTAACCCTGACATGCCCCATGAGAGGCACAGCGTCTGCAACTACCAGCGCCTTATCTGATTGGAAGCCAAAGTTTGCATTTCCCACCCCACTTTCCCCTAGCCTGGGCTGCAGGGCAGGGGCCTTGCAAAGAGGAGCTTTGCTGCTGATTCTAATCTGGGTGCACCCTTGGGGCAGGCAGGATTCTGCAAGGGGGCCAGGTGCAAGCTACAGAAAACTAAACAGTTAGCAAAGAGCAGAAAAGAAGAGGTGAGTGAGCCTGAGACCCCATATCTGGGCCTCCAGCCTAAGCTCTGGGATCTGTCTTGCCGTTGCCACAGGTTTTGGACAAGGATGCCATTCTCATCTTACTCCTCTGTTAAAGCAACTTATTGGCTTATCTAACAGAATAGCCCAAAGGTAGTTTAGGGGTTTCATGCATGCCTTGCTCCAGGGTTCAGACAATGTCTCCAGACACTGACTTCTCTATTTCTGTATACCACAGGTTCTAGAGATTTTACATGGATGTCTGTCTTTTGGGGGGGAGGGGCACTTTTCAGCCTATTATATGAGCACATAGAGGGTACCAAAAAAATGCTTTGCAATTGGTACAGATAACAAAAGTGGTTGCTATTGCTAAGAATAAATGATATTTGATTTTTACCCTCTGATTTATGAAGCCCTATGCCTAGAAAACCTTATTTTAAAATAACAATAAGTGTGATTTATGGAGTGCTCTCTATGTGCCCATTGTGATCCACTTTTAAGCTCTTTCGTACTTGCCAAGCGGGGTCCACAAACCTATTTCACTGATGAGGAAACTGAGGCTCGGAGAGTTATTTAATTTGCCCAAAGGAAGAGTAGGGCTTAAGCTAATTGCCATCTACTCCAGAGCCTCCATCCTTTTCAGTAATCAATCATTGGAAGATGAACTAATTTCAATGTTAGATACTAATAAACCTCAGTGCTTACAACATGCCAGCCCTGGGCTAGCATTGTTACGCTTTCACTGGTACAACAAATGTGAAGGCATGTTTCCATGGAGCTGGATGCTGTGGTCCTGAGGAGAAGGAAAGACATTTTTCTCTACCCTCACGGCACTTAAAATCTGACGATAAAATATGATTGCTGCAACCCATGTAATCCACATAAAAGTCTTACAAGGTAGGTATAATAATGATTGCTCTGAAAGTAATGAGGACATGGATGCTCAAAGAGGCCCCCAGCTGGTGAACAGTTGAGCCAGAAGTTAGAGCTCTTGTGTCTCTTCCTCTTCTCATAAGGACACTAATCCCATCATGAGAGCCCCACCCTCATGACTTCATCTAATCTTGATCACCTCCCAAAAAGCCCCATCTCCAAACACCATCACATTGGAGGTTAGAGCTTCAACATATGAATTTAAGGGGTGAGGACACAATTCAGTCCATTAGAAATGGGTTAGTACCATATCGTTAATATAAACCCATGAATGTGCTAGGAGAAAAGAGGAGACACCAGAAATTACACTAATACAGGGATCCGGATATGAAAATAGACTATTCTGCTATTTAATAAAATAAATTTCTAATGATGATATAGGGGCAAAAAGCACGGAATTTAAACATGCCTCAAGATGCCTTTTCCATTAAATGGACTTGTTCAGATGTCCACTGAGGTGCCCACCAAGAGACTGACCTCATTGCAAATTGTTTTTCCACTCGGTATTAATGGAGAAGAGAGCCAGACATGGTGAATTACTTGGGGCCTTAAGATGACCCAGTTGGAGTCACTTTGTGTGAGCCCACCGGCTGTCTGGTGATTGACGGGTAGACACGTGGTACAATCCATCACGAGGGCCTGACTCACGAAAGACAGATCGGTGGGAGAGCTAAAACAGATGTCAGGGTGGGAGGGTTGTTGAAGGAGGCTCCAAGAGCCAGCCCAGGGTCCCTGCCACATGGCAGCACTGGGTGCTAGCAACACCTTCCCCTGATGTCATGTCAAAGATGATTCTTCCAGACAGCCACAATCTCAGATGTTCCTTTCTTTAAAATAAGCAATCAAATACCTAAAGATTATTGTGACATAATAAATAAATTCCAAACTGTATAAAAATTAAAAATATACCTTTTCATTGTTAGTAGATTTGGGGTCAATTACTGTTATTTTGCTGTAGTGGCCAAAGTTATTCACTTTAACAAGCCTTAAGGACATCACTTCTACATCCCGCATGAGGACTCTAGGCATAATGAAGACACTCGGCCAAATTCCAAAAAAATATTTTAGCACAATCTGTTCACATTGTTTTAAGAACTACATCTAACACCATGTCAATGATTTCCACCCCTAATTAATTGAAATTTAAAACAAATTTTGACCTTCTGGGCACACTAAAAATTCCTGGATGGTGTGTTTAATATTTGTGGTTCCTAAAGAAATTCCAGTGTCACCTTAAAGATTTTTGGACTAAAGATACTGAATAGTCCTGGGTGAACTGGTTACTCAGGCTCCGGTCTTACACCAACTACTTGCTCTATGGGGGAGTCATTTGTGCTACAGAATTCCAGAATGTCCCAGCCGGAAAAGACCCCTGGAGGAGAGTTGCACTGGAAGTTTTCCAATGTTGATCCCTAGACTGGATGCTGGGGGTCTCGGGGAAACTCGCACTTATCCTGATCAGTCCTGCTCCACCCCAGCCCCAGGGCTTGCTGACTCAGTAGGTCTGGAGTATGTGGGGCCCGGGAATGTATGTTTTTCAAACGCTCTTAGAGGAATTTAAATGGACATCCAGGAGATAACCCGAGCCTGGTCCAACCTTCTCATCTTAGAGGCAGGGAACGTGAGCATCGGCAAAGGGGAAGCTGATGGTCTGGGTCCACACAACAAGGAGCAGAGCCCAAGGCATTGGATCATCAGCAGGTTCCTTAGTGTCCACACTGCTCTCAGAGCTTCGCCGACAGTGCTAGTAAGTGGGATAGAGCCCCTCACAAGATACAGCCACGCCCTAAGCCTTGGTGTCAGTGACTGTGACCTCATTTGGAAATAAAGCCTTTGCAAATGTATTAAGGTGAGGTCATACTGGATTAGGATGACCCCTAAATCCATTACTACAGGTATCCCTAGAAAAGAGAAATTTGAGACACAGACACAGATGAAGGCCATGTAACAACAGAGGAGAGATGGAGTGATACAGTCCCAAACCAAGGGACTCCTGGTGCCCCCAGGAGCTGGAGGAGGCAGGAAGGACCCTTCCCTGGAGCCTGCAGAGGGAGTGCTGTGGCGCTCACACCTCGGTTTCAGAGTTCGGGTCTCCAGAACGCGGAGACAACACACGTCTCTTGCTTTCAGCAGTTCGTGTGTTTGCAACAGCAGCCCCAGGAAACTGATACAACAGCTAACTGCAGGGTCATCTATCAAGGACTGGCCCCAACCTTGTTCTGAGGAGAGAGGCCGTTTCAGTCCTGATGGGTGGAGCTTTGTGGCTATCTCAAAATAAAACGCTTGTATTATGTGTCCTTTCTATAAACACAGAAAACTGGGTGTTCCCCGTAACTAGACGCGTAGCATGAGGAAACCTCTGACCAGCCAGGAACTGAGGAAATTTGCACGGAGTGTTGGCTCCGAGAAGGCCCTTTCCCGGGGGGCTTGGGCAGGCACGGACGTTCCTCCCAAATGCAGGCCTCTCCGTATTAGCCTTCGCATCTCCCACGGTGACCCTATCGCCTCACCTAGATACTGAACCCGAGTCGGGACCTGCTTCCACCACAGCCGGGAGCCCATCATAAGGGGACGCAGGAAAAGTCCAGTCCAGTCCAGACGGATGGCAGGCAAAATCCCTCCGCCTGCCACACTGCTCTGCTGAGGACTCCAGATCCCAGGCGGACTCATCGCCTTCACCAAGAGGCAAAGACCCCGAGGACCTGGCGCCAGCCGCATCACACTTAGCAGTCACGGGCCAGGGCTGTCGTCCCCACCAAGGGCAGAGGTAAGATGGCACGATGGCCTAGAGCAGGTGTCAGGATCACCCCACTGCTCTGGCGCATCACCTCTGCTGCTGACCAGTTCGAGTCTGGGGAAGTTACTTAACTCCTCAGAGCTAAGATGTCCTCATCTTCAGAAGAGGAACTAACCATATCTGTTTCTATTGGACGGTGTTGGATTAAATGCCAGCAATGACTAGCACAGGAGAAGCGTGTGAGGAATGCGACCCTTGCCGTTGACTTCCTTCTGGCTCTGGCTGTCAGCAGCCATGTCCCAGCTGTTTGGCAGCCTCTGGGCAGTTTGGACCGAGGACAGAAGCCCTTTGGAAGCCCAGCGGAAGCAGGAAGCAGGAAGCAGGCGAAAATGAGAGGCCCCAGAAGGGGGCCCTGAGCATGTGCGGTGCTGGAGGCAGCTCCACATGGAGTAACGCAGCCAACAAAGCAGGAACATCTGGCACAACATCTGCTTCTAAAGACGACGGGGAGCAGGGAAGGGAGCTGAGGCCGGGTGCTCCTCTGTGTCAGGTCCTGCTCACGGCCTTCTTCACACATCTACATCCTGTCCACTGAGAATCTCCAGTAGTACCCAGCACCCCCAGGGTCAAGTCCAAGCTCCTCACATGTATTTCAAAGCATGCTCTGGTCCGGCCTCTGATTGCCTGGCCAGCTGCATCCTTCGCCATGCTAACTCCTCCTTACCTCACATTGCACACACTAGCCAGACCAACTTGCTTTTAACCCTCTTGTGTTCCAGGTCCAGGCCTGATGGCCACTTTTTCTGAGCCCGCTTTAGATTCTTCTGTACTTGTCTATCTTTGACTCAGCCTCCAGGTCTCAGCTCAGATGCCCCTGCCTCGAGAGGCCTTCTCACCTCCTCCCTGTGTGTCCATGGCCATAGCAGCCCCATGGTCCAGCTCAGTGCTTGGCTCACAGCAGGGGCTCAGGGAATGAATAGAATGGGGGAATTTGATTGGACTTGACAATAATATTTTTGAGTACCTACTGTGTAACTGGCACTTCTCAGCGCTATGATTCAGTAGTGAGCAGAAAGATAGAAATGGGCTCCCATTCTGGTTTGGGGAGAGAGTAAACAAGAAAAGAAGTAAAATATATTTTAGCCCACGACCATGCTACCCTGAACAAGCCCGATCCCATCTGATCTCAGAAGCTAAGCAGGGTCGGGCCTGGTTAGTACTTGGATGGGAGATCACCTAGGAAGACCAGGTGCTATTGGTGTAAAAAATTTAAAAAAATAAGGGATTGTAAGCTGATAAGACCCTTGCAATCTGTGAGGTCAACCAAGAGAGTTGCCTCGCCAAAAAAATATATATATCTATATATAGATATAGATATATAGAGATATATAGAGATATATAGATACATGGACACACACACACACACACACACACACACACACACACACATGTTTTAGAGCATGCGAGGTGCTAAGAAGAAAATAGAAAGCTGGGAAGGAACATGAGAAATGCTGTACCTAGAGAAGACCTCACTGAGAAAGTGATCGTTAAGTATAAACCTAAAAGTGGTGAGGAAGTGAGCCACGTAGGTGTATAGATGAATGTTGGATGGGAGAAAGGAAGGTTGGATAGATGAATGATTGATGGATGATAGCTGGAAGGAAAGGAGGGAGAGAGGGAAGGAAGGAAGGAGAGAGGAAGGAAGGAATATGGATAAAAGGATGTATGGAAGGACGGAGAAATGGTGAGTGAATGAATGAATAAATGAACAAACAAACACATGAACAGCTCTGTGATATATACAGACAATTTCTTTGATCACCATCATTATCCTGGTTCTTTCTCATGTCTGGCTATCTGCATCCCATATGTCCTTCAATGTAAAAATTGAATGCCTTTTGTGGGGACACTAGACTGCATCCACCTGTTCTCACTCTCAGTTCCTAGGGCTCTTAGAGACTGTGCCCCGAATTCAGATGGACTCGACACTAGCATTGCCTGGTGTGGGATCAAATAAGAGAGCTTTAAGATTTACTCATGAAAAAGTTCCCTACCAAACTAATTTCTATACAATAAATTCTATTTTGTCTTGTTTTATCAATTTAATATCAGTTCTTTTTATGAGGGACAAGAGAGATGGTTGCAAGGTATTAAAATGTAAGAACATTGAAAACATGTTTTAAAAGATCAGTTAACACCATCTTCTGTTATGTTCATGTCATGTTCTGGCATTAACTGCAACTCTTACAGGAGTAATCTTCCCAAATAAATGCAAAGAAAAAAATGACAAATCTTGGCTTGCTTCCCATTGTTTAGGAACTTTTACTTAATCATAAGTAAAATTCCTTTATTTAGGGAGAATATCAAAAGGAGCCATTGCATTAAGCCTCACCATGTGGACTTTATCTATTTATCTACTCACATTCAATTGTCCATGGTCACACAGCTACTAGGTTGCTGGGCCAAAATTTGATCCTGGGTAAGCTAAAAATATTTTTTTCTCTTACAAAAGGGCTGTGTCCTTAGAGACTGACCCCCTTCATGAGAGGAAGCTGTGAGTTAAGATACAGATCAAGGCTTTCAGAGCAAGAGTGACCCGGGCCTCCCCTCTAAGTGGGGCCGGCGAGTCTGTCCCAGCGTATCGAGGTGGTTAAAAGTTCAGCGTCAGAGTCTGGGATCTGACTTCCTGAGCTGAGCCCAGCTCCTCGACTTACGAGAGTGAACCTGGGCAATCACTCTCACCCGCTTGCGCCTCAGATTCATCAAGTGTAAATACTCAGTAATGACATGAAACACATCTTTGGTTGATAGGAGGATTCAAAGCAGTAATAAATTCTAGTGAAGCAGATTTCATGTGTGCCCTACACCCAGCAATTTCAGTTCCAGGGACACCCCCTTCAGACACAGGTCCATGTGTCCACCAAAACAGAGATAGGAATGTTTGTGAGCACCCCAGACTGGAACCAATACAATGCCTCACTTGGTACAATGCCTGTTTCCAAGTAGCCCTCAGTAAGCCCTCTCCCCCAGCTACACTAATGGACACACATTTGCACCAAAGAAGTATCTTTTATACAAATGCAAGTGCTGTATTCAGTCTCCTGTAAAGTTAGGGTGTGTTCCCACACTCCCTGTCCTCTCCAGGTGGGACGGTCACTGTGGGAACTGAATAGTCAGCATGAAGGATGACCCACCATCTTCGATGTGGGTTTTCATTTCATGCACTGTCTTCTCCCACTCTCAGAGGTGAGGTAAATGTGGTCATGGAGACGGTGAAGTAGACTCGGAGCTGAGATGAACAAGGCGGAATGTGCCCCCCATGCCTGAGGGAGATCATTCTCAAGGTCCAGGGGAGCTGCACTCATGGATGGAAACCAGACACGGAGGACTCACTCCAGGAAGAAGGAACATTTAGACTAGGGAGGCCCAGAAGCAGAGAAATGCCTCCAAGGGTTATCGTGAGGCTGTGACAGTGGTCATCCAGAAGGCCAGTGGGTGGGAACAGCATGCTGGCACTCAGAGGCAAAAGTAAAGAGCAAAGCCATCTTGGGCCCCCTTTAAGGGTGAGCTGGGGTGAGAGCAAAGGATGGGGAGCTATTTAGTAAACAAAAATGCCATTAGTTAAAGGGTTGGGGGCTCAGAGTCTACCCTCTTGACCCCAACCCTGCCCTTCTCATGGCCCCTTATGGGATATCTGGGGCCACTCACTATCCAAAGTGACAACTTGCTTTCCAGTGAGTGCTTGGGACTAACTGTGGCTAGCAGATAGCAGGTGCTCAATAAACAAGTGCTGACAAGTGATTGGCAATTTTCCGCCAGATCTGAACACCTCCGGGGCGGATGTTTCTCTGTGTCCTCAGGGCTCTTAAACAGTCTGGGCATGTGTTGTTAGTCTGTGTGCTCTGGTTTGATATTGTCTTATTTTGCAGTTCCTCTGAATAATTCATTTCTTTGAGATGTATTATAAATATACATATTCATGACAATTAGAGGATTAAATAGTATAAAAATCACATGGAAAAGCCTAACACTGTTCCTGGAACAGAGAAGTGAATTTTTTTTTTTAGAAATGTGTTCCCCGTAGGAGTTTCACGGAATAAAATGTTGAAGTCAAGTGATTAATTGAGCCTCCATAAGGAGACCTTTAGTATATTTGTACCCTGTTCAGCACAATAACAGAGTGATTCTCACAGACGTCGTGCTGAGCAAAAGAAGCAAGACATGTAAGAGAGCACTCTACATGGACCTATTATGAGTGATCCAAGAGCTGACGAGGCGAATTGACAGTGGTAGAAACAACAAGACCATCCCTCGCTGTGGGGGTGGGGCACTGACGGGAGTGGGCCATGGGTGCCTGTGGGCTCTGGAGATGTTCTCGGTGCTGCTCTGGGGGACAGTCACACGGGTCCGTGCACATGCCGTGGAGAAATCCACTGAGCAGGACACCTGAGATGTAGGCTTCTCACTGAAAGGTGTCAATGTCAATATAAAATGAGCAAAACAGCTTTGTCCTAGGATAGATATTAGATAGCAATGGATTTTAATGATTTTTATAATTTTTTAATGGGAAATGCGTTTGCATAGTTTTGAATTTAAAAGATCTATATTCAGAAGCTTTACTTCATCCCTATCTCCACTCACCTCGCTCGCTCCCTGCATGACCTGCAGGTCCCAAATGCACCCGCGTGCACTGACTCTTGCATATTCTACACAACTTTGCCATCTAACCAGTAACAAGTGAGAATCATTGAGGGAGTGCTAAGTGTCTAACATTATAAACACCCTTTATAAACGTTCCAGCTTTTTATCCTTCTTTTATCGATGGGGAAATCGAGG
This sequence comes from Eidolon dupreanum, assembly GCA_028627145.1. Classification (NCBI taxonomy): domain Eukaryota; kingdom Metazoa; phylum Chordata; class Mammalia; order Chiroptera; family Pteropodidae; genus Eidolon; species Eidolon dupreanum. The sequence continues at coordinate 104,932,149 of CM053508.1, read as the reverse complement.
TGCAGAGATGGTGATTTGCTCCAGGCCATGGAGCTAGTGAGGGGCAGAGCCAGGCTCCAAGCCATGCCCTCACTTTTGGGTCAGATGATGCTGGACGTATGACCGGGGAACTTAACCATAAAATCCAGTCGTGAATTATCTGGCGACAGACCAATGGAGATATTGTTGGGAAGCAAAATCCATCTCTTTTACAACTGTCTTGACATGTTTATAGAGCCACATATCTGATGGGTAGGGGGAGGGGAGAGGGGGCTCCAAGCCTTCATGGCCACCTCTCCCCTTCCCAGTGCAGGGCTATATTCAATCACTGCAGGAAAATGAATGAAACCATGCATTTTGAACAATTTCTACAAAAGCAGGTTCCAGAATTTACCTTTGTCACATGTACCACCCAGAGCCTGGTGACTAAAATATGGTCTAGAAAGAGAAGTGGAAATGAGCAGGGACTACGGAGTCTTCATCTCAGCATCTTATTGCTCAGATGCCAGTGGATCTGACCTCAGCTCCTGCCTCCGTGTCCTAGCTTCTGACGGCTTACCCTCCACAGCACACAGACTGTTGGCTGGAACCCTTTGGGCAAGCCCCCAGTTCTGAGAAAGCACCAGAGTGCTAACAGCCACCCAGAGTTACTCTGGAGTCACTCAGTGTCTGGGGACACTGGCTACCCGTGCCTTTTCCTCCAAGGGGTGATTCGTCCACAGGGAGCACAGTCGTGGACTCAGAGGCAGTGTCCTGAACAAGGCATCGAGACTCCTGTTCTCTTAGAGTTTATTTTCTTCTGGGGCAAAGAATGAATCACCCCTTCTCTCAGCTATGGAGAAAATACCCCAAAGGCAGCTCAAAAGGCAAGAGAAATGGAGCCCAAAGTTAAAATTCAGGTGTGCCCTGTGATGAAGGATGAGGGAGAAAAAATGGCAGAGGTGAGTGGCCCTTAGATGCCTGACAGTCTCAAAGTCCACCCTCCACACAGGCCCCACAGGACAGCAGAGCTGTCTGTCTCTGCTGACGGCGCCCAGACTGGGCAAGCTATTTATAGAAGTGGAAGATCATTTGATGGCTGCATCTGGAACCAATTGAGGGAGGGCTGTCAGAGCCTGGCACCCACTTGATGATCCCCCAGGCAAGACTTCGCCCCAAAGTGTCGGAGACACTAAATGGAGCAGCTCCCTCCATGGGCCTCCCAGGGCAGTTGATGTTGATTTGAAAAGACATTCCAAGTTGGTCAGTGGAATGGCTCCCCCATGTTACGAGGCAATTACCTATAATTATTATGCAAGCTTCTAATCACTGCATGTTGGCTAATTAGTTACAAATTGCTCAGCAATAAATCGTCTTGGGCAGAAAGACCTCTTTCCCTTGGAATGTGGGCTGGTTACTGAGGGGTGAGAGAGGGAGGTGGCCTGGCCGTCCCACGAAGGTGGTTGGCTGCTCTTTGACTCAGAGACTTTCTGAAAAAGTCTCCGAGGCTTTTGGGAACATGGCAGAGATGGGCTCACAGTGCAGCAAGGCATGCAGGAGGGAGACCGCAGGGCTGCACTCACTTCTTCAAGGTTTGGAGGAACTGGGTCTCCATGCGCTTAGAACCTGCACTCACACCAAGCTCCGCAAAACCTCTTCCAGGCCTGCGTGTCCTTGCCACTCCGAGGAAGTGGCCGAAAGTCCACATTCCCAGGCACTCTTGGCTACTCAGTGCAGTCTCTACACCAGCAGCACCGCACAGCATGCCCCCTGACTCAGAACCTGCATCTTAACACGAGCCCTAGTGATCCCTGCAAAGAACTCCATTGCACCCTAAGAATGCCTTCTGAGGCTTTCTTCTTAATTTTAAAAAGCTGTTTGTTCATGAAAAAACAAAAATGTTCTTTTATGATGCACTCACACAATTAGAGCCTTTGCATCCACTGCAAGTAAGAGGAACCATCGCTAGACCACAAGACAAGCTCCATAGGGCAGGGTTACCAGCTACTGGATGCCATATTCCCAGCTTCTAGAATAGTGTTGGGGACACAGTAGGTGCTCAATAGATTTTGAATGAACACGTGCTGGTGGAGGGATGCCAATGTGTATCGTTAAGGATAGATAACAAGTTTTGGAACGGTGCAGACATGACGGTCTCCCTTTTATTTTAAAGTACTGAGGTGTGGTACTGGCCATGTGCTCAGAGAGAAAGGTCTGATTTAACATGAGCAAAGGTTACTTTCAAAATGTTAAAATAAAAAAAGATTCCCATGTCATTTCATGATTACTAACATCGCATTAAACAGCAAGACTGGAATACTCATGCCCAGACAGGCCATCCCTACTAGAGCCTTCTCTGAAAAAAAGTTGGCATTTGCTGTTATCAAATCGGAGAGGCAGAGGGTGCATGTGGCTTTTGAGTCCTGAGGCTCCGATTTGCCTTCTGGAGTGTGGCAGGCTTGAACTTTTGAACCTGAATTTTGCTGAGAAAGACTCTAGTTCCCAGGTTTTGGCCTGGAGACGCCCCCTCCCTCCCCCGGACTGGCTGTCCCTGTGGGGAAGCCTTACCATCACTGAGGCAAGGTCTCCCCCTACCCCATGATGCTAGAGGCCCCTGATCCTAAGCCAACAACTCAGGGGTCCTGGATGAGTCTAGATTAAGGGTCCCTCTTGACCACTCCTCTTTCTCAACTCAGCCTCTATTTATCCTGCCATCACATAATAGCTAATAGCAGGTCCTATTTATTGAGCACCTACCGCGTACCAAGTATCATTTTGCATAAATTGTCTTTGCACAAATAGGCTCCCTGAATTTGCATAACACGTCCAGGATGCAGGTGCTATTCCTACATGCATTTTACAGATGGGAGCACTGAGAAGCCCCATGCGAGAGGTGATACTCTCGGCCACACACCCTTCTCTGAGCCTCAGTTCCCACATCTAAAAAAATGGGATAATGAGAATTGCTTTGCCTCCCTCCCTGGATGGCCAAGACACTGAGAGTCCTTCTGAGCAGGGGCTATACTCGCACTTTGGACCCTCGGTGCCTTACCTGAGACCAAGCATCCACAGCAGATGCTAATAAAGGACCATCAATAAGATACAATAATAGAAATGCTTCCTAAGGTATCAAGTTTCTAGGGTCAAAAGTTCTAACAAATATTATACTCTCACTGGGTTCTAGGGCCATCTAGAGGTATGAACTCATTGAACCTTCATGACAACCCCATGAGGTAGTGCTATTATTATTATCCCTATTTCACAGATGAGGAAACTAAGGGGCAGAGTGATTGCATAACATGCCCAAGACCACATGTGAAGCACACGTGAATTTGCATAACAAATCTATGAAGCAGGTAATATTTTTATGCCCTTTAGAGATGGGAAGACTGAGGAGCCCAGGAGGGAAGGACTCCCTCTGCTCCATTCACAAACGGCTGGACCCCGGGGCTTACACTTCCAGGCACTGTTTCATTACTGCTGTGTGAACGTGTGATCCAATGATGATGATGATGATGATGATGATGACGACAACGATGACGACGACGATGACGACGATGACGACAATGCAGCAAATCTTCCCTTTTGGTTCAAATTGCACCTTTAAAGTTCCTTGAAGTAGCCTGTCTGTGGCCCCAGCCCCTCTGGACTTCTGTAGAGTTTCTGACTTTGACACTCCCTGTGCTGGGACTCACCCTGCCTCCTGCACTGTTTTCCACAGATCTCAGCAGCCAGCGGGGAGAGAAGCTGAAGGAAGGGCTGGGCGTTTCTTCTCATTTTTGCTCCTCCTCCTGTCCACCCACGGCCTTGCCATTTTGTTGGCAGCTGACAACTCTGAGAACTTCCATTTTAGGTGTCAAACTACCGGAAAGTTTCCCTTTGGGGCCCATGGGACATGTGCAGGCTGAGAGCGGGGGCTCAGGAACCCGGGGGGGTTTAAAGTTACACTTTACCAATCTAACCTTTGTTTCCTCCTCTGGAAAAAGGGAATAAAATGTTAGAGAATTATTGCATGTATGAGGGGGACAGCGTCTCCTCCCCAATTTATGTCTCCTTGGGACTTCAAAAATGAAACCTTATTTGGAAATAGGGTCTTTACAGATGTAATTAGTTAAGATGAGGTCATACTGGATGAGAATGGGTTCTAATCCTATGGCTGACGCCCTTACAAAAAGAGGTGAGGAGACACAAAGAGACACAATGGGGAGGCCAGGTGAAGACAGAGGTTGAGATTAAAGTGATATGGCCACAAGCCAAGGAACACATGGAGCCACCGGGAGCTGGAAGAAGCAGGAAGGATCCTCCGCTAGAGCTTTCAGAGGGAGCACGACCCTGCCCACACCTTGATTTTGGACTTACGGCCTCCAGAACTAGGAGATAATACAGTACATTTCTGTTGTCATAAACCACCCGGATTGTGGTAACTTGCTGCAGTGGCCCCAGGAGACGGGTACAATGCTCACAAAGTTCAACTCACGGTGAACTCTAACTCAGTGGCAGCTCTCCTCATCAACATTATGGAGACTGTCACCTACCCAGGTGGCTCTTTTCTTTCTGGAACAGGCAACACAGAGTTGGGGATGAGCCATCTTGGTAAGACGCCCAAAAGCGCCAAGGCAAAGGAACAGTAGAACCCGTGGTTCTGAGCCATCTTCTCTTTGCAGGACTTTTCACTTTGCAATGGGCACAGCCGCCCCCAGAGCCCCAGACCCTGGAGCCTCCAGGCAGAGCTCTGAGGGAAGAACACCCGATCCCCCAGTCGGCAGCGTGGACCACGAGATGCTCCACCCAACTGTTGAATTTATCTGGCTGTTTAGGGAGCAGGACCTTGTCTGCCCCCTTGAACCCAAATACAGATGTGTAGGGGTCAGAGGCCGGGGCTAATTAACTTAGGAAGGCCATGTACACTTGACCAGACTCACCAAGGTCATCAGGAACCCCAAGATGCCTCTGTGCTATTTTTAGTCTCGGGGGCAATGTGATTAGACCGTGACTTCGGCGTGGCCCAGCGTGGGGGCGGGAGTGAGGGAAGGATGGAGTGTGCCAACGCAAGACAAAGAGGTGCTTCAGAAGGTGCCAGCCTAGGCCTGCAAGATGGAGCATTCGCTGTGATTTTTACTTGCAGTCTCTCGGTTAATCCTCACAGCAGCCCTGCGTGTGGGGCCAGTGCCAGCCAAACCTCAGCATTAGGGAAACTAAGGCATAGAGTGAAAAAATGGCCTAGATGAGGATCCCTTCATATCATTAGGTGGTCCTGCAGACCCCCTGCATAGATAATTATGTTTGAAGGTATCTGGGGGCACGGCTGCCTTGTGGAGTAGAAAACTACACACTGTGACACATGATTATGGGATGCACATGCACCTTGGGGATGTTGGCTTTCCCCGATAGGAGCTCCCAGGGCAGATGGCTGAGAGGTTAAGAGGGTCCCGGGTCCAACCCCACTCCTTTACTTCTGGCTGTGACTCCAGGGCAAGTGGCTTATACATGCCAGGCCTCACCACCTCTGCTGTAAAATGGGGACTCCTACCCCAACTGCTGGGTGCAACGGGCTTAGCACAATTCCCAGAGTGGCCAGTGCTCTATGGGGCTTCTTGTGACACCCTGGCCACCCCAAGTGAGCACTGGGGGTGTGTCAGTGACTGAGGCAGAGGGACAGCCCGCACCAGGGGCCTTGCAAGGATGTCTCTGAGACAGAGAGACCTACAGGGCAGCTGCGGTGAAGCCGCGGAGGAGGGGGCGGGGGAGGTGGCCCAGCCTGTGGGCTCTAGGCTGCCACACCCTGAACAAGGGCAGAGCCAGCAGCATCTGCCATGGGGCTGGGATGCCGAGTGCAGGGAGACTGGAGTCGAAGGCAGCTCTGATTACAGGGAGATAGGGCTTCCCAATGGCTTCCAAGGGCCCCTCTGTGGATTAGTATTTATTACGCCCTGAATTAGCTGGCAAGAGGGTCGGCTTCTGTGGAGACGTTTAGCAGCGCCTGGAAGCATAATGTTCCTTTTATTGCTCCATAAACAGCCCACGCTCTCTCCCTCCTCTTCCTCCCGCTCCCCTCTCAGTTCTGTCTGTTTAAGCCTTTTAAACCTTTAATCAGAGACTAATTGAGCAGAATAATAACAAACCCCTTTCAGTTCTGTTCTCCCAGAGCCCTGGCCTGGAGGTAGCCGAGGTGGCAAGACCTAGAAAAGCCCCAGAAATGCCAACTAGGCTTCTGAGGACAGAATCTCATGCGTGTTCTGTGACACATTGGATGGCTTAACGCTAAAAAGTGGGACAAAGCCGTCACAGAGGATGCTATCACTGCGGCCTATGTGTTGCACATGGCACACCTCTAGGGGGAGCCATTTTATCCTCATCTCTCTGAAGCTGTGCAGTGCACAATCTGTGCAACCACGCATAGCACCATTTCTACAGCTCCTAGGTAGAATATAAATGCAGAGATGTCTACTCAGTGTCAGCAGTGGCATTTAAAGGTGACTTTTGTTTTCTTCTGAGCTTCCTCTGCATTTTCCAATTGCTTTTCTACAGTGAAGAGGCTTGCGAAACATACCAGCCCGAGTTCCAAGTGCTGGGTGTGTATTAATTCTGTTAATATGCATCACAATGATTCTACAAGCGAGGTATTACAACAATTTCCATTTTACAGATGAGGGGCCCGAGGTACTGAGGCATCACGTAGCTTGACCGAAGTCACAGTTAATGGACAGCTGAGCTGGCCACTCTCACTTTTCCATCCTCAAATGAAGTAAGCTACATTTATTTTAAATGACCCAACCAAATCCCACTTCCAGCACCACCCACTCCCCTCATCCAGGCACCCACTAGTCCCTCATTCTGACCCTTTGTCCCCATCACACTGACCTCTGGAAAGCTTTTTCCCTATCAGACATTTATACTCCAGCAAAAATTTTAGACAATGCATATCCTCTCCCAGGGACCTAATTCCTTATTGAACAGTGGAATTCTTGAGAGATCTCAGTACATAAGCAGAGAGAATCTGGGACAGGAATAGAGAATTTTACAATAACCCAGAAATATAACTGGTTAGTCATAGTTCAACAGAATCATGATAGCCTTACTTTTAGCAACAGAAGGGGTGTTAGAGATCATTTAATCAAGCCCATAATTTTAGGTATGAGAAAAATGAGACCCAGGGAGGAAAGTGGTTTATGTAAGACACACAGCAAGTCAGTCTTTGACCAAAATTGTCAGTCTAATTCTAATGGTATCTTCCAGACCTGGCCTCACAAGAAAAGAGAACACAAGGATTTGAGCAAGAAACTCATGCCCCCAGATTGACTCAAGTCCTAAGACAGAAAACAGCAATTGATATGCTACAGATGACAGAGGTGAAGAATTGTAGAGTGATTATATCTAACTCTTCTATTTTACAGACAGGAAAGCTGATGTCTAGGGAGAGTTAATAATACAAGCTATCATTTGTTGAATGCTGTGAGTCACCAGGCACTGTGCTGCTTGTAAATATCATCACAATTAACCTGCATTACAACCCTATACAGGAGGTAGAGTTTTAAAAAATGCTGGGTTAAAGAAATTTAAACAGGTTTTTGTATTTACTTTAACTGCAGGACATTTTTTTTAGAACCTTGAATATGCTTATATGCATTGTGAATCTCCAAGAAATAAATAAAAAGTTGCTGGATTTCCCCAGTTATTTGGGCAAGGAAACATCTTTTCATGAAGCAACTCCTGGGACACATTTCGGTTCTAGATTTGAACCTCATAAGGCATTCCAAGAGCTCTGCTAAGACAACATATGTTCAAATGCCTAGTAAATGGTTCCAGCTGTGAGGGCCCTGAACTCCAAAGACAGGGAGAGGTCACCTTGCATTTATCCGCTATTGCATAAATGTGTTGAGGGCGCCTTCTAGTGCAGGGCATTGAGCTTTTTTGCTGGAGTAGGTGCAGGTGAGGGAGAGGGAAGTGGGTGTGCTACATATATTTAGCAGGCACATATACAAGCCTCTCTTTGTCTTGGGCACAAGGAAGAATGTACTTCTCAGCCCTCCTGCCACTGGAGAGGTGGCATGTGCCTGGTTCTAGCAAGTCTGTGAGCCCAAGTGACATGGGTAATTGCCAGGCTGAATCAGGAAAGAGCAGGTTCCTTGCCATCGTGTGCTTTCTTCCCCTGAGTGGCGAATGTGAGAGCCTCCTTTTGAAAAGATGGAGTGATAAGATGGAATCAGCCTGGATCCCTGAGTCACCAGCTGGAGGATAGGTGCTCTAGAGGATTGCCTGAAACTGCTGTGGGCTTGGCATGAGTGGGAGTTAGATTTTTGTTGTGTTATGACACCAAAGTTTGGAGCTGTTTGTTATTGCAGCGCAGCATAGCATAGCCTGACTACTAGAGAAAGAACTGACCAAAGATTGGTGAATCACATAAGGTCCTTCCTTGGAGCACATGTGGCTGATGAGGGGAGATTACATATTAGATTGTGTGTGAGTAACTAGAACAGGGGCCTGGGTTGTGGGTCTCAAAGTTTGCAAATAACATTCTATGGCAGATCTGTACACCCATCTGATAGCAGAGTCAGCCTTGGAGAGGCTGAGTAAAGACTTGAAGAAGAGCTTGATTTGGGAGTCAAATACCATTCCAGACAGAAGGAACGGCATGATCAAAGGCCCAGAGCTTAGAAACTAAGGTGAAACAGGACCAGTTTTGTCAGAGTTGAGGATGTGGGAAGAGAAGTGGTAGAAAGTAAGACTGGAAAATACCACTGGTCCCAAGATCATAAAGGGTCTCAAGTTTCAGACTAAGGAGTTTGGATACAATTCTGCTACTAGCATTTCCCCCAGGAGACTCGAGTCCCATGAACTGCTCCCATAAGGTAAGAGTTACATAATCGAGAAGTTTAGAAAAAAGCCTGATTGCCTACTTCCTTCTTAATAAGTCCCTGGCTAATGAACCAGGATCAAGGCTCTGAGAAGTCCTGCAGTAAAGAATCCAATCCAAATTTGCTTAATACTGCATTTCTCAGCCTTGTGGGATCTAGCAGCTCTTTTTGGCAAGCTTTGGAGAAGGTTAGAAAGAGGATCAGCAGCAGATCTATGAGCAGAATGGAGACACGACCAGAGCCGGAGAAGATGAGTCAGCGTGAGGGAGCTCACCTGCTGCTCCGACTCACATGCGCCAGCCTCTTCTCTGACCACCGCTCCTGGGGGCCCCCCATGCAGGCTGCCAGCCCCTTCACGCTGATAGCATCTTACTTCAAGCACATGCTGCGGGCCCTCATTCTGCCTAAGAGGCTGTGAGAGGGAGCCCCTCTGCCCACCTCACCCCCTGTTTGGAAGTTAGAAGTTAACACTTGACCAACGAGGGAAAGAAACCAATGAATGGACAAATACTTCCACCCCCACCTTTTGGGGAGGTGTTCTGTGAGCCGATTACAAGGTCCTGGTAGCACCGAGCACCCATTGCCCCCAGTGACCTCAATCACACACCCTTCTCCTGCCCTGCTCCCTCATTCCTGCACCCTAGACCACCTCCCAAGTAAACCGCCAACTCCCAAGGGGGCAGTTTTGCGGGGAGCCCAAGATAAGGCCAGGAATGTTACAAGAGGAATTAGCAGAGGGAAAGACTAGATATGGGGAAAAGATCCTGACAGATTTTGAAACAGATCCAGGAAATAAAACAACAGTCCAAGTGCATATTATTTCATAAAAAGCAGCAGCAGAGGCAGCCAACGGTGAAAGGCACCTCACTGGGCCCCCACAGAGCCAGAGTCCACCCAGATTCTGTATCACTGTTTCTCCTAGCTTCTCTGTGGACACTTTATTACTCCCTTGGTTTATGGATTTGGAAACTGAGGCTCAGAGAAGCACACTCTCTCCTCTGAACTGGGCAACTTTCCATCCACCCAGCATATGTCCGGGTGGAAGAAGGAACAGGGTTTAATGACTATTGGATGTTGGGTGAGCAAGAGGGAAAAACTGACTCTAAGGTTGGCATGCTCTAAGAATACTTCCTGAAGGAGGTGGACGATGGGTCTGCACACGGAACTCATTACCAGAATCCAGTGCAAATATGAAACACTATTATAGTTATTATTCTATCTCTCATCCTGGTAAAAAGTCTTGTGCTTGGTGGTTGCTCTGTAAGCTCTAGTTAATTTCCGGTTAAATATTGGATCACTGGAGCCCTTACATGTTCATTTCTGAGCCCGTTGGCGGGGGGCGATTTGTAACTCAAGTGCATTGTTAAAACCAGGACATAGTAACCATCCAGTGCAGAGCACAACTCAGGTATTGGCTATGAGAAGCAGCAGCAGCAAAGCATAGAGGTAGTGGCTATCTGATCTTTGAGGCCTCGGAGACATCAATCTAGACAAGCGTGTCCCGCCTGGGGGTGTTTGCACGAAATGGATTGATGAGTCTCTCACAGAACAAGCCAACAAAAATAACTCGTTGTCACTGGAGCCCATGGAGGGACAGTGTGCTGGCCCAGAGTCCAGCTGTTGGCCGCCCAACAGACATTCTCCCTGCCCGGCAGGGCTGTGTAGATGGAGTCCCCACCCCTCGTCCCCCACCCTTAATGGAGCAGGCTGTCAGCTCAGAGCTGTTGGGCTGGACAAACCTCAGCCTCGCTCATCCCTGCGGCCCCACAAGCCCAGGTATAGATCATCAAAGATCTTTTTACTCCCAAATGAAGTTATAAATCAGTCCTTTTATAGGGATGGTTCCCACAAAACACCCTGCTTCGCTGTCGAAGGGTAAAAAGGAAAAGTAAAAAAAAGCAAAGACGAAGGCCTGGACTCAAAGGCAGAGGGGAAGACAACAATATTTGTTCAGCGGGGCTGGAGTGGTGCCCCCAAAAGAGCACGGCGTCTGGGAGAACCAGTCCTTTGAACTGTCCCACCCTTTGTTATCCCAAGAGTTTGATGATAAGCCCACCCAGCACAAAGATATTCTCAATTTGAGGCATATGGACTCCATTAATCTGCCCTCGCACCTTTTAAGAACTTTGCAGCTCCTGCCGCCCACGAACTCCAAGCAGAGGGTTAATTTTCTTAAATGGATTTTAGTCAGGCGCGTCCAGCCTCTTTGGAGTGTGTGAAGCTGACAGCTCTCCCACCAGCCACAATCTGTCCTTGGGGTAATGACGTCTGCCTGCCCTATGCCGACACCCGAGGTGGATTCAGCAGGCGAGGGACATGCCCCGTCAGCCGGCCCAGGGGGCCTCACTCGGTGGGGAAACAACAGGCTCACTTCCAAATCTCAGGCCCACTGCCACTCAGCTGGTTGTCACTCCTTAGTATCTCCGGGCCTCAGTTTCCCCCTCTATAAAGCAAAAGCTACAGTAACTGCCCATAGCATTGTTACATGGGTGGTATGAGTTCAAATGTGTAAAACAATGTCAATAGTCCCTGGCACATAGTAAATGCTCAACAAAGAGTTGTCCCCTGGTGAGGGAATGGAAACAGTAGCAACTTCAGAAGCAAGACAAGTCATCAAGACAGCACGGGCTCTGTGCTGTGCTGAGAGCTTTAAAGATGGCATTTCTCACTCCCCGCTGGTGCTTTTGCAGTTCCAGAGGCTGACAGTGCACACACCCCACAGCCTCCAGTGCAGTGGAGACTGGAGCTGAGCTGGTGACTCAACCACCCCCAACAGGGCCGAGGGGAGCTGCAGGGGCTCTGGGGAGAGGAGGCCCTCCTCTCTCACAGAAAGAGGCTCTTAGAAAGGAGCCACCCTCCCGCCTCTAAAGGTTGTCGTGGAGAATGGAGCCTGGAGCTACCACCAGCATCTTGTAGCAACCAGGAGCTGGAAACCAAGGGGCTGAGGATGGCGGCAGAAGACAAAGCGGCGAGGTCCCCGATCAGTTCTGGGGCAGCTGGAGCAACAAGTCTGCACTTCCTCGTTTTGTGAGGGGACATAATTCTGTCCTGTGTCTCTCTGCCAATCAAAGCTAAAAACTGTTGGGAGGGTCATGGGGGGAGAGGAGAAGGGATGTTCAGCCAGGTAAGAACAGTGTAGACAGACCCTATGGGTCATCACTTACTTCACTCATTCATTCACTCATTCAAGAAATGTTTATCAAGTACTATTCTGTACTAAAGACCTTCTGGGGACCAGGGGCTTTGAAACTTAGGAGTGAGGATCTTAAAACTAGTATTTATGTGAATGGCCCCATGTAGAGACTGGGAGACTGAAAGTCCACACAGGCCTCGGTGCACAAGTCATCTGCAGCACAACTCGCTAAAGTGGAATCAGCATTAGGAAACACCAGATTCTATACATTTAAATGAGGTTTTCTGTTTGTTTTTCCTGCAGGACTTTCCAGAGCCTTGAATGTGCTCATCTATAATGAGAGTCTTTAAAGCAGGTGGCTGGGAGCAGTCCCTGAGCTCTCTGGCCTCAGCTCACTCATCTTTGCAGTGAGATAATAATAGTGACCTCCTAGGTCTGACAGGTTGTTGAGTGGATTCGTGAGCTAAAGCATCTAATCCACCCATTACAGGGCCAACAGACACGCAACACATGCTCATCAGTAGGAGCTGGGCGATGGCTCCTCCTCTTATTCTGAGCACTTCCACTCCATAGGGAAAATATTGGTGCCAGATCATAGGGACAACCAGTGTGGGCTGGGGAATGGCAAGCTTCTGTCAGTCCATCTGCCACCTCAGGCTTGCCTGTCCCTAAAACCGCCACTGGTTAGCGGCTCTAGGCTACCTAGAATATTGATTTGGAGTGAGAAAAGAAATGAAATTAACTCCAAAGTTTAAAAACTAACAAATATAACAAATGTCACACGATCCAGTAAAAACAATACAATGTTTGATTAAGTAACGGCCTAAGAGCCCTCAAGCCCCTCTCCTGCACTTCCCACCTTAGCAAAGCCCACACAGGAATGTATGTAAAGCCAGAATGCCTGGCTCCCGATGCCGGCTCTGTCACTCTTCGCTGGGTGGCCCTGAGCCAAAGGGGACCTCACCTCTCTGTGCCTTCAATTCTTCATCCGTGAAATGGTCTGCTGATGATAACTGAGCTCCTTCCGAAGGTCATAGTGAAGGTCAAACGACAGCTCAGGTTGCCGATGGTCAAGTGCTCCTCTGCTGGTCTCCTGGTAGGAGTGCCCAACATCCCTTAACAGAGCAGAGCAGACTGGAACGGTGCGGGCACTCACGGTGAGCGGGGCATCGTGGGCATCACGGGCATCCTGGCAGCTGTGCTGGTGAGCTGGCACAGAGACGCACAGAGCAACAGCTGGAGGCACGCTCACTTAAGCACAGGAAGCAGTGTCTTGGGGTCCCCCAGGAGCAAGCCTTGAGACAAGCATTAGTGACAAAGGCATTTACGGGGAGGTGGCCTCAGGAGGCCTTGTTGGGAGTGGGGATGTGAGACCAGGAAAAGAACAGCCAGTGAGGAGCTGTTTGATCAAGAAGTTCCCACCGTGGTTGGCGGGGCTTACTCCTGTTGGGGCACCAGGGGTGAGTAGGAGTTTCCTGTTGCTGCTGTAACAACCCACCACAAATCTATCCTTGAACAATACAAACTTATTAACTCACAGTCTGTAGGGCAGAATTCTGACACGGACCTCCCTGAGGAAAAACCAAGGCGTCAGTAGGGCTGGTGTCCCTGGGGGCGCTGGGGGAGAATTTATTTCCTTGTCTTTTCCAGCTTCTAGAGGACACCACATTCCTTGGCTCGTGGCCCGTTCCTCTGTCTTCGCAGCCCGCAACGGCTGGTCGAATCTTTCTCAGGCTGCATCTCTCTGCTCTCCTCATCTGTCTCCCTCTTCCACTTTTAAGGACGTTTGTAATCATACTGGGGCCACCCAGATAATCCAGAATAAACTTCCCATCTTAAGGTCAACTGATTAGCAACCTTAATTCCATCTGCTGCCTTGATGGCCCATTGCCATGCAAGGTGACATAATCTCAAATTCCAGGGGTTAGGACGAGGACATCTGTGGGATTTATCACACCAGGGTAAAATCTGCATCTCAGAATGTTCCCACTGAGGAGGAAGAGCTGGGGTATTTACACACCCTCAGGCATTGGTGGGTGCTTCCAGGTGTTCATTCTCAGCCCCTTTTGGCTGCCCTGGGCCAAGCAGAGCAGGCTCCTGCCAAAGAAAGGCCTCGGGCAAGGAGACCCCACGGTGCCGGGAGAGGAGGCTAGGCCTGCTGGAACACAGGAAGCACAACAGCAGCACTGGGGAAAACTCTGATGTCACCTCCCCAAGAGCAGTGCGTCACCTTTGAACTCTGTTCTCCTCCTCTCACTACCCATGCTTCCCGGAGACTTGGAAGGTCCCCCGCTGGAGGAGGGCCCTTGGGACGCCCTGAACTCCCCAATTCTGGCCAGGCCCTGGGCCTTCCTTCTCTCATCGCATGTGTTGCAGTCCAGCTGTTGGGCTCATGGACCCAGCTTGAGCCAGGACACTGAGGTTTGGGGTCCCAGTTAGGTCACCAGGGGGCTGGGCCTCAACTCTGGATCTGTCTAGGAGAAAAGCTGCAGTGGGCCAAAATCCACGCCTCTGACAGAGCCTAGATTTGAAAGGCAGGCGAGAGTGTCCTTCCACCTAATGGCAAATCAGCCACACTCTGTCGCCGCCTGTGCACAAAAACCTCTTTATTCCTCTGACAGCAATGGAGTCCTTTTCCACCAGCCCACTCAGTCCCCAAGTGACATTTCTTTAGTGGTCCCCTTCCCAGCCCCAGCCTTTTAACCACCTGAGCACGCCCAACCCAGGCCTGTCAGGCCCCAGCCCAGTGGGAAAGCGGCTGGCACTGGCCTCGCCCCACACTGAGGGGCCTGTGTGCCCAAGAAGGCTGGTCCTCACCCACTGCAGCTGCACTGGCTCGGGTTTCAGCCAGCCACCAATTTCCTTTCCCTGACAAATGGCCTCAGAAAGCGCCGGGCCAGAAACTCTCCACCTTAGCAAGGCTTCCGCTTTGCTAGAGGCTCCACTCCCTTCCCTGGGTAAGGCTGCTGCTGGGAGAGCAGGCCGGGGTCAGCAGGAGTCAGCAAGAGTCTCCTGTCCCTCTCTCCACCTCCCTGTCTTCCCTCTCTCCTTCTTCCTCCCTTTCTTGCCTTCTTTCTCTCTCTCTCTCCCTCTCTCTCTCTCTCTTTCTCTCTCTTTCTTTCTTTCTTTCTTTCTTTCTTTCTTTCTTTCTTTCTTTCTTTCTTTCTTTCTTTTCCTCATTTCTTCCATGTCTTCTTTATTTTCTCTATCACAGTCTCTGAATCCGTATTTATTATACTAATTCCTGATTTGGGCAGAATAGGAGAATTCCGGCCCATCAGAGGAAGAGGGGGCAGAGGGATCTCAGAGGGAAGGTGGGTGAGCAGCTCTCATTGCTGTTTCAGTGGACATCCTGAAAGGGGTTCTTCCTCTTGGTTACCCACAAACACACACACGTGCACACATATACACACAGGTACATATGCACACCAGCATGTGCATGCGCACTCTCATGTATTACCCGGTGCTGTGATTTTCTCAGTCTGGACTGACAGAGAGAAGCCCAGCCCACTTAGCAAATACATGCCTGCAAGCCTGGCCTTTGCTCGTTGTGAGCCCTTGACTGTCGCTCCTCCTTTAGGGCAGGGCTGCAAAGACATCCCCTGCAGGAAGCCCCCCAAGAGCACTCCTGACAGCAGGGCTCCCAGAAACACCTTGTGGTCCACTATTTGTCCCTGCCTTTGGTCACAGAAATGTCCAAACACAGACTCAGAACTCAATATATATATTCCTTTAAATACTAAAGAAAAAATAGCACAGGACCCTCCCGGGGGTCCTGAGCCCTCACAGCCAGTGGGGACTGGGGCCCAGCCCAGCTGAGCCGAGCTGGCCTGACATGCACCCGGAGAGACAAACAGGGCAGGAGACCCCTCGTGGGTCAGAGAACCAGCTTCTCCCCCACTCAGAGCAAAGCAAACTCATCAGCGAAAGGCTGGAGGAGTCACATGATGCTCACACAGCTAGGAGGAAACCACACCTTCCATCCTTTCACGAGCAGTTACCAAGGGCCTGCTTCTGGACTCGGTCCCGTGTGGCTCCCAGCAGCTCTGGCTGCGGCCCCTGGGTAAAGGCTTCAGTTCCAGCCTGCACCCTGAGCCCTGGTAAGCCCAGTAGAGCCTCATGTGCCCCTTCAACAGCTGTCCAGAGTGAAAAGGACCCCCATACACCTGTTGCCACCTGAGCATCAATAACTCAAGGGCAGGTTGAGGCTGAGAGTGTCACAGATCATCAAGCTCTTGATGTGCCCACTCTCTTTCCTCTTTTCTCCCAAGTCCCTAGCCAGCGAGGCTGCTTCTGGAGAAGTTAGACCAGACCCTGGCTCACCTCACGCCCTCTCTAGGTTCCTGATGCTCCAGGCCTTCAGAGAAGCTGCTGAGCAGGTTCTGCTCTCCTTCACCATAACCTTCTGCATGCCTCCTTCATTCACTCCAGGCCCCACCCAGCCTGTCAAGTGTCTGGAGATGCTCTGGAGTGAAGAGTCTCAATTTCGGTACCCGGGAGTCCAGTTTGGGGACTCATCCTAAAAGATCTCTCCCCTCACCTTTGAGTTTCATCTCTTGTTGCTCTCTCCAGCTCACTCACTGGAATCAGCAACACTGCCCTCCTCACTTTTCTCTCATAAGTTCCCCTCTGTGAGAACGCCTTTCCCCCCGAAACTCACACAGCAACCTTTCTCACCTCCTTCAGGTCTTACCTCAAAGCCCATCACCTCCAGAGGCCTTCCTAACCACTCTATTTGAAATTGCAATTTCAGGGAAGTCAAGGTCCAAACATGCATTTCCATTCCATTAACAAATGTCTGTTTAACATCCACAGCACACCAAACCCTGCAAGGCCTGGGCACACGAGGAGAAAGCCAGGTCTGAGTGCTGTGTGTGGAGCTGGCTCTCTCCTGAGGTCCTCGCTCAGCTACATTATTCCTGGACAACCTCATGTAGTAGGTCTTATCACCTTGCATATACGAGTGTGGAAACTGAGGCTCAGCAGTGGAGAAACAGAGGTTCAGAGGCATGAATAGACTTGCCCAAGGCCACACAGATTCTGAATGAGTCAGGACCCTATGTGGGAAAGGGCGGGGGATGGGGAGGCCTGTGGCCAGGGAAGAAGGAAGCCTGCAAGCCCTCGGTAAGGGAACAAAGCCAGCCTGGTGATTTATCGCGAGAGTTATCTCAGGAGATGAAGCCAGAACACAGGCAGGTAGGCGATGATGGCTTTCCCAGTAAATAGACAGTGAGACCCCGTTTGGACAGAAAGGCACCCAGACAGCTATAATTTGTGTTTGTGTGTTGCAATTTAATCCATTTTAAATATGGGTAGGCAGTGGGTGCTAGATTTGACCAGGAATGAAATCCGAAATGAAAGTGCCCAGGGAGGAGCTGAGCCACACAGTGCTCATCCGGGTGGAGGGGTGGGGTAGGTAATAGATCATAACGGAATACACCACCTGGCGGGCTGCAGACACATCCTGACGTTCTCAGGCTTCAGCTTCTTCATGTAGAAAGTGAAAGTGTAATAAGATAATAGGCTCTAAGTCACCAAAGATCTCTACATGCTCTAATTTCGCCTTTGAACAGGGCAATAGTAGCCAATGTGAACTGAGAGGTGACTTTGCACCAAGTGCCGCTGTGTCACCCGGATTGACCCATACAGTCCTGTAAGGCAGCACAGAGGTATCATCATCACCCCTCTGTAAAAACGAGGAGACTGAAACACAGAGAGGTTAATAACTTTCCCAAGGTCATACAGCAAATAAATGATGAAGCTAGGGTGCAAACCCTGCAGTCTGACTGACCAGCAGGCTTCTGAGGGTGAGAGTAGGGGAAGCTGGACAACTTGTCATGAATTTCAGGCTGGAGGAGGAGAGCAGAGACTGAGTGGTCATACCTATCAGAGGTGTGACACAAATTACCAGGGCATGCCATTCAGCAAGAAAAGAAAAGTCCTACTGACTGCACAGGAAGAAGTAAACTTTATTTACAGATAACATGATCCTGTATACGGAGACTCCTAAGGAATATGCGTGGACACACACACACACACACACACACATACACACACAGCTATTCGAACTAATATACAAAATCACAGGACACAGGGTCAATACATAAAAAATCAGTTGTTTCTATACACTAGCAATGAACAATCAAAAAATGAAACTAAGAATACAATTCTATTCACAATAGCATCACGAGAATATAATACTTAGGAATTAATTTAATTAAAAAGTGTAAGACTCGAGCAGAAATTATTAACCTTTGTGGAAAGAAATCAAAGATCTAAAGAAAGGACGGTTCATGTTCATGGATTGAAAGACCTATTACAGTTAAAGTGGAAATTCTCCCAAATTGAGCTATATATTCAATGCAATTCCTATCAAAATTTTAGCAGGTTTTCTTTTTTTTTCTTTTTTTTTTTTTTTTGCAGAAATTGACAAGGAGCCTTCAAAATTTTTATGAAGATGCAAAAATGTCTAAAGGTTCTAAAACTCATTCGTGGTGATGATTGTACCACTTCTTTTTTAAGTAAGCTTACTAAAATCATTGAATTATACATTCAAAATAGTTGAATGTTAGGAGATACAAAATATATCTCTGTAAAATTGTTTTTAAAAATTCTCAAGTAAGCCTCTGTATTAATAGAGAAGGCACTCATGGTTTCCACCCAGGACTCCATGAACAACAAGGGAGGACCTCCATGACCCTTCCTGCAGGGTCAGAGCAAAAGAAGTCTTTTCTCTCCACCAAAAGAGATGACAAAGATGCGTGGGGCAGGGAGGGTGTCAGAGACCCTTGGGGGTTAGGGCTATTTTGATGTACTCATGTGCTTTGTTGCTATGGCTTGTCATTTAATCCCAAGAGTCTGAGTTCAAATCTTCCTTGCCACTAATAAGCTCTGTGATGTTAAACAAGATACTTACCCTCTCTGAGTCTCAAATATTTCAGCTGTAAATTGGAAATAATTGGCACACTGCATTGCTGTGCTAGAATTTGGACCCAGGGCTCCTGAATTCCAGTCTAGAGTTCGTTCCATTAAAATTCTGCATCCTTTGTCCCTTTAGTCATTAAAGATTCTATATATTTCTGTAGCTGTTGATAACCGGAGTTATGAAACACTGCTATCTCCTGAGAAATTGGAAGGACTCAGTCCCCCAACCCCGCCAGCCCACTGATTCTCATGGCTGGGGATTGTCAGCTTCCACCCCTGGATAATACTACCACCCACACCCCTGTCGACATGTCCTTCGACTCCCCTTAATCACCTCATTTTGATGTCATGCCAGGCCCCCATTCTCTCTGTATTGCAGCAGGTGCTGCTGTATTACACAGACTGACCCACACAGTCCTCTGAGGCAGCACAGCGGCATTGTCACCACCCCTCCGTAAACACCAGGAGGCTGAAACACAGAGAGGTTATTATTTTTTCCACGGTCACACAGCAAGTAAATGATGAAGCCAGGACGCAAGCCCAGCACTCTGGCTGACCACCAGGTCCATGTCATGCCAGATCCCCATTCCTTCCATATTCTTTCCAACCCAGTGCACACTCACTTCCTCCAGAGCCTCATTGCTCAGCCGCCTTCATGACTGCCCCTCAGCTGAGCGCCTAAAGCAAATGCAGTCCGTGCGATTCCTGAAGTGTAGGCTTTTTCTCCCTGTCTCCTCTGAAGAAAGGGTCACCAGAGCTTATATTTCATATTTTACATGACATTTCCGAGCTCCTGCGTGTCAGAATCATTGTGTGGGGTTTGGTGGAGACCGGAGTCTGTGCACTGGCTAGCTGGAGAAGAAGCGACCTCCTCGGCAGGGCAGAAGCAGCTTTCTGCTTGGCAGGAAGGCATTGAATTGCAGACGTCCAGAAGGGACAGAAAAAGAGCAGGGAAAATCCAGGATGGTGCCAGAAGCAAAGGCTCCAGTTCCCTTGGTAACTGGGGGTGGGATGGGATGCACACTGGAGAATAAAAATGCAGGCTGGTAAACAGAGGCAGCCCTGGCTCTGGGGCAGCTGGCAGAGAGGCTCCAGGAAGGCTGAAAGGGCAGAGTCCATGAGTCAGGCTGGGACGTCAGAGTCCTGCATCCCTTGCCCTGTTCCCCACTAGTGACTGGGCCAGTCAGGCTTCGTTCTAATATTTCATTCAAAGCTGAGGGAGAGAAGCTCTCCAGCTTTTGAAGCTAGCGGGGGGCAGGGGGGCGGATAGGTGGAAGCCCAGATCTACTGGGCACTGACAGAGACTAACCTGAGCTCACTGCATTCATTCATTCCACAAATAATCACTGAGCATCCACTACGTATCAGGCATGGCAGATATGGCAGTGAACTAAGTGAGAGAGAAAGTTTCCACTCTCGTGGAATTTAGCTTCCAGTTAGAGGAGAGAGAAACTTGAAATAAAATTATCAGTAATATAAATGGTCAGCATGTCAGGTTGTGGGAAGTGCTATGAAGAAGAACAAAGCAGGAGGGGGTGAGGGAGCAGGCAGGGCCAGGATGGGAAGGGTCAACAGGTAAGGGGTGGGGACAGACCTGGAAGAAGACTGCACGTCCTTTGAGGTTTGGGCTTTACTATTACAGAGGGGAAAGCACTGGGGAGAACTGAACGGAGGACTGGACGCTGGCGTCTCTTCCCATACTTCTTCCAGCCAGGGCTGCAGACACACCATGAGAAAAACTGACTTACTGTGGAACCTGAGAAAGATTCCCAGTCAATTCTACCTTCCTCAGCAGAGAGAATGGGAGTGAAGCCCTCCTCCCATCCCCCTCCCCTCTCAGCCCACTGCGGCACACCTTTCTCCCTAACCACTGCCTCCTATTTTTCCTCTTTTTCTTCCTTTCCTTCCTCACTTTCCCTCTCTGTCAGGGCTTCAGGTCTAAACACTGTTCTCAGTGAGAGACCATCCAAAACATTGCACTTTGCCATTCCTTCCTGGCCATGGACACTAGACCAAGATCAGCAAACTTCTGGAAAGGGCCAGAGAGTAAATAGTTTAGACTCTTCAAGCAGTGGTCTCTGTCCTAACTACTCAACTCTGCTGTCGTAGAGCAGAAACAACCACAGATGCTACATTAACAAATGGGCACACCTGGGCTCTAATAAAGTTTTATTTACAAAAGCAAGTGGTGGGCTGGATGTGGCCCATAGGCTGAGTTTCTGACCTCTGCCAGAGAGCATCAACTGGGCTTTATGTATTTGTGAGAGTGATTTGATGTCCTCAGCAAACATGGCAGAAATAATAATAATAATAATAATAATAATAATAATAAATGTTGAGCGCCAACTTCTTGTCATGTCATTCTTTGGTTAAATATTTACTGAGCTGAGAATATAGTGATGAATGAAACAGGGGGACCCCTACCCCCAGACCTTGTAGTCTGATGGAAAGTTCCCAGACACCACACAAGGTAGGTGCTGTGTGTATCTCCATATGACACGTGATGAAACTGAGGCTCAGGGAAGTGACACAATGTACCCATGGTGACACAGAGGGTGACACAGATGAATTTCAGATGTTCTTTACTCCTGTTTGACACTCACATCAGCCTCATAACCTGCATTGTCCCCCAACAGTGGGACAGCCCTCAGCCACGAGCTCATGCCTGAAACTGGCCCCTGGTGGATGCAGAGAGGGTCTCATGCCTCCCTTAGCCGCCACATGAAACAGCGAGCTAGTATTGCTCAAGTGACACATGATGCCTATATGACATCATCTTTTGACACTCCTTTTTAAACAAAGACTTTATTCTCTTGCCAATGTCTTCTCCCTCAGACAGAAAGAAACCTTTTGATCTATGGACTACATTCCTGTGCTCATCAGGGCTTCGGTAGGACGACTTATGTCAGAGTGACAAGCGTCCCCGTCGTGGCACCGCAGATGACGGGCATGCCTTTGACTAACAGGGTGTAAGAAACTCGACATGGCCCCAGCCTGGCCAGCTGGCGCCCAAGTAAAAAACAGGTTCCCCGGTGTCATGGTGGAGGCAAGGCGAGCCCCTGCCTGCCTCTCCACGGGAACCCGCAACGGCCCACACCAGGAAGCACCTGATTTGATGCTAAGTCTTTCCTAGCAGCACCCTGAGTCTCCCAGAGTGTAATCCACCTTGAGGCTGGACCCACGGAGGCATCACGCTTCAGGCGAGGCCATCGCTGCAGGAGCTCCTTGATGAAGTGAATGCTCCAGCAAGATGGAAAGAACCGAACTTTCGACCCTAGACCAGAGGTAAAAGGTCAACAGAGTGGGGTTGGGGTCTGCCATGCAAACGGAGAGCTGGAGCAGCCAAAGATGACTGCACCTGAGGAGCTGGCTTCAGGTTCCAACAGGCTGGACCAAGAGACGGATGGAAGGTCCTGCCCCAGGAGTGACCCCACCGCCATTGCCAGAGCTGTGCTGTGGCTGCTTCCTTTCTCAAGCATTTCCTGACGGCCCACGGGGTCTCATGGAACCTAGAGGTGAGGCCACTATTCACAGGAAGCCACGCTTCAGGAATGGGCGACCCTCTTGGTGGCCTGCAGGAGGTGGGAAGGACCTCTCCTTGTTGCATCATGATCCATGAGTAATTTGGCCCCAGGGGTCGCTGAGTTCCCATGAAATTGTTCCTTCTGTGCTTACCCACCAGAAGCTGAGCCTCCCAGACTGAGAAATGCTTTAGCGACAGCCCCACTGTGTTCTCTGAAAAGCCATGGCCCAGAATCTTTGGTGACAAAGGCCCTGCTGTTGAGCAATGCTTGACGGGGCCCAGCTCCTGCCCCATCCCTGTATGCTCCCTTCCAGGGTTGCCTTGGGGTTCCAGAAGGCCAGCATCTATGGGCCTGCCCATAGTCAGTAAGATACCTCCAGACGAGTCAGATGCCAGGTGAAGCCAGGGAAAGTCCCCTGACACACAGCACTGATGATGCCTCCAATCTGCTGAGCTGCTCTGTGTCAGGACCTCGCATCCCAGGCACTGTGAGGACCCGGTCAACAGCCAGGGCTGCAGGAAGCAGGTGGCACAGGCAGACCGGGCTAGTCAAGGGGAGGATAGATCCCCATCATGCTTTTGAATAGCCTGTGAGCTAACTATGGTTTTAACATTTTTAGTGTTGTAAAAAGTACGAACAAGAAGAATATGGAAACACATGTATGTGACTCACAGAGCCTAAAATATTTATGATCTGTCTCTCAACAGACAGTGTTTGATGACCTCAGAGGAGGGTCTAATAAATAGAGGGGAGGGAGTGGTTGCCATGGTTACCAGAACTCAGAAGGCAGGAGCTCTGTGGAGGGCACTGCCCGACAGAAGCTATGTGATCTTTAGTGAGAGACGAGGCCAGCTCATGGGACCCTCCCCCACATAGGGAACTGGGGACCTCCACCTCCCATTTTTCTCTCCTTCCCTGTTATATCAGGTTCCCCCACAAGCTAAATCTACATGGAATAGAGCTCAGGGCTTCCACTGACAAGTCCACATAGGCTCCCTCCCAGGACAGATGGGGTGCCCTGCCAAGTGGGTATTCATCCTGACTTGACTTATGAGGACTAGGACCTCGGAGAGGAGAAGTGACTTGCCCAGGACCACCAGCTCTTCATGCCTGAGCAGGGAAGAGGACTCCTCTCTGTCTGGCCCTAGCCTCGAGCCTAGATCTCTACCCAGGCATGGCCAAGGCCCAGCAGGCTCTGAAATGGCTTTGCCTTTGACCTTGGAGATCGTCCAGCTCACTCATCTGCTTGGATTTCATATTCATGAAGCAGACTTGTGAGAATAATTCCAGCATTTCATGCAGCGTTCCTACAGGGAGAAAGCGTACTGGCCAAGCTGATGTGAACGTCCAGCCCAAGCACAGGTGGGCTGACTAGGAAGGAGTCATTCAGCCCAGGGAATGCACCGACTGGCTGACCCCGACACCTGGCCCACCTCGCTCCCTCCTTACCCCAGGGGGAACTCAGGCATCCTGGTTTATACACTGTTGTCTTGTGAGTCAAGTTAGTGTAAGTCAGCCCTCCAGAGCTTGAGCACATCTGGGGCCCAGCTCCACGCCACATTTTGGAACCTACACGGTGAGTGTAGTGACCTCTCCAAGCCCCACTTCTGGGGGCCCTAGCTTGGGCCCTGCTGGCCTTCCCTGGGGAGTCCTCAGTCAAGCCTTCCCCAGACCACAACTGCGACAAGCTCACAATGATCCTCCAACAGAACTCCTGGGGAAGGCAGAAAGCTGTGTTTCTGTCACTGCAACGGATCAGCTATTTTAGAGAAACTACATGCATGGCCACTTTCAAATGCAAAAGAAAAGTAAAGACTATTTGAAAACGAGGAACAAGAATGGGGCTGCCATCCATGGCTGCTGTGGCGTATCTTTGCGTGCAGGCTTCAGAGGCAGAAATGCAACACCACTGCTCTTGCATCTCAAGGGATTCCTGGGCCTTTGAAGGGGCAGGGTCCCCATGAATGCTGGAGGCACGGATCAAAGACCACCACATGTGAACGTTATGTCTCAAGGGACCCCTGAGCACAATGGTGGCTGCCAGCTCGAAGACCACGCAGGCTGGCTGGGTGTTAGCACAGGCTCACACTCTCTTCTCCAGCACAGGTAAAGCAGGGTGGTCAGGAGTCTTAAAGGAAATAACATTTAAAAGACACAGAGCTCAGTGGCTCCTGGTGAACTGTGAGGAATAGGCTGAGGGGTGGTGACTAGTACCGGGAAGACAGGTTCCGCCATTCACGATGGGATCTTATGAAAGTTGTTGCTGGTGGGCCGGAAACTGTCACCAGAATCACACTATAAACCAGGACTGGCACCTTTTCCCAGAGGAGTACCAAGCTCCACCCCTTCTTCCCAGCGAGTCTGGGAGAGACGGAGGGGGGCTTCTGATGAGAGAAATACAGCAGAGACCCACAGACAGGCACCAAGAAGGAGGCCATGGCCAGCAGACCCAGTGCCAATCATCCCGCGCTGCAGGAAAGTGGAACCAGCCACCTCTGGCACATACCCTGGGCGCCCAAAGCTGTGGCAGAGGTCACACTGCTGGTCTGCACTAAATCTTGCTCCCTGACACTCACAGCCTGGATTGTTCCCTCCCACGCTGACTCTGGCCTTGGCCATGCAGCTTGCTTTGGCCAATGAGACATTAGTTAATGAGAGAGAGCAAGGGCTTGATAAGCACTTGCAAAGTGTAAACAAAGCAGCCCTGCTATAAGGAAACAGAGGTGTTCCTGCTGAAGAGAGAGGCCCTGGTAGAAGCGCTGGGGAGGAGACCCTGTGGGAAGGACGGGCCAGCACGTGTAGAGAGGCATCAGGGAGCTCCCAGCTGAATGCAGCCAGCTAGTGACCCCCAGACACGATGTGAGCAGAATATGCATCCGGGCAGCCCACAGTCATGAGAAACACAAAATCATTGTGCAAAGCCACTAAATTTGGGAGTGGCTTGTTAGGCAGCAGTGGGTGGTTGAAGTAAATGTCCACCACCTCCTATAACCCACACCATCTTGCTTCTTTTAGCTCATCTCTATTTGCACTGAAAATTACAACCAAGTTGCAGATACCAGCAGCCCCCTTCTGGGCTATTCCTTTGGAAAAAAATGCCGGGAGCCAGGATGACCCAAATTTTAACCACTTCTGGACAAACAACCATGAAGAACCGACACCATCATTCATCGTATTTGTGCTGCTGGAGTTCAATGGCCCCGTTGTCACTCCTTGTTTTCTGTGCCCTCCATCATCTACTGCAGACCCCTGCCTGAGCTGCCCAGCCTGTGAGCTGTGACGTCAGGGCCCAGCAGGGCAGTTAATGACCAACCCAAAGTCAATAACCCGCACAGTGGCCCTTTGACTTAGGGAGTCCCAGGGGCCGCTCCCTGGTGGCATTTAATCTATTTAAGAACCTTGCCAGCCTAATTGCATGGCTCTTTTCTGCTGACAGGCTCGCACTGAGTGGGGGAGGTGGAGGGGGGGAGGTGGAGAGGGGGAGGTGGAGGGGGTGAGGTGATCCACTGGATGGAGTGAGTGGGTCCCCAGTGAGTGTAAAGCTGGGAGGAGGCCCCCGCATTAGGGGAAACTGCAGTACTTCTTTGAGCATCTAATGTGCACCAGGCTCAGTGCTAGTATATTTACATATAGGATGGCATTTTTTGAGTAAAGCTCCACCCACAGGGAATTTTTAGGGCAGTGAAACTATTCTGTATGATGCTGTAAGGGTAGATACATGACATTATGCACTCGTTCAGATCCGTAGTGTACAACGCCAGGAGTGAACCCTATGGGTTTTACTTAACAATAATGTATCGATATTAGTTCATCACTTGTCACAAATGTCTCACATTAATATAAGATGTTAGTAGTAGGGGAAACTGTGAGGGGAGGGGCATATATGGGAACTGTACTATCTGCTCAATTTTCTGTAAACCTAAAACTTCTCTAAAATATATTCAATATTTTAAAAGAACGAGGGAGAGGAGGAGGGAGGGTGGGAAGGAAGAAGGGAGAGAGAAAAGAAAAAGCTAAAATGTTTCGAGATTTTGGAAGGCTTCCCTGGACCCATCTAGTCTTGGTTCTTCTCTCTTGGATGTGAGCATTACGGCGTCTGACCCTGCAGGAAGGGCCGGGTGGAAGATGGAAGGGCGGCTGGTCAGGGGCTGTCAGCGTAACCCAGGTGTGAGACAATCAATGGTTCAGACGATGGGGAAGATGCTGGGGGGAGAGTCAGCAGGGTGGGAGCCAGAGGAGCGGCGTGGTGCCCACCTAGCCGGTCTTGCCTGCAGCTATCACCATGTTATTACTGTGGGCTCATGCCCTGCCTCTTGACGTGAGCCATTTTTTCAAATAAAATAAACATCAATAAGTTTACATACATAGTATTCTCTGTTCAAATCCTATGAGCGGGGTTCCAAGAAATAACAATTTATGGAAGCAAAGTCAGTCATTAAATTGGCGATTTCGACACTTGATTCTGTGTAGTGTTGCTAACGTTTCTAGATCTGAACTCAGCATTATTTCCGGTGTGTGGATATCTGCTGTACCATGCTGCTCTTTGCAAATACTTCAGCAGAAGAAATGCAAACAGAAGAAGTGGTGAATATTACTGTAGACTACTCCAAGTGAAATCAGAAACTGACCTTGCCTAAATCTGCAAAAGCCAGTTCCAATGACAAAGCTGTAATCAGGCCAGCAGACATTTTTCACCATTTAAAAGGGAATTGAGCTCACATGATGCGGTATGCACCTAACGTCCAAGCGGCAGACGCTTTCAGATGCCCTGTCAGCAACCCAAACAATGCAAACGCCAAGTCAAAGAAATTTTCTACACCTGGCTTCAAACATCAGTACCTTCAGATAGGATCAGTAGGTTGTATGTTTTAAGATGTCATCATTAAGTTTTTAATTATTAAATATTTGTGGTACTTCAAAATTTTAAATGATTTTTATTTGACATTTATTTTGTGTTAATGTGTCTTTTAATAGTTTTATTATTAAACATCTGAATCAGGTACAAAGTAATGTAAAATGCTATCAATTATCGACTTATATTGTTAAAAACATTGATTTAAAACAATAATAAACTGCATTTTATCATATTTTCTAATCAAAAAAGCTTTAAAACTTTTTATATAATCCTATCATAGGAAAATGACTTAATATTGTTGTCTCTCGTTCTTATTTAGATTACATAAATTGCTGTGGAAAACGTAGATTAATTTATGATTTCAGGAATTCTTACAATTTCCCAGGAACTCTGATACATCGTTCCCAAATCCCAAAGATTCATATCTGTCGAGTATTTGGAACTCATAGCCTGCACTGAGTGGTGGGAGCCAGCATGGGTCAGAGAGTTGGATGGGATGAGGACGTGCAGCAAGGGGGTTTGCGAGAGCAAAGAGGAGACACATTCTGGAGAGGCGGCCCTGGCCAGCGTCCAAGTTCTTTGGCATTTACATGAGTGATCAGAAAAACGTAAAAGAACAGAGACAGGGCAGACAACTGGGTTTGGGGGATCCACATTCTCCTTCAGTGTTGTCCCCCACCCCCCACCATTGCAAGTTCATAGGTGTGATGATGTGTATGGGAGCTCGGGGGGAGGGGGCATACCCACATGCACCCCTCCAGCTACTGAGGGTGGGGACATGGTCTGGCTGGACCACGCAGGCCACGCAGGTGGCCGCCCCTCCAGACAGACACAGGCAGGCCCCAGCCGCCCCACCACATGCAGGCTGCGGAAAGTGGGTGGGCTGGCTCTCTGCGCCTCCGTCCAATTTGGCCCTGGTTGGGCAGCAGCTTCCCAAGCCTTGTCTGCGGGGCCTCTGAGCGGGCTGGATGTGAGGCCCTGCGTAAACACACGGTATTTTTCTTTGAGGCTTACGAGCGCTTATCCATGTCATAAATTGTCACCTACTTCCACTGAGAGATTCCAGGCCTGCATTTCCAGGGAGGTCTCAGCTCTCCTAGGCACAGGGAAATGAGGGCTCCTGATTAGCTCGTGGGGAACTAAGATCGACTCCCACGCGGGGATCCACGGAAGATGCAAAGTCCAAGCAAACTGGCTGTGTGCACTCCATCATTCACTCACTCACTCAGCAAACCCTTGGCAAGTGAAGGACTCTCTCTGGGTCAGGCCCATGCTCAAAGTTTCAGAGTACAAAGAACACACAGTGCAGAGGGGAAGATAAACACTTAAAAACGAGACCGTCTTTCAGAGACACAGACTGAAATATTTATGGACGAGATGATAGGATGTCTGGGATTTGCTTCAAAATTAATCGAGAAGGGAAGTAACAGGCTTAGCCATGGGAGAAGGGTTTCTGGGGTAGGTGATAAAACAGGTTATTATCCTGATCTGTTCACCTCTGAGTAGAAATTTCGTGAAAATTATGACACTGAATGATTATAGTTGTGATGGAGCTCAGCCAGAACGCCCGACTCAAAGCTCAGCTCCGCCATTTACCAAAGGGCGTGGCCTCGGGCAAATGTCCTAGCCTCTCTGCTCCTCAGTTTCCTCAACTACAAGGCGATAACTGTACCTGTCCCCTTGAGCTATGGGAATTAGGCGAGTCCTTCTGCGAGACACTTGCTGAGTGCTCACGAAGGTCAGCACTTGCGAGCTCTCCCTGCCTGGCGTGATTCCCTTCATCTCCTGGATGATGACACTGAGGGTCGGGGAGGTGGACAGACTTGTTCGAAGCCACACGGCCAAGGAAATGGCAGAGCCGGGATGGGAACTCGGATCCAAGGGGCTCCGAAGTCCTTTCCTCTCCAACACAGCGTTGGGTGGTAATAGCGCAACAGAAACAGGAGCCTGATCTGCGGGGTGGACGCGGTGGCTGGCGGCGAGCATCTCAGACGACCCTCCGGCCCCGCCAGGGGAAAGGCCTCCTTCCTGGGGGAGGCCAGCCCTTCTCCCTCCTGAGCGGGTCCTGCAGGAGCCTCAACGTGACCAGACACTGGTGCCTTTGGCCCTGGGAGGGAGTGGTTTGGGGCAGACTCGGTCTTCAGGAGCTAATTTTGCTACTTTGCCTGTGCTTCTCTGTCCAACCACTCCACCTCTGGTGGTCCCTGCCGTTCCTTCAGGTGCTAACTTAGATGTTACCTCCCCCAGGAAACCAGCCCGAGCCTCCACTGACTGGCAGCTCCTCAAAAAGTTAAATGTGGAATCAGCATGGGATCCTGCAATGCCATGCCTAGGTGTAGACACAAAGGAAGTGAAAACAGGTTTTCACGCAAAAATTTGCACATGAATATTCATGACAATATTATTCATAATCAAAACTATAGAAAGCAGCCCAAAGGTCCGACAGTGGATGAATGAATAAGCAAATTGTAGTAAATACATACAAGGGAACATTATAAAGTCATAAAAAGGAATTGAGCACTGATGTGCACTGGAAAGTGGGTGAACCTCGAAAACATCCTAAGTGAAGGGAGCCTGTCACAAAGGCTACATGCTATATGATTCCACATATACACACTGTCTGGGACGGGCAAATCCATAGAGACAGAAAGTAAGCTAGTGGTAGCCAGGGGCTGGAGGAGGGGAATGGAGAGTGACTGCTAATGGGTACCGGGTGTCTTTTGGGGTGATGAAAAAAATTTGAAACTAGATGGAGGTGGTGGTCGCACTAAATGCATTAAATTGCCACTAGATCGTTCATTTTTAAAAGGTTTATTTTATGTTGTGTAAATTTAACCTCGGTTTTTTTAAAAAGGCAGAATGAAGTCCGGGACAAGTCAAAGCACTGGAAAGTCCATTATTTCATTCCTGACATTATATAAGCGCGAGGCTGGTGATAGGAGGGGAGGTGGCGGCGGCAGCTGCGCTGGCCGGGAACGCAGGGCGCGGCTCGAAATGCTCATGGTTTAAAGTAACAGGAAGCCTGAGCAATATCATAAATCAGGATTTTCTGACTGGGCTGCTTGTACTGAGCAGAACAACGTGTATTGAATGTCCCGAGTAGGTGTGAGTCCTGATTGCCAGGCCCTGCCAGGGGGAGGCCTCTAATTTGACACTGGCCTCAAACTGAAAGTCGCTCAACAAAAAATTAGATTTCAACATTTTAACGAAAATCAAGCTGGAACCGGCGTTAGACATGAGACAGAGGATTTCAGTAACTGCAAGGAAAACACAGACGGACAAATGTCTTGCGCAGCTAAGCCATTGGGAGATACTTTCCCTCCTGGGGCTCGCTTTAGGGGCTCTGTGTGGCGGCTGTAGGTGACGACGCCAGGCCTGGGGGCCGGCTATGTCTGGCACGCTCACACCCGCTACCCAAAGCCTGGGTGCTATTATTCACCTGCCCCCTCTGGCTTTTTTTCTGTTGGACTCTCCAGGCTTAGAGGTGACAGCGCTCGGAGACTGGACCCCAATATTTTTGGATCCTGGCCAGTTAGAAGCAGACACATACAGTTCATATAATCCCCCCACCCCCCACCCCAACCCCACCCCAACCCCACCCCAGCATTTATTTTCCGCAGCTCTAAGGGTGTAAAGCTGGAGCGGAGCTTCGGGAAGATCCTGTCTCTGCCCATGCGTCACCTCCTTTTCAACCACAGTTTTCTCATCTGTTTAATGGGGCACTGAGACCACTTCTTCAGGCTGTTCTGGGAATTAAACTGGCATTTGCACTCTGGTCCCACTGCCTGGCACATTCCTTCTTCCCTTCTCTTGTGGGTCAAATCCATCATCCTTCAAGTCTTACCTTGAACCCAAATCTCTCAGGATTGCCTGGCCTGACACCTAGACTAGATTAATCCCTGAGTTATACTCTCTCACCAGTTACTCCCCTGTAGTCAATTTAATACTGGCTGGAGTTATTTACACATGGGTCCACCCGGATAAGCCAGGATAATTTCCCCATTTCCAGACCCTTAACTTAATCATATCTGCAAAGTCTTTTTTGCTATGTAAGGTGACATATCCTCAGGACCAGGGATTAGGAGATGGATGTCTTTAGGGGCATTATACTGACCACCATAGGAAGGAAACATGTTCTCACATCTTCATACAAAACAGACCCAATTTATGGTCCCATGATACTGACAGCTTGGTAGAGGAGAAAGATAATAAAATAATTACGTGAATAATTGCTCTGAGGATGGCTAACCTTTCTATCTCAATAATGACAGCAATGAATACACACACACACACACACACACACATACACACACACATATATATATGTATATATATATATATATACACACACACACATATATATGTGTATATATATATATATATATATTTGGGGTTTTTTTACAGACCACTTACTATATATATGCTAGGCATTTTGTCAAACACTCATAGACATTATCACATTTCAAAAATGATGTTAAAGAACAAGTCTTATTATTCCCACTTAACAGAAGTGAAAATTGAGTCTGGGGAGGGTTATGACTGGCCCGTGGTTCGTACGCATACGCAGATGCCAAAACTGGGTTCTTGGCCACCGTGTTATTACAGGGGACCTGAATACTCAGCCCATGACCACATGCAGTGTGACCACATTCTGGAATGGAGATCCAGGATGACTCAAGAAGTGTTTGTCTGCTTCTTAATTGCCTGGGAGAGGAAGAGGTGAGCCCAGGCTTTTCCCTAGCAGGCAGCCATTCCCCAGACAGGCCACTGGGAAGCAACGAGAGGGGAGATGTGTCTGTACTTGGCCGGTCTTGCCCACTTCAAACACCAGTCCAGACAAACATGGGCAAGACAAGAGAATAAGGACACTGTCCAGGTATGGAGCAAATCTAATTCACCTGGACCACTCAAGCCAGGAAATCAAAAATTGTAACCGATTGCAGGCATTGTCAAAAACTTGCAGCATTTGACTCAGAACCACAGTTCTCCCCTGGGGAAAGGCATTTTTCTCTTTGACTGTAAACAAATTTTCTAATTGTCTTGACTGTGATTCTGAGATATATATCTCCTCTCTCCACTGAGGACCGTTCCATTGTCCATGTGAGCTATTTGGACATCCAGTGTATTCACTGTCCACTTACAAGGCATTTCAGTTATTCAGAACTCAAACAGAACTGCCGGCCTCGTTGGAGAATGAGGAAGGAAGCACGGAAGGTCTCTGCATACCCAAAACACGCAAAATGAGTCTATGTATTGAAACACATGAGCTTTATTCATGCCCCCAACACTCGTTCTGTGCTTATTTACTTTTAGTTTAGAGACAGTTCTAACAAACTTGATTATTTTGTTCATAAACAGAAATGTCAGATGAGAAAGGAAAAAAAGGATCAACAGATGTAATGGATTCACTGATGACATCAGTGACTTCTGATGACCCAATAGATACAACAATGAAGGCAAGAGGGCAAAATGAAGACAGAAGTGTAGCTATCAGGATACATTTACCTGGGAGAGGACAAGTCTTGGCTACCTGAGCAGTCCCAGGGGGCACTGTGGGCTCAGACAGTAACAGTGTGAAGACTTCTTACCACCCATTTTCCTCTGTGAAGTCCAAGACAAACGCTCTATCTCAGCAAAGTTGGCTTTCTCAGTGGACAGCAAGAAGACATAATGAAAACTAGAAGCTGGGATACAAATCTCATTTTGGGATAACTATGTGGCCAGCCAGACTCACAGAATCTCAAAAGAAAACTCTCTCTCTAGATCCTGACCCCTTCGGGGTGACTGGGGACAGGGGCTGCTGCCCCTGCATGCCAGGTACCATGTGGGTGTCCTATAGGTTGTCACATTCGGTCCCCTATTCCACACAGTGGACACAGCTTCTCCCATCTTTGAGATAATGGAACCGAGCGGGAGACAAGGGGAGTGAACCATCCAAAGTCACATAAACAATAATGGAGAAGTGAGGATTGTGCCTCAGGTCTGTCTGACTCAAAATCCATGGTTTTTTTTCTCAGTGTTTGCTTCTGCTTTGCCACTTGACCAGAATTGGAAGGCTCATGATGACAGGGAGCTTACCCTCTCTCGTCTATCTGTCATATTTTATTTTGAAGAGATGGGGATGAAACAAACTAGATTTGAATCTTCTCAAACCTTCACATAAAAAAATATGAATTGCAATGGATTGCAACTCATTAATTAAGTTAATAATAATTTTTTAAAAAACCTAACTGATTACTTTTTGAGGATGGCAGCAAATCAATTTATCATCTTGAGAACTGAGTAAATTAAAAACCAACTATTTATCCTGTCTTTCTTATATGACCTGGAAAACCAAACGATAGACAAGGGGAAGTGTCTCTCTGTAAATTTATTCCAGCTAATGAATGAAAACAAAATGATAAAATTAGAACATCACTAGTTTGCAACCCCTAAGGAATTAATGGAAAGGTGGTAAGCATCAACAAACATTAAAACAGTGGAAATAGGGAAAGAACCTAGGAGAAAAAAAAGATCAGAACTTTCTTTAGTAAGTGAGAGAAGGACAAATTCTAGAAACACAGAACAGTGATTTTCGTCCCAACAGGGGTGTGTGTGTGTGTGTGTGTGTGTGTGTGTGAAAATGTGTCACAAGCATTGGACAAGCATCAATAATATGCTGATATTTGACTGAGATAAATTAAATTTTCTCATGCTTGGAAGCAGAACTTTTAAACAACCAAAAAGGGAATACAAACTCTGATATTAATCTAAAAATCTCTTATTTTCATAATAGACCCATCGAATAGGAATTGCAAAGTTGCATTTAATATACGTATTTCATTGCCAGGGCAATTCCATTGTCCTTTATATCTATTTTTGGGTTTGATCCTTGAGGCAACTAATATTCATTTTCAGGAAATGAATCTATGAAAATTATACCAGCTTTTGTGCTAAATGCAAAGCGAGTGTGTTTCAAAGTAGCGAAAGCTACACTCTGCATTACTCACCCTGAATTCCTAACATCTGTGGGTCCGCAGGAGAATTAATTCTTCAGGAAAGGCCCCTGCCCTAATTAGATTTTACTTGGCTTATTAGTAAATCTCATTCACTGACTTAATGAGAAACAAAAGTCATGTGATAAAAGAGTCAAAAGCAATAAAATGTTAACTAAATTTATACAGCAGAGAGCTTGAAATTTTCCCTTCATATCAGCAAAACTGAAATCCACAGTGGAAACAGGAATTGCTATAAATGGCTTCAGACCTAGGCATGAGGACCTTTTTATATTCAGGATGTAGCTAATTCCAGAGAGAGCACACACAATTTAGGCATTTAAAGTGCTAGAAATGTGTCCAAATCTTTACTAGTTGGGAGTAATAATCATGGCTAAGGTTTACTGCATGCTTCCTACATGCCAAGCCAGCCAAATAGCTCCAAATGCATTAACTTGTTTAACTTCTTGAGTCAGGCTGCTGTCATTCCCATTTACAGATAGGAAAACTAAGGCTCAAAGGTAAAGGGACTTACCCAAGGTTGCTCAGAAACAATTGGGAATGATGAAATCCAACCTTCAAGCTGAGATTCGAATTCCAGTACTGCCATTTCTCCTAACACTTAAAAATCAAGGGAACCCTTTTTCATACTTTTTTATTCAGGAACTAGTTTTTTGAATCATTATAGAGTAATTCAAAAATGTGAGTGCATGCTGGGTTCCCCATAGATGTCAGTTGCAGCTTGAACACAGAATTCTTTCTGCCACATTTTTGATTGGTTTTATCGCAGTATCTGAATTTCAGTTAATGTTGAAGCTCTTCACGTTTCCCAAAGCGGAGCACAGGCTTTAGAACTCAAGGTCAAGATGAATTCTACTACGTAACAGGACATCTTCATGAGGTGAGTTAGCCTTACCCGATATGGCCCTGCAGTACTATGAAACAAGAGGAAAAGAGATATTCATAATCAGAGCACCTGAGGTTTGAATGGAAATGGGTACTTTTAAAAAAATAATTTAAAAATTTTTAATTATAGTTGGCATACAATATTATATTAGTTTCAGTTGTACAACATAGTGATTAGATATTTATATAACTTACGAAGTGATCCTCCTGATATGTCTAGCATAGAAATGGGTACTTTTAACAAACAGATGTGCACATAATTTGCAATGGGCTTGCCAAACCCTCATCTCACTTGGGTGCCCCCACAGCTCTGAGAGGGTGTCATTATGGTCTCAGTTGTCGGTGAGAAAAGTCCAGGTTGGAAGGACAAACCCATGTCCAAGTAAGAACAGGAAGAGTTGCATTCACTCTGAATTTTTACTCTGGACCCCACATTCCTTCCGCCTTACAGCGGCCCCTCTGCCAAGCCCTTGAGCAAAAGCCCTTGAAGGTATTGGAATGCAGCCAGAGAGAAAATGATTCCCATGCTGTCCAAGCAAGCTACAGTGGACACCTAGACGTGTGACTGCCCAGCCTCTTCTTGACCCCTGGACACCTCTCCCCTGGCGGTGACTGCTCCCCCTGTCTATAAGGTCCCTGGGGAGCTGTCCGTCCACCTCCCCAGCTGCAGGTTGGCCATAGGACCCAAGCTGGGCCAGTCAGATGGTCTCCTCCTGGAATTCTGCATTAGAGCGTTAACGTGCCGCAGCCAATGCATGGGTGGACTCCGTGGCTTCCTGGTGCCAAGATTCCAGATGCTGGCAGTTTCCCTCCTTCCTGGATATGAATATATAGTTCTTCCTTTGAATCTGTCAGTCCCAGGATCTTTCTGATAATCCTTGTTCTTAGTTTTTAATCCCAGTGGAGAATTAGTTGGGACTCGCAGCTCCGAGTGCCAGAAACCCCTCTCAAACCAGCCCAGCCCAAAAGGCCATTCGTTGGTTCTCTGAACGGGAAAACTGATGGGATGGGTCTGGCCTTAGTCCCACTTGGGTCTAGGGATCTGAATAAAGTTGTCAGCAACCCTCTCCCTCCACCCCCATCTCTGTACACCCTGACTCCAGTTGTCTTGATTTCATTCTCAAGTAAAAATGATCCACAGCAGCATCATGTCTTCCTGGTCCATGAAACCTGGGTCCAGAGGAGAGCATATCTCTCCCTAGATATGGGAAAGGCCTGGGGAAGATGGGTGGCTTGGTAGAGTCCCTCGTCCACCTCTGTGTCCATTGTTGTGGAGCGGGTGTGGAGAACTCGGAGGGGCCAGGACCAGGTCACATGCCATCCATGGGCCAGGAAGCGAGGCCAGCCGTTTCCAAGATTCACAGATTACTATGGAATGAAGCGTTGGCTCTGCAAAGGAAATGGTGTCAAATACATGCTCCCCCACATAAACAAGATCACTCCAGAGTTACAACCAAAGGATCCCATCTGAGACCAGTTGCGCTGAATCCACTTTGAATGGCAGAGATTCTGAGATAAAGCAAGAATAAAAAGGGACCGCGTAGTTGAGGAGTTTCCAGAAAAGACATCCATGGGATGTGGATAGTGTGCCCAGGAAAAGGGATGCTCTTTCAGGCACGATAAGGATGGCTTTGGGCCCCACTGGGCATCTTGAGAAGGCCCACCTTCCAGCTTGCAGGGCTTCCAACAGGCAAGTGGTGGAAGAGATGATCCTAAAAGGACAGCTCGTCCAGATCGTGACCATCCTGAAGTGACCGGAAGGGAGGTAAGAAAACCTTGCAGAAATCAAAGAGCCCAAATCCATCGCCTGAACCGGAACTTCCCTCAGCAACAACAGGTATCAAACCCACTACATTAAGCAGATAGAAGATGGAATTGCTGAATGAGAAGAAGCATGGGAGGGACTGACTGGGCTGGTGTCCTCACTGGGGACAAGCAGGGAACAAGACAAGTACAGTTTCTCTCCTTCACAGAGCAAATCTCAAGGAGAGGATCCCAGGACACTCGTTAGGGGGTGGGAAGGCCAGATAGGGAAGGGGAGGGACCAGTGCAGATGCCATTGGTTGGCAGGTCACTGCTGTGGGAAGTGGGGCTCATCCTTTGGGCCTAAAGGATCTACCTCAGTGCTATGCCACCTGACAGAGTCTGGTCTCCTTGCTGGTCATAGGTGAGTGTCCTGGCTTCCAGATGCCGTGGCCAGCCTTGTTTTCCAGGCTATCATTTAAGTTGTTCTGAGGGATGGATATCTCTGCCTGTGGTTTGGAGAGGAGGAAAATATCTGTGGACAGACGTTTGGGAGGCTGATAGCAGCAGCCAGTCAGCAGAGTCTGGAAGAGACACACCCTGGAGGATGAGATGCCCTGCAGGGTCACAGACCGCCCGGGCTTCTTCCCGGCCAGCACCTCCGTCTTCTTTCTGCTTGAAGGAAGCGGACACCAGTTATTCCTAAGGGAAGTTCTGGCTCAGAGGATGGATTTTGGTTCCTCGGTATCTGTAAGTTTCTCTTACCTTCCTTCCGGTCACTTCAGGATGACCATGATCTGGGTGTGCTGTTCTTTTTGAACTCTCTCTCCACTGCTCACCCAGTGCATATAGTAGATGCTCAATAAATTTGATTTTAATGATGAACAAATTAAGATGCCTCAACCTCACCCTCTGAGAATCAAGGCTTAATGTTCTATTATCTGATATGCACAGGCCGATTTCCATGTCAAAGAACTTTCTGGAGAGAAAGAAAGAAAATGACCTGCCCAAGGGCACAGAATCAATAGCTAATGAAGAGCAAGGACTCAGACCACCAGTAGGGATGTTTTTATTTTAAGAGAAAGAAACCCTATCCAACCAGCTTAACAAAGGGTCTGTTAATGCTAAAGACACAGGGGTGTCTGTAGAAGTCAGGGTGAGGCTGTCCCAGGAGCTGGAAGGCTGGCTTGGCCCCTTCATCGCTGCTTCTGTACCGGTCACCTCTCTCTGCAAGCCAGCACTATCCGCTCCTCCGTCCACGGAGAGAAGTAGGGGCACGCCCAGGACACAAGTGTGCATGTCTCCCCAGTGAGGTCACCAGCCCATCCTGGATACCAGGAGGTTCTGATGGTCCGAGCCCAGCCTGGGGGACCTAGAAGACCAGTCCACCGTGGCCAGAGGTGCGGATGCTCATGGTACAAAAATGGCCTCCCAGACATGGGGGCAGGCGTTAAAGGGTCACTTGGGGTCTACTTCCCCCACCTGCCTACCAGCTCACAGCCTACCCCTCACTTCCTAAACTCTGTCTTCTTCCCATCATGATAGTCTTTGGCCCTATCTACAAACCACTAATCACACACACTGAATAATCTTTACTTTCCTTTTTTTTAAGAAACTCGCTTTTTAAATTTTAATGTGGCCATTCTCTAGGCAGTAGCACCTGCAAAGTCACGGGTTTAAGTTGTTAGAAATGTTTTTCTACTGTAAAAATACATATGCGAGCAATATGGGAACCCAAGGCAAAAGAGAAATCAATAATATTGATCTTGCCTTCATTTAAAATTTGTGATATTTTGTTGATCATGCATTTTCATTTGTAAACATTATAATCAAGTAGTATTAATCTTGATGACTGTAGTTTGTTTGGTGCCCCTTAAATTTTGTATCTAAGGCCAATCAATGCCTTACCTGCCTCCCCAGTCTCCCCCACCCACCCTGCATAATCACTTAAATAAAGGTTTAATAGTCATTGTGTGTGTCACCTAAACTCTCCTAGGTCCTGCACTGTGGGAAATATTCGTTCCACCTGCTAACATAGAATCACTGAAGAGCTTTTGCAAGTCCATCGGTCCAAATCCCTTTTCTTTCAGCTGAATAAACTGAGGCCTGGAGAGGCTGAGTGATTGACCCAAGGTTCCATGGCTATTTGATGGCAAACTTAGCGTTGGAGCCCAGGTCTGCAGGGAGCTCCCCTCCACCCAGCTAGTTAGCCGCTTGATGAATTGAGGAGGGAAAAGAAAGTCAGGGCTGTGGCCCCAGCCTTCTGCTGGCTTGGTTTTATTTCTGGAGGAGCAAACCAGCTCTGGCCGAGGAGGGAATCATAAATTCCGCTGGGAAGGAGCCTGGAACTCCTGAGCCAGGGCCAGGGCTGCCCCTGGGGAGCATGAGGTTGGCCGGGGAGAAATCTCAGCAAGTGCCCCTTCCGCCTCCCCTGTCTGTGCACCGCATTTTTAGGCAGTGACATCACAGTGCAGGGAGCAGAGACCACCCTTGAAAGGAAAAACAAGTCACCAAGAGGGCAGGGGGGTGGTGGAAGAGGATGGGGCCTACCCCTCTTTTGCCTTGGCAAACACAATCAAGTTGAGAACAAAAATAATCTGTAGTTATATAAGGGTGGTACTTGTTAAGCCCACCCCTGGGTGCCAGGCCTCAGGTTGACAATGAAATATATCATCTCACTTAAGCCTTACAGGAAAGGGGCCATTTTATTCCCATTTCACACACAAGGAGACTGAGGCTAAGAGAGGTAGAATGACTTGCCCAAAGTCTCTTACTCGGCCAGGGTTCAACCACAAGCTGCCAGAATTCACAGACCCCTTGTAAGCAAATGGATGATAATGCCAAATGAATGAGCCCCATCCTCTGCCTGCAGGAAGCCCCCGGCAACTAGGACAGAAGTCAAAGGTATGCTCCCCAACCTCCTGACTCCAAGAGTTCAAATCCCCAATCCTCCAAAAGAGGTGCCCCTCCTGTGCCCCCATGGACCTCTCTCTTCTCTTCCTTTTTGCTCCCTTTCTTCCCACCCACCTTCAGGCTCCCAGACCCCCCTCCTTTCCCAGATTCTCTTTTACCAGATCATTTGAACTATCCTGGTGGCTGGGTCTATGCCCCAAGCTTGCACCCCTCATGCCAGAGAGAAGTTGGCCCTGAGCGGATGAAACTCAAGATAGAGCTGTCCACCCACATGTGAGATGCCTGCAGAATTATGTGGATTTTTTGGTGGGGGGAGGAGGGGCTTAAATATTTCTGATGAGACTGAACCAGAGCTGGCTGGAGCCGTTCTGTGAACAGGCCATCTAACCAGACACTCGATCTCACCATTTATCAATTAACCAGCAACGAGAAACCCACACTATTGCTCAGCCAAGAAGTGCACCACTTCGAGAATGCATCCAGTATTCCTTTCCAGAAGTGGGAGAAGAAGCCTTCCTACTGCAAAGCCCATTTCCTGCTCAGACCAGGTGGAAAATTTGCTAAACTCAAAAGGTCAAACCTAGTTTAATTTTATACCCTTTTGTTAAGAATGTTCCCTTAAAAAAAAAAAAGCCTCGTTTCTTTCCAACTTTTCATAAGCTAATTCGTGTGGAAGAAAAAAAAGATTAGGATAAAATTTCAAATATTAAATTCAAATGCAGGATTAATGACTTTTATTTCTAAGCCCAAGAGGTTGTCTGGAATTTAGGACATTTTTGGAGCAGTCCAGACCAGACATAACCAGATGCAGTTGTGTTTTAGACCAAGTCAGCACAAATTTCATACCTTGAAAGACTATATCCACGTCCGTCTTAATACAAACAGTCCTTCCTTTTCCAAAACGCTCTATCCAAAATTAATTCAGAGCCATCGGCTTAAAGACAAAGACTAAACACTTTTTAAGGGTAAGCGAAAGTAGCTGATGAATGTAGACCTTTATTAAATACTCCCTGTGCAACTTAACCTTTTCTTCCCACTGTCCTTTTCGCCCTCGTCAAATACACACATATACACAGGCCAAAGGGGACAGGGAACAATGACTAATTTGACAAAAGAAAAAACAATCTTTCTGTAATATATGATTTCTCTAGAATTCTTAAATACTATGATAACATGTGTGGTAAGGTATCTCGAGTTCTACTGAACCCCAAAAGTACTGAAAAATCTCACACAAGAACCCTCACTGAGTAATTTTACAGCCCAAACTGGTTTGGATTATTTTGGATAAAGTCTGAATGTGAGTCTAGATGCATTATCTCCATCCACGGAAGAGCCTCATGAAACAGTATCCCACCACCCCACAACATAGGCGCAAACAGGATTGGCATGAAAGAGTGGGGGTGTTCCCTGCGAAGAGTGTGTTCTGTGGAACACGAACACCCCTTGAAAAAATATTTTCCATGGCCCAACGTTTGGAAAATACTCCAAACTCTAAGATAGGGGCCAGCAAACTATGGCCCGTGGGCCAAATCTGGCCCACTGCTGTTTTTGTAAATAAAGTTTTATTGGAACAAGACTGCACTCATTCATTTACATATTGTCTGTGGCTGCTTTCCCATTCAGACTGTAGAGTTGGATGATGTGAGACCAAGTGACCCAAAAAGCCTAAAATATTTACTCGCTCGTCCTTTATAGATAAAGTTTGCTGAGTCCTATTCTAAGACCTTCTTAGAAAGTCATGAATCACATCAGCGCATTAAAGATTCCAAGAAATTCTACAGCAA
This sequence comes from Eidolon dupreanum, assembly GCA_028627145.1. Lineage (NCBI taxonomy): Eukaryota > Metazoa > Chordata > Mammalia > Chiroptera > Pteropodidae > Eidolon > Eidolon dupreanum. Next base: position 104,890,580 of record CM053508.1, on the reverse strand, counting down.
GGAAATCCATTCCAATTTGTTTAGCATAATATTTCACAATCATATTTGTTAAAAAAAATTCATCCGTGAGATATGTATTAATTCCTCTCCTAAGATATGCTTCATACACATTGGGAAATACTGAGGGGTGTGTGTGTGTGTGTGTGTATTTGCAGATGTGGGGAAGAAGAGATATTAAAACACTCACCATGGGGAAATGCTGTGTATCTGTTTTCAGACACTTCTGGTCTAACCCTCAGTGGATAAAAAAATATACTCAGAGTGATTCTTTAACCAACTCTTGAGCTGAATTTGGCCACACTATATCTACATAACCAAATAAAACGGTTCAATAGTTCAGAGGGAGAAATTTGGTGTGGTTTAAAATGATTTCTTAATTTCCAAAATGGACATTATCTCCTTACTGTTAAAACAGGGGATAAGAAACAGACTCATAAAATAAGACAGAAGCTCCCCATGGTGAGGAGGGAGAAAGAGAATGTAACTGTTATGGGCTGAATTGTGCCTCCCATATCCATATGTTGAATTCCTAACTCCTAGTACCTCAGAATGTGACTGTATTTGGAAATAGGATATTTAAAGAAATAATTAAGGTAAAATGAGTTCACCAGGGTGGATCTTAATCCAATATGGCTGGTGTCCTCATGAGAAGCAGAGATTAGGACACAGACACACACAAAGGGAAGACTATGTGAGGACACTGGGAGAAGACGGCCATCTGCAAGGCAAGGAAAGAGGCTTCAGAAAAAAATACAACCCTATCAACACCTTGATTTCAGACTTCTCAGCCTCCAGATGATGAGGATATAAATTTCTGTTGTTTGCGCTACGTAAGCTGTGGCACTTTGTTACCACAGCCTGAGCAGACTAATATAGCAAATAAGGTGTTTTAGCAGAGTTCTTATGAAAAATGCCTAATGATTCTTAGCTACATTTTATGAAAAAATCCTTCACAGCTAATGTTTAAGCATCCAGCCCACAGTTAGATCTGAGTTTAAATCCCAAAGCAACCATGTACTTACCAGCTGTGTGAGTTTGGGCAAGCTAATCATCCTCTCTGATTCTGTGCTTCCTCATCTGTAACAACACCTTCCCACCCGTGTGCCTTCCCCACAGGTGTTTGTGAAGGTTGAATGAGATCATGGACGTTAAAACAGCACAGAAAGGGCAATCAATGAGCAGTTCTCATGGTGACCATATTTCTTCCATGCAAGGCAATACCAATTGCGATCCATCACCAATTTGCTAAGAGTTTTTAAGGGAGAAAAGAGACACTAGAATATATGTACTCAATTGATGTCAAGATGCATTCTGGTTAGAGAAACACTTGGATGTGATGAGAAACAGAATGTGTTTCTGGGCTTTGAGAAAGTATGATGTTCCCCTTAGTTTTACATTTAGAGAGGCACAAGCCTACACCTCACTGGGATGTGGAATGGTTGATGCAAGGCTCTATAGCACAGACTTGGACACTGAGCCCCTAAGTCTTGGGCTAATATGTCACTCAGCAACAGATAATTCATATAGAAGCAAGTCCTATTGTGATTGCATAGCTCTGCGATAGGAGTTTTGCAGACTCTATATCTGGTATAATTAAAAGAGCTACAGACACAAGGACACTCCAAGGGCCAAGTGGGGGCTATCTTTAGAACTAGACAAGCAAAAATCATGTCTTGCCTCTTCATTCATTTATTTATTAACCATTTAACAAATATAAATTAAGTAGCTACATGTGAACAGGCAAGCGATTCATCAATAGATAGGACAGCCATAGTCCCTGCCTCCCAGCAGCTTATAAATCACAGATGTGTCCAGGGCTAGGAAAGAAAAGTGTGCCCATATTGCAGGGGAAGGGAGGGGGGGATCAGACAAGAAATTTCTGAGGAAGGGGTGTTTAGCAGAGATCCAAAGGATAAGCACTAAAGGAGAAGTAGATGTGCAGGGAAGAGTGTGCCAAGCAGATTGAACAGCCTTTGCAAAGACCCTGGGGCAGGAGAGAACAGTCTGGATGGGAGGGACTAAAAAGAGCCCCCCGTAGTTACAGAATGAGTTAAGGGAGAGGAGGATTGAGATGTGGCTGGAGAAGTAAACACTTCTCCCACCCTCTTCTTGGGTCCCATTCTTATTTCTGCATGGACTCTAGATCGAGACTGACCAAGTAAAATTCTAGGTCTGGACACTTGCCAGCTGTGTGATCTTGGGCAAGTCACTAAATCCCTCTGAAGTTCATTTCCTCATTGGCAAAATGGGCATGATTAAAGGACCTATCTCATAATGTTATTGTTAGGATTTAAAGAGTCACACTATATTAGGCTCTTGGAACAAATACATACTAAGTGTGATGTGTTTCTCATTACTATTATTATATGAAGCTGTTGGGAATAAATATATACAGCACCTGGCACAGAACAGCTCTCCAAGGGTAAGCAGTAGTGTCATATTTATTGGAGCTACAAATGTCCGAATCAAATTGATTTCTGAGCTTGGACAGTGAGAGTGTGGATAATGGATAATTATCATTTTATCATTCTTATTATCAGGCATTCCTCCTGACTAGCTTCTCTGAGCACCATTGCTCAGATGGCAAAGAAGCAGCCATTCTTCTAGATGGGCCAGTGAGATGCCAGGCGCCAAGACACCCACCCGTCGGGGACTTTTCCTGTCCTGGGTGACGGAGGAAGAAGTAGGCCCATTCTTCCCCCACGTAGCTCAGCCAGCTGTGGGCTAGGCAGCCTGCCCATTTGGATGACAGGCTCCCCTGGGACTTATGAAGCTACACAGGCTCTCAGGGCAGGAGAAATGGGCCTGGGTTCCACTGGGTTCAACATTCCCACAGGCGCCGCTGGCAGGACGACCAGTGAGATGGAGGCCAGGGGGCCTTGGAGTCAGGCCAGGCTGAGTAGGGGAAGCCTGCGACATGCCCATTTGCTCCCCCGCCTCAGGGTCACAAGTGCTGGAGTCAGCCAGCATGCCTCGAGCCATAGGTCCTCAATCTGTCACGATGCCCCAGGAAAAAATACAATGAAATGCTGTTTTTTTGTCCCATTTATTACCCTAACGAGACTTCACCTGGAAGCACTGTTGGCACTGAGTGGCAAGACACAGCCCGTGGACAGTATGGGGACGCTTGCATGTCACGTGTCATGGGACTCGCCCAAGGTGTGAGAGCACTGGCTGCGGAGCCCAAGGTCACAGAGGCCTTCGCAGGGTGAGACAACTGGCTGAAGAAGGGCCAAGGGGCAACGTCCACCCCGACAGCTTTATGGCCTGTACCTGGTCCCATAAAAATCATATTATAATGATGTCAAGGGGCCTCCCTAGCAGACGTCACCATGCTGGGCAGGGCCACCTGCTTTGGAACCCAAAACCAGAAATCAGCTGTTTCCGAATACAAGGGGTTGTGACCCTTGGGCTAGATTCAGAGGGAGGGGGCCTGTCCAAAAGCCATGGTCCCTTCCCCACACCAAGCAGTTCACAGTCACTGGGCAGATTCCACTACTAAAGAGTAATGTCTCTGGTCACTGCTACATTCAGATACCGTGTGACACACAAAGCTCCCAGGAGCAGACAATCAATTATTATCAGTCTTGGTGTCTGAGGGGTCCTGCCCTTTCCTGGGTCCTATCTGGGCCAGGACGTGAACACTGAAGGGACCCCAGCAAGTGTAAGATGCACAGGGCCTGTGATCCGGGGGACCCGCCCTGCTGTAGCCAACTTGAAATTCTTCACGATGTTAAAACTAGGGGCCCCTATTGTCATCTCACACTGGGCCCCCCACATTATGTTGCCAGTGCTACCCGCACCTCACTTTACCTGGTCCTGCACTATTGCTGACCCTTCTCAGATCCATTGACCTCCTTTCAGCCAATATCCCTTGAAATCCTCAAAACAACCCAGTTTTGGGGGGACTGGACTTTCCCACGCCCACACCACTAGTGAAGAGCAGGCCTGGGACCCAGTGAAAGCTTCTCTAAACCCAGAACCAACATTCCATCCCCCACATCTTTCCTCCCATGGGCAGGGAGGGGGACCCAGACCGGGTCTCAGGCCAGCTCAGTGCTGCTGGGAGAGGCCTCGTGGGGAAGGGAGGAATTGCGTCATTACAAAGTAGGGAGCATTTGTAGGGCAGGAGGCTGAGAAAAAGATGGGTGCTGTGACACCCCATGGTTTTAAAGTGGGTGGGGCTTTCTCCAGGACTCTCCCCTCACTGGCTTCCTCATTTCTCTTATGTGCCCAATGAGCTCGGGCTCCCAGGATGACACAAGCACCCAGCAGCCTCTGACACCTAAAGGGATTGGCCTCCCAAGAATAAGGACTCTGGGAGCTTCCAGCACCACAGGAGTGGGGCTGCGCCCCAATGTTCCCAGTCCATGCGGCTCCAGTGATGGTGTGATTCCCTCTTTTAGAATGAAAAGCAACCTGATTCCATTCTGTCCATTGCAAGACAACATTAGCAACATAACCAAGAGCTTGAGGAAATGGGTCTCATGCAGAAGGAGGTGGGGGCATAAGCAAAGGCCAAAGAACTCAGGAGGGTAGGTCCGGAGAAACAACAGCTCTGGGAAAATCACAACACTCTGGCCAAGGGAACATGCAGATGATGAACGCTGGGCCTCAGCTTCCCGGTTAAGACACTACAGTGGGAAGAACAGAAATCCTGACTGAAACTGGCTTAAGCCAGAAGGAACTGTATCCCAGAATAGGGATACTGTTCAGGGAGGGATGCTAATAGAGTGCTCAGTGACACCCTTCAAGACTTTGATTTTCCATCTTTCTATTCTGCCATGCATGGTGCCACCCTCCTATTCTCACTGGGTGCAAATTCCCCAGGCAGCTGTTGGCATGATGGCTATAAAAAGGGGGAGAAGTGAGTAGAGTGTCCACAGCTTGGCCATGAGCATCTCTCTCAACCCCCACCAACCTCAGCACAGACAGGAACTCTGGTAAGAAGATCAGGGCCGAGCATTTGCCTCCAAGCCCTGGCTCCGCACTTAACTGGCCTTGTGTCCACAAGTTAGACCTCCAACCTGTCATCGGTGTCTTGTGGCTCTTAGAAAAATAGCAATGCTTGTATCACAACCTAGAAGGTTGTATTATTCCCACATATACAAAGTTCAGCTGGGCTGAATTAAGTCATAAAGCAACTTAAGAGGATGCTGCTGGCTCGCATTATCTCCAGGAGAAATGAGAAGAAGGACTAAGGCTGAACAGCCAGGAGCAATGTCCAGGGCCATGCCAAGGAGCAGGGTGTCCTGGCCACTGCCTCACGCCCCACCATTAAGCTTGACTGTGTCACAGATGGCGTCAGCCACCCTACACAGAAACCAAATCATCAGTGGCTAAAGCAAGATGTCGTAGAATTTATTCTTCTCACATAAAGGTCTGAGCTCTGCTCTCTGAAGTCACCGGGTTCTCTCCCTCCTGTAAGTTGTTAGGTCCATCACATGGGCTGTGATAATTCATCACCATGGCTGCAGCAGGCCACTGGGAGGACACAAAATGAGGGAAGAAGAGGGCCACCCTTCTCTTGGTGAGCACATATGTCCCTTCTCACATCTCATTGGCCAGGACTTGTCACATGCACTTCACAGCCGCAAGGGAGGCTGGGAAAAGCAGTCTTTATTCTGAGTTGTGATGGACCTAGTTAAATATTCTATTACTATGTAAGGGGGTGGGGACAAGAAGCAGGGTCGACCTCCCTGTCTGCACGCCAGCTGCCCGACCAGCACCTCCTTTCATTTCTCTGACAGAACAAGCTCTGCACACAGGCCGTTCTCTCTGCCTGGGAGCCTGTTCCTCTCCTTTGAACCCCTATGCTTCCCTCGGATGCCAGCTCAGACCGCCTTTGGTCTCCATCAGCACTCCTGCCACATGTTCTCCTTGCCCTAGTCTTGTCGGTTCCAGCACCTTCCAGATACAGGATTATCCCCCTGGGAGACCATCTGACTGAGGGCTGCCTCCCTCAGAAGGTGGAGAACTTCCCAAGTGTGGGAACGTTGGTTTGCTTCCCGTCAGATACTAACCCAGTCCAGGGCTATAACTTAGGGCTGAAGGACTAAATAAATAAATGTACCCTCCTGAGCTCCTGGTTCTCTCCTGCAAACAAACACAGCTCAGTTATTATAAGAAAAACAATATGGTTGTTAAGGAGAGCCTCATTACTAAGTAGCAGGCACTGCCACCTGTTTTAATGTGTTTGATCCTCCCAGAAGCCCATTAAAGTAGGTTATCCCCATTTTACAGAAGAGGAAACTGAGGCATAGAAAGTAATCAGCTAAGTGGCAGGCTGGTATTGAGCCCCAGGACTCTGGGACCAGCACATAGGGGTTCCCTTTCTGCACAGACTTCTCGCACACACAGACCAACTAAAGGAATAAACAGCCATGGAGGGTCCAGACCCACCTCTGCTCTTATACCCAAGCATGCTCAGACGTTTCTGAGAGCACCTCCCAGCCTGACCCAAAGTCCTGTAGCAGGTCGCCAAGGCCCCACGAGCTCAGAGATCCATACTTCCGTGAAAGCAGTGCCTCCACAGAGTGTGGCTGCATGGCTGGGTCCCCTGCAGCAGCTCTCGGGGACAGGTAGCTGGGTGACACATACCCACCCTCTCCAGGGCCACAGGCCAGAAAACAAGCTCCATGTGTGAGGACAGGGGGGCATCCAGCCCCACTGGGCCGCAGGGATGTCCAGGAAATGCTAAAACATGCCCGGGGTGACTTAGCCAACTTTTACATCATTCATTAAAAAAAAAAAAAAAAAAAAAAAAAAACTATGTTTTTATTACAAAGGGAATACGAATTCTTACAGGAGGGGAAAGGGGGTCACACAGAAGACAAGAAGGAAGAAGGATTGCCCAAAACCCCATCCACACTCATGCTGGGTGCATGTCCCCCCACGTGCCTCATTCTCCACATCATTCTCCAAAGAGAAAACCACGTTGCTATGACATCCTAGATTCTGTTTGTGCATCACTCCATGACTTCGAGATGCCAGTGTCAGTTCACACATGAACAGAATGGGTCGGCTGTCATGACACCCTCCACAGGTACAATGTGCATGTGGCGAAGCGGAGTGGTTGTGAATGCTTCACACAAATGATGCCCTGTACCATTTTACTAAAATTTGCTGAGGTCCCCTCTGTACCCTGGGGGAAATTCAGAGGTGGCTCAGACTCAGTTTCTGTCTCCCATTCCTATCCTCGGCATCTTATCGTAACCCAGACATAACTATATGAGAGTTATTTTGTTTCTAACAAACATTTTTCTATTTTCTCCATGTGCCAGGAATTGTTCTAAAGAGTTTATAAATATTAACTTGGTTAATAACAAGCTTAGAGGTAGGTACTTTTATTATTTACATTTTACAGATGAACAAACTGAGGACCAGAAAAGTCAAGTGACTTTCCTGAAGTCACACAGCAAGTAAATGATAGAGTCTAGATTCGAACCCAGGAGTTTGGACTCCAGAGCCTGTGCTGGCAGTCAGTCGATAAACACAAGATAACTGACCGTGGATGTGAGGACCACCTTGGAACAGCCTCACCTGGGAAAAGGTGGAAAGATGGGAGGTGAAACATGGGACATAAGCTCCTGCTAAACCACCATTTAAAAAAAAATCCAACAAGAAGAATTAGGTTATAAAGCCATGGTTCTGAACCCTGGCTATAGGAGAAAATCACCTCAGGCATCTTGAAAATTGCTAACCATGTTCTAACTCCCCTCGTCTGGGGTGGAGCCCAGGAATCAGTACTCTATAAGACTTCCCACGTGGCTCCACTGTGCACCTGGGTTTGAGAACTCCAACTCTCGGAAACAGTCTCTGTCCACACATCCTAGCTATGTGACCTTGGGCCATTTGCCTACCCTCTCCAGGCCTTGGTTTCCACATCTGTGAAACAGGAATGCCATCGTTTTGGTGGTGAGTACAAGGAGCTACATGTGACATGCACACCTTGCAGGGACTTGTCACAGACTGTCAACCCCTGGCATCGTCAGCTCTTGTTATGAAGCATACAGGCAAAGATCAGTATATTAGTTTGCTCAGGCTGCCAGGATGAAGCACCACAGACATTTACTTTTTCCCAGATCTGGAGAATAGAAGTTGGAGATCAAGGTGTGAGCAGGGTTCATTTCTCCTGAGGCCTCTCTCCTTGGCTTGCAGACGGCCGTCTTCCCCCCGTGTCCTCACACAGTCTTCCCTCTGTGCCAGTCTGTGTCCTAATCTCTTCTTATAAGGGCACCAGTTGAATTGGATCAGGGTGCACCCTAATGACCTCATTTTAACTTAACTACCTCCTTAAAGGCCCTGTCTCCAAATAGTCACATTCTAAGGTGCTGGGGGTTAGGACTCCAACATGTGAACTTTTGGGGACACACTCAGAAGGATCAGTAAATATAGTTTTGAAGTGCTTTCTTGGGTGTCATGTCCCCAAAACATGACAGGGTGAGGTGGGCAGTTTCCATTTAAGGAGTGAGCTTTTGACAGCCGCAATGGTGGGCTCCTGATCGGAGTTTCCCCCCACGCCTGCTCGCCCCTCACCCTGCCAGCCCTGTGAGGGTTAATCTAAGGTCTCTGGAGTTGGGTGGATTTACTGCCCCCAGACCTTTATCATCTCACCCTGACGGTGAGGGCTCACATTTCCCACTTAATTACTTGTCCCGCAATCAGAAGAGATAGCCAGTTCTGTGTTGAGTTGGCTGCAGCTGTGAACTGTTTATTTACTTTTCCTCAGCCCGGGAATGGCTGTAATTTAAAGGTTCAGATCTCAGCTACCCTGCCTGGTGCAAACCTTGCTTAAACACTTCCATATTGCTCAGGAGGAATGCTGCTGGACGCTGCCCCCACCTCCCTTCCCCGGATGGACAGAGAGCGCTAGGAAAGCAGGTGTTCCTGGTTATTTATCAAGGCTGCAGGGCCCAGTTAGGGAGATGGTTACCCGGCCGTTACTGCGAACTCTGCAGTCCACCCAAAGAGCTCGGCACAGAACCTGCAGCCATAACAGGAGCGAGCACCAGGAGATGCTCGATCAGGACTGCCCCAGACCACCCCCTCCAAACAAAAAAAGTTGTCCCTGCCACAGTTCAAGCCACAGCTCACGCTAATTCCTGTGCCAAATGGTGTAATTACCACTTAAGTTGTCAAATGGCATCCAGATGGTCTTACCTTTCACACCAGCAGTTTAATAAGCTTTTAGGCGTGACCTTTGCAGCTTGTCCTCCACCTGCGCAGCCCTCTGGTTTGTGAAATCTGAGCCCACAATTAGATCTGATAATGAGTGCCCAGGCGACCAGCCTTGAACTCTGTGAGCTCCCTTCAAGGGGTGCCCAGCGAGTCACCCCATGCCACTGACAAATGGCATGTGTCGCACTACAAACGGAGGGGCCCCTGTGCACAGGCATCCCTGGAGGCCTGCCTGGGGAGATCATAGAGACCTGAGAGACCCAAGAGTGCATTTGGGGGGTCAGGCAAGCTGTTGCAAGAGCCGAATTCTGGCAAACCATGGCCTCATACCCAACCATGTCCTCAGGCCCATTGGGAGGAACTATTTCTAACACTGCCACCCCCCATCACACCAACAGGTGGGCTCCCAACACAGGAATCACACCGCTGCCACATAGCTGCTTGGGACCCTTGACTAATTCATCCTTTTTGAATATACCTGAGCAAGAATAACTCCCTAGTGAAGCTTCCAATACAAGGAAGAGTGACTTTGGACTGCAAAGGATCATACTCCACTGTCTGTTTTGAAAAGTCAAATTATTTTTTCCCAGCATGGGGTGAATTCTGCCAATATTTAGGGAGCCAATGTGCAAATACCAAGCACCATTCCCAGGACTTCATATATCTTGATTTATTGAATCCTCACAGCAACCTAGATGCTGTTTTTATCTCCATTTGTAGATTAGAAAACTGGCACAGAGAGGTAAAGTAACTTGCCCAAGGTCACACAGCCAGCAAGTAGCAGGAATGGGATTTGAACACAGATAAGAAGAAGCAGACATTACAAATGTGTACAACTATAATCCCTTTGGGGAAAACAATAATTTAATTAAAAATGTATTGATACACATGTAAGATAACATGTTATATATATTAAACAAAGTTAAAGGGTTTATTCAAGGGTTTGGGAAATGCCAAATATTTCGAGAAAAGCTCACATGCTGATAGTCTCAGTGCCTTAGCAAACTGAAGAAAAGGAGCAGATACAAAGAGGAGAACAAACCAGAAGTCTTCACTGTGATGGGAACAGAGGGTGACAGAGGAAAGATCAAACAATTGAGCTCTTGGCCAGGGAGAGAAATTTCCACGGGAGAATTTTGTCCCTGATCTTTGCTAGTTTCTGGTTAGAGCCGCCCACAGACCAGAGAAATATGGGAGGCTAGGACCCAATAGGGAAACTGGCAAAATGTCTGCGTTCCAATTCCCTCATTGTATTTGACTCTTTTCAGGATGTCTGTATTTCCTCTTCCTGATCCTCACAGGGATCCTGTGTTTTAATTGGTCTCATCTCATGTCATCATTGAAAACCTACTGTTAAGATTGTATTATCATTCTTACTAAAGTGTAAATGACTGACATCTAGGAAGAGGAGGTTGCATTTCAAGTTATCACCTGAAGATTAGCTTGGCTTTTCAAACGAAGAGACCACAAGAGGATTCGAGATAAACATGATGTATGGGAGGGGGGAGGGGTGCAATCATCATTTTTGCTAAGAAAATGGGAGGGATGCAACGACTTTTAAAAATGCCTTTGCCTATAATATGAAATATAAAGCAAAAATGACATGGACTTTTAATGTAAAGAGATGTGAAAAATGTCATACTTGATCAGGTTTTCCTCTTGGTCCACACCCCTGGGAAGGAGAGCCTACTCTATTGATCCTGTGATAGAAAATCCTGAGGAACAAGGTTTTAAATTATCCAGGTGGTTTGTTCTAATGGGGATGCCATCCAGGAAATGAAGAATTTACTTAAGCATAAGCTGGGGGTTCCTGATGCCATTCCTAAAACTCAGAAGACACCTGTATTAGATGCTTACAAAAAGCCAACTTGTCTTAGAGCCTTCCCAGCCCAGCCAAGTGTTTGCTACAGGGAGATCAATGGCAGATCCATCTCATACCTTCCAAGGTATATTTGCATATGTGTCTGTGGTGTGTGTATGTGTGTGCGTGTGTGTTGGTATATGTGTGTATGTGAATGGGTGTGCGCATGAGCATATGTATTTGTGTTTGCATATATGTGTGTGGTCTGTGATAAATATATATGTGTATATGTGTGTGTATATATACATACATGCATACACACATATGCAAGTATGCGCATGTGAACGAATGTGTGTACACATGTGTGAGTGTGTGTGAGTGTGTTCCTCTCCAAAAAAAAGTCCCAGGAGGACAGCAAGAGGCCATTTGGTCGGCCACCATATTTCATGTTTTATTGCACCCCTGCTTTGGGAAAACATAAGCCAATAAATGTAAAACCAGCTCTGAGCCTGCGGCTTCCTGATTTGGGTTGAGAGAAATCACAGATGAGAGAATATTTGGCAATTCCCTATGACAAAGTAGAAAGTTCATTAAAGACAAGGACCCCAAAGCTCGGAGAACCCCACCAGCTTACCCTTTAGAGAACTTTCGGAGAAGACCGGAGGAGCTGGACACACCGGGGAGTAGAGCCGCCTCTTTCCCTCCTCGCCTAAGAACCGGCCAGTTCCACCCACGCAGGTCTCTTCAGCCACGTCCACAGCCCTGATGGTGGAGATCTCCAGATGGCTCAATTCAAGTCCCAGCCCCGCCACTCATCAATGAGAGTTCTGTGCAAGTGGGGAGTCCCTCCAGTGTCTTCACCTGTGAAAAAGGGAGACCACCACCCACACCAACGCTAACACTGTTAGCTAACTCTCAAAGAGTTCGCGTCGGCCACCAGTGCTATTCTGGGCGCTTCCCCTGCCTTATCTCATTTAATCCTCCAACCCTGGTGAAGTGAGAACTGTAAGACCCCCGTCTTATATAGGAGGAAATTGAAGCACAGAAGAGTTGAAACCTCTCCGGCCCCAGCACCCTCAGCTCTGAGAATCTCAGGATCACTCAGTGTTTCCCAATTACCAGGTTCCTGGATCCCAGGGACAGACTCCCTTGTATCACTGTCAACATTTGGAACTTTCCATGCAAAGAGCTCTAGTAACGAAAATGAGGCCTCAGAGGACACTCAAAACAGCCAAGGTCTCTGCTCTTGAGTCTAACCCTGTCAGCTCAATGTGGTCTGTCCTCATCTATGATTATCAGAAACTTTGCCAGGAAGGTTATGTCTTTGAATATCATTATGAACAATAAGAATTTATCTTGTCCTGAACGCCCTATCCGTGCTTGCTGTGTGCAGAGGACATAAGAGAGACAACGTCATCCCAGACAGTAGAGGAAGAGACTGAGGTTCCAAGAGGCTCCAAGGCTCAGAGAGACCAGGATGGGTAGCAGTGAGGATGAAACTTGGTTTGTCTGACTCCAGAACCTGCCCAAGCTTCAGGACAGCGTTTTGCCAAGTACGCCTGGTCAGAAGAATTACCTGGGGTCTCCTGTAAACTGAACCGTGGTCCCACCCACTGCTAATGAGTCTGACTCAGAAAGCATGGCCAGGAATCTGCATTTTCAAACAAACATCACCAGGGGTGAGAGTGAGAACCGCCCACAGTCCATGGTAGAACTAGATTAATTACCTATTTCCATATCCTCTTGGCTTGATGAAGAGCATCTTTTAGAAGTGAGGGGGGAGGCAGACCGGACAGGCAGGTTTCCCCAGTCCGTGTTCGCCTGCACAGCGCCCCCTAGGACCAAGCGGAGCACTGCCTCCCTCACGGCCCTGGTGGGGAACCCACCCGCTGCCCCTACACAAAGAATGGGCGGAAACGCCCCCCCTCCCAGGCAGGAATTCACCCCTGCCATTTCACACCGCTGTCCTGGGACAGGCCTGCAGGGGAGCGGAGGGCCAGGGGCAGCTGAAAAGGCCAGGGACACAGGGAGCCCAGCCGGGTGCGAGGGGCTGGCAAACAAAACACAGCCCCCCCCAAAGCTGGGCCTGAGGGCAGCTGAGCAATCGCCCGTGAAATCTGCAAGCTCATCAGGGCACTTGGAAACCTTGGTGGGGACACAACACAGGACGCATCCTGCTCGGAAGAGATAAGAGAATTCCCAGGTTCTCACTGCCGCGAGTCCCCCTAGGGACAAAGAGCTGGCCAGGAGCTCGGAGAAACGTGAGAAAGATGCCCAGAGAAAACTTACTGCAGGGAAGCACCCCAGCACACGTCAGCCTTCACCCACTTCGAGACAAGACTTTAGGGAGGGGTCACATGCTGAACTGGGACCCTGGTCACTGACTTCACTCAACCCTGAAATCACCCCTCAGGCTGACTTTCAAACCCACCAACACCGGTTGTGGACCCAGGGCCAGTGGCTTTGCACCTCTGTGCCTCAGCATTCCCCCCTGCAAAATGGGGCTACTAATGGAAACTGCCTCACAGCATTCTCCAGGGATTTGTTTGCTGCAGTCACGTGTGCAGAGTAACCGCTGGCGTTAATAAAGGACAGACTGCATCCTCAGCTCTTCCCTGTGTGACCTGCTCCAGCCAGCACGGCCAGTCCTGGGAGTGGAGCATCTTCACAAGCTCCATTATTTTGGTGAAGAAGCTGTTGTATGTACGACATGGAGAAGAAGAGTGATGGAGTCAGGGAGGCTTGGCTTGGAGCCAGAGGCCACGCTCACGCCGTTGTGTAAGACTTGTTCTGAGAGCCTGATAACAGAGTGTCGACTCTAGTTGACTCAAATTACATTCCTAGTCCACTGGGCCGTGCCATGTGGCTCACTTCCATCCAGATGCTACGTATTTGAGCTGTTTGTGAACATCGAAAAATGATAATAAGCACTTGCACAGCATGACCTATGTGCCAGGCCCCTCCCATGCACTTTCCACACGAGACACAATGGTCCTGGAGGGAGATGCTGTTATTATCCACTGCCCCCTGCTCACAGGCAAGGTAAGTGAAATTCAGAAAGGTTTAGTCACCTGCCCAACGTCAGCCAGTGGTAATCAGGGGAGTATAGTGCAAGGACCCAACACTTGGGAGCTCCCTCTTTCTGCGTCTTCCTTTCCCTCTCAAAGTCAGGGAGCTTACCTTATACCTCTCTGTATCCCCACAGGATACAGGCGCAGCGACCGGTCAGTTGATGGTGGATTCAAAAGTGTAAGTCGAATTGAGTCTGATTTTATTTTCCAGATTGTTTTGAGTGTGTGCTGTTCAGAACGGGCTGGAGGAAGCGCCATGCTGTTCAGGGCATGTGGGGATCAGGGGCTCACCCAGTGGGTCCTCAGTAGCCCCTGCCTCTACGAGGGCCCCAAACTGCCCACAAGGTTTGTTTTTGTAACTCCAGGTCAGTGGAATGAGTTTAAGCAAAACCGGTGTGTTTTGGCAGGAACTCAACAGTGAGGAGGTCCCAGAACCAGCTAGGACACAGAACCACAACCATTGTTCCTGGCAGATGCGCTAACGACCCCTGAGGAGGCCACCGATCAGTATGCCCAAGACTTCTATGGCTGAGACAGAACAGCCCATAAAACAGAAGTGTTGGTGGGAAAGCCATTGCCTTATCGATGCCAAAACAGTATCTGCATCTCCAGACACGTCTTTGGCTGCCCTTAACTCACTGATGGGAAGGGGGCTGTGGCAAATACTGTTGACGTGATTCCTAGAGTCATTCACACCCGCCTTCTGCCTTGCCACCTCCCAATTTAGAGGAAGCCTACTGAGTACCTTACCAGCTTCACATGTAGCTAGATATGGCTGGCCAAGTGACGAGGTTCTCATCCATGAGATATAGAATCTGTTGGGACACCACTGGGAAAGTTTTTGCTTTCCTGATAAAAAGGCATAGACCCAGATGGTACAGTCCTGGAGACCTTCTCCTCCCTTCCTCTCTTGAACACAGACATGATGGCAGGAGATGCAGCAGCCATCTTGAGACCATGACAGGACAGGCAACCACAATGTGGTAGGTAGAATGGTGTCCTCCTCCCCGCAAGAAATGTCCACGTCCTAATCCCTGGAACCTCTAAAATATGTTACCTTACATGGCAAAGGGGAATTAAGTTTGCAGTGGAATTAATTTGCTAATCAGCTGACCTTGAGATGGGGAGAGTGTCCTGGGTTATTCAGGTGGGCCCAGTGTAACCACTGGGTCCTTAAAAGTGGTAGAAAGAGGTAAAAGAGATCAGAGAAAGAGATGTGATGATGAAAGAACCTCAGAGAGATCCACCTTGCTGGCTTGGAAGGTGAAGGAAGGGGCCACGAGCCAAGGTATATGGGCGGCCTCTAGAAGCTGGATAAGGCCAGGAATTGGATTCTCTCCTAGAACTCCAGAAGGAACACAGCCCTCCTGACACCTTACTTTTAGCCCAGTGAGACCCATGACAGATTTCTAGTCTACAGAACTGTTAAAATACTAAATACGTGTTGTTTTAAGTCATCGGGTTTGTGGTAATCTGTTACAGCAGCTACAAAACATTGATCCAAGCCGGTGCTAAATAAGCAATCGGGCAATTCAAAAATATGAGATGCCGAATTGACCTTGTTAAGCGAATGATAAGATGCCAGCAGCCGCCTTTCTCCAGACATCCTAATCATGCAAGGAAAAGGACCCTTTACTTCAAGTTAGACTATTTGTGATGTGAAGCCTAGCACTGTCCTGATTGTCACTGCGTCAGCTAGGTAAGCTTTTATTTTAAAATTCCTTTTGTGAGAGAGAAACAAAATCACCACCTAAAAATGTGAATTGAACACGTATGACAGACCCAAGGTCTGAAGATGAATTTTGTTTGGCCCTGGGACCTTTTCTGAGCAAGAAAGGTATAGGAAGATCAGAGTTCCTTGAACAATTAACTTAAGAAAACTTTTCCCTCCGTATAATGCCCTAAAGCCCTTCGACATTCTAAAAAGAGAAACAGGCTGTTAATTAAATGTCTATTGAATCATGAACTGGACCAAAGACAAAAAAGCTAATTGCAATAAACCAAAGAGTTCATTTGTTTGGTTGTCGTGGCCACTCCATGGCAGGGCCCCTGGGACAGTAGATGTGTTTAAAGTTCCCCAATATACAGGACTGGGTAAGACGGTCTCCAGTTTAAATGATCACACAGGACTGGGTTCCTCGTGTTCTACTGTTATGGCAGGCTATTATCATTCATATGAGCCCACTGATGGACAGCCCTGTATCCAGAATACAACTTTACTGTAATATAATTTCTAAGCTGTATTTTCCCAGTCTCCTTCATCATTCATCCAACAACTGGGTTTCCAGGAAGGGATTGTGATAAGATGCCTGAACTTCCTCTGCCTGTTCATGGTGGATGAGTGAATCCTTGAGTTAGGAAGGCACAGGCCGTTTGTCAGGCACCCGCCTCCTCTGTGCTGGGCACAGGGGAGCCAGGATTCTGGAGAAGATTGTTCGGTGCAGGAGTGGGCTTAAGAAGCTCTGCAGACATTTTATCCTCACTGCTCCAAGGGTCTGACATCTAGTTATGTATGAAAGAGATGATCCAGCAAAAGATTAGGCAAAGGGCCTGGCAGATGATCAATACTCAGTAACCATTAGCTATTGAAATGTTTGGATTATGTTTCTAAAATTCACAGCAACCCCATGAGGGAAGCCTGGGGACCGTTCCCACATTACAAGGCAGGAACCAAGGCTCACGAGGGCTGAGTGACAGCATGAGAAAGGAGCCGATCTTCCTACTTCCCCATAGATGCCTTTCCATGGCACCTAGGAGCCCATACCTGGATGTAGGTTGCCATGGTGACACAGCTCTCATGCTTCCCCGTGAGGCAAGCACTGTGCAACCACCTTCTTCTTTCACTGCTCACAACAGTGCTTTGAGAGCCTTGTGTGTCCCTTCTCAAGGTGAGAAAGCTGAAACCTAGGAGAGCCCTAGCATCGTGCCCACCACTCTGTGACATGCAAAGATGGCTATGAACGCAGGCCTCCAGTGGTCCATTTGGCCTCTTATGGATGATCCCACAGTCTCGCCGGCCACAGCAGAGCCTTCCCTGCCCACAGAGGACAAGAGGTCAAGTGGAGGCTCTCAGCAAGGTCAGCCAGAAGCAGAGAGAATTCCCCTCCACAGCCAGGCTCTGAGTGCAAAAAGCCGACTCACAGAAAATCCGCGATCAACTGGGAGCCCAAGAGAGGGATGGGGGTAGCAGGAGAGAGAAGGAAGCAGTGGGCACCCCAAGGCCCAACATGCACCTCCCAGGAGTGTGATCAGGAAGACTGGATGCCCTCCTCCAGAGCACGCTCCACTTCCACAGCTCCCCACAGCACCTGCACCGTCCATGGAGTTGTTTGGATTGAACTCCACTCTGGTGATTCTGGGCAAACCCCCAACCTTCTGTGCCACGATTTTCTTCTCTGTGAAATGACAGTCTCTGAAAAGAAACCATCTGCAAGGGAAGTCTTGGCCAAAAACACTGATTCCTTATTTTCCCAACCCATAGAAATGCATTAACTCATTTTACTTTTAATGAGATCGTAAATGAAACATTCAGAATGCTAGTAAACATCTCGTCAAAGGGTTTTCGTTTTTCTTTTAAAGTCTCCTTCATCTTCAAATCAGGAGAGCATCAGGTAGTAGTCAGATGTAACCACACAGTGCTCTCAGCCCTCTGCTGGTTGCCTAACCGTATCTGCTCCCCATCCCATTCCTCCTTGTTGACGAGATTCTAGTTTTATTTGGTTTGGCAATAGACCTGACTGAAAATATGCAGTTTCCCAGACTCCTTTGCAGCAGAGAGTGCTAGGTGACACAGTCCTCTACAATGTGATGGAGGTGAGCTGCAGGAAGGGGTTCTCTCCAGAGCGACAAGACCATGCATCTTCTCCTTTCACTCTTTATCCTTCCTGGATTGGACATGAGTCTCATAGCTGTAGCCTTCACCTTGTGATCGTGAGCCCAAATGGTGGCGGTGGCAGGGGTCCCTGTGGGAACTGCCTACCTTCAGCCTTCTCTGCCTGAGACAACTGCCTCTCTGTTAAGCTGTCCCTCACCATAGCTGAACGCATTCCCAATTAATGCACTAAGCACCTGAATGCAAGCAGCGGCCTCCCCCGCCCCATTTAAGAGTGAACACAAAAGAGGTTAGACAGGCAGTCTCCATGGAAACAACTCCCACCCAAGCTAGGATCTGCCTCCCTCGTGCCTGATGATTGACAGAAATGCCATCCAATCAATGTTTTCTTCCTTTTTTGGGGCACAAAAGGCAGTCTGCCTCTATTCACTAAAATAAATATTCTATTTATTTGTTTTGTTTTGCTTTGTCGTATTCATTTATTTATCTCCTTGGTGAAACCAGCCTCGGGTTTCCCGAGGCATAAAACATGACACCAGACTACAGTGTCCCTTGTTGTTCCCTCCCTAGGATGTGACTGATAGAGATGGCCTCTTAGTGTCTCTGTCTGTGAAATGGGGGTGACCAGACCTCACCTGTTTTGTCTTGCCCGGTTGCCTGCTCTGACCTCCATGATCTGGCCTCTCTGATCATGATTTCCTCACAGTCCACTCTCCCATCTGGTCCACTGGGAGGCCTCCAAGTGCCCCGCCACCGGCTCCCTTACCCAGGCCAGTGCTGGTGCCTCTGTCCATCCCCACACCGGGGCTGACCCCTCACAGACATCTCAAGAGCTTCCCTGAAACACTTGCCCAGGCACCGTATCTGTCCTCCTCAACGGACCGTGGGCCCTGACAGAAATGACCTTGCTCGTTCATAGCCAACCTTGCTTGTTTTGTTGTTCACAGTTGTAAACCTTCAGCCACCCAAGCGCCCGGCACAGAGCAGGTGATGGATACATATTTGCTGCCGGTTGACCCACCAGCCCACTGAATCAAGCAAGGAGCGAATGTGGTAGTTTCGCAGTGAGCTTGTGATTGCAGAACAGATATAACAAAGCTTTGTTCTTCCACATCAATGTTTCTTCTGCCACAATTCCTTGTCCTTACATCTTGTATCTCAGGGAAAACGTGACCAGTGAGTGTTTTATCACATGGGCTCCTGTGTAAGTGAACTCTCCCGCCCCATGATGGGAGAGACGGCTAACCCCAGGCAACCCTAGAGTTAAAATGAAGAATATACTCATGCATATAACAGCCCAACAGGGTGGGAGAGAGAAGTGAAATACTCAAATAATTATCCTCCACTTCTTGGCTGCACTTAAGTGCGGTCTTGATGAAAGGAGGAGACGCTAGCTGGAGGAGAGGGAAATGGAATAACACAGAGAGAAGGAATAACACAGGCGAAGGCCCTGGAGCATAAGGGGGGCTGGGGCGTTTGAGGAATGGCAAGTCAGGCTCATACTGAGGAGCAGAGGGAGGAGGGCAAAGGCAGATCATGGTCTGGTTTTTATAACATAACATTATCGTGAATTCTGCTTATAGCAACGATAGCCTTTACAAGTGCTATTTGCCAAGTACTTTACATACATCATCTCGGTCTCTATGAGGTAGGTCCCATTATCATCCCCATTCTTTGTAGGACAAATCCAAGATCCACAGAAACTGACTTTCCCCAGGACACTCATTAGGAAATAGCAGAGCTGGAGTCCCAATGTAGGTCTACCTGTCCATAAACATTGTTCTCAAGTGCCATTTCACACCACATTCCATGCCTTTGGGGCAATATGAAGAGAGCTGCTGATCACCCTAGCAACGATGTATCAGTCAGCTTTTCCCATATTCATGCTGCATAACAAAAGCACAAAATCTCATGGCCTGTGAGGATAGCATTTACTGCCCATGCATCCGGGGTGGTAAACTAGGTGTCCCTGCTAACACTGGGCTAACCTACTCATCCATCAGTGAGTTCCACCGTGTGAATGGGGCGGCTCGGCTCTGCATGTCTCTCACTCTTCCTTGGACCAGCACAGGCATTTTTGATATCAATAACAGAATCTCAAGATCACTAGTGGAAACAGATAAGTGTTTCTCCAGCATCTGCTCGTGTGATGTCTGCTAACATCCCGTTGACCAAAGCACATCAGACGGTGAAACCTAGACTCCAGGGACAAGGAAATCTACCCACCTCTTGGTAGAAGGAGCTACAATGTCCAAGAAGGAGCTACAAGACCTGAGGCCATTTATGCATTCCACCTACCACAGTTGAGGAAAGCCTGAGCGAGGGCCAGGGGCAGTGTTGGAGCAGAAGAGGAGGGGCCTCACTGAGCCCGGTTTCTCCCTTGGGTGTAGGCCAGGGTTGCAGCACGAGTCGGCGGGAGAGCTGGAACCCATGTCCAAACCATCTGACTCCAAGACCCCTACCCTTGCAGCGTGAGCCTGGGTGGACCGCTAGATCCAACCAAGAAAAACAGAAACTTCCCTGAGTGTTTAAAACAGAGAGAATTCAATACATGGAACTGGTTGTTCTGGCGATAGAAAAGCTGAGAAGCCAGCCAGTACAGCATGGGGGCTAAGCATCATCGGGAAGCTGCTAGTGCCCCGAGACTGGAGGGACAGAGAGGAATCGAGGTTGGCGAGAGCCTGTCTGTGTGAGCAGCACCACCACTGAGACAGTGAGCAGGAGGAGGGGAGGGAGGAGACCTGCCGGCTTCTCCCTCCTGCATCCCACCCTCTCGTCTCTCGCCAGTGCCTCTCACCAGCCAGACCCAGCCAGAAGCTGAGTGATGATCCAGGAAGCCCCTCAGTCCCTATAGGGCAGTGTGGCATGGGAGGGATGAGGTCAGGGGCTGAGGGCAGGCAGAGTCACAGAGAGAGAGCTACTGGGCAACCACCTCCTGGGGACGGGTGGCCTCTGTGTCCCAAATATCTCAGGGCAGTGCTTCTCCAACAGCCAGGCCAGTGCTCACACACCCCTAGTTCTAACTCAGGAGCTCTGGGCGGGGGCTTGAGACTCTGCGTTTCTAACAGGCTCCCAGGCGATGCTGACACAGCTGGTCTTAGGCCACGCTTCCTATGGCAAGGCAAAAGCATGGGAGCACGGCAGAATGTGGAAGCGCCTCCACGGAGCTCTCCTTCCTACTGCACGCCCTTGAGGCAGAAACCAGGACAAAAGAGAAAACTAAGACCCAGCATGTTCAAGAGACTCATCCAGGGTCGCCCAGCTTGTGGATGGCCGAGATGTGATGCCTGGTGGCCCCTCTGACCATTTATTTCTGGGCTTCTGGCAATCGGCCCAGAGACCGTCTTGATGCGATCTTCTATCCAGCACATTCCAAGGGCCCAGCCTTTTCATTCACAATCTCAAATCCTCACAACCTGAGAAAGAAAGATTACTAATTCCATTTTATGAAGGAGGAAACCGAGGCTTGGAAAATTTAAGGAATTCACCAAGGGTCGCCAGTGGACGAGGGGCAGAGCCCAATTCTAACCCAAATCTGCCCTGCTCTGAAATCTTGGCTCCAGGCAGGCGTACACCCCACTGCCTCTCAACTTCACCATTCATTTATTCACTCAACAAATATTGATTTAGCGAAGCACTAAGAGGCTCTGATTTAAGAATGTGGGGTCTGTGATTCACTGGCCTGGATTCAAACCCCACTCCTCCCTACCCCTGGACAGGAGCTGTGTCACCTTGGGAATTCTATCCACTCAGCATCCAGGGATTCAGTGTTCTCAATCGTCAGATAGAGACGCTGACATTCCCTACTCCAGCAACTCGCTCACAGGCACTATCCCATTGTCCCACGTGATGTCTGGAACTTTGCAAACTCTGGATAAATACCAACCCTGTCATAAGTATGCAACAATCCTGATGATTAGATTCTAGGTGGGGGAGGCAGTCAACTCACATATCAAAAAACTAAGGAATTAGTTAAACGGCCAAGTATCCAAGATTGGGGTTCCAAGAGAGTGGGGTGCTCTAGGACATCAGGGAGAGCCACTGTCATACAACAGCAGTATGGCATGGTTGTCCAATCCCTCGGCCAGGCTGGGTTTGTGGCCCCATCTGCAAGCATCCTGGGACTGGAATTGCGACAGCTCCCAGGATGGGAATATGCTCCATCTCCCTCCCCGAGGAAGCCTCACTGCAGAGTCCAGCCTGGAATGTCTGGGGCTCCTGCCCAGTTACCTTCCACTCAGTGGCAGTGGCAGTGGCAAGGCCACGGAAAGGTGGCCTCGAATGCTCATTAGACAACTCAGTAGACGTTGGGCAAGTTCGTTTCTGAGAGACAGGCAGGGGTTTGGGTTTATGGCGCTTGTTTGCACAAAGGATCTCAGGCTTCTTTCTCCTGACATGCAGCTTAAACACGCTAGCTGACCCTTAAATGGAATCCCCACGATTCCCCAGCTCCTTCCAAGAGAATTTCCCCGGGGCGGGGGAGTGGGAGGAGGTAAACGCGTTGTGTCCCACAGGCTTTATTCCTCCACTGATGCACAATCTGTTTAAGGTTGAAGACTGGTTGCTAAATGTGTCTTCTGGTTCGTTTGAGTGTATTTTTCTCTTCTCTTTTACCTTTTAACTAAAACACAAAATAAGTGCCCTGATTGCATTCAGCTGTTAAGAAGGAAGTAACTATGCCTCCCCACCTTCACTGGCAGAGATCAAACGTGACTTTCTCAAAAAACAATAAGTGGAAAGTTTATAAATACAGGACCCAGGATCTGCACTAGCACACCATCACTCTAAGCATGTGTGCATCCAACGTGCTTGCTGGCCACACAGGCTTGTGTGCTGTTTCTGTAAACCCATATGCAGAGATGGTCCTAGGGCCGCTTTCTACCCTCCCACACAAAAATAATAATAATAATAATAATAATAAATAAATAAATAAAAATAAGCCCAGAAGAGGCGACTGTCATTGCATCAGCTAGGGTCCCTACAGCCTGGTTGACAAATTGAAACATGAAAACATTTTAAGCTGAAATTGATCAAATAGGCTGGTTTAATTCATTTTCTGAAATAATCTTGTCCTGAACTGGTTTATTCACGTCCATGAAGCCTGAAAGTGCTTTTCCTTGCTGCATTTCTGAAACTTGAAATATTTTCAACTAAATGAGAAAACATTTGCTGTTGAATGGCTTATTAGAGCTGTCACAAATGTGATTTCTGGAAATAAACAAGATCGTAAGAAGGCTGGCTGGAGCAGAAACGCAAGTCAACATTGATAGGTGGTGTAAGTAAATTATCCCTTAAGCCAAGGCACCGAGTGACACAAAATTTTTTGTGTTAATTCTAATACGTTCACCTTCCTGGGCCTGAACAAATCTGAATGCATCTCTCTCCAGAATTGCTCATTTTATTTTCTTCGGTTTCAAGACGTAGCAAATAGCTCTCTGTTCTGCTAGGGAACCAAAGTACTTGGGACAGACCACTTTATATTTTCTCCATATCGTTTTACAGTTTCACTTGATACAAATATGGCTCAATAAACAATGTTTATTTTTTATAAGTTAGTATCTTGCTCAAAAAAATTAGAACTAGGTTTCAGGAAGATTTATTTTCACTTTAACTATTGTTCACTGGTTACTGCCAATCAATACTTAAGTGACTTTCTCCCCAAAGGGCAAAATCTTTAAAGCAGAACAGAATTTATTTAAACAGCTGGTTTTTTGCACAATCATTTTATTAAGACATTGACGAGTTATGAATAGTGGGTGATTTGCACAGTTTGTAAATACATACTGGTATAAAAGCTGGCATGTCTTTCAATTAAAAATTTTAAAGAACAATATATGACTAATTACTACCAGACACGATGAAGTCACTATAGTATGCTACATTTACATATTTCTCAGTCTTTAAATAGTATTGCTCATTTGGAGTCTAATGAATTTCCCCTATCTTTTTTTTTCCCCAAGGACAAATGAGAACATCATTTTTAGGAAAGGAAATATTTTTTGTCATTGTTGCTGTTGTTGAATTCATTTCTTTAAAATAGTTAACATGCACGCTATTTCTTTTTAAATTAAAAAAAACAATATGGCAAATTATTACATAAAAAACAAATTGTGGAGTTGTGTTGTCCCATGAAGAATCAAAACAATGGAATCATCCAAAAATGTTTTTTAAAAATTTTAATTTTGACATTAAGTATGTTGAACATACTCAGCATTCTTTGAGATTCTTTTTAGCGAGACATGGGGATAGAAAAAAATTCGGGGGAGAGATGGAGATTTAAAAGCTCTAAGAAGCTGATAATATTGTTTTAGCAGGTGCTGATACAATGAAATACAATGTCCATTGTGGATATTCTCACACATATTCTTCACATCAAAAGGAAACAACTTTTTTGAGAAAGTGAGATTGTAATGTCACTAGCTGCACATGCTTGATTTTTTTTGGCCATTTATGTGCATATAAAGTTCCATGCAATACTATAACTACATTCTTCACGATTATTATAGAATTGTAAGGATAGCTTTTATTTCTTAAAACATAGATAGGCAACTGATAAACTATTGAAATAACTGCTAAGCTTCTTCTATTTTTATATTGAACATTTTCAGGAAGTATTTCTTTGAGCCCTAGCTGGGTGCTGTTTCGGACCATTTCAGTAGCGTGAGACATTTGGTAATTAACATTTGGCGTACTTTAAATACTCATGGATAGTTTAAACATCTCCGGTGAGGTCTCAAAAAAAACGTTTTCTTTTTACATTTACAGCTTACTGGACGCACTCCGATAGAGGTGAAGCGGGGACCTGACATGATTTGGGACTAAATCTCAATATCTGTCTTCCCCACCCCCACCCCCGTGGATCACTCTAGAAGTAACATCGCCATCTACTGGACAGCAGCCATACCGTCCTAAGAAGGCAAAGGTTTCTGTTTCAGCAATCCAAATTAGAAAGCTTAAAAAAATATATTTAAGGTGTAGAATGTCATAGTTTCAGGGACAGGAGAGCAAGAACCAAATACTCCAATCCAAAGCAAAAGAAAGTGGCAATATCGCCTTTGCACACCTCTGGTCTATAACGATTTTGAAAACTGGCTCCAGCCCATCACCTTACCCCCTGCAACGACCCCAAACAGGAGAAGTAAAAAAAAAAGTGCTATCTTTAATTTCAAAGAGTTTCATATCAGTTACAAATTTCTGAAGTGAAGGGTTTTGTTTTGTTTTGTTTTGTTTTGTTTTGTTTCATCAGCCAGCTCCCCCCACCTTGGGGCTGGAGGCATAAGAAAAGCACACACACATACATACGCACACACACACGCACACATACACACCACTCCTTTGGAGTTCTTTAACCTAAAAAGGTTTCGTGAACACAAGAGCGCAAAACTGGGATAACCTAAATATTATTCTAAATTCTTTTTTCAGGCACTTAAACCAAACATCTACCATTTTTGAAGTTTATGTAACTTTCCTTATAAATATAATCACATTCCGATTATACATCTACAATTACAAATGTTGATTTCTGGATTCTCTCATGCAAATAACCGTCTTGCTTTACTCTTTCTTCCTGCGCCTAACTGATCACTGGATTTGCCCTGAAATTTGAGCATTAATTGCTTTCTCTTGGTAATTAAAGGCAAGGTATTCTTTTCACGAGAGGAATACGTTGTTTTACAATTTCCCATACTTGTTGGAATAGTTTCATGGAAAGGAAAGAAGTCAGTTATGGCCTAGAACATTTACATATGAATTCTTTACAATCCTCCTAGCATTTGACAAGATATTTGAGAGATTTTTTTTTAAGTAGACAATTTATGTTAAATGAAAATTACAATTGAATTTATTAAGTATCACAATTCACCCATTTTAAAAGAGAAACATTTTTACTGAACTTATTTTTCCCTATTATACAACATAAAAATTTTTTAAGTATCCTAAGAGCCTAAAGTCAGGCTTGCTATTGTATTACAGTCACAAATTGCTTCATTTCATATATGTACATATACATATATATCAAAGTATTTACATTTTGTAACTTAATTTCTCACTTACTAGAGTTTGAAAGATCTGGACATTATAAAGGCAAACATTTTCTGCTGGAACGAAATTGAGAAAATGAAAAAATTTTTTTAATTCATTTTATTAGGTAAATTCAGTAGGGACTCACTGTTAGCCCCTGAAATAAACCAGCCTGCTTCTGTTTACTTTCTCCATCTTTCGGAGCCTTAAAATGAAAATTGAAGTCACTGCAATTGGTAAGCACACTCCCCCTCCCCTTCTGATCCCATGTTTGTGTAGAAATTGTAGAGTCTCTTTTCCTAAAAGTGAAGAATAGTGCTGAGGGCTGACAGAGTGAATTCGGGCAAGGAGCCCCGTGGAAAGCTAACTAGGAGAGAGAGAGAGAGAGAAGGGAGGCAGGACAGGACAAGACAGACGGGAAGAACGGGGGTCAGAGAGACGCAGGAGAAAGACCACGGAGTACTCACATTTCCAGTGTCTGCTGCTCTCTCTCCTGGTCCCGATTCCAAAAGGAAATGTGGCTCTTTTGTGCAGAACCAGAAATGAACATCCAGGAAGTTGGCAAAATCACTAGCTAAACAATCAATAGAGGAAACACAACAAATTTAAAAGACCAAATTTGGGTTTTTTTCTCCAATGAAGGAAAAGAAAATAGTCAAGGGGGAGAACTGGGGGTAAAGGATATATTTTAATTCTTTCCTGTGACCTGAGCCGGACCCCAGGTTAATTTAAGTCCGAATTTGGATATGTGCTCTCCTATGTCTACATAATATAAAGGATCACTTGAATGACAGCAATGGATTTAGTATTATCGCAAACCCCGAAATTCGCTGTGCGAAACAGCCCGAGTTCCTGCTGCAGATCTGAAATGAGTTTTCCTATGAAAATCCACTTTAAAACTCAGCGACCCCCATCCCTAATGAATGCCTTCAGTGACAGGAAATGTTAACCATTTTAAGCGTTTTATTTGCATTTGCTCCGAAGCTGAGGGAGTGAGGGGAGAAATGTACATTTAATGATTGGTCATGAAATTGAGATCAATGGAGTGAGCATGGATATGCGTGTTTCTGAGCAACGGGGTGAGCATCCTGGATCCTGAATTAGCCCCAGACAAGAGTGACTTCCCCTTGAATTCCCACAGGAGCAAGTAAGGATTTGTATGTTGCTGTTGAGCCATATTTCAAATTCTCTTGCATTGTCGATAAATAAAAAGGCGATGTCCTTTCACTTTTCGGCTGGGAAGTCTAAAGAAAAGTGCCCGTCTTGCAATGTTTGTGGTGCCGAGATTTGTTTTTGTGTGTTTTCTACCCTGGGATCAAAAGAAAAAAAAAATTTTTTTCTCCCCCTAATCAACTAAACACTGAAGCTCAGAAACACACGGAATGTGTATAACATTGTCCTTCAGAAATCCATCTTGAATTTTTTGAAAAATTCTCTTTGATCAAAAGCCGACAGAGAATTACATTTTTCTCCATTCTGTTGCATTTAACATGGACTAACACGGGGTGAGTTTAAACAAACAGATGGCCTGGGCATGAATGCCCCTTTCAGCTTGAGTAGCTGGAGGTGGGCTGTATCCGTGGGGGTGGAGGGTGCATTTGGGAGGATTAGAGAGAGGCTAGGAAAGCTGCAAAGTTTCAGGGGGAAGCTGCGATAAGAATAAACCCCTGATGGAAAAAAAAATTGTGACTACCTCTACGCATCGAGCCTGCAATCCTCTTACAAGAGTGCAGTGTAACTGTTGAAATTCTTCTGCCTAAAAGATAAATGGCCTACTTTATTCAAGAGTGTCAAGTAGGGAAACAAAACAAAACAAAAACCCTTCAAAGTATATTTTCAGAAGATAATCTAATGCCCAGTAAGAGGGGCACGCGGGGGCGCAGGGCCAGCTCCGGGAAGGAAATTCTGGGTGGGAGCCACGCCCCAGCTGCCCAGCGAGGAAATGTGGGGAAACTGAGAAAGGCCAGTCCTGGCTGGGGGTCCTCACGGGCTATGTACTGGGCCTATGCTCCGAGGGGCCTCCTGCGGGTGGACTCACGGCCACAAAACCCTGGCCCAGTGGGCACGTACAGGGGTTTGCAAAGCTGGCGCACAAGTCCTGAGGCAGGCGGACACTTTGGTGTCACTGCTGCAAGAGATGCAGTTTATGTCGTGTCCGCCCATGTTGAAAAGTAGAGGCACGCTGGATCGGCTCTGGTCTCCCCATGACGAGCTGGCCATGGATGCTCCCCCTTCACCTCAGACGCCATCCAGAACCCTGCTCCTCCACGAGGACAAGGAGACCAGAAGACGCACAGCCATCCTCGCCACTCCCCCCAGCCCCGACACCCCTCACCTCCGCACGTCCCAGGGTTAAAAGAAGTCCCCCCACATCCCAGCCAGTTGTTTGGACGGGGCCTGCTACCTGGCACGGGGGCCAGGGCCGGGGGTGAAGGGCGTTGGAAATGCAGAGAGCATCACAGAGAATCATCCAAGACAGCTTTCCCATTTTCCCTCTCTCTGCACGCAGAGCAAGCATACCCGCCCCCTGTGCCCCGTCCCTCCAGTGCTCAAGGCGGGCGGCTGGAAGGAAGGGAAGAAAAAGTTACAGGTCACATAGAGTAATTTATTAGTGAGCGCGCATGCCCCAGGAGAGAACAGCTAATTAAAGGCCAGGCATTTTCTGGAGGCTCCAAGCAGAGAAGAGGAACCAGGACACTAATTGCAAACGCGGACAAGGCTGGCTGCTGTATGGAAATTCTGGCACAACCCAGCGGCCCCCCCACCCTCCCAAGCTCCCACCGTGCTCTCTCCACTTCCTGGGCCGCCAGATAATGTGTGTACCTCGAGTTCTTCTTTGCTCAGACTCCAGTTTTCCAACCATGCTGGGGCAGACACCACCCCAAGCCTGAAGCTGGCAGGGTCCTGACAACTTGGCCAAGGCAAGAGAGCCTGCAGGGGAGGAAAAGGAAGAATGTTCTAGAAGGACACAGAGCCCAGACCCCAAGCCCAGAAGGCAAGTGACATCCACTTTTCTCTTTCACTGGTCTTTCTCTGAAACACTAATCGACAATACATCAGGGGCGGCATATATATATAAGTGTAAAAATAATTTAGAGATTGCACAGACACACACACACCCCCGCACAAACACGTTTTATTTTTAATTTACTTGCTTTGAATACCAGGCTCCTTCTTCGTGCTAAAGGCCTTTTCTCACCCTGTTTCACCCGCTCTCTCACAGAGCTTCCCTCCTTAATGTAAACGAAGGCATTTCCCACAGCCCTTTTGCTGGAATGTTCTAAAATGCTAGCATCGACACATTTCTATTTCATTTTATTGCAGAAACGTTATTTTATGGCACGGAGTGTGTGGTGTGTGTGAGGAGCGGGCAGAGGAGGGGGGTCCTGCTGCAGAGGGGAGCCCCCGTGGTGCCGTCGGCCTCATATAAATCCTGAAAAGTGACAGTAGAGCTGGCAGGAGAATTTGGGAAACCAACAGACAAAATATACAGTGCAGCGCATAGGCCTCACCTTTACGAGGCAGAGAGCTTCTGGAATGGATGGGCCGGGACCTCCGAGGCCACTCATTAGGCACTTGATGAATTGGACGTGGGGCCCATTGCCCTCCTGGGGCAGCGAAATGCTCGAAAACCAAGTTTTATTAACCTAATAAAATGAAAGGGGGAAGAAAAAAGCCAGGAAAATTTCAGCTGAAAGAATAAATGCAGGGAACACAGTAAGTTAACCTACTTTTAATATATTTAGAACCATTCTGGCAGCCAAGAGCCGTTCCCAAAAAAAGACCCTGCGTTCCTAATGACTCGCAGCACGCAGCCGCGGCCTCAAGAAATACAGCGATGTCTTGTTTTCAGATTACAAATCAGTACTCTTTTATCTTCTTGAACGCCAAAGCCAGGGAGTGCAAGGAGGAAACATGGCAAAGGGATGTCTCGGGAGCAGCCAGGCATTTTGGAGGATGAAATGGATGCTGCCCCGACCATCTGAGGATGTGAAAGGAAGCCCTGGGCACCCAGGAATCTCAGAGCTCCTGCCGCGGAAGCAAATCCTGATAACGGACCAGGGCAAATTAGCCAGGCGCACGCAGACGTGATAGGGTATCTTTGATACACAGATACCTTCAGGGACCCTAAACTTTGGAACTGGAGACCGTGAGGATCTATTTTAGGACAGAGGCCAGCATAAGCCGAGGCCTTTTAGCTCTCGCGGAAGACGCACAGAGCCGCCGGGAGCAGCGAGTGGTCATTTCAGCAGGCCACTGCCTGTGGACCCGAGAGCAGGCTTTGTCCAGGGATTTGGCCAGGTTGCCCACTCACTACGCCTGAACCCCCAGAAAGTAGGAGAGCTTTATTATCTCTGGGCCCCAGAGGCGAAGGCTGCCGGCGGCTCTGGGTTCACACAGTGCCTCTCTGCGCAGGGAGGGAGGACACGTTTCGGCAGCAGATGTGTCAGCAAGAATGTGCAAAGGCGGCAGCTGCCTCCTGCCCCTTCCCAACGAGGCGCGCCCCCGCTCAGAGGCAGCCTCTGGCATCGTCACTCATGTGGCAACGTGTCGACAGCAAATGCTTCATGAAACAGAATCGACATGCCCTCTGCACCCCAAAACCCCACCTCCTAAATCCAGGAGAAAAAGCTAGTCCTACTGAGTGGCTGGCACAGACATCCCCACAATCGTCCCTTTTTTAAAAAATTAATAATATATGTATATACTCGTACATTATTATATACACATGCACCCATGTTAGTCTCCACTTCTTCCCGAAACAAGTTCTAGCCTCTGGTGGCAGTAGCTCTGATGCACCCCCAATGACACCCCCATTGGGGCCATGGCCACCTGCAAGTGGCTAATAGGGTCTCATTTGCATGTTCATCCAGCTCTCCATTTCCTAAGGTATTTTTGCAGATCTGAAAGTTGGAAAAGCTCTTTTTTTTTAAGTTGCTTTAAAATTTCGTTGCCATGGGAGATTTCCATTGCCCTAAAAATCCCCTGTGGCAGTGAAATTTTAAAGCAACTTATAAAAGACTCTTCTGTATGACACTGTGAATGGTGGGTACATGACATCATGCATGTGTCAAAACACATGGAATGTGCAAGACCAAGAGTGAACCCTCGTGTAAACCAGACTTAGGAATTACGTACCAACATGGCCTCATCCATTGTACCAAATGTACCAGTGCAAGATGCTAATGACAGAGAAAACTGGAGAGGGCAGGAAGTAGATGGAAACTCTATTTCTGCTTGATTTTTCTGTAAACCTAAAACCACTGTAAAAAATGAAATCTGCTAATAAAAGAAGTTTCACCGATGAAGCAATAGAAGGAAACGTCCTGTGCCTGCCCACTTCCCACACTGGTATTTCTTAGGAAAGGGCTTTCAGAAAGTAGAAAAGTTCAAAACAAAACAAAACAAAAAATACCCACCAATACGCAGATGTTTCATCCACCCCATTGGAGGCCATTCTATGCCGGGTCCCGTCTTGAAGGACGTTTTCTGGGACTGGTTTCAGCAGACAGAGGCGGCTTGATGATTCTGCTGCAGCGACGGCAATAGAAGCCAGGCTATTTAAATAGAGTTCTCTATTTTTTATTTTTACACTAACATCCCATTGCACTGAGTGCAGTGACAGGATCGCTATAAATACCCTCAAATCCTGCTTTCCTTTCACAGTTGGTTCGATTCGATTTATAGTCGGGTGTCAGCCTGTCCACTAAGGTTCCCAGGATCACTCTGCCCCTCGCCTTTGAGGCCAGAGAAGGGGCGAGCCTTGCAGGCCACAAACCTGGCCCTCGTTACAGAGGAGGAAGCCACCTTGGTGGTGTAGACTGAGGTGACGATTGACCCGGGGAGCCTCCTGCCTCAGTGAGGTCCCACTGCCAGCCTTTGCCAAAGATGGGTCCTGTCCCTGGTAAAGGAGAGGGAGACAGAGGCAGAATGAGATGGAGAGACACAGAGAGACAAAGAGAGAGAGACCGAGAGATGGGGAAAGAAAGAGAGGAGGGCAGAGACAGACAGGGGCAGAGAGAAAGAAACAGAGACAGAGGGAGAAAGGTGGGGGGGGGGGGCGACGGTGGTTGTAAACCAAAAATGCGCTGTCCACCCCGGTGTCTTCACGGGGAGCCAACATCTGCAGCCTCAGTCACTGTGACTCTGGACGCAGGCAGGCCACACCACACCGCTGTCACCCGAGACCCTCCGGCCAAGGCAGCCTCGGCTGTGTCCTGCAGACACAGTGGCGCCACCAGGTGGCGAGGAGACAAACTCAGATTCCCGTCCTTTGCCCCTTCTGCGGGAGCTTTTCCCGGAGGTGGTCCCAAGATTTGAAACACTGAGCACAGAGGGAGATCCCGTTAATATGCTGATACCACCAGTTTCAGTTCTGCCTGCAGTGGGCCCTCTGAAATCCAGCCAACAGAACACAGGGGAACAAATCAGATGTCTGACAACCCCCAAAGAAAGGAGTGATGAGGGTCTCCCAGCACTGGGTTTTGGGGCATCAGTCCCAGCGATGTGAATGACAGCCCCCTTCTGACAGCTCCATGCTAGCTCAGAGAGCAGCAGCCAGTTTCCAAATCTCTAAACATGGCCCGATTTTTTAAAATTATACTTCACAGGATTGAGAAGGCTGAGGAAATAGAGGATATCTGGTAGAAAATACATGCGCCAAAAAAAAAGGGCCTCATTGATATTCGGCGAGGCCATGGGCCATAGGTGGGGGCCGGCGTGGGGGAGAGACTGCCCGGGCACACTTCGCTGCCCCGACTCCCTTCCCTCCTCAGGGTTATTCTCTAGACAGAGCCACGGGCGCTTTTATGGCACTTCCTAACTGGTGCTTGGCACTGAAAAATAAACTTCAGCTAGCACTGGCCATAAACAAGTAATCATTGTCAGAGTTGATGTTAATAGGATGCTTCCCACAGGCTGGCTGAGTACCTCACCCGTGTTAATGCAGATAACCCACCACCCTCCGCCAGGCCCTTCTGAGGGAGGTGCCGGGGAGCGTGTTTCACAGAACAGAAAGCTGAGTCACAGCAGCTGGGTTGCTGGTAAGTGGCTGAGCTGAGATCTGAAGCCCACAGGTGGGTGCTGTCTCTGCCTGCCTCTTGTCACCCAGGCCTCTTGCTAAGGCGGGTTATGAAAACCCAAGACCTACAGGAAACAAGTCCATTGGTTTCTTCACCAGAACTGCTTTAGGAAACAGGAAGCCCAAAGGAGAAACGCTGGAGCCACAGGAGACTGATGAAAACAGGCTCGGCTGTGCCAAAAGTCACGTGGGGGCTGTTCTCCTGTGTGGGCACGAGGATGCAGGATGCAGGAATGTGCCAACCCAGGGGATGGCACTTGCCTCTGGAGCTGCCTCCTGGCATTTCCAGAAAGGGAGAGAGGGTTGTCGCCCCTCCATGTGGGCACTTCTGTTGGAGAATGGACAACTTCCCGGAGCCACTGGTGCAAAATAGGCAAAATAAGGAGGGTGCGGGCGTGGCCCTGCAGAACAAAGGACCGGGACCATGATAGAATCACACTTTCTTCTTGCACAACAAATATTTCCCCCTCCAAACTACCAGCCAAATCCACGTGATCAGCAATGAAACTACTTTCCCTACGGTACCTTGGGCTATTCTCCTTTCTTTTAACAGGAATAGGTATTTCTTTGCCTCTCCGCCAACCTGGAATGTTTTTGTTCCCCGTTTCTCCACTCCCCCAGCTTCCGGCCGCCCCACGGGCATAAGGGAGGCGGGGCTTGTTGGGCAGGAATTCTCCCACACCTTCCTCTGACTATTCCCCATCCTCTACAGGACGAGTACTTCCCTTTTCAAAACTACTCAACACCCTGCACCTGATTAACCTAATAACACACCACGGGTGCACTGCACCAACACGTGTGGGACTGCAACATTAATTATATGAAGAGCAGAATACCATTCAAGATTTCAGACGCGCCCCGTCCAGCCCACGATCCCCTAATGATGAAGACAGCGGTGTTCAGCTTTGTGTGCCGTAGTGTCAGTTCACCTGGTGCTTTCTTTCGTATGTCGGATTCCTCTGAGTTGGACTGCAAGGTCAAATTTTATGTGAATTTTGAATTTCCAGAACAATTGCCAGATTTTACTTCCTCACTGTCTCACAACGATTCACACAACCCCAGCAATTGATAAGTTGCAATTCCCGCCCCCCACGTTTGCCAGCCGCGGTGTGACTCATCTTTTATGTTTTTGTCCATCCGAATCATCCCCAACTTCTTACTTCATCACGTCTGAGCCCAGAGGGGGCACACATTGCCCCCTTTTCTTGGCTTTGGCCTTATTCCCTTCCCAGTCGCATGTGAAAGAACCCTGTGGTCAAAATGGGGCTTCTGCGTAAAGCATTCCGTTAGCCAGACACGTGTTTATCTGTTTCCCCGCCCCGACCTCACTCCATGGATGATTTGGAGATCTTCTGAGTTACCCTTTTATCTGCCTACAAATCTTCAAGGTAATCCCCAAGTTGACTCCTGCCACACCTGGCTCTTTTGTCCCTGACTAAACAAGGCCTTGGTCGCTTCACCTGCACTTGCAGGTAAGAGGAATACAAGGGAGAGAATACAGTAAGCCCTCACCAAACGTTGTCAGTAATTTCCTGGAAACTGCGATGTATAATGGAACCAATTTCACCCCAGGCTAATGGATACAAACAAGAGTTAAGTTCCTATGATATACTTCTGGTGACAAAAACATTACCAAATTTTTAAATAAAAACCCAAAAGCACATCTAATATTAAGCATTAAAATAAATATGAGCTATACATACATTTAAGAAAGATTAATAAAAACAAGTCAGATCATTATTTTCCAACTCTTTTATACTAGGTCAGGGTCGCAGGTGGCCAGAGCCTATCCTGGCAGCGCAGGGTATAGAATGGGACCCCACCCTGGACAGGACACCCTACCGTTGCAGTGTGTACTCACATGCATACTACACTCACTCAGACTGGGACAATGTAGGCACACCCATGCACCCAACTCACACATCTTTGGGATGTGTAAGGAAACTGGAGTCCCCAGAGTCCACACAGCGGGAGATTGAGCAGACTCTACACAGACGGTGGCCCCTGCTGGGAATCGATTTTTTTCTTTATCAATGTTAAAACAAACCAGATTCAGCTTTCAAAATGACATTATTCAAGGACCTGCTGTGTGTACAAACACACACACGAAACATGACTTGTGAATAAATGTGTGTGTGTGCATATGTAGAGGGAAAATAATAAACTATGCCACAAGTCAGTATTCCTCAAACAAGACTCCCCAAGATTTGAATGTTCCAGAAAACATTATGCCTTAAATAAAACGTTCCATGGTTAGTTAAATTTGGAAAATGCTGCTTCTTCAGCCCTCTCGGTGCTTTGCAGTGGGTCAAAGGTTCTGAGAAGTCTTGCTATGAAAGTATCCATCCAACTATGTTCAAATTAGCAACTCTAGCACATATTTAGCTTTTGAACTTTTTGTTGGTGTGCACACATTCACTTTATTATACAAAACAAGATGCTGTGCATCTACCACACGTTACACATGGAGCAAAACCAGACCCATCTCCTGCTCTCCTGGGACTCTGTCCAGTGACAGAAATAGATAGCAATAAAATCATCGCACAGAAGTTACTGCTGTAGTAAGTGTTAGAAAAGTCCGTGGTTGGGGTGTTGTGAAGCCTAAAACAGAGCTGATCTGGCCTGAGAAATCCAGGACAGCTTGGCCGCTGAGGAAGCGATGTTGGTGGGTGCAAAGTGATGTTGCAGAGGAGATTGGAGGAGGAGATGATAACTCTTCAAACCCTGGAGAGCATTGCAAGCAGAGAAACCCACATGAGCTCAGGAGCTTGGAGGGATGGAACACAGCAGATCTGAAGACTAACAGAGGCCAGGGTAATGGAAACAAAGGAAGTCAAGACAAGCTTGGCTGGAGATATGTCTGAAAAGAAACAGAGAAAGAATACAGGGACTCTAACTGACTACATTAACCATTTTGTGCATTACTATGTTAAAGCCCCCAGCCCAAGTCCACCAGACACCCAGCCATAGGTAACCAATGAGCAAGAAAGAACACACCATGAGTAACAGGGCATCTCAAATTGGGGAGTCAGGAAAGGGTACTTGTAGGGTTTTATGGGATGAGAGTTAGCAACAGGTTGTTCCAGGCAGGAATTGGTCAGAATTTGTAAGCTAGACAGGTAACTCGAAGAAATGGGGAGATAGCATGGACGGGGACATGATGCATGATCAGACCTGCGTTTGGTGGAAGAAGACTAGGTTGCAAATGTACTTTTAACTGATGGATAGATGTTCTGGTTCTATTTCACTGTGAAACAACTATCGTAAACTTTAGTGGTATAAAACAACAATAACTATTTTGCTCATGAATCTGCAATTTGGGCAAAGATCAGCAGGGGCAGCTCATCTCTGCCCCATTCCCCATCGGGTGGTCAGACTCAAAGGTGGGGGGCTCTCATCGTCAGAAGGCCCACATGTCTGCTGGTCAATGCTGTCAGCTGGGGCATGGCTGGGCCCCCAGTGAGAACATCTACACGTGGCCTCTCCAGGTAACCCAGGCTTCCTAACTGCACCATGGCGGAGTCCAAGGGCAAGTGTCCCAGGAGGGAGAATCCAATGGCAGTGTTATCACCTCTTCTAGCAGAACCTCTGACGCCATATGGTATCATTCTGCCACATCCTTTTCGCCTCGGCTGTCACGAAGGCCAGCACATATTCAAAGGGAGGAAAATAAGATTCTGCTTTTTGTCTTAAAACCACCACAGTAGAAAAGTAGGAAAGAAGGACAAGGAATCATGTGATTAGATTTGCATTTTGGAAAAATTACTCCAGTGGCCATGTGGAGAATGGGTCTGAAGGAAGAGAAGGATGCATGTGGGGAGACCAGGGGGGCAGCTGGGACCACAGTCTAAGAGACAAAGGTGCTCTGGGTCATGGGGTGGAAACAGAAGTGCAAAGTCATGACAGTTTCAAGAGTTAATAATGAAAAAATTTGGTGGGTGCAAGCCAAGAGTGAAGAACAATTCCTCAATTTCAAGCTTTGTAATCATCCTCCCTCGGCTCTTTGGGCTTTCGCAGGCTTCATCATGTCACTGAAGTATCTGCTCCGGTGTCACTTCTAAAAGGCTTTCTCGAAGCTTCTTTGCTCTAATATGGCCATTCTCACTAACCCAACTCATCAGGTTCTCCTCACCCTCTTCGGTTTTATTTATGACATTTATCCTTTCCTGAAATAATGTGATGTGTTTGTTTCTTTGCTTGCTAAATGTTTGTCTCCTCCCCTAGTATCTAAATTCCATGATAATGGAGACCTTGTGCATTGTTCATCACATCTCCAGTCTCTTACACAAAGTAAGTGCTCAATAAACACTTTTTCAATGAATGAATGATAGTGGAAATGATGCTGAGAGTGGCATTTTCTGAGACAGAAGCTTCAAAGAAGACCAGGTTAATGGAGGAAATGATGACTTTGGGGAAAACATGTTGAGATTTGAGTTTTCTCTGAGATATGTACAGGAGAGACCAATTAGGCAGTTCAGACAAGGACTGAAGCCAAGGGGAGAGATCCGGGATAGGTTTACAGAATCGCCATCTTCTGAGTAAAGATAACAAAGCCATGGGTATGAATGAGTTTGCTTAGGGACAATGTCAAGTAGGAAGTCATGCAGGCCCAGAAATGAATTTTCAGGAACTCAAGTATTTTGTGGTCTAATATAGGAGATGAGTGTGCAAAGAGAACAGAGCAGAAACACTCTGAGAAGTAGGAGGGAAACTGGGGGATGTGCCTCATGGAAGCCATGGGAGTGGTGTTTCAAGAAGGAGAGGTGGACAACAGCAGCAAAGGCTGCCTGTGGTCTGAAGTTAGGTCCAAAAGGTGTCTAATTGGGTACAGTGATATTAAGGTCACTGTTGACTTTGGCAAAACTATTTGATTAGAATAATGGAGTGGAAGCCAGGTTTTAAGTGACTGAAGAGTCGGTAGAAGGTTATAGAATAAGTCAGCAAATATAGAACACACTCCTGAGGAATGTAGCCTAAAAGGAAAGGGGGTGATCAGGTAGTAGCCAGAAGATGATCTGGGGTTAACATGTTTTTTTTTCTTAATGTGAAAGAACTGGATATGTTTATGCAACTTTAAAAAATATTGTAGTGGCTTTCCTGGAGTTTGCAATATACATCTTCTTTTCCCCCTCTTTAAATTCTCCCCCACCCCCACTTCCACCCCTGACCAAAGGATGTTGTCATTTCCCCTTAAGACCTGGATCTCTGAAGGTAGGGTGTCTCCATCTCCGCTTCCTCCCACACACCCAGAGCCTGACACCCCCATCACACTTGGAGGGCCTGGCGCCCCCGGGTTATGGGCCATGGCTCCACCTGGGGCGCAAACCCAGGACCTTCTGCATGTAAAGCAGATGTGCTAACCACTACTCTATGGAGCCACCCCCTGCAGTATACATCTTTACTTGATCAGAGTTTACTTTCAAATAACATTAAGAATATTACAACACTAGACTCACAATTCTGACCTCACATGCTTTTTGCTCTTATTATACATTTTACTCTTATATATGATATAAACACACTGTATGTTGTGACTGTTTTGCTTTAGACAGTCAAATATCTTTGAAAGAAATTGAAATAAGAAAAATATAAACTTCATATTTATCTTCATTCTTACCATGCCCAGCTCTTTTTATTTATTTATGTAGCTCCAAGAATCTGACTGTTTTCATATATCTACTGATAAAGAACTTCCTTTAACATTTCTTGTAGCACAAGTCTTCTGGTAATAAATTTCTGTCATTTTTTGCTTGTTTGAAAAAATCTTTATTTATCCCTAATTTTTGAAAGATATTTTTCACTGGGAATGGAATTCTTGGTTCATCTTCTCCACTCCACCCCCTTTCAGCCCTTTAAAAATATCACTCCACTGTCTTCTGGCTTGCATAGTTTCTAAGAAAAGTCTGCTATAATTCTCTATGCAATGTGTCCATTTTCCTCTGGGTGCCTTTAAGATTTTATATATTTTTTGTGTACATTTTCACAGCTTTCTATAACCTAATGAAAGCCAGAAGGAGCTGATTGGGTTTAAAATTATGACAAGGATCTAGTTAAGAGTATGCAAGAGAAAAAAGAGGCATTGGATTATTAGGGTTCCTGAGAAGATGAGATGCAAAGTCAAGTGGAAGGATGGGCATTGGATATGAGAATAAACAGTTCTTCATTGGACCAGGAGAGAATAGCAATAGAATAAATGTCAACATATGTAGATCAGTCTCTATAAGTCAGGTGATTCTAGGATAATCAGTGTAACAACCAACTCCAACTTATACCAATGAACATTCATATCTCACTTGTGAGTCTGTGGCTTGGCTGAGCTCCACTGGGCTCAGTTTTGAGTTTTCTCCATGTGTCTCCAATTCTGATGAGCAAAAGATACTTGAATGTGTTCCTGGAAGATGGCAGGAGCAGAAAATTGGAGCAAAGAGTCATGGTGACTCTCAAAGCCTCTTCTTAGAACTGTGCCTTGTCATTTCTGCCCACATTCCTTTGGTCAAAGTAGGTCACATGACCAAGTTCACAGTTACTGGACAGGGAGGTGCGCTCTGTCTGGGGGAGGGGGGAGTAGAATACAATTATTTGTGTAACAATAATACAATCAACCAAAGCATCTTTGGGAGCACAAGTTGAGAACCATCTTGTCTATGGCTTCTCTTTGTTCTATGAAATAGAAGACAAATCCAACTCCTGCAAATGAAGAAAGGAAGGAAGGCAAGTTTGCAGGAAAGTGGAGAAGTTTTGAAATAGAGTGGAACTATTTCTACTCTGTGAAGCATGAGCTTGAGGAATGCCACTATAGTTTCACTCGCCAGTGAACTCTTCAGCAATGGAGAAGCTTACCAAACAGCACTCCTGACACTCTAGTTCTGGCTCTAGCTTGGGCTCAAAAGTATGTGTAAATCTTTTCCCTAGAAATGGTTGCTGTGGAGCAACATCCCTTTGTCTCCCTGGGGGAGTAGTGGAGCAGGAGGTGAGAACATGCTTTCACAATAGTTTCTCTGTTTGGTTTTAGAAAGAAGAAGACTAAGCGAAATTGTGTTTTCGCAATTAGCATTTGGAGTGGAAGACGCCTACTCCATTTAATCACCAAGGTAAAATTTTTCCTGCTTTACATAAAACAGAGAGGAACTTGACCATATCACACTCAAGGTGAGTGGAAACTGGAACAGGTTACACTCAAGGTGAATGGAAACTAGAAATCCAGATGGCTAAGGATTCTGCCCAGAGTTGCTTCTGACTTGCCCCAATTTGGGCCTTGTTAGAATGTTCCAAAGGTCATTGTAGAACATTTTCATTATAAGCCAAATGCACTCTGTGTCCACTCAGTCCACTCCCTTTAAGTTTTGGGTTCCATGGTATCCAAGAGAAATTCAATACCAAGGTTCGATTCATTTCACTTGAATTGTCAAAATGCCTATTTCTAGGCTATATTGAGAGCTCTTAAGTCCTCTCCATTAATCCAGGAAGTATTCTATGCCAGCTTCAAACTTAATTCCATCCCTGATCCAAATTCCAAAGAATGAGATTCCACTGAGAATCCTGGAGCCTGGCTACGTTCTGTTAGTTCAGTAGTTGGATGAGGTTATTGAGTCCGCTTCTAGGCGAACTGAACCACTCTTCTTTCTCCTAATACAATACCCTTTTAGCCACTTTAATTTGGCTAAAATAAAAATCCAGTTTTCCAGGAGGGAGAGGATGGTGACTTCAAGGGCTGCAAAACTCAGCAATGACTGACCTCATAGGCTCATTTTGGGACTATGTCAAGCGAGGGAGAAGTCACTAAGGCATCAATTGTGCAGTCAGATAATGTGATCAAAAGGAAGACATTTGTGCACATAAGGTTGTGTGTAACTGTGCAAGGAAATTGGCTCTTAGAAGGCTAACACATACACGCTTCCAAGAGAACATGTGTTTGCTCCCTTAAGCATGACCTGCATTTGACTTCAGAGCTTCTGATTCAACTCAGCTATAATGAAGGCTCCTGAGGCCAACACAGACCAAAACACAAGAGACTACCGCCAACATAGAATAGTCAAATTCCCTGGGCATGTTTCTTTTGGCTCCCTGTGCTGGGAAGGAGAGTCAAAAATTTGCCAGTCTTCTTCCCCCACCCACTAACACCACCACCCAGAGCCTATCTCTGGGCATTAGCAATTGCCCTGTCCCTAACATCTGAAAGCCAGCCAAGGGATAGTCTCAAAATTTACATCTCCACCTTATCATGACTAGATTCTGTTTCCCAGGGCCATTGCCCTGCAAGGATGAGTAAACAGAAGTTACCACAGCTCCCTAAGAATGATATTCAATTGGCTACAAGATAACTGAACCGCAGGGTATGTTATACCCACAATCTCCTAGGCAACCATGTTTTTCATCACACAGTCCTCTTGGCCATAACTTACTGGGTCACTTCTCTGAAAGGTTGGCATTCAGACAAGGCGACAATTACAAGGAGGCTTTCGCCACCATATGCCTAACTAGTCTTCCAAAAAGTTAAGCTGGCAGGACAAGTCCTTCAGGCTCTGAGACCAAGTTGGAATATTATAAGAGTGAGAGGTCAATGTGTACATGGAACACTAGAAAAGGCCAAGTGCTGCTGCTAAATAGATGGGGCAAATGGCTCATTAAGCAAAAAACTGGATTTGAGTAGAGTCAGCAAGTAATTGGCTTTCCTGGTTTCTACACTGATGCCTAATCCTCATGACTTTCTGATTGAGGGTACGACCATTTTCCCTTTTCAGAAGAAGAAACTGAGACTCAGTTATGGGACTTGTTCAGTTTAACAGCTAGTGACAGAGGTGGGATACAAACCCAAATATCTTCAGGATCATGACTGCTCTCATCCAAAAGCTGTAAACATTTAGAATAAATATATTTTTATTAAAATCCTCGACAAACAAAAAATAATCTAAATGTGTGACCAATGTGGATTCTAACACTATGAAAACTTAGGGGGAAAATTAACTTAAACCATTCCTGAAATTCACAAAGCTAATTACATTTTTACAAGACTAATTCAACTTCCCAAAATATTTATCAAGACATTTTTATCAGGCTCTCATCTTTCAGAAATAGGTTACAGATTAGGTGTAAATGGGTACAACACATCTGTAATAGCAACTGAGGGTGATATTATAATTTATCATTCAAATCAAGGCACTTTTGAGTGTTAAAGGGAGCACTATTATTAATTACATCAGGACAACAGGGACTATACAGGAAAACCTGAGGTATGGACAGTCTACTTTAGACCAAGTTAAGTCTACATCCAGGACCCCTCCTAAGGAAATTCATTCATTCATCCATCATTCATGAATTCATAAATATTGATCAAGTACCTATTATATGCAAATAGAACACTTATATTAAAGGATCATCATAACAGTGTTGATTTTAATAACAATATTTAAGAAACTACCAGTATG
This sequence comes from Eidolon dupreanum, assembly GCA_028627145.1. Lineage (NCBI taxonomy): Eukaryota > Metazoa > Chordata > Mammalia > Chiroptera > Pteropodidae > Eidolon > Eidolon dupreanum. Next base: position 104,848,171 of record CM053508.1, on the reverse strand, counting down.
CCCATTGTTAGTGAGATAGGAGATCCAGATGATGGAAGGCTATGCAGATATTAAAAATCAAGCTTTCCATAATGAATCAATAGGAAATATAAGCAAAGCATTAAATAAAAAGTCTGAAACAGCTGTTTATTTGGCACAATCTCAATCTTATAAGAATATATAAATACATATGTGTTTACGCATCAATGTAGACAAAAGCAGTAGGCAATATATCGAAGGGGTAGTGGTAGATTTCTCTGGATAATTACAGTATGAGTGATCTCTTTCTTTCCATGTGGCCTTTCCTTTCTGTATTTTTAAACGTCCCATACAAGCATATGTTCATTTAGCAGGACTCGAAATATCCTGGCAGAGTTGGGAGAATTGCACTATGCAATGCAAAGAGCAAATGCTCCTCTCTCAGCCAGACTTGACTCTGGGTTATGTAACTTTGGGCAAGTGCTGTCACCTCTCAGAGCCTTGGTTCCCTAACCTACAGGGTGGGAACAATGACAGTGCCTTCTCTTGGATCTGTGGGAAGAATGATGGAGCAGCTCTGGTCACCTCCCTCACCTGTCCTCCTCCCAGCACCGCCATCTTGGATCCAGGCTTTCCATCTCAAAGAAGGAGAAACCTAAAGTGAATGGGTTAATGTCCACACTTCCTCTAGCATGACCACCGCAAGGCACTTAGGCTAACTCCAAAATGACGTCTTCTTGCCAGCAATATGGGGCTCTGGGCATCCCGTCCCAATCCTGGACCTCGCCAAGCATTCTCTCTCTTCAACAACAGAAACACTTCAACAGATCTGTGTTGAGTGGATTCTGGGTTAGATTCCAGCTGTGCACTCACTAGTGACCTACGGAGGATTAATTTATGTATCTATGCCTTGAGTTCCTCAGATATAAAATGAGAATAAAATGCAACCTTCTTTCTGGGACAGTTGTGGGGTGAATTAAAAGAAATAATCCATGTATACACTTAGAACCTCACCTGGTGTACAGCACGTGTTCCCTCAGTATTGACTCTCTGTGATCTGCTCATTTTGGGTGCCTCTAGCCTCCTACCTTTTAAGCCTAAGGAACCCAACTGTCAACAGAATGCCCACAGAAAGCAAGTTCAAACCATGCATTTGTAACTGGAAATGCTTCTGTGCAGTTCCCATTATGATTAGAATTTGGTACAATAGGCATAACATAAAATTTACCATTAGTGACACTTAGTACATTCACAGTGTTGTGCAATCATCATCACTGTCTAGTTCTGGAACTTTTCATCACCCAAAAAGAAACCCTGTGCCTGTTAAGCAGTCATCACCCTTTCCCCTTCCCCCAGCCTGACAACCACTCATCGGCTTTCTGTTTCTACAGATTTACCTAACTGGCATTTCATATAAATGGAATCGTACAATCTGTGGCCTTTGTAACTGGCTCTTTAAATTTAACATAATGTGATTGAGGATCAATCCCATTGTTGCTTGTGTCAGGGTTTTTTTTAAGCTGAATGATATTCGATTGTATGTATAGACCACATGTGGGTAATCTCTTCATCCATTGATGGACATGTGGGTTGTTTCCACCTTTTGCCTCTTGTAAATAATGCTGCTGTGGACATCTCCATACAAGTTTTTGTTTGAACATCTATTTTCATTTCTCTGGGGTTTCTCCCTGGGAGTAGAATCTCTGGGTCAGATTGTAACTGTGTGTTTAACTTGTTGAGGAATTTCCAGGCTGGCTTCCACATCCTCACCAGCAATGTGCAAAGGTTCTGATTTCCCCACCTCAAGATTGACCGACTGCTCACCCCCACGTTGGCACTTGTCAGAATCAAGGTCAAGCCAGTCTCCCACCCAAAACATTTTCTCTCCCACAGAGTTCTCCTGCCTGCATGGAATGTGGCATGGAATCATTTAGAAGGGCCATGGAAAGGTGCATGCTGTCTCAGCGTGAAGTTTTTTCTGGCCTGCCTGGCACTACCCATGTGAGGAAAACAGCAAATCCCACCAGCCTACGAAGTCCCTGGGCCTCCGGAAGCAGCAAACACACGAATGGCATGGGCATCTTGGAATCTTGGAGAGAGTCCCTGAGAACACATGTGGTTCCCATTAGGCGTGCCCCATGCAGCATCTGTCTGTCAACAACTTATTATTACTGACAAAGTATCCTCCCTTCCAATCTCCAGGAGCACTCACTATGCCTGCGCATCAGACCCGACTGGAAGCCCTGGGTCTGACTGGGGCCAGCATGCACTGCAACAGCTGCGTCTGTGGTGAAATCCGTGAGATGTGTGAAAACACTATCTCCCTCAGTGCCCTGAATTCTCCAGTGTCAGCGTGGGTTTTACTGAACTCATAGAACCAGAGAGTAGGATGGTGGTTGCCAGGGGCTGCGGGGGAGGGGAAATGGGGAGATTGTTAAAGTTGGTTAAAGTTACAAACTTCTGGTTAGAAGAGGAATAAGTATAGTTAATAATACTGTATTAGATACTTGAAAGTTGCTAAGAAAGTAGATTTTAAGTGTTCTCACCGCACATGCACATACAAAAAGGGTGACTATGTGAGGTGATATAGGTGTTAACTGACCTTATTGTGGTTATCATTTCACAACATATACGTATGTCAGATCACTGTGGTGCACACCTAAACTTACACAATGTTGTCTGTCAATTACATCTCAACAAAGCTGGACAAAATTAAGGAAGTGGGTTTTATGACTGGAAGGAAATCTAGGTTTGTGCTGGAAACAGATTTCCTTGTAAGGAAAGATGGTTTAAAGGAACATAAACCTCAGGCTGGGAGATGGTTAGAGCTGCAGGATCTCAGGCCCACCCAGACCTGCAGAAACAGAGTCTGCATGTGACCTCAGTTCCCAGGTGAGCCCTGTTCACATTCGAATTTGAGAAGCATTGCTGGGGAGCATGTGCATATTCAGGAGTGGGGCTGAGCTCAAAACTGGCTCTGCCAAATGTTTGCTGTGTGAGGATGAGCCGGTTCCTTAATCTCTCCAAGCTTTGTTTTTACCTGCCTAGTGAAAGGCATCCAGAAGCATTCTATTGTTTTGATAAACTTGTGCTTTGGAATCATCTCATGACATGCGTTTTAGTTCCTATTGCTCTGTGACAGTTGTGATCTCCAGGGAAGCTTACGGAAAGCATTCCCCAAGCCTTGGTGGTAGCTTCAGGACAGTACCTTGCTTCACCAGAAGTCAGGGTCCAGCCTTCAGAGTCAGAACAGACATCATGGATACGTTGGGCCTGCCCCAGTACTCCAACTTATGACCCATGGTTGGAAAAAGGGTGAGTGTAGTGAGGCTCCATGTCCCACAGATGTGGCAGATGCAGCAGCACTTTTCCCCTGGGGCTCAAGTAAGGAGCATGGCACTCAGCAACAGCAATTCTAGCCTTGCAGCTAGCACCAAGAGCTTACAAGTCAGACTGATTCGGTTCAAGTCTCAGCTCTGCCAATGAGGAGCTGTGTGACCTTGAGCAAGCTACCTGTCCTCTTTGAGCCTTTGAGTGCTATAAGAACAACTACAAAGCTTTCCTGGAAAGATAAAACGCAATAGCATATGTGAAAATCTTGGAAGAGTAACTAAACTACTATTAAAGCAATCAGAAACCGCAGTGAGGGAGAAACTTACACAGGGAAGGCATTGCGCTTCAGTTATAGGTTGTGTGTATATATATCTGTGCGTCTTAGATCTAGGAAGTGGTTTTCATACACGTACATTGTATACATATGTTTGTATATACATTGTATCACTGAAGCCCCAGCTATCCTAAAATCTAGTGGAGTTTTCATACATAAACATTGTGTTCATATGCTCATATATACAATGTATCACTGAACTCTCAGCTATTCTTTGATTTAGGAAATAGTTTTCACATACATACATTGAATATATATGGTCATATACACATTGTTATCACTGAGCCCCCAACTATCCTATAATGTAGGAATAAGCTTTGAGACATACGTGTTATTTATATATGTTCAGATGTATATTGTATCACTAATCCCCCTAAGCTGTCCTGTGATCTAAGAGATCATTTTCATCCATATTCATTGTAGACATATGATCAGACACACATGGTATCACTGAACACCCCCAAGTTATCCTATGCTCTAGAAAGTATTTTTCTCACATATACATTATTTCTATATATTTAGAATATAGACACAGGGTGTTGTTTCATTTATTCAGATCTTCTTTAATATCTTTCAATAATGCTTTGTAGTTTTCATTGTGTAACTTTTGCATAATGCTAAGTATTTTATTCTTTTTGATGTTATTGTTAGTAGAATTGTTTTCTTAATTTTATTTTGATTGTCCATTGCTGATGTATAAACATACAATTGATTTTTGTAGATTGATCTTATATTCTGCAACCTTGCTGAACTCTTTTATTATTATTATGGCTGAACCCAAGATCAAAGGTGTCTGAGTTCCTGAATCATCACATGGAAAAATGCCTGCCAAATCCAGTGTCATATGAGCAAGAAATAGACTCCTACTATGTTAGGCACTGAAGTTGGGGTGTGATTTACAGAGCAGCTGCCCCTATCTTAGCTAATACAATCTCCAACTTAAATGCCACTTCTCTTCTTGATCAGTCCTTCCCTAAATTAGGATCCTTCCCTTGATTCTTTGTTTCCTTCTTTATTAAAAACTATAATTCTTTAACTATTTGTTTCACTGATATGTTTTTCTCCCCCTAAAGGCAGAGGCTATATTTACCTCATTCATCCCTCTATTGCCTAATTTAATACATTTTCAACCACCAGGCATACTTATTAAATATTTATTGAGTACATGAATACATATTTTTTTTTGTTTGCCATGCTTTAGCACTCACCTTGTGCTAGGCAGTGGCTGGGGGCTTTATTCCCATTCCTTAAATCCAGTTTTGCACCTCACTGAAGCCTCCTGGCAACCTTCTATGAAAGCTATTATTACCTCCATTTCACAATTCAGGAAAGGCAGCATCAGAGAAAGAAGGTCACCACCCCACTGGTACTTAGCTAACGAGAGTGAATCAGGATTTGAACCCAAGTTTGGATGCATTCTTCCACATGACATTCTCTCAGTCAATCTGCAAATTAGACTTCTTGACCATTTCCACAAGAAGATCCAGCCAGTTCTGTGGGCAGCTCTTTAGCTTTTCCAATTCCTTCCAGGAAAAGCTCAGATCTGAGAGTTTGGGGAACCCGTAGCTGCTGAGATCCCAACCAGGACCATCCACCCAGTTGAAAATATGATGGCTGGAATGTAGAGGGTGTGCCTGAGGACTTTGGGGAGCTTCACGCTCTTTGCCTGCCTTCTCTGTGAACCCTTGGTTTAACTTACACAGAAGGAAACTGAGGCTCAGAGAGTCTCAACAACACACTCTGGGTCACACAGCTAGTAGATGGCAGAGCTTGGACTGGGGTCTATCAGACTCTTCTCACTTCTACCCACAATCCAGCATTAATGGGTGTGTCTGGTAGTATGACATCACTTCTAGGTAGAGGAACAATCACACTCAGATCGTCCGCAGGATTTATTGGCTGCCAGTCTGGAAAATGCCTCTTGCAAATATATATTTAAAGTTTTGCACAAAAGCAGAATATAAAACGTCCATATATAAATATCTCCCTCTCTCCTCTCTCCTCTCAGTCTCCAATGCTACATGCACCCTGACTTATGGCGGCACTTCCTTGCAATGGGATATGCTGAGAAGTTTGAGCCTGGCTCAAGAAAAAGTGAAGTATGTTCATTTCAAGGCAAATTAATTAAAATGCAATCCAAGCTCTTTGGAAATAACACAGAAACAGTATTTGATGTTTGGTGTTTGTCCAGATAGAAACTGGCCTACCTACCTTCAGCCAGCATGGAGACAATCTCATTTTTTCTCATTTTCATCTTAGACTGTTGATTTCATCATTCGAGGAGCTGAGCTTCAGATATCACCCACATTTTGTCATTAGTATTCCAAACTTTTCATCCTTTCAATAAATATTAAATATAAAGACTGCTGAGTCAGGTGAGGTTTCATTCAGGGTCCCAGCAAGAATCAGATGGCACATTAAAAGGAGGTAATTTGAGGAAAGATTGAAAAAGGGACTGCCAGAAGTATAGGCAGAATTTAAGGAAACCAACAAGGGATAGAAGCCCGAAGTAGTAAGAGCAGAGGTGGTACCACCTACAGGGCTGTTGGGAACAAGGCGGGGAGACAGGTATCAGAAAGTAGCAGCAGAGAGAGGGTCACCTAACCAAGCTGTGACTCTGGGTAGAGGGACCTGGAAACTTCTAGAAGTTCAAAAGACTTTATACACCAAAAGATCTGGTTTTTAAATCACTTAAGTAAATCACAACATATTTTGGCTCCTTCCCACCACACCATCCTTAAATGTCTGTAGGTCCTTCAGGAAGTCACGTAACTTCTTTGAATTCAGTTTCCTCTTCCATAAACTGAAGATATTAATATGTATACTAAAGAGGGACCATAGATATAAAATGTCCTACACCAATGTCTTGGTTAAATTTTTATTTCTTTTTTACTACTTCTTTTTATATAGCTTTCACAAAGAGGGACTTAAAAGAGATGACATTTTTTCTTATTTGTTAATATCATTCAATGGGAATCTTACTTACTCATGCCTCTGTCTGTATGGTGTCAATATCCACTTACTGGTCACTTGTCAACACTTTCCCCATCTTTGGAAGTTTGTATTTATTGAAAGATAGTTTGATTGCTAGAAAGAGTACATAAGCAGATGACTCTGATGCATTTCTGTAAATAGAAAGTAGTTCCAAGACTCAAATAGAAAAATGTCGAGTTAAATGGCAGCTTCATGATTAGCTACCAAACTCCAAGATAAAGGATTAATTTATCAAATCAAACAAAACAAATCATAACAAATCAAATCATTATAGTGTATAATTTGAAAAGTTGCCCCTAAAAAAAGATGTGACAAAAAAAGAATTCATCCTTTTTTGAAGTAAAGATGTGATAAGTAATGGTAACAGTAACAACTGACATTTCTTGAACTCAGCTATACGCCAAGTACTACTCTAAGTCCTCATGTACCAACTCAGCTAATCCTTCAGTGAGCCTATGAGATGATAGTATTAATCAGACTGGCGAGAAAACAAGCACCACTGGGAGAGTTGGAGAACTCAGGTTTATTACGCCAGCGGTCCCAGAAGAGCTAGCTCTCTGAAGATCTGGGCCCCGAACTCAGGGGCAACCTTGCTTTCATGGAGCTCATCTGCACAGTTGCAGTTGGCCAGTTGGCATGGGCTGATTGTTAATTTGTCCTCAGGTAGTTACAGAGCACAGGAGGTACTATGGGTTCCAGGCAGTTACAAAGAGTTACAAAGCGCAAGAGTTTCAGACAGGAACTTAGGCAATACATCTGTTATCTAGACAGAACAAGCAAAAGAGAAGATGAGTCTTTAGTTAATTTTGAGGTCACCCTGCTCTTTGGCCTATGCAGCAAGCATATCTACAGAAGCAGAACAAAGAGCTGATTATAAGGTTAGCCTTTAGAGTATTCCTCTTCATTATTATCTGCATTTTAAAGGTAAGGAAACTGAGACCCAGAGGCCCAAGGAGGTAATTGAATGAGACTGGGAAAGACAAGGAAATCGGGGAGGGCGCGGGAGAGAAATGAGCAAGAGAGGAAAAGAAGAAAATAAATGATGCCTAAGGTATCCACAAAGTTTCTTTGCTTATTTTCTTTCTTCCCTTTTGAAATGTTGAAGGCATAGTAACTGCGAAGAATAAATAGACACTTCTGTAGTCGAAAGGGAATCATTGCTTCTATTTACTATCTTTAGCTCTGTGGTTGAAGAACTTTGGTGTTCTTATGTAGCAAACTTTTCTCCTTAAAAAGTTGTCACTGGAATAATCTTGGGAGAGCTTCCATCTAAATGTTGCCACTGTTTTCATAAGATGGCAGGGCGGCTTTAAGTTTCCTTCTCTCATTTTTGCATAGCAATGAAATATAAAGCAAATGATCCCATTAAAATTCATTCTCTCCTTTCCTCTTTTTTTACTGTTTATTTTACAAACAGAGACACAGTGTCTGAAAACTTCAGTAGCTCAAAGACATACTTTTCTAGTGAAACCTAACTACTTTCCACTTTTATATCTGAAAATTAAGCAAAATAGTCCTTCAAGAGATTTTTCATTCAAATAGATCTACTTTCCAGTGGAGGTGAGACTCTCACTCATCCAAAATCCATTATCCCACACCTTTCTCAAAGAACCATACCATGCAAATGTCCCTCTGAGAAAGTTAAAACTGAGTCACCATGAATAGGTGCTGAGGCTAAGGAATAAGCAAACTGTTCTATTTTTTCATGAATGTTAATTAAACTCACACCCTCAAAGTAAATATGGAGGCATTTGGGACCATTGCTTTAAAAACTAATGGAGAGGCAAAAATTTCTTAAACAGGACACAAAAAGCAATAACCAAAAAGGAAGATTAATAAATTGGACTTAATCAAAATTAAAAATTTGTGTTCATCAAAATATAACAATTTACAGAGCATTTGAGATCTTGCTCCCCGGCATGTGTCATCAGTTTGGCTCAAATAAACTCTTATGAAAAATTTTAAAAAAAATTTTTTTAAGTAAAACAGTAAGCCAAAAATTGGAGGAGATATTTGCAATGCACATATCTGAGGAAGGACTCATATCCAGAGTATATAAAGAACTTCTATAAATTAATAAGAAATAGATAAAACAGTCAATTAAAAAATAAGCAAAGCCTTGAAAAGGCAATTCATCCAAGATGTACATGGTTAATAAACATGAAAATTGCTAAACATCATTTTTTTATTTGGGAACTACAAATATTGAGATAACAGTACTCACCCACCAGAATGGCTAAAATTCAAAAAGACTGATGATATCAACTGCCATGGAAACATGGGGCCACCGGACCTCTCACAATGCCAGTGTAAATAGTACCACCGTTCTGGTTAACTGCTTGTCATTCTCTATAAAACGAAATATATATGTACCTTGTGACCCAACAATTCTATTTCTAGGTATGTATGCATGAGAAAGGAAGGCACCCAAATCCTTGTTTCAGGGTTGGCTCTTCTGGGAACCCAAAATAAGATTCCTCTTTTCAAAATAGATTAGCAGTTAGGGAAAAGGGTCTGGAGTCAGACAGATCTAAGGTTAAATGTGGGTTCTTCCAATACTGGACGTGTGATCTCGAACAAAGATTTAAACTCTAGTTTCTTCATCTGTAAAATGGAGGTAGTATTGGCACCAACTTACAAGGTTTTTGCAAAGATGTAATTAACTAATACATACATGGCCTTTATCAAATGCTTGGCATATAGTCAGCACTTAAAAATGCCTATTATTGTCATCATCATCATCAAATTTTGGAATCAAGTTATGTTCATCCTGTAGTACAGAATAATCAACTTATTTCTAATATTTTATATACATGGCTCTCTTTTTTTTTTTTTTTTTTGAGAGTTTAAAAGAAATTCATCAGTAATTCTACTTGGAACCAAGGATGTTAGGAAAGGTAGCTCTTGGAACATCAAATTTACCAATAACAGAAAAACTAATGCCAAAACACTGGTTAAAAAGATTCCATTCCACTTATATGTTTCTCTACAGAGACCACACAGTGTGAAAGATGCTTCAAAGATTAGGTTATTTTCTGGAAGAGCAAATTCACCTCATCTCTCTCATGAAGACTGATTTATTCCACAAGTTTATCTCAGGCCAGACTAAATTTGAGAAGACTAATTTAAAGCTAAATTTGAGCAGAACTAAGTTCCTTTTCATGAACACTTTTCAACTTTTTCTGATGAGTACGTTTTATGTTTGGAGGTTGGTCACTTTGTCTTTACTGTTACATTCTTGCCTCCTTTGTTTATTGGCATAAGAGAAAGATTATAAACTCTCTGAACATTTTTTTTCTTTTTTATGTCTTTCATGTGTTATTTTCAAATCAATCCATTGATCTGTCATTTTGAAACTGCCTACCTGCAGGAAAGAAAAACTTACAACAGCTGACGTCTTTGATGCAGCCTCAAATAAACAGTAGGTAACCTGCTGGGATGGGGATAGCAGGCATGCCATTTGAGAAACAGCACACTGGGTCTTCTCTCTCTTTTTCAGTTTCATTGGAATTACTTGGAGAGCGCTATTCTGGGAGTATATGGCAGCCTCATTGCAAACCAAAGACACACAGGAAGCTCACATCATAGAACATACAGGGTCAGTGATTAAGGACTGGGCTCCTACAGCTCAGTATCAGTGTGATCCTGGACACATGACTTTACCCTTTTGAGTCATGGTTTTCTCCTCTGTAAAATAGAGACAGTAACAGAGCCTGCCTCACAGAGTTGTCAAGACACTTAAATGAGAGATTGCTGGTCAAGTGCCACCAAGCCTGGTTTCAAGAAGCCGTAACTGCTCTGACTATTCAAGTCAGATTGGTCAGTGCTTCTGCAAAGTAAGACCATCGTTTTCTGGTTTAGCATTAATTCATACTACATGTTTTTGTTGTTGCATGGATTCTTTTACTTTTTGATACTGTGGCATTCATGTCAGGTAAGAGGCATTCTGGTGCAAGAAACAGAATGTTCAACAACTAAGGGCAATTTAAATGATAAAAACATGTAATTGCATCACTTCTTTAAAATTCCTAAGTAGGTGGTCCTGGTGTTGACTTTACAACACTATCATGTGTTGCCCAGGCCCTTTCTGTCTTTTTGCTCTGCCATCCTCAACTTTTCTTCCTTAGGTTATCGATTCATAATCCCGAGATGGCTGCTGCAGCACCAGCCACCTCAACCATATTCAATGGTAGGAAGCAGAGCAGAGCCAGGACAGTAAAAAGGTATTTGAGCTGCATGTTGAAGGATGGATTGGTTTGGAACAGTCAAGAGAAGTGGGAATTCCCCCATATAACAGGATCAACAAAAGAGTGGAGGTAGGAAACCCCAATGTTTGTTTGGACATCTGTAAAGAGATAAACTTTACCTAAAGCAATGTTTTCAGCAGCCCGTTTTGCCCAAAACTAGTCACCCAAGATGTTATAGGAAGGAAAGTGTTCTATGGTCTATTACATTTAGAGACACCTTCTACTCTAGCCCAATGCATCCAACAAAAATATGATGTGAGCCATACAGGTAGTTTTAAATTTTGTAGTAGACACATTAAATAAGTGAAAAGAAACAAATAAAATGTATCTATTTCACCCAATACACCCAAACATTGTGGTTTCATATATGTAATCCGCATAAATAATTAATGAGATATTTTGCATCTTGCTTTTTTCATACTAAGTCTTCAATAGCCAGTGTGCATTTACCCCTACAGGACACCACAGTTCAGGCCAGCCATATTTCTAGTTAATAGCCATATGTGGCTGGAGGTTTGAGGGACTCTAACTCTTCATGGAGACTGACATGACAACCCCCTTCCCTTTTGTCTTCTTTTTCAATTAGCACTTCTTGCCGAAGGAACTAGCTATAGAGAGCTCACAGGAGGAACTGCCAGCTAGCACACTCTTCTCATGCTTTCCACCCCCAGCACTGCACCCCTCCCCCAACCCCACACAGTGGAGAGAGCAAGCTAGGACCTCGGAGGGGTTGAAGGGAAGTATCTGTGTGATCTTCCCAAGCCAGTCTGCTGCCAGCATGGAATTTCTTTGAAGTCTTCTGTTTTATCCTAAAATTTATGGAGATTTTACATTCTACTCTAAAATATATCCATGTTTGTTTGAATATTGAAAAATGTTTTGGATTACTTGGCGTCTAGGAAAAATCAAAGCTTCACATGTTTATGTTGTAACTCTCTCTGCCCATTCTTTCTACCCTTGGGGTTTTGTACTTCCCAATTCAAGATGCAGGATTACCTGGTCTCCAAGTTTCCTTCCAGCTCTGGATGCCCATGACTTTGCTTTATGATTAAGTCAGCCCTTGAATTTAGGTAATCCATGTGCCTCTGTAAAGTTGTTTTGTTTCTTTTGTTTGGTTCTTAAACATTCTAACCTGGGATAACACACTAGCTGTGAGACTTTAGTATCAGATAGATCTTCCAACTGCTTCCTTTCACTGCCAGTATCTCTTCACATTTGTACTGAAAATAACCCACAGTCCCCCCCCAGAACTACCTCCTAAATACTCCCCAAAACTGTCCCTTAAAAGTATCCCCAGAAAATGCTTCCTCCTGGAAGAGGTGTGGTTCTTATTAAAACTACTTGTGAAAAAACAGCATATACACAGCCATTCCCAATAGGATGATAATTTTTAGTCTTTATTAGAGGCAATAGCTAAACTGGTTTTATAATTATTACAAAATATTTTACATATATAAATACATAAATATAAATATATGTAAATATAAACATTTTATTATAAATTATAATTTAAATTTAATATATAAATTTAAATTTAAATATAATTACATAAATATATATCTAAATTTCACATCTAGAAATACAATTGTATTTATTATATATCATTTGTTATATATAAAATATGAAAATGTGTAAAATTCATAAATAAAAATATAATTATATAAAATAGATAAAATACAAAATTATATATATAATATAGATAGGGAACCTTTGTTATAGATAATAAACATTATCATATAAAATAAAGGTTATAAACATATTATAAAATTATATTTAAAAATATTTTCTAAGATTACCACAAATAAGGATACTACTAAGTATCTTTAGCCTAAAGGGTCCTGAGGCTTGAGAAGATCACAGGCTCCTAGGCACAGATACTTTTTTCAATCAGTGGTGGGGTGTGCGTCCCCTCCTCTTGAGCCTGGGGGAACTTTGTGACTGTCTCTACCAGAAAAGTACGGTGGAAATGACCGCCAAGACTAGACCACCAAAATGCCATTCACCTAGAATTCTGCCTCTGAGCCGTGGGGAGCCCGGGCAGCCACAGCGAAGACCGAGTGCAGATGTCGGGACGACAGAACCTGAAGGAGGTTCCTGTGAACGGCCAGCGTCACCCGCCAGACGTGGGAGTGAACCAGCCTCCAGATGATTCCAGAACCCAGCCATCAAGCCACCCCCACCCCCGCCAGCCTTCCGACCTCACAGCCCACACTGTGCAGAGCAGAGAGGAGCTGTCCCCGCAGAGCAGATCCGTGAGCAAAAAAAAATGAGTAAATGCTGCTTTAATCTACGAAGTTTGGGTGGTCTACGACACAGCAATCCACGACTGGAGCCCGCAGGGGTTGCCGCAGGCCTCAGAGCCGGGCCAACCCGCAACCGGGGCGCTCTGCTACTTGCTGTGCAACCTCAGGCGGCTTGCCTGACCCCACAACGCCCCCTTTTCCTCGCCAATGAAACAGGCATGATACTGACTTCTGTCCACCTCACAGAGTTGTCGTGAAGAGTAAATGAGACGCCTCCATGACATTTCATTTCTCAAAGGAACTGGTTCTAGTCAGCAGGCAGGGCAGAACCCCATGGAGCCAAAACTGCCCTTGAAAGCCAATTAAAGCGCACTTCAAGGTCAGCCCCGCAGCTCTTCTCAAGAAGCGGAAGGAGCCGGTCTCTCTCTCTAATGTTGGAAGAGACTATTCTTTCTTTGAATGAGCACAAGAAGGGGCCATGTTGTAAGGAAAAACACGCTTCTTTATCCACGAGAACCTCAGACCATTCAGGGAGCTGCTTACACCATATGAGCCTAAGACAGACAAGACCAATAGAGGGAACAGCAGCTTCACACACACACACACACACACACACACACACACACACACCACATGCACACTCAAACACCACACCATACACACACACCCCATACACACATGCACACACATCACATGCATACTCAAACACCACACTACACACACACAAACACACAAACGTACAACTCACACGCAGCACCGAGAGTGTGCAGTTAAACTTGCAGGTATGGAACACAGGGCATGAGGCTCGACCACATACCTAAGTGTGCACTCAGTGAGTGGTGGCCAGTAACTAGCAGCACCAGGTTTGGCATGACTAATAATAATAATAATGTGACCGTGGAGGGCACCTCCACTGTGTTCACTGGCTCTGCTCTAAACACTTTGCATAGACAAACTCATCCACTTCACAGCAGCCTGAAGCCAGGAGGACTCTATCATCTCCATTTCCTGTGGTCACAGAGGAGAGCAACAGAGGCACCCCAACCCCTTATCGCCAGTTCCCAAATCATACAGGTTTCCTCCCGAGTGTGCAGCATGCTCATTTGGGAGCAGAGCTGTCCCTGAATGGAGCAGTGAGGCCAGTCACGGCCATGTACCCATTTGTTTTGCTGCAGAATTGCAGTGAGTCTCATTACCCAGACTACCCAGGATCCCATGGGACTGTTAATGATATACAATATAAGCACTGATTTAACTTTTTAAAATGTAGCAAATTCTGAATCCTGAAACAGATCCAGCCCCCAGAGTCTCAGATAAGGGACTCAGATTAGGGCCCTTGGGATAGAATGTTCAGATGAGGAGTCCCAGTTCGGGACAATTAAAAACAATAAGCCAGCTCACATCCACGGGTCTGTGCTGGCATTTCACGGAATTTCACATGGATTATCTTACTGCTCACATCTGCCCTGGGGTCAGCAAACCAGGCCCCCACTGTGACGGAGTCGGGAACTTCATGCTGACCCCATGCTCAGCTTGGGGTCAGCAAGTTGACTGCCTAGAGAGGGTGGGACACACGCTCCCAGCCTTGGCACCGAGCGCATTTCCCAAAGCCAGCCGCCCTCACTCCCTGCAGCCACTTTAAGCGCCAGCTTAGAGCTGTTTGTCGCAGGATTTGCAGGGCTTTGCCCCTGAGCCAGGAGAGCCTGTGTTTCCCTGGAACATTTAATACAGCCGTCAGGGCCTCCCTAGGGCAGGAGCACACAGCTGGGCTTGGGCGGGGACAGACAGGATGAGAAGTGGGGATCGGGTGCTTTGCCACTTTGCCCTTGGAATGTCATGCTTTTCACTCGGAGCTTAGTTCTCAAGCAGGTGGACCTGGCTGGAATCCCAGCCCTGCTCTTTACTCTGAGACTTTGGACAAGGCACTAAAACTCGTCAAGCCTCACTTTCCCCAACAACGAGGTAGGATGTTAACAGCTGTATGTATGTACACCGTGGAGCTATTGTGACGCTGTGACATGGGTAAAGAGCCGAGCCACCAAAAGACTTGTGCATGAAGGCTCATGGCAGCTTTACTCAAAGTGTGCAAAAACTGGCAAGGACCCACCTGTGTGTCAGCAAGGGGTCACATGAACATATTAGGAACAGTCACACCGTGGAGTCTGCACAGCAATCGAAGAGAGCAAAACTGCTATACCTGCCACGGGGTGGGGGATGTCACGGACGTCACAACAAGTGAAAGCAGTCGACACGCAGCTGGAAATGTTTTATGATTCCACGGATATGAAGGTCAAGAGCAGCGAAGCTGACAGCAATAAAAGTCAGGATTCTGTGAAGTCGGGATATGGGTGCTGACCAGGAAGGAGGGCGAGGGGCCCCCATGGGTGCTGAGAATGTTCTGTCTTGATTTGGATGGCAGTCACCTGGGGAACGCGTACGTAATGACTCACCAAGCCGTGCCCTTCATGTAAGTGCACCTGATCACATTCACGCTGTTCCTCAGTAAAAAGAAAAAAGAGATGCCCGTGCATCATAAGGGGTCAAAATGTGGTGGCTTAAAAACATTTGCATGTGGCCTTCAGTACAAAAACCACCTTTTTTTTAACCAACAAACAGACAGGGGCCTGTAGACACCCCAGAGATGTTATGCCATTAAGGGTTTGCCATTTTTCTTGACTAAGTAGATTCTTTCTGGTTCTTTCAGACTTCCCTCTGGTAATGATATTTTTTTTTCTTTTGAGGGAAAAAGAGAAGTTGGGGAGTGGGAGGGCAGGACAGAGGGGGGAGTAAGAGTGTTGGGATGGTGCCAATGTAATCAGCTGCCTTCCAAGACACATCCGTCAGCAATCGCACCCTGGAATTTCCTCTGTGTGTGCTCCTGGGCTCAACTTTTCCATGAAGCCCCGAGTTCTGGGAGGGGACCCACAGCCTCCCCGAATACAGCTCCATGGTCAAGGGCTGCCTCCCATTGCAAGACATTGGCAGGACTGAGAAATGGCAGCAGAATATGGTGAACAACAGCACTAATTTGTCCTGGAAATGGGTAGGTCCTAGCTTGGCTCAGAATGAGGTCTAGAACCTTCCCTCCCTCCAGGCTAAAACACTTCCCCGTGGATTCTTTACTCTAGAAGGCCATAGAAGGTTTGCTGAGGCTGCCGGTTTGGGGAGGACTTGCTTCTCGCCTCCCAAGATGGAGGTCTCTGGTCCCTCTCAGCAGGTGGCCTTGGCAGTTGGTAGGAAGGGGAGTGGGGGAGGGGAGCAGGGGACACACCAGAATTGCTGCTCCTGGCCTGAGCTCACTGGTCGAACTGGGAGGGGTACGACCATCAGGGCACAGCTGACTGAGGCCAGTTCAGCAGCATGCGGGCGTAGATGCTCTACCGCTCTGCTTGAGTCCGGGGTCTGACAGGTCTGATTACAGCACTGGCATCTTAATCAGGGACCCTGGCCCTTTCCTGGCTCTCAGTCCATGCTGAAATCAGTGAACACTTTCAGCCCTCCTGGGACCACCATTTCAGGGTAGGTCATCCTCCCATGACAGGGGGTGGTCTCTGGGTCAGGGGTCTCCCCTGCAACCACATCTCTGTGCCATTCGTAGAGCCGTCCACCTGACCTGTTCACAGCCATATCTGAACGTTCTCGGGCTAAGAGGGTGAGAAGTACATCTTCAATCCTCTCAGAGACTCCCATGCCCCCCAGCTCATCGTCACATGGGCTTCAGGGAGCCCCCTCTTTTCTGTTCTAAGCCCAACAACTCTAACCCCTCAATCCTCAGTGTGTCACTGTCATCCATCTGGATTCACAAACACCCTCACCCATGTCCCTTGCTGACCTCATGAGAATAGCTTGAAATAGATACGCAGGAGCAGAATTGCTGGCTACTTTAGCTTCCTGCAGCTACTGCAACAAATTACCCGAAACTTAGTGGCTTTTAAAACAATTTATTATCTCCAAATTTAGCCTGGAGGTCAGAAGTCCAAAACGGGTCTCACTGGACTAAAATCAGGATGTTATAGGGCTGGTTTCTTCTGGAGGCGCTGGGGAGAATCTTTGTCTTGCCTTTTCCAGCTTCTAGAGGCCACCCACATTCCTTGGCTTATGGCTGAATTACTCCAACCTCTGCTTCTGTCATTACATCTCTTCCTCTCACACTAACCCTTATGTTCACCTCTTATAAGGACCCTCGTCATTACATTGGGCCCATCTGGTTAATTCAGGATCATCTCCCCATCTCGAGGTCCTTAACTTGATCATACCTGCAAAGTCCCTTTTGCAGGATAAGGTCACAGATCCATAGGTTCTGGGAATCAATGGAGAAGGCGGAGGGGTCTAGTCTCTAGCCTGCTATATTGGGTGTACAAAGGCTTGGCCTGACATCACCTCTGTGTCCAAGACCTGGGAAAATCTAGTCTATTCATCTTAGAGGATGACCACCTGTGAGATAAATGAGTCTCCAAACCATACATCTTTTAAAACATGACAAAACAAAATACCTAGTGCTGGTGAAGATATGGTAAAAATGGCAGCGTGGTGCCCTATTCATGGAAGTAGAGAGCAAATTGGCAACCAGAGCCAAGAGCCTTGACAACACTCGGACATTTAGATTCTGTAATTTGTTCTGGCCAACTCTCCCAGGGAAATAATTCTAAATACTTCACATGGGAAGTGCTGAATAAATAGTCACTCAGCTGAATTGAGTTGGACCTTGGAGCAGCAAGGGGCAGGAAGAAGAGGAGTGTCAGTGATGAGCTTTGGGTATGACTCACATACCCTTAAGGGAAATAACCGAATGTGAGAGAACCACAGGGGAGAGCAAGTCCCAGGCTGAGGAGGGACATTCCTTCCTGTCTGGTGGGTGGCCGAACTGTTGTCACCCTCCTCCCTCCATCAGGGCCCCTGCCCCCAGCTCTCCTCTTCATTACCGCTACTTTCCAACAGAGCAAATCATAAACACCAGAGAGCGGGAGAGAAGGCAACAGAGAGAAGAGCCCGAGTCAGAGAAGGGGGGAGGGAGGAGAGGGAGCAGGAGAGTGTGGGAAGAAGGCGGGAAGGCTCAGAGGCATGAGGCCCACACTAAGGGCAGGAAGCTCAGGCTCTTCTGGTATTCTATGTATTCAGATGGAGCAATCACCTCAGACCCTGATCCTCACAAAATGGTCTTGGTCAAGGTTATTTGCTCGTTTAACTTAAAATAATGTTGTGTGCCACTCTGGCAGAGAATAAAAGAGCATCTTCCTCCATCTGCGCTCCAGACATGATGGCCACCATTGTGGTCCACAGGGGCCACATCTTAGATGGCAGAGTGTTGAGCTGGAAGGAGCCTTGATCCCCAAAGACAGTGTGGAATGGAAACAGCCACTAGCCCCAGATGGCCCACTCCAGGACTCCCATTAAAAGAGAGAGAAATCAGTATCTATCATTTTTAAGCTGCTCTTTTTCCAGTTACTAACACTTGTAGCTGAACTTAATCCTAGCTAATGTAGTGACCGGTAAATAACAAAGATGTTACTTAATGTCATAAACATCAGAATTCTAATCATGATTATTATAATTTGTAATGATATACAGGTATAGCATTATATCACTCTTAGACCTGGACAAGCGTGACCCCTACCCGAGGACCCTCACCTCCACACTTTTGGGCACCTTCCTCAAAATTTCTAAGCTCCCTTCAGGTGTGCAGGGCCACCCAAGTGAGACACCCTAGCCAGGATGGGACCCATGTGAGCCACGGTCCTTATCCCTTCTCACTCTCCAACCCTGTCTACCTTATGCATGATGTCATCTTAGGGTTCTATGGCTAAGCCTGGTGTCACCAACTGATGCAGTACATTCATATGAGATTGAGCCACCAGAATGGTGTTGACAGTCTGATTTGAGTCATTTACATTTTTATTAAGACAAGAACCCTGCAAAAACTATCTGCCTGGAGCCCTGCATATCCTAGGGGCAGCCCTGTTGTCATTATTCCTAAGTGTTAATAATTACGGCTAATAATAAATAATCCATATCAATCTGACACTCCATAGTAGTGATGCTAACACCTTCTCCAAATGGTGAGGGAGTTTGGAACCAATTTCCTGCAGCCAAGTGGGAGACGCCCCATCAAAGATCCACAGGTTCTCACTCCTGAGAAAGTAGAAACCCCTGCACTTTCCTCTTTACCGCCCTCCCTCCCTATTGGGCATCATAAATGTTTCTCAAAAAAGATAAGCAACTGCTCCTGTATCCTGTTGTGCTCACTCTCTCTCTTTCTCTTTTGCTCTCTCCTTCTGCCTCTCTCTCTCTCTCTCTCTCTCTCTCTCTCTCTCTCTCTCTCTCTCCCTCTCTCTCTCTCTCCCCCTCTCTCTCAAATGGCTTTCTGGAGCTTCCAAGTCCAGCAAACACTGAGGAAGTGTGGACGTGCTAGAAGCGATGATGGTACCAAGGTAGCTGGGGCCACACCAGGCACAGAGTGAGTGTTCAACACATTTATACCTTTAGTCACACAGTCACTCTGTGAGTTAGGTCACTGTGTATGCCTAGTTTACAGATGAAGAAACTGAGGCACATAAGACCCACTGTTAGGATGTGGAAAAGCCCAGATTCAACCCAAGGCTGTGCTTGGAGCCGGTGCCCCACACAAAGCGAGGAGAGAAGAGGAAGGTGAAGCAGACAATTCAGGGAGCTTGGTGAGCAAACAAAAATATGCTGAAATTGTTAAAATGTTTAAGATGTGAAGCAAAAAGTCGAGATCATGCTCTCAAACATGCTTTGCAATCAGGATAAGGAACTACCAGATTAAATTTTCTCTTAGTTGCTCCGCCTTTCCGGGACTCTGGCCTTTCATCACCTCTTGGGGAGAGAGTCTCCTCCCTGCCTCCTTAATGCAGTGCAGACACACCTTCTGGTGCCTCCTTTTTATATTACAGGTAAGAAACCTGAGATCCACAGCGTGAGAGTGACGAGGCCACGGTCACACACTGGGTTACCAACGAGGCTCACCACCTCGGTTCCCTTTCTATTGGCCTCCAGCTCCAATCTGCACCCACTTAGGGCTGCTTCCCTCTGCCACAGAGAGCAGCCTCTGCAAGCACATGAATGTCAAAGCATCAAAACAGACAAGAGGGAAAAGGGTACCACGTTGGTGGGTCCCTGTGTCCTCCTAGGTCAGCCCGAAACGACAAGCAGCCTCATCATTAAAACCATCATGGTCCTCACCATGCCGGCAGCAGGCACGTGTTCTCAGGCGCCTCCCAGGGATGACGATGATAGCGGTGTCTCTCCTCGACTTGAGGAGGGGCCGCCTGGGACATGTGAGCTAGCGCGTAGTCTGTTACCTCTTCGCTGACACAGAGAGTGGTTTCTCCTCCTCGTCCGCTGCTGCAGGCTCCGCACGCCTCAGGATTACACGCCAAGTGGACTCTGTCAGGATGGCCGATCAATGGGAGGCAGGACAACGCGTCCCATAGTTCCCACCCATTCTCCCAACGCCCTGATTGGCAAAAACTGTCTCCGAGAGACGATGGAAAGAAAACATTCCCCAGGCTGAGGTCCCCCCATCAGGCTGATGAGCTACCATCACCAAGATGACCCTCTGTAGGCTGGTGGGCATCGTCTTTTCTGTTACCAAACAAAGCTCTCTCCTCCCTCATCAGTTTCTTCCCCAGGAAATTAACATCAAAATGGGGGGAAACCAGGGGACCACTCACCCAGACTTCCTAGGGCAGGCCAATTGCAAATACTCCATCCATCAACATTTATTAATATAGTCATTACAATTGCATTTTATTGTGCATTTACTATGTGTCAATTATTGTGCTAAACTCAACACAGTTATCATGATGATGAAGAATATGTGTAAGGCACTTACTATATGCCTGGCATTGTGCCATGTGCCTTCCATCTCTTTTAATCCTAAGGACACAACTGTGAGGTAAGTGCTGTGTCTAGTCCCATTTTACAGAAACGATCAGTGGGCAGCTGCTCCAGACCGTTCTGTGGTGACAAGCGCGGCGCTGAATCGGAGAATGGATATGTGAAGCAGTGTGCTTGTCATCACGGCTGTGTGTTTATCATTGCGTTGGACAAATGATGTCACAGAAGTGACAGGTACCTGAGGGTAAGCACCAGGGCTATGACAAATGCTTTCCCTTGTGTGAAGTGTCCAGAGAAGCCTCTGGAGCAGAGGTGACCAGCGGAGGTGTCAGGGAGGAAGCCACACTGAAGTTGATAAAGGAAGTGGGACCACAAGAGATAGAAGACTCAAGGGGGAGGTGTGTCCGGCCTGGGGATGAGCAGATGCACAGAGAGAGACGCTGAAAGCCCAGAGTGAGAAGCTGGCATGTGAAACTATTCCCCGTCTCCAGACACATAGATGTAGAGGTCTCCTTGTGACACTGGCCCCAGCCTGCCGTTCCAGCCTCAGAATATGTTGCAAAAAGCTCACTGCAGAAAGAGAGGCACTTCTACCGGTGAGAAAACTCCTTTCAAGAATGGCGACCACTCGCCATCCATTCTTCTCATTCTGTGTCCTCATCAGACATCACTCGTCAATCACGGGCCTCTAAAAAATCTCTACCGATCAATGGGAGTTTGTGCATGACATGAAACCCATTTGCTGTACCTGCTTCACTAAGGTGATTTCCCCGCCCCCCTCTGAATTCTCTCTTATGTTATTTATGGTCATAATTTTCCATCCTTTGGGCCACCACACTTGGTTCCCAGGCCTCCTTCAGCAGCCTGCAGGCTGAGCTCCAGGTGTTGGAGTCACAATTTCCACAGTTCAGGTTGTTTTCTCTGAATTACGCAGTTGGAACCCTGGAAGCAGCAGTTGTGTTTGAGGGTTTTCAGCCTTGGGCTTTTGGACCAAATGCTGCCTTCCCTGTGACCCATTTCTTTCCATTAGAAAGGTATGTGTAAGTCTCACTAAAAACAGAAACCAAGACTTGCTGTCTAGAGGCTGGAACTGCCCGTGCAGGGACCAGAGACCCTCAGGCCAAAGGCGCAGCTGCCAAGGCGGTTTCGCTGACACCAAGTCTCCTGAGTTGGGCTTCACTGAAGAAGTTTCCACCACTGGAGTCATTCCGGTGTTATCTCCCAAATAGCTCCACTGAAATGGAAAACTGTTACCCAGAAAAAAACCTCTGAACCTGTTCACACCTGCCTGTCAAAACTTTCTCAGTCATACATAACAAAATCCACTCCAACTAGTTTTAGCTAAAAATAATAAAAATAAAAGAAGAATGAAAACAAATGAAAAAGAAGAATTATTATAAGAAAAGATGGCGGGGACCTCAGTGCATCCTGGGCAGTCATATAGGCCCCCATGCCTGGCAGGGCACACTTACTGCTGTGCTGTCGCCATCTTGAAATTATTAACAATTTTATCTTTGACCAGGTCAGTCCACTGGATATCTTGAGGAGGTGGTGTGGGACATGCCTCGGTGTATCCCCCAACCCTGAGGAGTAAGGAATCTGGCGTATTCAATCTTCACCTCTGTCTACCACGGACCGAGGATCCCCAGAATCCCTGGCCTGCCCAAGTGTGCGCTGAGGAAGCCGGCAGGTGGGAAACTTGGGGACTTGCAGGAGGTCATCACCATGCCATGGGGAGGTGGGTGCCAAGGGCATGAGGGCAGGTCCATAAACTGCAGAACCATGAATAACAGAACTGGAGTACGGATAATGAGGTGGTTTTTGCCTAGAGTAATACCAGGGAGGAAACTGTACCTAGCTGCAGGCAGGGCTGGTGCTGATAAAAGCTAAGAACCCCAGGAGCTCAGGGGTCCAGCCCCCATTCCACGGATGCATAGACACACAGAACATGGCATCCCTCCTCACCTCTCCCCATCTTGGATTATACCACGATCCTACTTAAAACTTAGGATAAAATGCAAACTCATCCCCATGGCTGAAGGTCAAGCACTCCATGACCTGGCCCCTGACCTCTGACCCCTGCCCACCTCCCCCGGGCCTCTCACTCACTGAGCTCCAGCCCTGCTCGCCTCTCCTCACATCAGGTTCCTTCTCAGTCTGGGACCTTCTAAAGGCTTTGCCCTCTGCCTGCAGTGTCTGTCCCTCCCTTCTCCCTATCATGTCTGGGTTCTTGTCATCCTTCAGGGGACAGCTCAGATGTCACTTAGACAAAGAGGTCTTCCCAAGCCATGCCAGCTCCCCTCCTGTTAATTTCTAGCATGGTATCCTGTGCGTGTCCTCTCAAGCCCTCATCACAATTGATCGTAAAGTTTTTATTTGTGTCCTTTCTAATCATCTGTCTCCCCACTAACCTTAAATTCCATGAGGCAGCCACCGTGTCCATTTTGCTCACTGAAGCATTCCCAGAGCCTGGCACCGAGCCCTGAGGCTCAATATTTGGCAAATAAATGAATGAATTTGACTTCCTGAAGTTCTCTGTCTCCAAAAGGAACCTCCACTGGTCACCACTAAAATGGGAAACGGTTTAGGCTTAACAGCTGTCATACATGACCACTGGCCCCCAAAGATATGCACAGGGTTGGGAGGTTGGTGCCCCCGCCCCAAGATGTTCATGCCCTAATCCCTGAAACCTGTGAATATGTTACTTTACATGGCAAAAGGGAATTAAGGTGGCAGGTGGAATTAAGTTTGCTAATCAGTGTACCTTAATATAAGGAGAGTGTCCCAGATTATCCAGGTGGGCCCAGTATAATACGATTATCCTTAAACATGAAAGAAGGAGGCAGGAGAGTCAGAGAAAGAGATATAATGGCAGATGCAGAAGTCAGAGAGATGCAACGCTGCTGGCTTTGAAGATGGAAGAAGAGGCCATGACCCAAGGAGTACAGGTACCTCTAGAGCTGGAAAAGGCAAGGAATCGAGTTCTCCCCCTGGAGCCTCCAGAGGGAATCGGCCCTGCCAACATCTCAGCTTTACCCCAGTGAGACCCATTTTGGACTTCTGACCTCCAAAATTATGAGAGAATTGGTTTGTGTTGTTCTAAGCCACCAAATTTGTGGTACTTTGTTATAGCAGCCATAAGACACTAATACACTGTGACAATGCTTTCTCTAAAAATTACGTGTGATTCTTGCAGCAACTCTTTGCAGCGGGACTCTCAGAGTACCCATTTTATGGACGAGGAAACTGAAGCACATTGCCTGGGTCGTTACCTGGGTTCCATAGCTAATAAGTGGCAGAGCCTGGCCGTGGACCAGGAAGCGGGCCCTGGAGTCCATTCTGAGGCCAGAGCAGCTACGGTGATTGAATGAGATAACAGTTGCAAACACTTTAGTACTGTGCCTGGTGTGTGGAAAAATCTCCAGGTGTGGGCCTGACTGTGGTTGATAAGATAGGTCTCATTCCTGCTTAGAGGGCCAACAGTTGTCCTCATCTGAAATGATCCTCAGGCTTTCTATTGTTCTCCTTGACCCCCACCCTGGGCATCCATAAGCAGATCAGCTGGTTTACTGCACATTGGCAGTTATACTGTAACAGAAAAGCTATGGGCGTGGGGCTGATGGCAGAAGGCCTGGGTTAGAATTTCTATTGGCACCAACCAGCACGTGTCCTTGGTCAGTCAAGTGTGTGGGTGTGTCGTGAGGTCCCATGGGAAGGTGCTCCCTCCCAGCACACAGAAAGTGTATGTAATAGTGCTGCCTCCTTTCCTCCATGCCGCTCAGACCCACCACCCTATAAACTCCCAGAGCCCACAAGGCTTCTTACTCGCCCCAAATAGCAGCAAAGAAGCAGACATATCACCTCCTGAACATGGGGGAGCTTGGATTTTCCTTCTTCCATCTAGGCGGTTGTCCATCTTCCTTGTCCAGCCCACAATCCAGGGCAACAGGACATGTGGATGTGGAGATGGATGGTCTCCTGAAATGATCTCTCTGGGAGGGCAGGCTCAGCTGTGAAAACCAGCTGTGTACTCATCCAAGCAAAGGGCAGGCAGCCATTGAAAACAGCCCTGCCCAGCTCCCTCTGCGACAGAGACATCCCAGTATCTTTGCTTCCTGCTGCCTCGCTCCCCCAGACTCTGGCGCCGGGTTTGCGTTTGGCCCTGAAAAATGAGAACAGGCTCGGCTGGAAAGCTGAAGGCAATTGAGCTCTGGATTTTTTTTTTTTTTTCAATTAAAAATTAAAAGTAAATCATCAGTGACTTAGAAAAAACATTTCTCCTCAATCCAGAGGTTCTTAACCTCTGGGGGAATTTGGACCCTGCTGGAAGTCCTCAGAAATGAAGGAGCTTCTTCTTAGAATGTTTTTAAATATGTGAAATTTACAGGATTACAAAGAAAAGCGTTATGTTGAAATACAGTTAACAAACTCATTCTAATTGTGATTTAGTCATATACATGCTTTTTTAGAAACACAGGTCTCACAGAGGGTCTAACAGCCTCTCTAACTCGAAGTAGCACTGAGCTCCAATTGTATTTCAAAATAGCAGACGCGACTGTACTCCGATGAGAAAATATCTGGGATTTTGTTCGTGGCAAGGTCACAGATTCTGTTAATGCTAATGGCTTGTTGCCTTGTCCGTAATGGAAGGAAGTGCTCAATTTTGGTTAGAGTTTAAAGAAAATATAGATGCAATATTTTTCCACCCAGTTTCCCTGATCCTCTGAATTCCCTTTCTGGATACCTTGGTCAGGAACCTGGAGGACAATCGTAAGCCTCCTGGCCACTTCAGGACCTTGCTTGGAGAGTTAGCAGAGAGAAAGCACTCGGCAGTAAGCCTTCGACAATGTTCAGGCTAGTACACGAAGTATAAGGTATTCTAAGATTTGTGTTTTAAAAAAAATCCTTGGGGAGGGGAAACTTTTGCAATAGATTTGATGATTATGTTCTAGGTACAGAATCTAAGGTACATTTTTCCCTTTTCTTTTTGCTTACCTGTCATATGTATATACATAATTTTTTACTATTATTATTAACCTTATATAATAAAAAAGGAGGCTTTCATTGGATAGAGATGACTACAAACAGAGACCTTTCATGTTAATTCTACAAGTTAGTAGTGTTTGAATTTTCCACAATGGATGCATATGCATATCACATTTTTAAATTAAAAGCCACTGAAAAGCCGTTGAACTGTACACTTTAAATGAATTATTGTAAGGTATGTGAATTATTACTCAACGAAGCTGCTAAAATGTTTTAATTAATTAATTAGCTAGTTTTAAACAGTGAACTGGGACTAGTCAATTAATTGATTAAAAGCTAATCAATCAAGCAAACTGTAAAAAAAATTATGAGCCATTTGGAAGATGTAAACATTATTTAGATATTGGATGATATTAAGTAATTACTATTAAATATTTTAGGTGTGATAATAATATTACGGTTATGTTTGACAGACGATATCCTGGGTATACAAGGTGTCTATTTCTTTGTGTTATGTCTTCCAATGTGTATAAATTCATGATTATCTCAACATAAAAAGTTTAGTAAAAAAAAGAGAGAAATCCTTATCTTTTAGCAATATGTACTGAAGTAGTTACAGGTGAAAAGATATAATATCAGGAATTTGCTTCAAAACCACACTGGCTTGGGGGAGTGGGTGGAAGTGCAGAGGAAATAATATCTTGTTGATGCTGCCTAGCAGGTATGTGAAACTTAATTCTGCTTTTATATACTCTTGAAATTTTCCATATCAAAACATTTTTACAAGCTTACTCTTTTCAAAAAATGAATTGGATAAGCAGTAATAGAACATTACACAAGGTAATCAAGTTTCTAGAAAAATTAAGTTTTGTGTTTTAAAAACTCAAGAAAGAATCATTATGCTTATCACCATTTTTCTTTTGTTTTATAACTTGAGGAAATTTTAATTAATGAGCCTATTGTCCTTCCTTCTCCCTCCAACATAAACCAACACCAACTTGGAAAGGAGGTCTCGCCCATTTGCAGGCAACTGGGATTTTGGAATGCCCCTAGGGTGGGCAAAGGAATCCTGGGATCAAGGTTCAGATCCAGGGTCCCAAGTCTACCTCGGCTGAAGGAGATCCCCATGCTGAGCCTCGGTTTCCCCACCGTCCAAGTGAGAAATTTTGCACTAGAAGGATCTCTAGGCTTCCTTCCAGCTGGTACACTCTGTGATCATCAGAGCTGTGTTTACTTGGGCTCTGCTTGAGCAGGGATCACGGCCCAGGGGCCGCCTTCCATCATACAGGCTCTGACATGCCCCTTGCCAGGACCCTGGGGAAGTCACAGGCCCCCGCTGCTTCTCAAAACAAGGGCGTTCCATGCCCTGCTGCGGGCCCAGCATGTAAGGCTGGGTGGAGGTTTCCACACGCGTACTCGTCCTGAGTTACAAAGAATCAGGCCCAGGGGTGTTTATAGGGACGCTATAGGTGAGGGCAGAGGGTGTGAGCAGCGAGCCCGTCTCTGGCCTGTGGACAGCCTCACTCTGCCCCACCTTCCAGCTCCCACTGAGCACAGTACTCCCCCACTGTGACCCCGGCAATTGCAAACACATGGGACCTGATGGGAGCCAAGCGTGACAAGGGCTTCATGGTGTCACTGGCTAGTGATGAGGCATAGGTGAGGCATGGGCCCCTTTCAGAGTCCCCTTGACCTCATGTGAACCAAAATCATGCCCCAGTCCCGGAGGCCCTAACTCCTAAGCTGCCGCTGGGACAGCGTGGCTCACTTCTCAAAAACCCTACTGAGCATCCCAACCCACTCAGCCATTTGGGCTCTCGACACCCTGGCCCCAAACCACCATTTCAGCCTAATCTCCAAACCTCTCCTGAAAGTGTCTTCCTTATGAGTGATCATTCTCCAAAGAGCTTCAGGAAACTGTAGCCTGTAGGGTATTTGCAGGCAGTATGCTACAAAAAGCCTCCAGGATTGGATAAGTTTGGCAAACACTGGGTTAAATAAATGTAAGCATGTGTCCTAGGACTGTCTCAGTGACTTTACTATGCCAATGGAGCATTGAGAATTTGAACCACCAAGAGGGGCACAGGAGATGTCGCCTTTTCTTTGCTGATCTGACCCCAGAACTTGTATATTAATAGGCATCTTGGGGACCAAGAGTCTGCATCACCAGGGATACCACTTAAGACGGATAGTTCTCCACCATTAACAGTGTAATTCATTTGGAGTTTGTGCTTTGTGGTTTCTTCACAATCAAGCCCATTCACCCTGATCTTGTACTCTGGCCATTGACATTTTAATCTAAATGCAGGATCTAATATTTACCTGCATGCATCTGCTTGGATTCTTGATGTTTCACTAGAGTTGGGAGTTTGGTCTTACAAATCCAAAAACAAGGCAAGCAAAGAGAGGCAAGAATAAGAAGCCACCAATATTCTCAGCTCCAGGGATGGCAGTAGGAAAATCTGACCCCAAAGCCATTTCTGTTTTAAGCCTCGAGTTTGTGGTCATTTGTTACAGCAGCCCTAGGACACTTCCACACACCTCTGAAGTATGTTCGGCTTTAGACCCTGGACGCTGACCACCAAGGAACCTTCGATCCCTTCCTTGATTTGACTTTCCACCCCCATGAGAGCTTGGCCCTGCCCTTGCTGGTGGTCTTCAGGAAGGAGCCCTGGATGCACTAGAAGAGAGGCAGCATGTCGAACTCAGCACCCACTGGGAGCTGAGTCTTCAGTGCTACCTCTTACTAAGAAATGAACCCTAAAGCCGTGAGAGATTGGGAAGGGTCAGCAGCCTTAGAAGTCATGTAGCCCAGTGTCGCTATGTAAGTGAACCAAGGGTTTATGGCAGAGTGAAGAGGCTGACAGATTCTCTGGATAAAACAAGTGGAAAACTGGAAGAAATGGTTAAAAGCAACAACATCAGGGCTCTGGAAATTGACTGAAGTCAGACAACCAACTGAGAGGAGTCTGTTCCTGAAAAACAGCTTCATTTGGGGATATTAATGCAGGGAACCTGCAACCTGCTCGTCTGAAGCTGACACCATTCCACCTTGCCTTGATCAGTGAGAGATGTGGCTTTACCAGCACCAGGCTCTTTGGAAAGCAGCAGCTGGGCTGCCGGGGGCATACTCAGCTTGGGGGTGGAGGTCAGCTAACAGCGGTGAGCTGGAAATACGCGAGGGACCCCAGCTCCAGCAGCCAGAGGCCATGATCTCAACGAAATGAGCAGTGAAGCGGCTGGTGATTTAACAGGAATCCTGCAAATGAGAGCAGCGCAGAGGTCAGGATGAGATCTCCCCTCATCCCTGCTCATCTGGGAAAAGAAACCAAGAAGCCCTGTGGACACTAAAAGCAAGGAGACCTGGGGATCCACTGAGCTGTGAGCACGCTCCTCGACCACAGAGATCCACCCGCACACGATGGAAGCCTTCGGGTTCAAGGTTTGGTGCACAACCGCAGCCAAATTCACTAGCTGAACATTATGCTATGCAGTTGCTAGGGGACCACTAGGAGTCCAGGCTGAAAAATAAAAACCAGAATCAAATAAGTCTGAGCCAAGACATCAGTGGCTGCACACTGCAAGGGAGACAGATTTCACAGTTTAAGTCCAAGAAAGTTACTTAAAAATCAAAAACAAAACAAGTCTCCAAAAATAATTCAGAATCCAGATCTGTTGCAGCATAGTATCTAAAATGTCCAGCACCATGGAGAGGCCTATTGGTGAAGAACTGAGGCCTCCTGCATACAGCCTTGTGAGGAGCTGCCTTAGAAATGGATCCCTGGTCCAAATCAAGCCTTCAGATGAGACAGCAGTCCTGATCATCATCCTAATTACAACCTGTGAGAGCCCTGAACCAGAGACACGCAGCTAAGCTGCTCCTGAATGCCTGATCCTCAGAAACTGTTTGAGGTAGTAAAAGTTCGTTTTTGTATTAAATGGCTAAGTTAGGGGATAATTTGTTATACAGCAATAGATAACTAATACATCTGACTGTGTACTGCGGAGAGGGTGAGGAAGAGAAATGGCTGTATTTTCCCCTTCAGTGCTGGAGAAGTAGAATCTCTGGAGGATATTTAAATTCAGTTTCACAAACATATATTAGGTTCCTGAACCCACAGAAATAATGTGTTGGTGAGCATAATATTCTAAATATTAAAAAAAAAAAAGGTCACTCATTGTTAACTCAATTCGCTCTTTCAAGGTCAAAGGATTTTTTTTCCTTTCTGCACAAAACAATAACAGCAGGATCCCTGGAATTCTCTTTCTATGGATGGAAACAGTGGGATGATGGATGTAAAGTGAGCTAAGGATTTATACTTGATGTCCATCAGCGAAATGAGCAGCTCTGAAAGGATTCCATGCTTGGGTGGCAACAAGATAATCAAATAAAACTGCACATGTTCCAAAGAGGAGGCTGCAGTGGAAAATGTGGTACTAATTAGCTCCCTTGTGCGATGATCCCAGGAGTGAGCAGAGATGAAGGGCAGAAAGATTTGGGCTTCACTAGGCAAATATTTAGAACGTGTACACAAGCATAGCTGTGAAGAACCAAGAGAGATCCAAGTGAGGAAGCTGAGTGAGCTGGTGGCAGGGAAGGAGGGGTGGTTCTGGACATGACTGGTGTGAGCCCGACGGGAGGCCACCAGAATGGCGCCGTGTTTCCGATGCAAACACCGAGGCCAGGGGGTAACTTCCCGCACTCCATCCCTGTCCAACCACAATGAGATCCAAGGGGCGTTCTTTTCAGGTACCGGAGAGAAATCACAACTACAGAGACATGAGAACGACCATCACAATGGGTCTGATTATGGCCGTCGTCATTGTCAACATCAGCAACCTTGTACCTACTGCAATCCTAGGAGGCTGGTACTATTATTCTTCCCATATTACTGATGAAGAAACTGAGGATCAGAAATGTTGATTCACGTGCCTAAGGTCACACAGCTAGTGAGTCTATTAGAACCGGCATCCCAGACTTGGTCTACCTGACCCCACAGCCCCCATGTCTTAGCTACTATGATATACCTTCCACGACAGTTAGTAATTGATGTGCCAATAAGAATTCCCTCTGTACTATTTCCACAGTACCAGTGCCCAAAATTCTGAGGCGAAGTCTTTAGCTGTTGAGTGTCATGTTGCAGCCCATTAAAAAGCCCTTAGAAAACAGAGTGCCGGAGACTTCTGTGCTATCAGGAGAGGCTAAGAAGGAGAGATCTGTTTTCTTATCTCTTTCTCTCTTTCTCTTTCTCTTTCTTTCTCTTTCTTTTTCTTTTTTTTTTTTAAGACACCACTTAATTCCTCTTAAGAAAAAACAGACTTCAAAAGGAAAGTGGCTGACAAGGATCACAGCTTGTTGGGGATGATTGCTTTTTTTAATGGTTCCCCTCCAAAATAATACTTCATTCTACAGTCCCAACTTGATTTCTTTCATTTTAATTAGATTTTTTTTAATAAGTAAAAGTTTCATGTGACACAAAATGCCAAAGGAATATTGAGTATCCGGTAAAAAATTTCCTCCCCACCATTCCCCAATCACCCCATTTGCCTCTGCCCCCCATCTCTGTGTCTCCCTCTGGAGACATCTAGTAGGAAGTTCTTTTCTACAAAATGATAGATTATTCACTTATTCTACATCTTAATGTGTCCACTTTACAACATATCTTAGATAAGAGTTGCCACAAGTCAAGTTATAACACTGCTTCCAGCACATAGTAGGTATTCAGCGTTTGTTACTGTTGCTGCTGTCATCATCATATCATCATCTCCATCTCCATCTTCATAATTAAATTATTCCCCATGGCTACACAAAGGATGTCCTCTTCCTTCTTCTCAGTTGCACACTCCTCCATTGTGTGTATATAGCATGATTCCACTAGTTCTTTTCATTGACATTTAGGTTGTTTCTAATCTTTTAAAGTTATAGGCGAGGCTGCATTGATAACTCTGTGCATGTGTCAGTTTGTACAGGTGCAAGTTGAGTCCTAGGATAAAAGTCCTAATTTTTGTGGAATTGCACAGAATAGAGTTGTTTGCATCTATAATTTCAATAAATTTGACCAAATTTCCCCACAGAGGTTGAACCCAGTATTACTCCTGTCAGCAACACATGAGAGCCGTGGTCCCTGCATTCAGCTGTATCATAGGCCTGGGCACTCTCGTAAGCATCTCATCCAGCACTCTGATTCCTTCCAGACGCCCCCACATTTTCCATGGCAACTGGCACACTCTGCCCCATCACTACACCCTCCAGGCCAGCTCCTCCTGATCCTTCATTTTGTTCCCACACTCTAGGCTCGGAGGCACCAGCTGCCTGCAGTTCTTCCTCCCTCTCCTCTCTCCTTCCTCTC
This sequence comes from Eidolon dupreanum, assembly GCA_028627145.1. Classification (NCBI taxonomy): domain Eukaryota; kingdom Metazoa; phylum Chordata; class Mammalia; order Chiroptera; family Pteropodidae; genus Eidolon; species Eidolon dupreanum. The sequence continues at coordinate 104,815,869 of CM053508.1, read as the reverse complement.
TCCTCCCGTTGGCCCCTCCTAGGACCAGCCTCTATATCTCTTGCCTGAAACACACCAACAGAATGTGCATCCACAGCAGTGCCAGGGGCATTGGGAAATTAAAGGGAGAGGGCAGTGAGGGTATCTTTGCAGAAGCAGGTTCAGGAAAGGGGCAATCAGGTCCACTGACAGAGTCCAAAGCACTGGCTTGTGAGGCTGGGGTGCTGATACGGACTCTGGAGGGAGCAGCTAACTAGCTAAGGTGAGGGGGCTGAGGTACCCAGCATGGCACAAACTAAGGCAACACCCATTCTCAGGGTTATGCAGTACCAGGTCAGCACCTGTGAGTGGGCCACCTTAGATTTATGCACTGAGCACCACTCTGGCTGCACCCTAGTCTCCACCGCAGGACCCAGAGCTTAATGAGGCTTTGGGTTGGGTTTCAGGGTAGGACGAGGCCAAGTCCCCCTGCACAATGCCTGGGCACACCCTCAGATCACCTGCTGGGGCCTCACTGCTCTGGGGAGGGGACTGTGTCTTCTCTCTAGGATGGGCAGCGACTGGAGCTCTTCCCTCCCTTTGCCCCCAAGGCTATGAACTCTAGGGGCTGAACACTCCTCCTGAGGGTCGCAGAAGTAAAGTGTGAAATGTTCTAGATAAAGAACACTCCCTCAGGCTGTTGCAAATGTTTTTTGGTGGGGTGGGGGCAGCATCTAAAGATGTCAGTCACCAACTAACTGTGAATCTTAGACAAGGCGCTACCTCTCCCTGAGCCTCAGTTTCCCCACCTATGAAGGGGGTGGTGGCTCTCCTCACCTCACAGAGTCGCTTCGAGCCACAGGCAGAAGAAGGGCTGGGATTGCTCTGAGCAGCGTGTGTCTCCAGCCGTGCTGCTTGATTCCCAGCTCCTGCTCCTTGGAGCATCTTCCTTCTTAGAGGTCCATAGGCCACCCCACTCCCTCGTGTTCATCTCCTATGGCTGCTGGGACAAATCGCCACAAACTTAGTGGCTTATCACAACACAAACTTATTCTAGTACAGTCTAGAGGCCAAAAGTTCAAAACATGTCTCCCCGGGCTAAAATTAAGGGGTCGGCATGGCTATTTCCTTCTAAAAGCTCCAGAGGAAAACTATTTCCTGTCTCTTCTCGCTTCTAGAGGAGCCAGCATCCTTTGCTTGTGGCCACATCACTCCAGCCTCCTCTCACATATGGCCCTCCTCTCTTTCATATCAAATTTCCCTCTCCTTCCCACTTTAAGATATTTGTGTTAACATTTAGGGTCTACTCGAATAATCCAGAATAATATGCCTATCACAAGATCCTTAATTTAATCACATCTGCAAAGTTATTTTTGCCAGATAGGGTTACATTCACGGGTTCAGGATTTGGACATCTTTGGGGAGCCTAACACACCCTCCTTCTCCACAGTCTTCCAATAGCTGTTCTAGAGAAAGTATGCCATAAAAGTCATTTTCTAGGGTGTTAATAAATCCTCTCCAGCTGGGATCCACTCTGTCATAAGAGACTCAAACTTTTGGCCATAGAAAAGGCCAGAGTCTGGTCCAGGTGCAGTTAGGCTGCTGTGGGATGGAGGGTGGTATTGTGCCCTCTCAGGTTATTGCAGGGCGATGACTGCTTGTATTATCTTGTGACATTATGTCATATTATTATATTATAGGAGAAGATGTTCTTGCTCATACTCTGTCTCTCAAAGTAAGCTGTCTGGGCAAACTGGAACTCAGCCTTCCAAAAACCACAGTCCCTGCCAAGGCCACTATCTATCTCTGCCTCTCCCAGAATAGCCCTCATTTTCTCAAGGCAGAAACTAAGTTTCAAAAGACCTGAGACCTCAGCCTTGATTTCCACCAGGGAGCCTGGGGAGCCAAGGGCACAGAGAGACGATGAAGAAGCCAGCTCCAAGATCTTGGTTACATCAGAAAGGCCGAGAAGACAGCAAGAGGGAACAGCTCCTCCCCTCCTGAACCAAAGCCTAGGTTATTTATGGATCAGAACCATGCACATTGCAGCCCTGCTCTGGCAGCTTCAGTGAGAGAGGGCTGCTCTCATCTTACCAGCCTCCAGGACAGAGCAGGTGGGCATCTTCCAGACCCCACCAGGAAGTTCTGCTCCCCTCACTGGTGACAGGAATAGATCGTACCCAGCAGGGACCTGGCATAGAAACAACCTCAGGGACATCTGAATGCAGGGCCTGCTGAGAGAGGAGGAATAGCCTGACAAAGGCACCAGGGGCTCTCATGCACTCCGGGCCCACCCTCCAGCCTTGCTGAGCAGTCACTCCCAGACCCCGGGTTCCCAAAGCCTTGGGGCAACCACAAGTCAGGAAGTAGCCTCTGAATGCCTGCCTCCGTTTGCCCTTTCAGTCAATGAGAGTCTTCATGAGCAGTTATTCAGGCATTTCAAGTCCAACTGCTACCTGCACCTGCAATAGCCACATTGCTGGAGCATGAAATTGTTCTCCTTGGAAGAGGCAGAGAAGCTGGCCTCTCGAAGAAGCATTCTTGAGTTACTTGTGCATTTACCTCAAACTCTCTACTTTGCCTTGGGTACCTAGATGGGAAGACAGCAAGAATGTAACTTAGAGGGGACGCCAAGGCAGAGGGGCCAATGAACACTTCAGGACGCCATGTTGATACTTATCAACCTCCTGGACACAGAGCCCACCTCTCCTTAGCAGTCACTCCACTGGCTCCTTCTCACACTCACAACATTGTAACCACATCTGTCTGGCCATGCTGGGAGAGATGCCAGTGGAATTACTCAATATGGCACTTTTTCAGTTGGGAAGATTAACCAAGCATCTGAGCAAATGGTTGGATTTGTGAGCCCTGGGTTCTCAATTTCCATCTCAGAAAGTAGAGCAAGACTTGCTTTGTGGCGTTTCAGGGTCCTAAGTGCCAAGTCCCTCCTGGTACTTAAAGTGTTGTCACCATGTTCTCAACTTCCTCAGAAATTATTTGCCAACTTCACTGCACAGGATTCATAATTGACAGATGAATTTAAGTACCAAAGCTAAGAATTTAATCTCCATGTGTCACGCTTGACATGTATGTAGGCAAAAAAGACAAATATCTATAAAACCTAATTCAGGAGACTCAGGGAGACCATCACCAAGTTTTATGAGAAAGCAGCTGAAGAAAGAGAATTGGTTTTTTGTTGTTGTTGTTGTTTACTGCAGTCACAGTTCATCCAAAATGAACTGTGACTGCAAACTCAAATACGTATTGAGATTTTATTTTATTTCTAGGGCCTCAGTAATGAGACATCTTGAGACTGGATTCTTACATTAGGGGAAAAAGAACATTTGGTAATGTTTGGCAAATGGAAACACTCAGGAAAAAATCAAAATAAAACCAAAAGTACACTTTCAAAAAGATCAATAAAATACACAAAAACTCTTGGCAAGAATAATCAATGAAAAGAGAAGGGAAAGTATAAATAAAAAGCAGTAAGAAAAAAAAAGGTAAACCATATCCACAAGGAGGAGATTATAAAAGTCATAGGAGACTCCTACATACAACTTTTAACATCAGTTCAAAAGTGTAGATGCAGTTGACTTGGAAAATGTAAATCACCGACATTGGCTGAGGAAGCCACAATGATGCAGTCCCATAAACTTGTCATTTTTGTCTCCATCACATGGCCATCAACCTTTCACGTCCCTAAGCTGTCATGAAGGTGAAAGAACATGTTCCATCACGCTGCGAACTGGAGAGTCACCCACAGGTGTGAGGGCACACACGTTGGCCTCGGTCAGAGTCCCTACACTGAATTCCCCTAACAGACTCAGGAAGGGTCAGGAAGCCCTAAAATGTATTGTGCATATTTAAGAGTGTATTGGTTTCCTATTGTTGCTATAACAAATGACCACAAACTTTGTGGCTTATGTGAGGTCCCTAGAGTAGTCAGGTTCATAGAGATAGAAAGTAGAATGGTGGTGCTGATGCTGGGGGTAGGGGTTGGGAGTTATTGTCTGATGGGGACAGAGTTTCAGTTTTACATGGTGAAAAGAGCTACGAGGATGGATAGGGTGGTGGTTGTACAACAATGTAAATGTACTTCATGCCATTGAGCTGTACACCTAAAAATGGTTGTAATGGTAAATTTAATGTTCCGTGTATTTTACCACACTTTAAACAAAAAGAAGAATTTTTGGAGTAGAGGATCATGAAAGTGATTCCCAGCCTATGCCACTCCTAGGCCATCAAGAGCACAAGAACATGACCAGGACCAAGTTGGGTTGTGGGGTCAGCAGCCTCAGCTCACAGCTCACCTCTTCTTCCAGCCAGCTGTTTGATTTCAGGCAAGTTACTTAACTTCTCTGAGCCTCAACTCTCCTTGTATAAAAAGAGGATAAAACTGCCCACTTTGTGGGATCATCTTGCCTGGTGCCCAGCAGTGCTGTTATATGTCAACTAAATTGATCCCTCTGTATTTGTAAACTGCCATCACATAGAAAAGGGGACGGGAGCTCTGGATGCCCATCTCCAGTCAACTTTCTTAATCAATTCTCTTTCCTTCCTCAACCTTGGGTTTGCCTTCTTACGTTTGCTTCTGTCCCTGGTGGTATATCGACGCCATTTCAGAACTTCTCTTTTGCTGAAACAGCTAAAAAGGTCACATTTTCCTTGACTCCCAAGATGGGCAAACAAACCCAGCCTGACCCCTGGGAGCCCACCCGAAGCCTGTAATGAGCAGGGTGATTATTCCAGAAACAGCCTGCCTGGCTGCCCCTGCTGCTGAGCACAGCAAGCCCCGCTGGCGACATGGGTCACAGTGGCGACATGGGTCACTCTAATTCCCTCTCACCACAGACTCCAGGAACACAAAGATCCCATGCGGGGGCCAGAGCCCCTCGGGGACACTGGCTGCCAATTCCAAATGAACCTCAAGGCCCAAGGGTACTGGGTAGGCTGCCCCGCCAGGGCCCCTCCCTCTGGGATTGTTTCTCCCCAACAGGCAGGCATTAATATCTCCTCGGGGTGGGAGGGAGCATTTTCCCCTCTTCTCCATCCACCCCAGACCTTTTGCTGTTCAGGTCCTTAGGATTCAAGGGGAACCAGAGCTCCTGTCTCGTGGTCTATGTCATAACGCAATGTCACCTGGGATTTGTCCAGCAAGGCAATAACGCTGGACCCCAAAGACAGACTTCCTGGAGGAGGAAAGGGCTGTGACATCTGTTTTTATTGCTTCTAAACCCACTCTGTTACTCCCCCTCTTTGTGGGGACAACAACTTTAATTGAGGTGAGGCCACCCTGGTGGTCTGGCCCCAGGGGGCCCGAGCTGCTACCCTCTCTGAGCTGAGCCTAAATTGTAGGTTCGGTAAGTGACCGTCATTGGGGCCTGTCTGAGAAGGCAGAAGCAGCTCAGGCTCTTTGCCATCTATGTTGCCCTCAATTAAAGCCACTGATCCCCTGGGAAGGAAGTGGGGAAGAGTATTCCAGAAAGAGAGAGCTATTCTCCCTAGCCAAGTGGAAACAGCCCAGATGTCCAACTGACAAATAGATAGACAAAAGGTGGACATCCACACAATGAAATATTACCCATCTGTAAACAGGAATAAAGTGCTGATCATGCAACAGTGAGGATGAATCTTGCAAATATGCTGAGTGACAGAAGCCAGACACATAAGACCACATACTGTCTGATTCAATTTATATGTAATGTCCAGAATAGGCAAACCCATTGAGACAAGAAGTCAATTAGTCTTGCTTAAGCCTGGAGGTGGGAGAAGGAGTAAGGAGAAATAAGGAGTGACAGCTAGAGGGTGTGGGGTTTATTTCTGAGGTGATAAAAATGTTTTAAAATTGGCTGTTGGTTTTACATGTCTGTGAATATACTGAAAACCATTGAATTGTGCACTTTAAATGGATGAACTCTATGGTATGTGAATAATATATCAATAAAGCTGTTTTAAAAGGAAGGAAGGAAGAAAGGAGAGAAAAGAAAAAAGAAAATGAAAGAAAAAGCAAAGGAGAGGAGAGGAGAGGAGAGGAGAGGAGAGGAGAGGAGAGGAGAGGAGAGGAGAGGAGAGGAGAGGAGAGGAAAGGAAAGGAAAGGAAAGGAAAGGAAAGGAAAGGAAAGGAAGGGAAAGGAAAGGAAGGGAAAGGAAGGGAAAGGAAGGGAAAGGAAGGGAAAGGAAGGGAAAGGGGGATAAACTGGGGCAAGACCCAACTTCACAACTTACAAGCTGTGTGACCTAGGACAGGTGACTAACTTCTCTGTGTCTTAGTTTTTTTCACCCTAAAAGAATGCCATTATAGCATAATTATACCAACTGCTCTGTCATCTAAAGATTAGTTAGACAAGGTATATGAGCACTTAGTATGTACATAGAGGTCAATACACAACCTCCCTTTCTCCTACCCTAAGCATGGACCATGGAGAGATCGGCACAGACCAAGCAAACGGGGATAGATGTAACACTTTTATTATTGATGAGCTGATTGGAGAACATGGTTCTAACTCAGCTGGTTTATGATGGGCTAATTGCATAGAATTTTGTTGGTAAAGCAACAAACCACAGGCCTCCTATATGACTTACGGCATGGTGAGTCAGGGGAGTCTGTCCCTATATGACTTATGGCATGGTGAGTCAGGAAGGGATGCCTCTTACTCCATCAGGTCTATCGAAGTGGGAGGGGATGTGTCTAAGCTGACCACAGGAAAAAGCTGGTGAAGACGAAGAGGCTGGAAGCCTGAGGGACTACTTCCACCTTGAAACAGGGAACAGAACACATTTTCCCCCCAGTGAGAGCTGATCAGTATGTTTATGATTATTATAAATGATGAACACAGTCAGTGCCTGGCAGGTGTTAGGTGCTCAATAACATTTTTTTGGTGCTCAATAACTTTTTATTAAGGTGTTAACAAAATCCCACATTTATATAAGTGTGAATATTGGGAAAAAATTGAAAGTGCAGCCACCAAAGCATTATCCGTTCGTAACTCTGGGAGGCAGACTTATGGAAGGTTTGTATTTTTTTCTTTGTGCTTCTCTGTGTTCTACAGGTTTTTTTCTAATAAACATATTTTTTTATGTTATTTTTAAGAAACACTTCATTGTAGCTTGTGAAGATTTGAAGACACACTCCCTGCCTTCAAGGAACTAAAAATTCTATTTAGGAAGAAGGTACTTTATAGAGTAAACCATTAGGAAAGGGACTCATACGTGTGGTTTAGACAACGTGTGTAATAGGAACTCACAGGAGGAAGAGGTCCTTGGGGGCGGGGGTTGCTTCCCAGAGCAGGGGAGTCAGCCTGGTAATTTAGGCACCAAACCACAAAGGTTCTCTTTCTGCCAGGCAATCCCAGTTCCCACACTTCCCAAGTCCCATAATTGGTCTCAAAGCCAGATTTCCAACATTTTTGACTGCAGTGACAATTTCTGACTGCCAACTTCACTTTTATGTTCGAAGTCCCAAGCCTCTGATGTATATATATTTCCAATCATTTTGAGTCTTCACCTTGTCCTGTTTGTGTGATTATATGATTTATTTTAAAATGCCAATGGTCGAGCTTATGGCTCAGTACCAGAAATGATGGCCACTCAATACCTATCCCTCATATTATAGGGGCTAGAAGCCTAGAAACTACATTTCTCAGAATTCCTTGCCATCAAGACTATTCTAGACCGGACTCCACCATTGAGAGCTATCCACATAAGATTTGAGAAATGGGAGAAAGCCTGAGGTCACTGCTCCCCTGGCACTAGTGGGCAGACATGTGGGACTTGGCAGATGGAAGGTTTTGTAGCAGCTGCCTGGGATTCCCACCAAAATCCCACCTCAGTACCACAGGCAGCTGCGATCTCTTGCAGTTCCTATCAGTTCCTGGTTTGTCAGACATTAGTGGCAAACCTGAGCACCAGTGACAAACTTCCATGATCCTTGTTCATCTATCATCTAGCTCTTCAATAGTTTTGAAGGCACTAACCCCCTGAATTAAATCTCTTCTTTTTCTGAGCGACGCAAGAATTTATCATCTGATTCATCAATAATAGAAGCTAGATTGAGCACCTCTACCTTCCAAGCACAGTGCTAAACATTTTACCTGCGCTATATAATCACACAAGATGGTTATAATAATAATATTACTGTTGTTATCATCCCTATTTTTGCTCTGTCCAAGTTCCCAGAGAAAATAAGAGACCCAGCTGAGGCTTAAATTCAGGTCTACCTCACTCTCCATTTAGGACCCATCTTAACACCTTACTGAAATGCTCCAGTTGGCTACTCTTGAAAGCTATGCCAAAGTTCTCAATGAACTGGAGCTTCTTTATCCTCAAATCTAGAAAACGTGGATGTGTCTCTGGAGACACATCACTAGGAGTAAGTGTCCCAGAGGACCTGGGAGAAGACTACATCCTTAGCTTGTTTAACTGGCATCTCCTTTCCTCTCCGGAGAGGTGGATAGGTCAGTTGACAAACTACAATGTCCAGTTTCACCTGGTTTAAGATAAGCCCAGATGGAACAGATATTGCCCATTTGTGGAAGCATTTATTTCTAAGGGAACTTGAAAATACTAGGATTTAGAAAATTCTTGACCCATTTAAAGGACCACTTAAGACCCAAAGAGCCATTTCCTGGGTCCCTTAGAACTCTCAGTTTACACCATCTCTAGATGGGTAAAACATTGACTTAAGCAGCTTTAAACACAACAAAACCTTTGTTTTGAATCTAATTCAAGTGAAAGGTTAAAGGCTCCTGGAGCAAGTAGGGGGCTGCAGGGAGTTTTCTGTCCTTCTCAAGCTCTGATTCTTTCAAACTATTCCACTTTGGGAAGGAAGCAAACCAGTTCAAGAAATGAGACTAAAGTAGTTTCAGGTTTAGGGTAATTATTTTTGAAATTGGAGGAAAATATGTATATATTTATTTTGGGCCCATTAGAGCTTTGAAACGTTAATGTCTAAATTGCCAGGATTATATGAATTCCCTTTCAAAATTATTGTTTTAAAATATCTGTAACGTGATTTGGAACTGTCTCCGCACCCTGTAAAGTGATATCACCACTTTATCCTTGATCCTTTCCTTTTTAATCAAAGCAGATGTGCCTGGTCGGTTTCCCTGACTCGGGAAGACTTCTCCACTCTGTGCTGTGAGAATCGGGTGCTTCTGCCGACAGCCCTGGTCTGAATACCAGCTCAGGATCCCCTTTTCATGGAAATGGTTCAGGGAACACTGGAACCACATGATTTATTATACTAAATATTTCCCCTGGTAAAAAATAAATAAATAAATTGTGGTAGAGTAAGGTTTGGAGCGCCAAGCAGGTGGTTCTGCACAAGGAGCAGGAACATCCCAGGGCCAGCCAGGAAGGGAGACCAAGTGGCCCTGCTCTCAAATGTCTTTGGATTTTTCCAAAGTGAGAACACAGCAAAGTTTTGAAAGTTCCTTGAAGAGTCCAGAAATTGGCTGGATCACGTCATAACTGGAGTCTATGTAGGCCAATGACAGCCTGCATGTGAGGTCTCCAGAGCCCCAAATGGTCTAAAGTTAGGCCACAGGGGCAAGGAAAGGGGGATGGGCACATGGGGATCTAGGACCCCAACCTGCACCCCTCATCTTCAGCTGTCTGTTTTATTTTTATATTGGGTTCTGCAGTGGATTTCAGTTGAAAAAAGTTATCTGGGACAAAGAAAAATTTTAAACTTTGCATCTTCTCCAACATTCTCATCATTCAGATGAAGAGGAAAATGAGTTCTATAGAGGAGAAATGACTCACCTTAGGTCAGAGTGTTAGACTCACAGGCCCTCAGGCCTTGAATGACAATAATATTACTTGTTGTATATTGTGTTACATGGGGCAGATCCCAGCAAGGTAGTCACCAGATTTTTCTCTTTTTATCCTGAACACAGACAATTTCCAATTTGTGGTTAGGTTTGGCCACATGAGCAGATTCTAGCCCATAAGTGTACCCTCTGTCAGCTCTCCCTTGTCTAATAGCCAGATACAGAGGATTCAGTGAAAGTTGCAAAGCCTACAGGGAGGATCCTGAGTTCCTGAGTGACCTAATGGAGCAGAGACCCAGGCGCACCTCCCTACCAATAAAAAATAACATTGGAGGGTGGAATGAGTGAGAGATAAAATGTCGGTTTATTATAACAATTAGCCTACCAAGACTAATTCCATACTGTAAAAGAACAGCCACTATTTTATTTGTTTCATTTTGGCTTTTTGCCCACA
>CM053508.1:104745614-104805184 GCA_028627145.1 Eidolon dupreanum | reverse complement strand
TCAAGAGGTAGAATACAATGTCCTGGGTTCTAGTGCAGCAATCATTTGACTTTCAACGGTCTCAAACTGAAAGTCTTAAAAATAGTCCACTTCTTCTCAGAAATCTACCCTTTGATAACTCTGATCTCATCCCCTACTACTTTCCCTCCCTCTCTCCCCTCCAAACCCTCTCGGCCACACTGAACACCTTGCAGTTCATTGAATATTCCAGGTATGTTTCTGCCTCAAAACCTTTGTACTGGCTGTTCACCCTGGCTAAGATTCTCTTACCTCAGGTTTCCACATGACTCCCTGTTGAACCTCTTTCAAGATTTTCCTCAAATGCCACCTTCTCAGAGAAGGTTTCAAGACAGCTATCCTTTTAAAGTGTAGTGCTGCCCATACCCCCAGTGCTTTCTCTCCCACTTCCATGCATTCTTTTTGTTTCATAGCACATCACAGCAGACATACATTACATTAACTTATTTGTATTTTTATATCTGTTCTCTAGAATGTAAACTCCATGAAAGCAAGGTTTGCTTCTATAATTTTGTTTTATTTTATTTTTGATGTATCCTAGAGCCTAGAATAGTGCCTGGCATAAAATGCCAGTGAATTATCGAAAGGTAAATGGATTGAGATGAGGCTATGTGACCAAGACATTGCAGTGTGCACATCAAATCCTGTTCCCCTTCCTGGATACTCAAGAAGACTACATTTCCCAGCCCCCCTTACAGCTAGGTAGGGGCTATGTAACTGCTTTCTGACCAATGTGGGCAGGAGTGTTCTAAGCCACTCCCAGACCTTATCTAGAAAACATCCTCCAGGATCCTCCAGCTCCATCTTCCACTTTGTCAGTGACTATGGAGGTCACATGATGAGAGAACAGAGCCACATAAAGTACCCTGGATCCCTGAGTCACAGCATGGAGGCACACACCCTAAAGAGTCATACTTTGAGTGAGAGAGAAGTGAATCTTTATGGTATGAAACTGTTGAGATTTCAAGGTTTTTTGTTACTATGGCCAAGCCAATTCCAAACCAATGCAGATGGAAAATACTGAATTACAATTCAGTAGACCTGGATTAAAAATACGGTCAGTTCTTCTACAACATGGCATACATGTTCCTTAAAATCACTGCGCTATGTAAAATTGGACAAAAAAACCACAGAACTTATGAGAAGAAAGGGATTAAGAGAACAGCACTCAAAAACTTCATCTGTGACATGTTAAAAAACAAACAATTGGAATCTAATAAAAATGGTACCTTAGTTCCATATATGTTAAATGGCCAGAAAAACCCATAAATACTACATATAGAAAATATGGCACTTAACCTTGAAAAAGACCTGAAATTTGCTGAGGAAGGAAGCTTCAGAAAGATTATAGCCTATGAGCTATTATAGTGATAGAAGGGAAGTTGTCTGAATTCCTCACTTAGAAAGTTTTACTAGATCTAGGATCGATAAACTAAGGCTCTCAAGCTAAATCTGGCCCACCATCTTTTTTGGTTAATAAAGTATTATTGGAACACTGCCACACCCATTCATTTACACACTGCCCACAGCTGCTTTCACAGGCAGAATCGAGTGATCGCAACCAAAGCCAACATAGCCTATAATCTGTACTATCTGAGCCCTTTACAGAAAATGTTTGCTAACCCCTGGATGAGATGGTCTCTGGGATCTCATTGGGTTTGCCATTTTTCCATACAATTTGCTAAAAGAGTGGTATTTAATCCCTAGTTCTGATCCCCTTCTATATGAGCAAGGAAGAAGGTGTAGGTGTGCACATGCACGTGCACGCGCACACACATGCATGCACACACATACGTGCATGCGCACTATGGCCAGATCTTATCTGAGTAAACTATCCAAGCCTGCATTCAGCTCTGTCCCACCCCAGGCACTGTGCCCATATCTTGGGGCAGCCATCCTCTGCGCCCCACCCGCAAGTGCTCTCTGGTCAGCCCACACCCACCACAGGCTGGGGAGAGCTTAAGTAAAACCATCCATTTTCTCTTCCTCTCAGGGGACACCTTGGAAAGTCTGTCTGTCTGGGTCATTGACAGACTAGAGGGAAGGCCATGAGCTTTACCTAATGAGTCAAACGCAGCATACCCAGACTAAACAGCCTTAATTAAGCTCCCACAAAGGTTAAATGGGCAATTAGATCACCCAAGTTTGGGATGAATTAGACAGATTGGCTCTTCACCCACACGGACCAACTAGAACTTCCTTATGGAAGGGATACCCTCCATGCCCACCTTAGGGTTTGCCATAGTTGGTCCAATGCGTGCTTTCTCCAGACAAAGGTCCAGTCCCTGGCCTGGGAGAATTTGCAAGTAATCGTCATCATAGTGACATTTGCAAACCTTCCAGGCCATGAGCCTTGAGAGCCTGAGAATTAAATTAGATAATTCACTCAGAGAGACCCTTGTGCATTGTAAAGGAGCCCCCGTTGCTCCCTGCCTAGCGCCCCTCAATGCTCCATCTCATTTAGGACAAGTCCAAGAGCCAAAGCAAGACTGGCAAGCCCCTCCCCCGAACCTCCTGTGCCCACCTTGCATCACACAATAGATTAGTGGCAGGATTCAAACCCTTGATCCCAGACTGAGGCTCTTAATCACTACAAAATACAGGGACTGTGTGTCAAGGCTGAGGCCAGGTTCCCATATGTGCTTCCATGCCCATGTTTATGTAGGTTAGAGGCAGTTCTGAATAACCAGGATAATGGTGGCGTTCTCGCTCACTGGCTTTCTCTGGTGTTAACCTAGAAGGAAGAGTAAGGGTCTCTTCTGTAAATTGGGCCTAAACATCAGCTATCTTACCTGTGGCAAGTGATGGTCTCATTGAGAGGAACAGTGGGAATTCCTGGGTTATTGGGTAGATGAGCAGAGAGGCGGCTGTTGTTGATTACTTTGTGGGTGCATCTAGGACAGGGCTGGGGGTCTAGCCCTAGGCTCCTCTTGTTTCCCAGCTTCAAACAGAACACAAAGGCAGGGTCCCCTGTAATCCCCTCCACACAGATACCAGGCAGCTGCCACCATCCCCTGCCCAAAGCAAGGCTTCCCACACACTTCTCTGCCCTTACAGCCCACACAGAATATAGTAACGTTGTGCAGCCCACAAGGGACCATCGAGAAGTGAGTGGAGGCACCTATTGGGATCCGGTGAGGAAAAGTATCATTTTTTTACTTATGCTGAAAAAAAAAACATAAAATTCAAAGTTGGGGAAAATGTTTAAATATTGAAAGAATATAAAACTTCCAAATAAAGGTAATTTAATTTTTTAAATAGGCTCTTGATCTTTCCTCCATGAATGTAATTTTTTAAATTAAGTTTTATACTTGAAATAGTCACACCAGCCTGGGTTCTCCCAGTTTTTATTCCTCCCAAAGCAGATGGGAAATGAGGACTTGAGAGAAAGTAGTTTACTAGGGAGAAGACATCATGAAGCACAAGTGCAGAAATAAGAGTGAGACAGAGGAATGAGACAAGTCAGTAAGGGGTATATTGAAGATAGAGACCACTGTGGGCACATGGGACTCAGTCCCACTGGGGACCTCTGAGAAGCCATGTGGGACATGCTCCAGAAATGCCCTCCTGTCACCACAAGAAACTACAGACCACTATCCCTTATGAATAATGATGAAAAGTCCTCAAGAGAATACTAGCAAACAGAATCCAACAGCATATTAAAAAGTTGGTACACCATTACCAAGTGGGACTTATCCCGGAATGCAAGGATGGTCTAACATATGAAGCTCGGTCACTGTAATACACCACATTATTCAAATAGAATGGGGGAAAACACATAATCATCTCAATTGACATAAAAAAGGCAATTGACAAAATCCAATCCCCTTTCATGATTTAAAACAAACAAAAAAAAACTTGGAAAACTAGAAACAGAAGGTAACTTTCTCAACATGGTAAACAATATTTAAGAAAAACCCTCAGCTAACATCACACTCAATGGTGAAAGACTGAAAGCTTGCTTTCTATGATCAGGAACAAGACAAAGATGCCTGTCTTCACTGCTATTCAACACTGTGCTAGAAGTCCCGGCCAGAGCAATGAGGCAAGAAAAAGAAATAAAAAGGACATAAATTGGAAAAGAAAAGCTAAAACTATCTCTATTTTCAGATGACATGATCCTACATATGGAATTGGCCCCTTGGAGGGTAGGGAATCAGGGGTATTTATCTACTAACCCTCATCACTCCATCTCCCACCCCCACCACCACCCCTCCATAGAAGGATGTACCCATCTTCTCACTTCCAAGTTGCATGGGGGTATAAGTGAAGCAATCTTTCACATGCCAAAAAAGTTCTCAAGCAGAAAATAAGAGAAAGTCAGGTGCTTGAAGTGCAGGGCGGCAAGCGGGAGTTGCTGCCGGCTGTCTGGAACTTGTCTGCCAGAGCTGCAGGTGAACTGGGGGCCAAGGGGATGTGGGACAAGGCATTTGCAACATCTACCACTGGTAGAGACATTTTAAAGATGATTTCTTCAAGATCTTAATAATCACTGCCAAAAAAAACATTTCGTTTATACAAGATGATTTAAAAAAAAACTTTTAACCAATTTTTAGAGCTACTTAAAAATGTGTAATAATTAAAACTGTTTTAAAGACCCTATTGCACATCATTTTCTATTATAAAAAAATGTACAAAAAAGTTTTGTGATAAAAAAAGAATGAATTTTAAATTCAATTGAATTTTTCCATATCAGATATTCCAAAATAAGGAAATAATGTTTTCTAAAAATTTCATATAAATAAAATCACTGCACATGTGCTCTTTTGCATCAGGCTTCTTTAAATTAGTATAAGGTTTTTTAGTGTTAGCTTTGTCATGCATAGTAGGTAGGTAATTCATTTTTGTTTTTGTTTTTCTTTTCTTTGTTGAGTTGAATTCCATCGTACACCTAAAATGGGTGAATTTCACGGTGTGTAAATAGAGCTATTTAAAAATCAGTAAAGATGAAGCTCTAATTTATAGAGCGTGCAAGCAGCCCTGATACAGGCACCCTACAGTGAGCTGGCTGTCCCCCACCGTGACCTCACGCAGACAGGAGAACCTAGTCTGTGAGGACGGAGATTCTGGTGATCCCCACCCCAGCAAGCTCCGGTGCATGCCACGCTCCCTGTACCGGAGGGAAAACAAGCTTCTCTAGCAATTCTAGAACCATTTGTCCATAACAGGCAGTGGCCATCTCTGAGCTGGACACTCACACAAATGCCCAGGTTGAGGACACTTCCTGGGCTGCTATAGCTGAAGCCACTCACAGCAAGGGATGAAAGCAGCAAGTGCCTTGGGCCACTCGCAGTGAGCAGCGAGTGCACTGTCAGATACCAGCCAGGCTGCTGGCAGCTGAGGCAAGCCCTGGACTGAGGGCTGATACTCAGAGATTGTCTTGGCACTGCCCTGAGCCACAAGCCAACCTCTCCAGCTTTGACCTCCCATGTTTCACTGTTTACTCCATTCCTTTGAGTTTGTCTTATTCATACAAGTGAGTATGGTAAGCGCTGTCTCACCCCAGTGCCTTTGCACATGCTGCTTCCTCTGCCTGGGCTGCTTTCCTCTCTTACTTCTTTTTTTTTTTTTTTTAAGCCTACAGCACCTGGTCTTCCTAGGTAGTCTCCCATCCAAGTAGTAACCAGGCCCAACCCTGCTTAGCTTCCGAGATCAGACGGAATCGGGCTTGTTCAAGGTGGCATGGCCATAGACCCCTCCCTTACTTCTTAACCTCTCTTCGTTCAGCAAATCTCACTGCCAAGGTCATGTGCTGAAGGAAGTCCTGGCTCACCACCCCCAGCCCAGGTTAGATGAACTCACAGCACTGTGTCATGTGATTTAAGTTCCCGGTGTGAAGGTGTGGAATGTCTGTCCCCTGCTGGCCTGAAAGCGCTCAAGGGCAGTGAGCACACCTGCTCTGCTCCCCTTGGCAGCCTTGGTGCCTAGCATGGTGCGCAATGCACAGCACCACTCATGAAATATTGGGTGGAACCGTGAATGAATAAAGAAACTCATAACAGTAAAGTTTGGCCAAGTAACTCAACATCTTTGAGCCTGATCTCGTACTTCTAAAAGGGGATAATGTCATTCGCTCGCACTGGGGACTGCTGTGACAATTCTGTGAGCTCATGTGCATGAACAGAGCCAGCACCAGGCCTGGCACACACACCGCCGTGACTACTCATTGAGCCCTTTCTCAGGGCCTGGACCAGAGCTGGATGTGTGTTTATGCCCACTGAGTCCTCCCTTCAACCCTGTGGGGCTTCAGCGCTGTCCTTGTTCCCATTTTACAGATGAAGAAATTGAGGCTTAGCAGTGCTAAGTGACTTGGTCCAGGTCTGATCATTAAGAGCTGTGCCCTTAGTTGCAAAACTATCCTTAAGTGAGAAAAGCAGGATAAAGTTGTTTAGACAAACTCCTGCTGGCATGTCTGGTACCAACAGTGGTGTCCTCTGCAAGGCAGGACCGCGGAGCTTCACAGATGCTTGATTGCAGGGCTTTCCCACGAAGAGCACGAACGGCGAACGAAAAGGGAACATGGAAAAGGAATGAAGGAGCAAACTGCACACAGATCCCATCTCCCAGGCTGGATGGCCCGGGTCCCCAGAGGTTCCAGACCCTCATGTGGGGAACACCCAGTTAGATGCTCTCGAAGACCCCGGGCCTCCTCCACAGCCGCGACCTTTCACCCAGCTGACCAAAGGGAAGACCACCAGGGAAGCAGAGGTCAGGCAGCAAGGGGGTGGTCGCAAGGAGGGCATTTCCAGGAGGGGAGCTTCTGGGGGGTCTCTGGAAGAGAGGGGCGGGCTGAGGGGCTGGAGAGAGGAGAGGGGCTCGAGCTGGGAGGTCACAGGAAGGGGCGGGCCTGAAAGGACGTCTTTGCAGCCTTAGCCTCTCTCTTCATCAGGAGCCTTTTCATTTGGGGGAAACCGAAGGGGAGAGAGAAGAGAAGAAAAACAAAGAGAGAACGGGAGCTGAGAAAGAGAGACACAAAGATAAAGACAAAGATAGAAAGAGTACAGAGATGGAGAAAGGGACAGAGGGAGGCTTGGGGAGACCAAGAGAGACATAGCTAATAGGTCAGAGACCTAGAAATACACAAAACAGACAGAGACAGAGAGAAAGGAAGGAGAATGGCGGGATCTGAGCAAGCCCTGGAGCTAGAAGGATTGTGGGGATCATCCTATTCTTGTACAGCCAGAGACTTTCATAGAAAACTCCCAAATGGACTCCAGAGAGTACAAGATGCTATCAAAGTCCAGAGCAAGCTAGATACCCAGAGAATTCGAGTGTGTCAAAACAGCAAAACCAAATAACACACAAAGGGTTCCCCTCTCCTCCTACTCCCCCTCCCCCCGTCTCCCTTCTACCTGCCCCTCTGGTCCTCACTCTCTCCCTCTCTCTCTCCCTTGCCCTCTCCGCGGACCTGGGGAGGGGGAACTGATAGATGGTGCTGGGGGAGGTCAGGGAGGGAAGGAGGGCACGGCTGGCAGGTTTGGCTGCAGAGGCCTGCTCCTCATTAAGGCTCGCTCAGCCTCACGACACAGCGCTAATTATGGTTGAGTATGTCATGTTATTTTGATTCATATTTCCTGTCTGGAAAACAGACTGGAGTGTTGGGCCCTGGGCCAGGACAGAGGCCAGGAAGGCAGGGGCAGGACCTGCCCCCTCGCTGACCAGAGCCCCAGTAGGAACCGGGAGCTTTCCGGGGGGCCGAGCTGCCACCTTCGCCACCCTCCCTCCATCCTGTCCATGCTCTGCCCTGCATTGCTGACATCTTGCCCGGGCAGAGTTCAGATCTTACCTTGGCCACTCCTCCCAGCCCAGCCTCACTTGTCTCATCTGTGAAATGGGAATGTGCAACACTATGAGGTCTGCAGTGAGCACCCTACAGGATGAAACTGACACGTGTGTGGCAGCAGCGTGTTTTGTGGTCATCCTTGTTTTTGTCACTACTTCAGAGCAGCAGTGACTCAGGGGACAGGAGCCTCTCCTCTGGAGGAAGTAAAGCAGGTGGATGGGAGGGTGGGCTCTGCTGAGTATCCACTTTCCTCCCTGTGAAGTGAGTTCACACCATGCCTTCCTCATGGGTCCCTGGCAGGGGACACAGGTCCATTCACGCACACACAGTCCGTGCTTGCAAACAGGGCTGTCGTCATTCTCATCGTGAAGGGCTGTCTCTGCTCCATTCCCCTCAGAGTTTCCAGTGCTTCCCAGGACTGATCCTGACCTCAATGAGTGGAACCCACAGTGTCACGCAGTGGGCTTCACAGCTGGTCCCTTCTCTGGAATCACCCAAGTCCGCAGCGCAACCAGGTTGAGGGCTGGGAGCTGGGTTGGGGGCTGCCGATGGGAAGACAGCCTTCGCCTCCTTCTCTTGCCAAAGGAGCCAAGTGTCGGCACTAGGGAAAGCTCTCGGGGACACGCTCGGCGGCAAGGGGGCATTTTTTTTTAATCATCGATAGACAAGCCCCCTGAGCAACTTCTATGTGCCAGATGGCGTCCTGGGTCCTGCCCTCCCAAGCTCGCCATCTGTTTGGGATGTATTAGCCATAAGACAAGGCTACCCAGTGTGGTACTTACCGCCGATGAGTGGGATAGAGGCTCTGTGCCCTCCTCAGGAATCGGGACAGAGGACAGCTCACTGAGAGGCCATGCCCACAGCTGGGAACATGGCAGGAAATCAATGATGAGCAATGATTTAAAGAAGAATCTTAGGTGTATCATTAAGTGAAGCAAGCAAGACACAAGACTATAGACATATGTATATATACACATACACATGTACATGCACTTATTATCAGTACACACGCATAAATACATATACACATATATATACATATGTGTGTTCATATATATGATCATATATAAACACAGAAGTAATGCTAGCCTTCATATAAGAGAAGAAAATAAGAATCTATTTGCATAAAACAACCCAAGTGCCCATCAACAGGTGAGTGGATAAACAAAATGGGGGCTACTAACACAACGAAATACTATTCAGCCATGAAAAGAAGTGAAATACTGGCACATGCTGCAACATGGATGAACCTTGAAAACATTATAAGTAAAGAAGCCAGACACAAAAGACCATGTATTCTGTGATTTTATTTATATGAAATGTCCAGAAAAGGCAAACCTGTAGAGGAAAAGTTGATGAGTGGTTGCCAGGGGCTGGAGGTGTTAACTGTAAATGGGCATGATGAAAATTATCAGGGGCTGAAAATGTTCTAACTGATTTCAGACTATGTAAAGTTACTAAAAAAAACCTTGAATTGTACAACTGAAATAGGTGGACTTTATGAGATGTAAAATAGACCTCAATAAAGTTGTTTTTAATCTCTGCTTCCTTGAGCGCTGTGTTTTCTGGCTGCCCGCATGACACAGGAGAAGTGGACAAACCCCATTCTCAGTAGAGGTGGAGGGATCAGCTGGATGGGCAGAGACAACAGTGAAGCTTCTCAGGAATTCATCTCAGCTCAACTTTTGAACCACAGCAGTACTTACTCACTTAAATGTGTTAATATAAAATAAACTAATGTTCACTTAAAGGATGTCCCTCTCTAAGCCCAGGCATCCCCACCACACTCCTCCAAGACAACCCAGGAGTGGCCCAAGTCTCCAGACCACCACGGGCATCTGTCATCATCATTATTATCTCCATTGAAAGAAGGGGAAACCGAGGCTCATGGATTTCTCCAAGCCCATAAGGGGTGGAGCAGAGATCTGAAGCAGACTGGCAACTTGCCACATTGTTTACAGTTTCAGCTGCTTCTGGAGGAAGCCCGGGGTGTCATGGACCTTCTTCTGCAGAGGTCAAGGCACAGGTAACTCTGGACTCAGATCCCCCACCCATGCTCTGCTCCACGTCATGGAAACAGCTTGTAGGTCCCCTTACTCAGCCCTCCTGAAGGGACCAGCTATAAAGTGGGGCATCCTCGGGTCCTCCTGCCCTCCTCCAGCTGGGGACACTGTGGGCAGGACCCCTGCAGCTGGAGACAGCCCTGCACCAGCACCTGCCTTCCCAGCAAAAAAGCTTTGTTCTCTTTCATTACATTTGGTATTATGTTTTAACTTTCATGACAGGTCTTAAAAAAACTCTTTGGACGTATTTCACTAGCAAAACCAAAAGCCTTACAGTCTAAAAAGTATCCAGCATAGACCAAGGCGGGTAACAAGAGGTAGAGGGTTTGGGGAGAGGAATCAGACTAAAATAAGAAAAAATGGATTCTTTTTTTATTAAGATAAAATTCACCTGCCATAAAATTATTTTAAGTATGCAATTCAGAGGTTTTTAGCATAATCACGAAATTGTGCAACCATCACCACTATCAAGTTCTAGAACATTCCCATCATCCCAAAAAGCAATCCCATACTTCTTAAGTCACTTCCCACGCCCTCTCCCCCAGTCCCTGGCAACCACTGAGCTGCTTTCCACTCCTATGGATTTGCCTATTCCGCACATTTCACATAAACGGAATCATATGACATGTGATCTTTTGTATCATGGCTTATTTCATTCAGCATCATGTTTTGGAGGTTCATCCACTCTGTGACATATATCAGGACTTCATTCCTTTTCAGAGCCAAATAATGTTCCATTATGTGGCTGGACCACACTTTGTCTATCCATTCATCAGTTAACGGAAATCTGAATTGCTTCCACTCTTTGGCTATTACGAATCATGCTGCTAACATCCATGTGCAGGTTTTTGCATGGACCTGTGTTTTTATTTCTCTTAGGCAGACACTTGGGAGTAGAATTTCTGGGAGAAATAAAGTCTTGTCTGAAGGCTGGTGTTCTCTTTGAAGAAAGACATGTTTCCAACTCCTGAGAGACAGGAAGAGGATGGGAACTGCTCACTGCTGAGACTGGCAAGAGGCACTTGGGAAGTAATGGTGGTGGGCAGGGAGGGCTCCAGGAGTTGAAAACCCAGGAGATGTTCTGGAGTGGGCTTCAGCTGGGCCTTACAAGGTGGGGAGCACTGGGGGAGTGAGCGGAGTTCAAGAATCCAGGGCCTTTCTAGAAAGGAGGCACAATATGAGCCAAAATCCCATGGTGGGCATATGCACAGTCCCCAGACCACTGGCAGGTTTGTGTAGAGCAAGGGTCCCCAACTCCAGGGCCACAGACTGGTACCAATACTGGAGGTGAGTGACAGGAGAGCGGGTGAAGTTTCATCTGTATTTGCAGCCACTCCCCAGCGCTAACATCACTGCGTCAGCTCCACCTCAGATCACCAGGCATTAGATTCTCATAGGAGCACGGGTCCCTGATGCCAAAGAGGCTGGGGATCGTTGGTGTAGAGGGCAGAGCTCTCAGGACATTCATGAACTGTAAGCGCTGCTGTGCCATAAACCATTCCCAGCCATACTGTCTAACGCCCATGGGGTCTGCCCAGTGAATTCCTGCAACAGATCCAGGTAAACGTGCTCCAGGTGAGAGGTAAGAGTCAAGATGTGTGGTTGAGAGAAGAGCTTTTTCTCTTGGGTGTCCATGAGAACAGACGAGGCAGTAAAAATCCAATCCAAAGATCAGCCCAAAAGGGAGTGTAACCCCTATAAATGTTTTTTCATTCATTCTTTTAACAAATCTTTACTGAGTCACATGCTAGGTGCTGAAGATACACCAGTGAGCAAGAGACAACAGTCTTTTGCAGGGTTCACAGTCTGGTGGGGAAGCCAGATATTAAACTAAGGAAAAATTATGATGCATGCCATGATGGGTGCCAATTAGTAACTAAGCGAAAAGTAAAGGCAGTGGAAAGGAGAAGAATCACCTGGACAGGGCGGCCTGCAAAAGTATCCTTGAAGCCAAAGCATGACAAAGGAAACAAACCCATCATGAGTAGCTGTGGATAGAACCCCAGGCAAATGTGACAGGTGCGTGGAGGGTCCCAGGTGGATGTGAGCGTGCTGGAGAGGCTGGAGGGAAAGGCGGTGGCTCACTGGATATTGGAGAGATGCATGGGAGAGGGGCAGGGTCTGGAGGCTTTGACACGGCCCAGACCAGGCATGGTGGTGGCCAGCATGGTAGTGATGCACATGGCTGACACAGAAATATTGAGATTGTCTGGAGAGGAGGAAGGAAGATGCCGTGGTAACTGACAGTGATATTCAATTCCTTACATGTCACCAGAAGTCCATGCAGAGAGACAGAGAGCTGAGGTGGACGGAGCAGAGGGAAGGAGGTGGGAGCCAACCCCCACCCAGGAGCCCGTGTGCTGAAGAGATGAAATGACCTGCTCGGCAAGCATTTGGTCCCTGATCCCAGCAGCCAAAGAGCAGGGCTGAGCAGAGAGCTCCTTACCGCTGTCCACTCACTCCCCTCTTGGAGAATTCTCCTTCCCACCTGGAACCTTCCCCATGAACATTATGCACAGAAACGAGAAAGCGAACTCCCAGCTCTGGACAGAGGGTCACAGATTTCAGAAAGTCATCCTTTGGAAAACACTGGTTTCTATTTTCACAAAAACCCTAGGAGATGAGTTATGAAAGCCCGAGGCCTGGGAAAGACTGTGGAACAAAACACCACATTGGAGGGACGTTTTTACTCGGAGATGTGAAGGCAGAAGGGCCTCAGCTGGGGGTGAGGAGGGAGGGCGCATGGTGGGGTTAGCTAATGGTCTCGCAGAAGCACCACAGCTAGGGTCGGGCGATTCCTTTTCTTTATTTTGACTTACCTATTCAAAAAATGAAAGTCGTGGTATCTTTCCATACCAAAAATGTGTTTTGAGCCAATGCTGGCAAGAAAACATGATACACCAAAGCCTAGAAAGTAATGCAACCTGGATAATAATACTACTATTAAATAACAATGTTAATCATAATCATTAGTAATGTAAATAATAATCATTACTAAACATTAATAATTAATATTAATTAATGAGCAACTAGTAGTTAATAATAATAGCCATTCTATGTGTTCTACATTTAGTCTTCATAACAACCCTATGACATAGGTACAATTTCTATCCTCATTTTGCAGATGAGGAAGTGGAGGCTCAGAGAGATTCAGTGACTTGCCCAGAGACAACAGCTATTGAAATGCAAAGCCGAGATTTAAATCCAGGCAATCTGGCTTCAGAGAATCTATTTTCTAGTGAATTAGGGGTTAATCAGAAAGCCCTCTTTGTTTCAGTCCTTATTAATGTATCCAAAAAAATTACAAATATCCTCTCTGATCATAGTACATAAAGGATTGGGGTAAGTTCGTGCAGAGGACAGACAGGGACCTTTATTAAAATAAATACACACACACACACACACACACACACACAGGATCTCCGACCAGAGGGTCTCTGGGGGTCCCGGAGCCCTGGGAAGGTAGGGCATACACCGAGGGAGGATTTCTCATACTTCCAGGGGCAGTAGTGGGCCAGCCAGCAGGGCCAGGATGAGGTCGCCGTGGAGGGACAGAGGGCAGGGTCGGTCCCCCTGATCAGTGAGTATGGAAGGGACACCCCAGACAGAGGTCTCCGCCAAGATGAACACCCGCTTGGCTGTCCAGATGTGAAAAGCCTGAAGTGGTGAACCGTCGACCCCTAGGGCTCCACACAGAGGCATGGCTTGGAAATGCTACTCATGCACCCTTGCTTAGATCCATCTGTCCATCCATCCATCCATCCATCCATCCATTCATCCATCCATCCATCCATCCGTCCATCCATCCATCTGTCCATCCACTCATTCATTTGTGCTGTGAAGCAACAGGGACAAGTTCACAAGTAAATACAGCACTTAATAACTAAGTATGAGACCAACCTGAACAAGCCATGGATTTAATGAATCGGCAGGTATGAGGCGTGGATGAATTTTGGGATGAGGCACAACTGGGCTCAAACCTCAACCTCACCATGCGCTACCTTTGTGACCTTGAGCAACCCCCTGATTTCATTGGACTCTAATTAATGGTCCCTTGAAAACATACCCCACAGCTCTGTTTCTAGTACTAAGGAGCCAGGATTACATAAGGCAATTGTCACAACCCCTGGAGTGTGGAAAACAGCAACTGTGGCAGCTGTCATGATTGTTCAATAAGGGTATCTGTGCTTAAAAAAGAATGAAAGCAAAAAGACCAAAATGTTCACAGAATTTAGCCCTAAGTGTTGGAGTCACGCATGATTTTATTTTCTTAGAAATAAGGTTCTGAATTGTCTAGACTTTCTGCTTATAAACATGTAGTTTTTATGGGAGAAAAAGAAGCAAGCTGTCATTTTTAAAAAATGGAAGTTCATCATGTCCTGACCGAGCAGGAGAGAGCACAATCAAGGGCCATGTGGGTCAGCAGGGACCCCGCAAGGTGGCCCTGCCCTGAGGAAATCAACACACGTGTGTTGCCAGCATTTTTAAGTGAAAAAATCTATTTTTCCATGACTCCTTGAAACTGTGAGGGGTCTGGTGGGGAAGCTCAAAGACCAAGGCTAAAAACCCATGTACAGAGGAAGCCCAGGTTTGGTTGGCATCTGGTGGGCCTACATGAGATGGACAGCTGACCTGAAGGCCACGCAGCCAGATCCCAGGAGTTGATGGTGAAGCAGCGGGAACAGCTCTGCCAACCGAACTGTAGAGGTGTGGGCACCCCAAACTCTGACCACATGGCTCCTCGTTAAAAGTGTCCTGAAGTGCCCAGTAAACACCAAAGGTTACCGTGCCAGGAATGCCCAGGTCAAGATTGCTGCCATGATTATGAAAATAGCAGGATGCTCAGAGCACGATGTCTCTATGAATTTATAAATCTCGAATCCTCTCCTCCTCTCTAAGTTGGTGCAAAAACCCTTATTAAAGCTATAAATTGAATTAAAACTCACATTTAATACTTAGTTATGATGTGGTTAATGGTTTTACAGGCCAGGCTGTGGCCTTCCTATTTGCTTACAATGTTGTCCTTCATGTTTGCAAAACCAGGCTGCTCAAATGACGGGGTGGACGCCAAGTTATTAACAATTATTACCTTTTACAGTCATTTTTGGCCCCAGTATGCTTTTTTGGTGGTCTCATAATTTCAAAACAGGGACCTTTGAAATTGTACCCAAGACCAAATGGGCCTGCGGAGGACACTTCCTCCCTCCTGGCCCAGTCCAGCCCATTTCCCACTGTGAGATGTTTTCCACCCCACGTGTGCTCAGCGTGAGCAGAAGCTCCTGGCCTGGGATGCAAACTGTTTTCCCAGAGAAAAGGAGCCCTGTGTGAGGCCAGAGGCCCTCCGAGGGCGCCTTCAAGGTAGGACATGTCACACTGCTTGCTGGGACAGAGTGTGACATCAGGACTGCTAGTGACAGACCAGTAGTGACTTGGGTAGCCTTTGCTGTCACGAGTTGAAGACACGAAGAGGCCCCACACAAAACCGCTGACCCTGTGACCACACTTCAAGCAATACCTTTCACAGAGCTACCCTAAGCCTTGCAAGTCTGGCTCAGATTGTTAATTGCATAATTATATCCCATGCATGGGCGATCTGGACACAGGGTAGGGTGTGTGTATGTGTGTGTGTGTGTGTGTGTGTGTGTGTGCACGCTTGTATAAGAGACAGAGAACAGAGAGATATCTCATGGCCTCACAGTTCTTTAAACAATGTATTTATGAAATACATCTTCCTTAATGTCTTGCTTGCTTTAAAATACATACATATGTGTGTGTATACACACACACACACACACACACACACATATATTAAAAAATGGGGAAAAAAAACAAAATCTATATTATTCTTCCTTTTGAGTCCCACATCCTCCAAAATCAAATACTTCATTCTAAATGTCAAACAAAGGTGGTGGGGGATAGGTACAAGTTTTCATAAGTAGAGACCAGGCAGTAAGTGGTAAGGACTGGTTTTGGATGTTGGTTTTACTCCTCTCTCATTGTTTCAGGAAAAAGTGCAGATGCTTGGAAAACCAGGGAAGTGTGTAAGGACCCAGTTGGACCATATATCCTTTCTCGGTCCTGGCTTTAGCAGTTCTGCCCCACAGCAAGCTTCTCACGCCCCAGCACCCCTCTTAGTGGTGGACCACCCCTCAAAATATCTCGGTCCATCAACTGATGAATGGATAAACAAAATGCAGCATATCCACATCGTGGAATATTATTCAACCATGAAAAGGAATGAAGTCCCGACACATGGACTTCATTATGCCGAGTAAAAGAAGCCAATCACCGAAGGCTGCATATTGTGTGATTCCACTGATATGAAATGTTCAGAATAGATAAATTCATAAAGACAGACAACAGATTGTTGGCTGCCTGGGGCTAGGAAGAGGTGAACATCAACTGACTGCTAATGGGTGTCTTTTGGGAGTGATGAAATATTCTGGAATTAGATAGTGATGATGGTTGCACAATTCTATGAATCTACTAAAAACCACTGAATTGTACATTTTAGATGGATAAATTGTATGGTAGGTGAATTTTATTTCAATAAAGTTGTTTAAAAAATAAAATATCCCCTACTGTGCTCCGAGCGTCCTCAGCCTCTGCCTAATATCCCCCCATTCTGGTTGAAACGTTGATGGGGCACTGCTGGCATTTATGGGAGGAGGCGTGCGGAGAAGGGATAATTAGCATCTTGCAATGGGCAAGATAGCCTCGTTCGACCAAGAACTGCCCTACTTTTTGACAGTCATAGAGATGAAAGTTCATTTTATAATTTTCCAAGCCTGAAACATGATTCTTTTTTCACATATAGATATAAAGCATTTTAAAAATGATTTTAACATACCCTGAATTTTCCAAGAATGTAACCACCATGTAAATCAAGGGAAGACTACAGTTTGCTTGGTCTGAAACCTAGTAAGCAAATCACAGCGAGAGCTGGTGAGGCCTCGTGGTATCCAAGCCACCCACACAGCACTCAGAGCTGCTCCTTATAAACCTGTCACCCTCAATGTAAGTTTTTGAGTCTATGAACAAATATACTTAGTCCTTATTTCAAAATCTCAAGTATATAAACTTGGGCTTGACAATATGCTTGACAATATGAAGAAGTATTGCCTTTAAAATCCAAGTTCATTTATGCTAAGTGAGTAGAAGCATTTGATGATATGGTCAAGACTTCTAGTATGAGCAAGCCTGAGCACTTACATATTGAAACACATATTTTAAGTAAATAACTTTCCCTTATTTTCTCCTGTACATGAGAGTCATGACATTGTTCTGAAATCGTGTTTGTAGGCAGGTAATGTCATGTGAATCCCGTTTCAGGATAAGAAGGGAGGTGTTATAAAATAGTTGTTGCACAAGGAAGTTTTGGGTTTGACAAGGTGGCAAACCATCGTGCTACCTGGACTTTGGTTCCCGATGCCGTTCGAGAAGCGTGGAAGTTTCTGAAAGAGTCAAAGGAAGTTTCTGAAAGGGCTGCTGTGGTCCTTTTTGCCTGTCCCCTCTAGCAAAGGATTGTAAAGATGGCTAGGGCAATGTTAAGAGATGATTGGAAGGGAGAGGATAGCACTTTGTTGGATGTTAAGGATAAGCGGAATGAATAAAGATCTTCATGCTCAGGTCAAAATTAATTGTTAAAATGTGACTTTGACTCTCCCAAGGCAGACCTGGGCCGAATCCCTGTTACCTGACTCCCGTGTGACCCAGGGCAAGTAGGGCCCCTTTCTGAGTTCCTTTCTTGTCTATAAAGTGAAGGAATTGAGTAAGGCGATCTTGAAGTGCCTCAAGGGAGCACAGAGTCCCCGGCAAAAAAGCAATCATGCCCCTCTACTGGGGAACCCCTGGAAGGTGACCTATCTGTCGTGAGCTTCCATACATGGGCCAGCTGAGAGTGGTCCAGGGACGGAGAGCGGAAAGAAAGAACACCCATTTTCAAACTCAAAGTCAAAAACCACCATTTCAGAGTGACCGATATTAAAGACAGAAAAGAAAAAAATGGTTCCGAACACATATAGCAAGGTCATTTCTGGAGAGAAAAAGTGAAAAAAAAAATAGGACTTTTAGACTGTGAATAAAAAGTGTCCTTTAACAGGCGATAATTATATACAGGAAGGCAATTAAAGTTTTAATAATTTAATTACCTTCCTGCAAACCCATCAAGGGAAAATATGGAGTGAAAACATTTTTGAGGGCCAGCAGCCACGATGAGAGCGATCAAAGGCCTCTGAGATAGCTCAGTTCTGAGGCAGTTGACACATTAATTTTTATGGGCTGACCGCCGTTATTAATAGAAGAAACTAGATGGAAGTATTTTTCCACGGCGGGGGGGACCACATCATCATTTGATGCCTGATGTTACAGCAAACATAGTTTTGGCTTCTCCCTGGAAATAAATCTTGTTTTCTTTGACCTTCATTTGGCTTGAGGCAGGGCCAACTTTCAAGACTGGGCTTCATACAGAGGGCTCCCTGCTCAGGGCTGCCACGTCGAACAACAAGAAACCGTGAAAGGAGATCAAAGGGAGTCCAGTTAGAAACCACAGGGCTGGCATGGCCAGGCACGGTGAGCGAGAGCATCCCCCCAGAGGTGGCCTGGAGAGTCCGCCCCAACCTCAGCCTATCTCTCACCCCACGGAGATCACATCGACCCAAGAGCCAGCGGTACTGTTATTGACTTAACATCTTTTTTAAACCCACCTACTACTTCATTGTTGTTTTTACTGTTGTAAAATACGTGTAATGTAAAATTTACCATTTTAACCATTTTAAAGTATACAGCTCAGTGGCATTAAGTTCATTCATGATGTTGTGCAACCATCACCCCTATCTGGTTCCTCACTTTTTTTTCATCACCCCAAAAGGAGACCTTGCATTCATTAGCAGTCACTGCCCTTTCTGCCTCTCCCAGCCCCTGACAATCACTGATCCACTTTCTGTCTCTGTGGATTTGCCTATTCTGTGCATTTCATATGAATGGAATCCTACACTGTCTGGCCCTTTGGGTCAGTTTCTTTCACCCATAATCTTTTCAACTGAAGTAAGTGTATCTTAAAAGGAAGGTTTGTATTATTATCAACAATAAGGATCTATATCACTTGCCATAAATAGAAAATCACCATATAAATTAATGCACTGAAAATAAGCTCACATCACCCAATTGCTCACTTCTGCAAACCTGTGCTGATCTCCTGCTCTGAACTAGTCACTGATATCTGTGGGCAGCCGGAGCTCCTGTGGAACTTATGAGTTTTACCTGAGTTTTGCTCCAAATGCCAGAAAGTATGGACTGACTCTCACCCCTTCCTAGGTAAAGCATCAGCTCCTAAGGAGTTCATCTCTCCACCCTTCCTGGCTGCAGCCATGGAGAAATCCCTAAGGCAAGACAAGGAGGCATGCAGGGTCCTGAAAAGGCTTGCAACTGGCATGAGCAGAAACATCCACTCAAGTGAGAAGCGAGTGGGTCTGCAGGAGTACACAGGACCACAGAGCCTTGAAAGGCTCTGCCCCAAGGAGGTCATTTTACATCAGGACGTACATTCCATTGTACAGCCACATAATATTCCGCTGTGTGACTAAGCCATCCCTTCCTTAATGCAATCTCTACTAGAAATGTATGATGTTTCCTTTTTTTGCTAACAAATACAACACTGAAATTGACATCTTTGTAATCTTCCCATCTATATGAGAGTATAATATTAATATAAATTTCTAAAACTGGACTTGCTGGGTTAAATAAAGCATGTGTGTATTTTATACTCCGATAGATGTTTCCAAAGTACTTTCCTAACTTACAGATGGCCTCAACTTACACTCTCACCAGCAGTGTATGAAAATGCCCATTTCGACATCTAATCACCAAGACAGTGAGTCATCTAATTTCTAGCTATTCCCCAATCTGTAGGTGAGAAATGCCTACACCTTCCTGTGGTTTTAATTTGCATTTGAAAAAATTATTTCATTCTCTATTTTAGAGATGAGGAAACAGACCCAGAGAGGTTAAGCAACTTGCCCAAGGTAACACAGCTAGTAAATACAAAACCAGGATTTAACCACAGGTCCACCTGACTCCATTTGCTGGGTTTGACCCAATACTTTCTTCCTGCCTCCCATGGCATGTTATGGATTCTGTCACTTGTGGGTGGAGCAGGAGCTCCTTGTTGGCATGTTCTATACCCCTTCCATAAGCCATGTGAGGCTCAATGACAAAATGTGAACACTCACAGATAGTTCAGTGAAACTGAGATTGCATTATCACATCTGCAACCCACAGAATAGCCTGGCATCAAGGAGGCCACAAAAGAAAAGGGTAAACCATGGGGACAAAACAGCCAAGGAGTTCTTGTCATGGGGATACCTCTGTAAACTTGCGGCTTCTGCCAGCTTCCCAGACCACCTGGCTCACCAGTAGAACCTGACGGGCATCTTCGGAAAAGAGGACAAATGGAGATTAATGCCAAAAAACATAGAAATGGGAAAACCATCTTCCACCAACTACACAAACTTAGACCTGGTGGTTTCAGGTCTCATTGGTTCTAACAAAAGTGAGACTAATTTTTCAGGGTATCAGGTGTTTATTACAACTTACCGCATGCACAAATAAAGCCCCAGTGATCTGAGAGTCCAAAAGACAATCTGAGCATCCCTAAGGCAAGAGAAGAAGGCAGAGGGAAGCCAGTCATTGACTGCATGCACTTAAAGGGCTTTTGACGAAGCCCGTTTGTCACACACACTTTCCCATGCTATGCTTCACAGCAACCTTCAAAGGTACATTTTACAGAAGATAAAATTGAGTTTCGGAGAGACGGTGTAGCTTGCTTGAAGTCCTGCGGCTGGTACTGGCAGATCCAGAGTGGCTTTGGATGAATTCGATGCTCAACAATTACTCCCAAAAGACCCCTTTCCCAACACCCCTCTCTGGGGCTGGGGTCCCCCAGACCTTGCTGTTCTGGGAACAGCTCCAGGTCCTGAACCCTGTTCCCACCGGAGCCTCCTCTTGCCACTTCTCCTGCCGAAGTGAACATCTCCCACGTCCTGGAATGCAGCTTGGCGGTGGGGGGCTCAGAGGCTGCCAAGACCTCCCTCAGTACCCTCGCTCCCCTCCAAGCGCTGAGGTCTGACCCACACCACAGGAGCTGGGCGTTGGCAGGTGGAGGCCCTGTGCACCTCCTCCTCCCATCCTGGGCTCAGCAGGTGCTGGGCGTGGGCCTGAGAGCATGATGCCGATTCCAGGAGAAGCTGCGTCAGCCCCAGCCCTGACCTGAGGCCTGTCTGGGTGGGTCTGGGAGGAAGAGCTCCACAGTACCGAGTCTGGGCCCACGTGGTCTGCATGATCTCACAGAGCATCGTGGATGTCCGGGCTGGGCTCCAACCAGCCCCTTCACAGCTTGCAAGGGCAGGCTGCAATTTGAATCTACATCTGCGAGGCTAAGAGAAGGATGAGATGGCCAGGGAGAGGCCGCCCTTCCTCAGGGCCCTTCCAACAAGATGAAGGGTTTAAGAGAGCAACCAGCGGGAAGTCAGCCCATTAGCTGAGCAAAATCCACTGCCATGCTCAAAAGGTTACGTATCTATGATTCCAACGACATGATATTCTGGAGAAGACAAAATTATCAGCATGGGGAACTGATCAGGAATTGCGAGGGGCTAGTGATGAGGGGAGGTGTGACCTCACAGTTAGCATGTGGGAGATTTTTGGAATGGTGTTAACGTCCATGGAATCAAACAACAAAAAGAACGTCAATTTTAGTATACGTCAGTTTTTTTTAAATAATAAGGTAGGAAAGAGTGGTTTGTGTCAGAGCTCTGTGGCCCCCGACCCTAGACCCTATGCTAATGAAAAGGAATGTCCCCCAAACTGTGTGACTCTGACCAGAGCAGTGTGACTCTCACTCTGTACCGGTTGGTATCCAGGGAAGGGGGAGAGAGCCTCCCATGCAAAATGGGGAAAATTCACATGTTTGCTGGAAATTGCATAACTATAATTCTCATGCTCAGCCAATTTAGTCCTGAACCTAGAATGAAGTAATAATTATACACCCTGAGGAATCTTAACAGCATAGAGGAGAAACCTAAGCAAACCCAGCAAGGGAGAAGTTGTACCAGAAATGAGAAATTCGAGCCTGACCAGAGTCCTCGTGGTTGCTTTCTCTCTTGAGATGCAAGCGCCCGGCCAGGGCTCTGCTAAGCCCCCAAGATGGGCTCTGAGCCTCCCAGTCTGCAGCAAACATGCTGCAGAGGCAACGCTGCGGGTAAAATCCCAGACCCACTGCTTCTCTTCAAGGACCCCGCCGTCGTGGGTGGGATGGTTCTCAATCACGCAGAGCTGCCACACGCATCACAAGACATTTTGCACTCTGGCCTCCGGTCCCTGAGTGCGGTCGCTCCTCCCAGCTACTGCGACAGCCAGAAACTTCCATCCCCGGGTAAGCCAAACAAACCTGGGGAGGTACCGCCCCCAATAACCACTGCTCAAGTAGTCAGAAAAAGAAAATGGCATTTAGTGGAGAGCAACTACTCCTTTGTCCTGATGTGGAAGAATGTCCCCAAGTCCTGGGGACAATTCAATTTCATGTGATGAGATGAAAACTGTAAATGTACCAACATCCTCAATAGTTTCTGTCACCTGTAGGTGAGAAGGAATGCTGGCTCTGGCCAAGCAGCCCCTTCCATTTTTCAGTGCCCTTTGAGGAATAGTCTATAAGCATCAGACTGTGAACCACACAGGCCAAGCCTTCTGTGGGGCTGCATCTGGACCTTAGAACTTGTGGTTCAGACAGTCAGCAAGGCAGCCTATGGTCATACAGAATTCCCCAGA
This sequence comes from Eidolon dupreanum, assembly GCA_028627145.1. Lineage (NCBI taxonomy): Eukaryota > Metazoa > Chordata > Mammalia > Chiroptera > Pteropodidae > Eidolon > Eidolon dupreanum. Next base: position 104,782,498 of record CM053508.1, on the reverse strand, counting down.
TTTGGAAACAGAAAACCTAAGTCCAAGCCTGGACCTGATTTCCTTACCTCTCTGAGCCTCAGTTTCCTCATCTGTAAAACAGGGATAACAGGTCAACCTTCTTCTCACATTACAGTATTTTGCACATTCTGTTCCCTCTTCTGAGAGTCTGCTCCCAGGCCCTCCTTATGGCTGGTTCCTTCCTGTCCTGGAAGTTTTCTTGCAAATGCTGTCTCTTTAGAGGGGCCTCCCCATCCAAAGTGAAGTCCCACCCCAGTCACTGGGCATCACAGTGTCCTTTTACTTCCACCAGGCATTTACTACTACCTGAATTGTCTCTGTCCCCTTCTTGACCGTCCTCTCCCAGACAGGAATGCAAGCACCTGGTCGTCTCATCTGAGCTCTATATACTTGTGCCCTATAAGCAGTCCAAGCTCATTGCATTTTGGTTGGATAAATGACTCACTCCCAATTTCCAGGGTCATTCCCAGGGTCAAGGGAGAGCCTGTGTGAGCGAGCACTCTGCACCTCAGAGGCACCTACCCATACTCCCCAGGAAACAAGAGCAGGAGTTTGGTGTAAAAAGCCTCTAATCATAATATTCAGAATGCTGCATTTCACCAGCTTGCCAGAGTACGATCCTGCTAGGAAATAAAAAAGTATAATATTGCCAGAAAATTCAGAATCAATAAGAGTCCCACTTTATTAGCCAGAGCAGATGCATCTTCCCCTCTGTGTCAGTTACATTCACCAAACATTTGAGAATTAACTTTCAGTGTTCTCTCAATGCAGGAACCAGGCCCAGGACTCACTTTAGCTTAAATTACTTTTGGACACTAAACTTGAACCTTAAAATGAAACCAAACTTCTCCATGGTGTCTCAACGCCCCACATTCCCAAGAGTGATCGATTCATCAGCTGGCATTCAGGTTAGCAGAGCAGGGTCTGCACTTTGTAACAGTCAGACCCCAGGCGTGTCACCCACCCTCTCGGTGCCCCAACTTTTCTGGTCAGTAAAATGGAGATGATACTGAATAAATAGACACATGGAAACCAGTTCTTACAACATCATGTAGCACATAGTAGATACTCAATAAATATTACTTAGGATCCGTATTCCTTGACAGGAGAATTTGAGCAAGCCATTTCACCTTTCGAGACTCATTTCCTAGTCCGCAAAGTGGGCACAGAAATCTCTTCTGCTTGCAGGTTTGCTGAGATGAGTCCAATTAGATCGTGCCCCAAAATGAGCTGGTTCCCAGCGAGGGCTCTTCCCTTGCTGCCCTGAGGGGAATTACAGAGAGCAAAAAAAGATTTGAAAAAAATTTCTTCTTTAAGCAAAAGCCATGGAAATAAAACCTCTCCTTAATTTAAGCCAGCACTCTGAACCAAGGGTTAGGGGAAATAAGGCGGGGGGTGGGAGGTGGGGAGGGGAATGCACTATGATTGATAGTCACCACCACGGCAGTATTGGAACAGCAAGATGGAGTGGTGGCTAGAGGTGCAGGATCCAGGCCACCTAGGGAAGGAGGGAGAAAATTCAAAGTAGAGCTGGGGATCTAGGCTATCTGGCTACACAGCACAACAGCTAGCCAAATTGGCACCCCTGTGCAAATTTGCAAAAAGACACTTTTTTCCAAATTTGGCATGATAAATATATAAATCTACAATGATCATTACATGAATGGTGTCTGGAATTGTGCAGTGCACAACCTGCACAGCTGTATTCAGCAGCCCAAGGAGCCTATACACCCCATAAGGCTTAAGGAAATCAGTTGCATATGGATATGTGAGTTTAAAATGGTTACAAAATAGAACATGCAAGGACCTAAGCAGATGTGAAGAAGTGAGAATCCTTGTACATTACTGGTGAGGATGTAAAATGACTCAGTCACTGTGGAAAACAGTTTGGCAGTTCCTCAAAAAGCTAAACATACCAGTACCACATAACCCAGCATTTCACTCCTAGGTATACACAAAAAAAAGAAAGAAAGAAATAAAAAAGAAACAAAAAGTTGTACATAAAAGTTCATGGCAGCATTATTCATAGTAGCTAAAAAATGGCAACAGCCTAAATGTCCACAAGCAGAGGAACTGACACATAAAATGTGGTTTATCCACACAACAGAATATTAGTCAGTCATAAAAAGGAACGAATGAATCACTGGCACATGCTACAATGTGACTGAGCCTCGAAAACATTATGCTAAGTGACAGAAGACAGTCACAAATAGCCACGTGATTCCATTTATATGCTATGTCCAGAATAGGTAAATCCACAGAGACAAAAGGCAGACTAGCAGTTGCCAGAGCCTGGAGAAAGAAAGAAATAAGGAATGACATCTTAAAGGATAAAGGTACTAGGTCTCCTTTTGGGGTGATACAAATGTTTTGGAACTAGATAGAGGTGTTGATTGCACAATATTGTGAATGTAGTAAATGTCACTAAATTTAACACTTTAAAATAGTTGTTATGTGAATGTCATCTCAATTTTTAAAATACCTTAGCAGGTACATTTAGGGAAAACCCACAAAAGCAGAGATGACACATGGACCAGGTACTCACCCTTTATGTTAGGAGGATACATAAACTCTGGTGGGAACTTAGAACCCTCTTGGGAAGCGGGGGAAGAGAAGGGATGCGGAGGAAACTGACTCTCCAAAATGAGAGTCTAAACCAGACATGACTGAGCTCCTTCGAACAAGCAGATTGAATTTTCCTGCACTCAGTAGAAAAGGGATCCCAAGACATAAGTATGATTATACAGAAATTTAAAAAGGCACAGCTGTGCACACCTGATTTCATAATCGTGAAAGTCAACATCTACACTTGTACTAGAATCTGTTATCATTCTCACTATACATACAAGGACACCAGGGTCTGGGGAGGCTAAACCAGGGACACAGCTAATACCTAATACATGAACCCCAGGTAGTCTAACCCGAAGCCCCAGCCTGTCCCCACTCCCTCTACCACCTGCCACATGAGGTAATCAGGCTAAAAAGGCCACCAAAGCAAAGGAGCAGAGTGTTGAAACAGAATGTGTGCCTGTGAAAATAGGCATAGCTTGAATCACGGAAACGGTGATGATGGTGACAGTGGTGACGGTAATGATGATGAAGATGATGACAGTGATTGTGAAGGTGATGATGATGGTGATGCTGCTGCTGATGTTGATAGTGGTTATCTCAGCCAGTTTGGGCAGCTGTAAGAAAATACCATAGACAGGGTGGCATAAACAACATTTATTCCTCACAGTTCTGGAGGATGGAAGTCCAAGATCACGGCATCAGAATTATCATTTTCTTGGTGAAGGCCCTCTTCCTAGGTTGAAGATGGCTACCTTCTTATGGTGTCCTCACTTGGTGGAGAAAGAGCAAGTTCTGGTCTCTCTTCTTCTTCTTATAAGGACACTAACCCTACCTTGGGGACTACACTCTGATGACCTTATCTAAAACTACTTTCCACCTCATGATAGCATTGCACTGGGGATTGGGGCTTCAACATATGAATTTTGGGGGACACAAACTTTCAGTCCATAACAGTAATGATGATGATGACGGTAATGATAGAGATGAGAAAAGTGTGCATAGCACTGGGTGGTTTTAATAATTTATTTAGGAAAAATATTTAAACCTGTGTATAATTTCTAGCATAGGATGAAGTTCTCGGTGAATGCCAGCTATTGTGACTGTTGTTGCCATCATTACAAACTTCTAGCTTTAAATTGAATATTTTAAGCACCTCTAAGTAGATTTGTAAACATCTCTCAACCTGCAGCCTGTATTAAGACTCTTCAGTTTACAGATAACAAAGGCCCATTTTAAGCTAGCTAACGCCGGTCCGGGAATTCTCCTAATAAAGTGTCCATGCTGTGATGAATATGGACCAAGAGGCTCAGACAGTACTGCCAAGTTCTGGTCTTACTCCTTCTCTCTACTGTTTTCCTCTGTGCCAGTTTTGTCTGGGGTACATTCTCCTATGGGAATGACAAGATGCTTCAGGCAGCCTCATGTTCAAATCCTCACAGCATGGCCATTCCAAGACAAAGGGAGCATCTCTTTCACCATGTTCCAGTAGAAGACCCCCCCACTGAGAGCTCTCTCTGGACTCATTTGGGCCACAGGACATCTCCAAACCATTCCTGTGGTCAGTAAAGAGAGAGCCTTCTCACTGTCAAACCTGCTCTGGTGCTCACCAGAACTCGGTGGGCCAGAGGTGGAGGGAAGGTGATTCTTTAAATGGGAACAAAAGAGAGATGGATGCGGAGTGGGCAAAATCAACAGATGACCACTGCATGCCCGTGACACTGGGAGGTCCAGGTGTGGACAACCTTCTCATTAGGGGAAAACATCAATTCGACTAGTATGTATTGAGGGCTTGCAATGCACCAAGAAAATCTGTTGTGCTCACAAGCTATTTCCTGCAGGAAACCGAGTCAGAGCTGGAGAAACTGGACTTCTTACCCAGCCCCTGGGAGAGAGGCTGGGGTCCATGCAGCCTTGGGTAAGGAAAGACACATCTCCTTGGTTCCGCCATTACAAGAAAGGGTTAACGATGAGGGGGAGGAGCTGCCCACTTTGAGCAGCCCAATGGGAGGGAGCCCACCCACAGGCTTCCTGTAGGGGAGGGAAAGACTGGGTGGCCTGAAGGCAAGGTATGCTGGGGTGGGTCTGGTTACTCAGAAAGGCCCAGAGCCAGCAAACCATAGGGTCAAAGTTTGGCCCCCAAGAGCCACTGGGTTGAGTTCATTCTTCTCAACTGATATCATGAGACATCTTCTGGAGGAGAAAGGAAACGATTTCCCCAGAAATGCCTGTAACAATTACGAAGAGGGTGTTTCTGCGATTAGGCAGACGACAGAAGCTACAGAATTGAAAGTGATATGTGTGTGAGTGTGTGTGTTAGTATGAGTGTGTGTGTGTGTCTGTTGTGTGAGTGTGTATGAGCATGTATGTATGTATGTATGTAAGTGTGTGTGTATTGCAGGAGGATAAGGAGAAAGAGTGGACAAACTTTAATTTGTCTTAGTAACTAATCCCCTAAAACCAATTACGATAACAGTGAACCTTCCCTGAGCACTTCTTATGCTCTAGGCATGGAGCTGAGTGCGTTCCAAAGCTGTCTCTGCACACTCGGGGCAGCCAAATGAGATGAGGGTGGGCTTACATGGTTACCATTTTTCAGAGGAGGGAACTTCGGCTCAGAGAAGTTACTGACGTGGCCAACATTGCAGGCTAGGACTCAAACCCAAATCTGTCTGATTCCAAACTTTCCCACTAGAGCTCTTGGCCTCCCCACCCCTGAAAACAGCCATCTGTGTCACCTTGTCCAGGATTAGGAAACTCATCGAATCTGAAGAAAACAACTCTAGGCCAATGGGTGCACACTGAGACCCCTCGGGTTGAGTTCACGTCTCACATGGGTTTGTTTGGCTATCACCTTGTTTTGAAAAAAATCAGATTTCATTATCTTCGGGCAGTTCACCCTAATCGCACCACACCATATTTCTTTATACCCTAAATTCCAATCGTTTATGTTATCTGCCTGGCTTCTATGGGCATTTGAGTGCATGACCAACTGCTAATCTAGTTGTCACACAGCTCTCTGTCACAGTGAGCTGGGACTTCAGGCCTCCTTGATACAGTTCTACCTTCTGCACGCAGAAGTTGTATAATCCATTCTCTCGTGATGGTGAGGGAAATGGTGGTGATGATGAGGATGGTGGTGATCATGAGGTTGGTGATGATGAGGATGGGAAGAAGGATGATGTTAAAGAAAAAATTATTCATGACCATTGTGACAGATGCAGTGAAAAATTTTGACCTTTCTCCTCCCAGTTATGCAATCCTGAGGCTGAGGGTCATGGGCACATTTGCTAGATACCTAAAGCCTAATTTCTCCAAGTCAGAGCAGTGTGGCATATGATGGAGATGGAAGGGAGGGACTGAAGGAGGGGGAGGGAGAGAGCCGGCACCTCTCTGACTCTCCAGTTCTCCACTTGGCTGAACTCACTGTGGGAAGTCAGAGTTTATCATTCCTTCCCCAACTGAAAAGGAAACTTATAGACTAGCAAAAGACACCAACATGGAGCTCTGGCACGTCTGGCAACCAGTCAGCTTTCAGCAAGTTACAACCATGTTTGTCCTACCATGAGGGATTCTCCAGATTGATTTTCATCACTCAACAAAAACAAAGCAGACTTTTAGTATCTAGAACGTTTCACTGAGAATGATTGTGTTCTTGCACGACCAGCTTTTTCTGTGGGCATGGGAGTCGGGAGGCCAGTCCTCTGTCATAGGACTTGATTTCCAAGGCCAGAATGCTGCTGTATCAACAAATCCAATGATGTTCGGTAGCAACGGGACCCTCATCCTTTCTCCCTGGTTAATATGCTCACTGGAAGCTTGGACTGAAAGGCCTTCAAACTCCATGTTCTCCAATTAACGAGGAAAATATCCTGAGTCCCCAATGACTTGAGGCCCCGTGTCCTCTGTCCAGGGTGAATGGCACAGCCATTGTCTGTCTTAAAAAGGGGTTTCACATAGTAATGGCCCAAGCCTCTGGGGACAGCATAGAAAGGTAGGTATGGCCCCGTTAATGAGTAAGGGTCACCTGAGAGGCAAGATGCAGTCTTGCAGACTCTGAATCATCTTTCCCAAACTCCAAGGAGAGGACAATCCACACCGACATTCCACTCATAATTCAGAGTCTCTGTTGCCTCTCCTTGGGCGTCTCCTTGGGCAGGGGTGGTAGCTGTTCAATAGGGCATTTCAGCTCATGGAAAATAAAATTTATCAAGGGTACGTGCAGGTCAGCGGGCGGGCGTATGTGTGCACACATCCATTTTACGCCTAATCTTCCCTTTTGTGTCAGCTGGAGAGGGTGGGTGGGAAGGTGACTTTCAAGGTTGGAGAGTAATTGACCCGAGAATGCAGCGAGCAAACATCTTAAAACACCACGGAGAGCCTCTGGAAACTGATTGGAACCATTTGTGTGGTCAACAAGAATGAGGGCCGCAGAGAACTGGAAGGCCGGGACAATATCTGCTCTGTTCTGAGGCATGGAACAGATGCCAGTGTTCCTTCTGACTTTACAGCTTTTTCTTGGCTTGTGCGGGTGAAAGAGGCTGATTAAAAACGGGGCCCGCACTGGATGTTGAACAGCCTGCCAGAATGTGGCACAAGACCCGGTGGGCTGGGGATGGACTCCTCACGGGCTCCAGCGCCCCACCTAACATGTGCATCGGGCAGCCCCCACTGCCTCAAGGCCCAGGAGCCCCCAGGATGCACCCTCACTCTCTCTCGGACCTTCCTCTTACCCCTACACCAGAAGCCAGGCCCGGGCTAAGAGGCAGAGCAACACCAACACCCCTCAGCCTTCCTCCAACTAATAAAACCCCTCAGAAATGGATGGAAAGACATTCATCCCCTCCAAAGCCATTCCTTCCTGTAGCGGTGTCTTAGGTAAAACCGAGTAAGCCCAGGGCATTGAGTTTCACTGGGCGAGTCACTGTGTGGTCTGTTCTGAGAGCCAAGACTTTCCAACCATACATTTCAACGGCGGTTACTCAAGTTTGGGTAAGAAAACACTTACCCAATTTCCGAGCAGACAGTGAACCGCGGGGCCTGTAACAGATATGGAGAGACAGGGTCCGAGTTCCCGGCAGCGCCGGGCTCCCCGACCTGGAGTGCACGTCCGAGAGGCTGATGCAGGATGCAGCCGTGCCTGCCAATTAGCCCCTGGCCCCTTCGGTGGGAGATGGGGCAAGGTTCCCCCGTGCGTTCCAGAGAATTTCACACGGTGCCCGCTCCCCTGCCAGAGGGGTCGAGGCTCGAGGGAGGAAGCTGGAATGCAGATTGGAAAATGAAAATACTCTGTTAATGAGGAGCCAGAAAAGATTGGAAATGCCAGAGCTGGAAGGGGCCTTGGAGAGGGGCGAACTCAGGTCTTGGGGCTTCGGTGGCCTCGTTCATAAAATGAGGGAGCGGGGGTGGAGGAGGGGGTGACTGAGGCCAGCCGTCTGAGGCCACCCAAGGTGTTAGTGGCTCAGCTGGGCTCAGACCCCTGACCCCAATCCAGGCGCTTTCCGCTACGGCATGCTCCCATCTAGCATGGAGCTCAGTGAGAGCGCTCAGCGGGAGGCAGCTTTCCTGCAAGTATTTGTTCTGCTACACCCAGGAGGGAATTCTCCAGTCCAGAGGATCGTTAAACCTCCCAGTTACACAAACCCCCTGAGATGGATCTGACCCCCTGAGCCACTTCTAATAGAGGCTCCTTCGTTCATTTTACAGTGGTCTGACTTGTTCCACGTTGTGTGTACATGAATGCATGTGCGTGTGCATGTGTGTGATATTTACTGAGCTGTCCCTACTTCCATCCCAGCCAAGGATGTGCTGCTCCTGTTCTGGACTCTAGGCATCACCCTCACCCTATAGAAGTTCCAATCCAGCTGAGGAGGCAGATGCTGAACAAATAATTGGCAGTGGTGTGATAGGCAGGACAGTGATCCTTGCTTTCCTACAGACCAGCAGTTCCCTGGGGATAGGCCAATAAGCTCTCTCCGACTCAAACCCAGGGCCAAGCAGATGACTGATAGCTAAGTACATTGTTGGTTCATTGGTGACTGGCTGTTAATTACCTGATTAGTTGGTTGGTAGATAAGTTGGTTGGTTGGCTCACTTAGTATTTGTTGGTTGTTATTGGTCAAGTTGGTGGTTATTCATGAGTTGTTTTGTTGATTGGTTGGTTGGACAGTTAATTGATTAATTCTTAGTTGTTACTGGTTAAGAGGGTGGTTGTTCATTAGTTAATTGGTTGGTTGGTTGGATGAATTGATGATTAATTGATTGACTAATTATTGGTTAGTTGTTATTGGTTGAGTGGATGGTTGTTCATTAATTGGTTGGTTAGTTGATGGGTTGATTGATCTAAACCAGCATGATGTCATAAAGGGAGCCTGGATCCCACTCCCAATTCTGCTGCTTCCAAACTCTGTAACCTAGAGAAAGTCCCTTCTCATTGACATTTCCAAGCCACAATTTCCTCATCTGTAAAATAGTGATAATGGTACCTTCTTTGAAGTTAATATATGTATAGTGGCATACATCAATGGCACTCAGTAAATAGAAGCTATTATCATTGCTATTATTCATCATTGAAATGAAGGATTAGGTTCTATAATTGTAAGACATCTTTCTCATAACATTTAACATAATGTCACTTTGAGATTTTGACGAGTGAGCTTATGTGATGACCCCAGAAAGAAATAGACTCATTGTAGCTATTACATAATAAAAGCCATCCTGTAACTTAGAAAGTATATAGAACCCTTGAAGGAGTCTCAAATCCCACTGGCGTTCAAGGCTCCCCTCCCTTGGCCATGTGGAATTAAAAGCCAGCACCAAACACATGCATCTGTTGGTGAGAAGATTCCCCAAAGCTCACCTATACATGACCTACAAGCATTCAAAATATTTACAGTTTACAAAGTATATTTGTATCTATTATGGAATGTGACCTTCAGTGTACTCCCAACAGATAGGCAAAGCTCAGTTAGTCTCCTTATTCTACAGATGAGGAAACTGAGGCTCAGAGAAGTAGAGTTACTCAAACAAGTTGCATAGCAGAGCTCACGGAAGTCCTATTCCTTTCCTGCTCTGGGGCACATATTTAAGATCTTAGACTCAAACATGTTTTGAGCAGGAATCCTAGGTGCCAAAACAACTCTGAAGTTGTTGTTTCAGTTTGAAATCCAAGGCAGATGCTTTTGGCAACATGCTCTCCAAGGACAACCCACTACTGAAACACAGAAATGTTCTAAACCACCATTTTTTAAAATTTCCGATGAAAATACTAAAGAGCTATAAATGAAAAATAAACATCTGGATATCAATATTAAATGAAACATCATACAATTCTGGAAAATAGCAGAGTAACCAGATGCCAACTCAAATGACCATGGCTCAGCTCCCATCACATGTATGCAGGGGACTAGCATCTTATCCCTCCAGGATTCTGGGAAGTGGGCATGGCTTCCTTCTTTTTCTTAGTCATGTCTGGCTCCAAGCTTTTATTTGCCTTGGAGTTTTCGATTTATGCATCATATCACTGTCCCACATGTGACCATCTCTGTTATTTTGGCCTATTAGATTAGACTCAGTAAAGAAGAAAATTAGTGAATTAGAAGACAGAGCTAAAAGATCGCATAGAATGCAACACACAGAAATTAAGAAGTGGAAAACATGAAGGAGAGTTAAGAGACATAGAAGATAGAATAAGAAGCTCCAACAAATATTTAATAAGTTTCCTAAAGAAGAATATAGATAACAAGAGAGAAGTACCTTTAGGTGAAATAACACCTAAAATTTTTCTGAAATCAAACAAGGACTTAAAATATTCAGACTGAAGGAGCATATTAATTCACAAGCAGCTTGGGAGGGATGGATGGATGGATGGATGAATAGATGGGTGGATGGATGCATAGATGGATGGATAATCTAGTGGTGGACTTGAATAATGACCTATCTGTGAAAAGACTCCCTTAGCTTAAAATCAAACAATAAATTTCTAACTTACCTTGCTGCCAAATCCATCTCCCAGAGGTTAGAAAGAGATCTAACACCCTGAAAATCATTCTGACACACACAAAACTAAAGGAATTCTTGGAGATATGGCAATGTAGGAATTCTTTTACAAAGTAGCAAAAAGTACATCCTCTCTTCATATCATAGACAAAAGTAAACTCTAGATTCATTAAATAGCTAAATATGAAAAAGCAAAATATTAAAGTGTTTAGAAGAAAATATAAAAGATAGCTGTATATATTTTGAGGAAGATTTCTTAAACAAGAGATAAAAGTAAAAATCATAAAGGCAAAGTTGATGAATTTGCGGATGCTGGAGAGTGTGCAACTCATGAACAACTCATCAGTGATTGGATTTCAGTGATAATCAGGAAAAACATCTGGGACTGTCTGAATTCCTTCAAATCATCCTAGAAGGCAATCATCTATTCAATCAAAGTATCCAGACCAGCAAGGAACACTTATCATCACCACCATAATCATCATCGCCATCGCCATCATCACCATTACCATCATCATAATCAACATCACCATCACTACCATCATCGCCATCATCATTATCATCATCATCGACTTACACATACGTTATGATCTTATACATTCTGTCTGTATTTGCTCATTTAATTCTTATGAAAACCCTCAGTGATGTAGGTAAAATCATTGTTCCCACTTTATAGATGAGAAAGCAGAGAGAGCTTAGGAGACCTGCTCCCTGTCCCATAGCTGGGAAGTCATGGGTTTGATGCCAGGGCTGGCCCACGTCCACATACTCTGTGGACGTGGCCATGCTAAGTTCTCCACCAAGTGTCTTCGACCTGCTGCCTTGAAGTCCACCCTCTTCATGCACAGGCCAAAATATATTCATCTATATCACAGAGTTTGTTAAGACCTTCTAGGTCTTGGGGGTTATGCAAGACCCCAAAGATGTTGAGTTCAATTTCACATGACTCATTTCATCACTGACAGATAGAAAATATCAGGGCAAAGATTTTTTAGTTTAGAAACATAAACATATTGACAGCTTTCCAATGGTTCCATCGTATAAGTAAGCATCAAAATGAGGTTGTTGAGTCTAATGGAATGCAAAGATCCATGCTGGAGAGGTAGACATGAATAAACCCTCTCCCCACCCCCAGGTTTACTGGAGAAAACTGTTTTTTACAGTTGGAAAAATGACTACATTTCAATCAAGATCAAATTCCGAAGGCTTTGCCAGCACTCACAAGTGCCCACATGGTACAGGGCCTAGCCTGGCCAACTTCCTACTCAAAAACCTATTTCTATGGCTCTTTGGATATGAAAAAAATAATAAAATACAAGATAAACTCAGCTGAAACCCAAATGAATGGATTAGTTCCCATTTTAATGCCATTTGAGGGTGTTTTATAGCCTGCACTGTGTATCTTTTACACATCTATTTTTAAATACTGCAAACTTAAGGATCTTGATAGAATATATTAAAACCTTTATGAATTCCATCTACAAAATTAAAGCAAGAACTAGGCGGCAAAAATGTGCAGTCAACACTGTTAAGCAGAGATGGCAGGGCCTGAACTGTACTGAATGAGTCCTCTTTTGAACAAGGGGCAGGAGCTAAAATGTTTTGGTCTTCTTCCTGAAGGTTTCCCCAACTATAAACTCACCTCTTCCATGAAAATGCAGGAACTTACAGGTGATCAGATGCAGTTCAGTGATAGTGAAGCTATGAAAACTGAGGTCAGCTCACAATCTCCAAACCATCTACCTATGAGAAAGGCCTTCAGCCACTTTAAAACCAGCTAACACCTATGACAGGCCAGGTGCTATTCTAGGCACTTACATATATTAACTTACTTAAGACTTACCACAGCCCTGTGAGACAGGCACTGTCATCATCACTGAAATAGTAAAATTCTATTTAACCATAAAATACAGATGTGGAGACTGAGGCTCAGAGAGGTTAAGCAAGTTGCCCAAGGACACACAGCTAGTAGGTGGCAGAGCTGGAATTTGAACCCAGACCCACTGGCTCTGATCCTTACTTTTAACCACCATGTTCCCTGACTCTTGTGGATGCCTGCTAGCAAGGTCATACATGATTGTAGGCACACTGCTATCAGACACAGAGATATATAATGATCTCAGTTTCCCCATTAGACTGCAGATTTCCTCCCTTTAGATGAAGCGGGCAATGATTCCATCCAATAATTATGCCACTACTGGCCCATATAGAACTTCAGTATGAATTAGAAAAAGGTGGCCCTTCTTCAAACTGTCAGAAAATGGTTATGATACATTTTTTGTTGTAACAAGTCACTTTACTAATATCTGTTGAAAGTGTCATAGTAAGCCTCTGTATCTACGGTATCTGTGATGTAAATGGAGCCCTTAGGTTTGAGCAGTGCACTACCTGAGCAACTGTACATAGTGGCACTACCCTCCATCCCCAGCCAAGCCAAAACAAATGCAGTTTGAAAAATCTCCCTGCAAAATAGATGGTAGTAAAGCAGAAAGGCTCAGAAGTGATCTCCGGAGCCACACCTCATATGGTCATTGTTAGGATTTGGCGAGGTAATATAAGTAAAGTCTTCCTAGAAACTGCTTAGCAAACATTAGTTATCTCATCAGTCCATTCAAAACAACCCCTCCTCTTTAGTCCTCAGTTGCAGCCCCCAGACAACATTAGAGAGGCTGGAAATTTCTGCTCCACGAGGATTTGTCTACTCAGATAATCAGTGCTTAAAAGAGTTTTCTCCCCAGGAGGTTCTCATCCAAGTTCTCTTACATATTTTTAAAACTTCATCAAAATATTACTTCTGCTTTATGGAAATGCTGGCTTGTTGATGCTTAAAGTGACCTAAAATCTGATCTGACACTATATCTCCCTCAGTACAGTGGGCACCATATGACCCTATTATATTTTCAAGACAGCCCTCTGAAGGAGGTATTTTTATCCCTATTTTACAGATAAGAAAACTGAGGCTCAGACTGAGATTCCTTACCCAAGGTCACACACTCTGTCAAGAGTAAATGTGACACGTTCAACCTGATGTATTTGGCCTTCGTAAGTATTGTTTTTAACCAAAGCAATAATTCAGCCAAAATAAAACCATTTTTTAACTTTTATAGATAAAGCTGACAGTCATCAAGTCACGGCCCTGAAGCATGCTTCCACATCACCCTTTTGTTAATAACAGCTCGAGATCTAATTTGCACCATGCTGGTCATTTTTGTAGCTGTTTTCTCATTTAACCCACATCATCATTCCATTGCAAAGATCTGAAAACTGAGGCTCAGAGAGATTGTCGTTCCCAAGGCCACCAGCTGCTCCACGGTAAAGGCTGGGTCCGCCTGAGTCACCTCCGGAAATCTTCCCACTCCTCTGCATTCTCTCTGCAAAAAAAGAATGAGTCTTGAGGGTGCCGTAGATGGCAGCTCTCCTGTTATCACTGCACTGTGATATGTTTGAGAGACAGCTACAACACTATACTTTTGACTGGTTTACATAAACTCAAATGCAAGCAATTTATTACTTCGCTCATGCGTATCCTTGGGTCGAAGATGTGCCCACATCTAGGGAACCCCTAGAAAAGAGCATTACACAAATAAACTTTGTTTCCCCGATTCTTGGAGCTACTGAGACAGCATACCAATATTTCTATAATTTTTTAAATCCCACAAGAGAAAATTAGCGAACACCAAAAGCCTCTGTGGTTGCCAGCTGCATGCTAACCCTCCTCCTGACAAATTTCTGAATAGACTGGCCCCAATATTAAAGGGGACGGTCTGCCTGAGAACACTAGTTATGATATTTTATTCAGAAACAGGATGCAAGCAGTGACAAGGAGTTGAAAATCAGGGAGATGGGAGCCCTCAACAAACGTCCTTCCAAAAGCCCTAAGGTCCCACCCAACAGTGGGTATAACACACAAACCATTATTAAAAGTAATCAAATAAAACCAGAAAAATACCACAATTTTACAAAAATTCAATGCCTTAAAACCAATTATTTTATTTTACAATAATTAAAGCCAATAAAATACCATTAAAACCAAAAAAAAAGCATTGCCTTTGGCATAATTATAAGACAACTGGAATATGTTCTAGAAAATGACAAGATCATGTATGAGGAAGATGAGGAGTGCAGGTCCCCACCCTAGAACCACTCACTGGCTGAGAGGCTCTGGCCGACTCATTCATTAGTTTTCTTGTGGGTAAAATGGGGACATGGAGTATGGCATGAGGCTGTGTAAACAGTATAGCATCTTCAGATCTGTGTTGTCATTCGAGGACATTGTGGTGTTTAAAATGTTCCACAGATCGTAATGAATGTGGGATCCCAGAGTACATAGATGGCAAAAGTGTTTCCACTCAAGCTTACTGAATGGAAATGGAGAACTATGTTAAGAAGGATTCTGAGGCTAAATCTAAGGTCAGTGTGATGGAACTCTGAGACCAGGCAGCAATGTCTGCCATAATTGTAGAGACTTGGGTTCAAGAAACGATAGATTTGTTTTTATTTTTTTAATATAAAAATCCAAAAAGTGAGACCTTTGGTAACATATTCCAGGCATTAGCTATTCTCCACAAGATATTTTCTCTCGCTTGGTTTAATTCTTGTGAACTTTCCAGGGAAGGCCTAAATTCCTTCCTTCTCTACTCCAGACTTGATACGCTAATGGAATAGGGGTTTCCATTTTCTCAGGCTTCTGACCCTTCCAAACAGGACACAGAGATGTGTAGTCTTCAAAGAATTTTTTCATGTTCATACAAAAAGGCAAATTTTCCCATCTGCCTAGAGGTTGCTCTTGGGCCACAGCCATGGGAATCGCAGAGAGCACTACCACATTCCAGTGAGTTCCCCGCCATCACGACTTCACCCTGGCCAGGGAGGGGGGACCCCGACTCTGCACTTGCAGAGGCTGCTGCCTTGGCCCCAAGACCCGCAGCCCCCAGTGGGCCGGCTGCTCCCCAGGCTGCCTCTTCCTGCTTATGGAGCTGTCTCTGCTTGGAAGGCCCACATCTGCTGCCCCGGCCACAAGCGATCCACGCTCCCCATTGCCAAGGGCTGCGGTGCCAGCCCCACGGCGAGAGCCGGATTGTGGTGGTCTGTCTGTGTTTGTTGAAATTGGGCAGGAGAGCCGGCCTCCCAGTCAAGACTGCCTGGAATGTGCGCCCGAGCGCTGTGCAGACGGCTCTGTCAGCAAGCTCAGGAAATGGGCTGGAAGGGCTGGGACGAGGCCCAGGTCTGGACCAGCTCGCCCAGGAACACACCGTCAGGGAGGGGAGACCGAGGGACTGCGCCAGGACAGAGGTCCCTTCTGTGTCAATGCCACCCTGCCCTCTCTCAGTTTGCAGTGCGAGGCCCTAATTGCCTTGACCAAGTAGAAAATCCAGTAGGAAGCATCGATTTTCCTATGTGATCACAGCGGCTTTTTCCAAAAAGAAAGCTGAATCGTGCTGACTCTGGAGACTGCTAGCATAGCCTCTTTTTTTTCAAAGGTACAATCTCTGGACAACCATCCCTGCCCCCCATCTTAAAATATCAACAAAACAACATTAGTTATAATGAAAGAAGTTCCCATGTATTGAAAACTTACTACAGAGAGTATGTGCCCTGCTGAGTGATATTCAAATTATTTAGCAACCAGCAAGCTGCAGACACCAGCTGATAAGCACACACTGGAACAGTCTCGGAAGCCCCCACTATGCCAAATGTTATCCTAATTTAGTCTCTGAACCATGAGAAGGTTGGGAGGGGGTGGTCCTTGGGGGCATGGCAGGGGCAATAGGAGGGCTCTTGGAGCCTCTGGAAAGTGGTTATTTATGAATGAGTGTGACAAAATTTCAATATACAACAGTCATGGTCCCAGTCAGTGCCTTGTACCTGTGTGTCAGCCTCAGTGAGAAGCACCTGTACAAAATGTCCCCTCCCTGTGCCCATGAGAGTTGGAGTTTGTGCCTTGTCCCCTTGACTCAACTGGGACTGGGACTGCTTGGCCAACAGAATGCAGAGGAAGTGACATTTGAGTGGTCTGAGGTTAGGTATTAGGAAAGCCTGGACATTGGAGCCCTAAAGCTCCTAGGAAAGAACAGCCGTGTGAAGAGGCCCTGGAGAATAAGACACACGTGAAGAGCGGCCACGCCAAGGAGCTGCACCGCTTGTCTGGCCACAGCCCCTGCTGTCACCTCAGGACAATTGAATGAGAGATTCCAGTGAGACAGTGGAAGCCCCAGCTGCCCCATGGAGTCATGAGACACAATAAAAGGCTGTCATTTTAAGCTGCCATGTTTGGGGATGTTTTGTTACACAGCACTAGAACGCTACCTGACATACGTTCCCTTATTTATTATCACTATGAGGTGAGCATTATTACAGATTCCAAGAGGTTGAAAAATTCATCCAAAACCACACTACATACTCAAGACCAGCTGAGCTTATCCTCGAACCCCCAAACCATTCCGATTTACAGAAGAACTCACAAGCTCCTCTCAGTCTCAGACTCTCACTCTTCACTGAATCTCTTCATGTTTCCAGAAAGCATCTGCGAGTCTCGTGACTTCTGCTCATAACTTTGCCAGTCTTGCCATTCTGCCCATCGGGGCATCTTGGCCTCCATGCCTGTCCTTGTGCCATTAGAACCAGAAAGCCCACCGCTGTGCCAGCTGCAGCCCCCCTCCCTTTCAGTGCGCCTGTGCAGCCCCAGACCAAGTACCTTCTCCTGGGAAAGCCACCGGCCTCGTGACAAGCTCCGCGGGTATATTTAGCTGCTGGGAGACTTCTCAGGATGGCAGTGTTGATCCTGGACGCCGACCTGGCCTGCGGGGGGAGCCACAGGCGGTTTTCTCACTGCCCGCTCTTCATGCTTTACACCCTCACTCTGCAAGCTTCCTCTAAGAAACAGAGACGTTTAACATTTATGAGCTTTATTCCTGTCAGTGTTAATGAAACTAGAAAAAAAAAATCTCATTTTTTTTCCCTGCTGCGAAGTACTTTTCCACCTTTTTCTGCCTTTATTATGAAATTTCTCTGGCTATGTTAGTTAATTATTCCAAATAAAACTGCCCAGTGAGATTGAATTCATCTCACCAGAGAGCCAAGTGTTTTTATTCCTGTTGTGCAGTGGTTCCTGTCTCTACCTAGCTCTCCCCTCAGCCCTCATTAGGGTGATGGATACCCAGTGTAAGCAATGACAAGCTGGAGAGGGGGAGAGAAACACATTATGCCCCTCCCCCAGCCTTCATTTTCCTTCCTGGCCCTGTTCTCCTAGTTCCCTATGTTTGTCCTTCAAGGCCCTACTCAACTGACACCTCTGCCAGGAAGTCCTCAGGGAGCTCTCCTTCCCTTTACCTCCCATGCCTTCATTGGCACCTGAGGTCTTGTCAAGCTTTCTTAAATCTCATTTTCTCAGCTGTATCCTATGCTCCAAATTTCCAATTTCATGTTCTTACATCAGCACCCACCCCATGCTCAGACGCTGTGCCCAGCACTTCTCATGTATTATCTCATTTTATAAGAGATACAATGATATCCCCATTTTGCAGAGGAGAAACCAGGGCTCCAAAAAAGTGAACCATCGGGAGTAGCCGGGATGTGAGCCCAGGTAGCTTCAGGGCCTATGTCATTAACCCTAACTGAGCATCACAAGTCTAAAGAAGAAAAAGTCAAGAGCACAATTTAAATTTTTCCTGAAAATGAACAATAGAGAAAAAAAATAGCTCTTTAATGGTAATGCCTGAGGCTAGTCAAGGTTTATTGGGACAGGACCCCCATTACATTGTTTGTAGTAGTCAAAATTAATATATGCATTCTGCTATTTGTTTTCGTGACATAGTGCAAGAATTCTAAAATTAGCCAAAAGGTTTTACTAAATATCTCTTACTGTCAGAACATCTCTTAAGGAAATGGGCAAGATGTGGGTAAAGATTTATACACAGCAATGTTCACTGCAGCATGACTTTCAATAGCAAAATCTTGGAAACAACCTAAATAAACAGCAATAGGGACTGAGTGTGGAAAGATGGTTGGTGTTACTTTCTTCTTTCGTTCTTCTGTATTTTCCATATTCTTTCAAAATGCATGTATTGCTTATGTAATCAGAAGGAAAAATCCATTGTATTTCTGAGGCAAAGCAGGGACACAGGTCACCTGTTTCCTGTTGGCAGAGAACAATCTTTTGGGAGGGCATTTTGGCAGCAATCATTCTAGTCCAGCAATTCTACTTCTAGGAATTCATCACCCATAAATCCTTGCACAAATACACCAAGATATATGTGCAAGGATATTCACTGAAGCATGACTTGTAATGGTAAAAGACTCAAATCAACCTAAAAGTTTACCCAAAGGAAATGGTTAAATAAATTATGGTACATCCATACAAAGGAATACTGTGTTGTTAAAAAGAAAGAAATGGAGCTATAACATGAAAAATTGGCTGTGATATATTGCTGAGTGAAAAAAGCAGGTTGCAGACCTGTGTGTAAAGAGAGCATAATCCCATTTGTGTAAAAAAGTATAAATATATGTGATTGTTTATAGAGACATTAGAAAGTCTACAAGGATATACATCAAACTCTTAGCCAGTGGTTATCTGGATGGGGAACAAGTTGGAAGAATGAGAAACTTTTATGTTTCACTTAGCTCTTATATTGCTTGAATTGTTTTTCAAGAGTGGTATTGCTTTAGGCAATATATTCTTTCTTTACTATGTTATAGAAAAATCCCATCATATGCAAAAATAGAAAGATTAGTACAATTAACCTCAATGTACCTGTTGCCCAGCTTCCAGCTTCAAAAATGATCATCCTCTGTCCAATCTTGTTTCCTCTCTACGCTGTTCATCCAGATTTTAGTATTGTTATCACACCTGAAAAAGAACAACTGCTTAATATCATCAAATATCTAGTCTGTTCATATTTCTAACTTCTCATTATATTATATATCATATTTAACTGTTTTTTTAATCATAATCCAAATAAGAACAAGAAATCACTTGATACAACTTTTAAATCTTCTTATTATACAGATTATTCTTTCTCACTCTATATATAATGTATACACGTACGGATATGTATACATGTATGTATATATAAATATATGTATATGTGTGTATACATATCTGTACATATGCGTGTATAAAGTGGGCAATCTGGTTATTCCCATTTAAAAGCAGGGAAACTGAGGCACAGAGAAAGCAGGTAACTTGTCCTGGGTACACGGATTTGTACAGCAAGAGTAAGAGAATATCTGAGAGAGATAAATTGAAGAACTCAGGTTGCTTATTCTATGGGGTTTGGCTGGTTGCAGCCCCATGGTGTGGTATAACCTGTTCTTCTGTCCTTTGTGTTTCCTGTAAATTGGTGGTTAGATCAGGAGGTTTAAATTCAGGTTCAATGTTTTGGGCAAGATTGCTTATGAATGGTGGCACATTCTTCCATCAGGAGTCTCTTGTCTCTTGTTGTGTGATGTTGGCTATGCTGACGCTCAGTGCTGATAAACCACTGGCTTGTGGTAATGCGTCAGGCATCACTCCACACACTGTTCAGCACAAAACCAGCCTCTCTACTGAGCAGTGGCTGACATAGCAGGCACATATGACGACTACAATCACCGGAAGCTTTCAGTAGCCTTAGTTCTTTGCTTAAGCTTGATTCCATGAGCCCCAGAAGTGTGAGGAGATAGCTCACACTTCATACTCTCAGTGTGCCCTTTGGCTAGTCACTCGCCCCATCTGATCCACAATAACACGTAACATAGAATAACGCCTTTCCATTGTGCTTACTGCATGAAAGCACATTGAAGGCTGAAACACTATGGGGAAATAGGAGGGAAGGGCTTATTTATACAGGTGTTTCATCTAGACTCTGAGGCAAGTCAGTAAAAAGAATGAGCTCACAGACCCTTGGGCAAAACTGAAGGCTTCTAATCAAGGCTTCCTTATTTTCTGGTTATGTGACCCAGGGTAAGTTACCAGCCTTCTCTATGCCTCAGTTTCCCTGCTGTTAAAGGGAGATAACCAGATCACTCACTTCCTAAAGAAGTAGCAAGGACTGGATTAGATAATATGTATGAATTGCTGAAAACCACGGTCGCACAAGAAATGCTAGCTTCTATTCAGTGACCTGGAGGGGTAGCAATGAAGCCCAGTGGGCACACAATGGATTAGCAAACCCTCAACATTGCATGGCAGACAGCATGGCAATGAGAGGTGTTTTGTACTGGAATCAGCCAATCATGGCCATGCTGCTTCCTACCATTGTGATCTGAGGCAAGTTCCTTCACCTCTTCCAGCCTCAGCCTTTGTGTCTACAAAACGGCATGGCAAGAAACCCACACCTCGGAGGGGCGCCGCAAAGATCTGACAACCCAAAGTATGTGCTGCTAAGAGCTAATGGTTATGAGAGGATTATTTTGTTCCAAGCACTCAGTTCCAGGCTTCCTCTTTCTTGCTGCATTTAATGTCACAACCGCCCTAGGAAAACTGGCCAATTTATACCCCCTGTAAGGTTCCAAGCACTGTGCCAAGGATGCAGGACTATCACTGGTCCACAGTACCTCATCTGAAACCTCTAAGGTCAAACATAATTCAGAGTTCAGAGTCTGGGGGGTTTTAGAAAGGCAATGAGATACACACCATGTGTTTTCTTAACACTCCAGCAGGGTCTGGGCAGCACATCGCCCACAGCGATCAAGCGCGTTGATGCTTCTGCAGCAATGCATGTGCGCATCCCCCACTAAGCGGGATGAACAAAGACCTAAATAAAAAAAAAATCAGTTCAGGTCAAATTTTGCCACCCAATTAAAACAGGGCTACAAATCACATCGTTTTGTTCAACGTCATTTCGTTATAATGTTGGTAAGATATTGTAGGAACTTAACTTTTGTTTATGTCAATTAGCATGTGGCAAAATTGCTTTCCTTTTACATCATTTCACTTAAAGTCGCAGGATCCATTGAGAACATTAAGTGAAAATTTACTGTAGTTTGTTACAACTAAGAAAAAACGTTTCAGTGTTCTGATCTTTTGAGATTTTCGCACTGCAGATAAAGGTGTATGGGCTGGCAGTGTAAATATCAGAGAGACCACACACGGGGTGCAGTGGGTCACAAGATGACTCATACATCAAGACCTGGTGACGAGGACATCAGGCCAATAAGCGGCCTTTAAGACCCCTGAGCCCTTTCACAGATAAGAATTAGAGGAGCCCAAGCTAGGATAATCCTTTGGACTGTAGGGGATAGTTGGGCAGTAACATGGTCCAGGAAGGCTAAGATGAGGGTGGGGACAAGGTCTTTACAATCCTTGGTCCCTTCGCCCATGCCCTATTGCCAGGGTGACATTTGGGTACCTGAGCCCCTGACAGGCCAGCCAGAGATGTTGTGGGCTCCAACTTCCCGTAAGGCCCCAGGTTAGCAGGACCACATTAGGGACATGTAGTGGAGTTTCTAATCTTGTCATCTTGGCGTCCTTCCTTTTTTCCAGGCATGACCCCACCTCCTCATATAAACCACTTCTCCCTCCTCTCTCCAACTCCTTCTTCTAATGGGGGCAGCCATATTCTTTTGTGACTGCCTCCATGGCCACAGCTGATGGGCCCAAGGGAGAACCTACAACCCAATCAGAGTGCTTCCCTGAAGTTTTTCACAGTCATTAGGAGAAGAAACAGGAGCAGTGAGGTGAATGGCTCAGATGCTGTTACTTCTGCCCCCATGTGGAGAGTGAGAGAAAAGAGTGGCATGTGGAGAGAAATGGGTGTGAGAGAGACAGACATTTCTCGTGTTCCCCTGACTGAGCTGACACAGAGACCCAGAGACACAGAGTTGACACTGTCCTCTCTGTAGCTTGGATTTCATCCTTTCAATAAATCCCCATTTTTAGCTAATTTCAATCGAGCTGGGGTGGGAACGGGGTGTGGGGGAACAAATGATCCCAGCAGCTGCCTATGAATAGCTATCTGGCTTGTAAATGAGAGCTGTGTTGGAAAGTAAAGCCCTGCTTCTGTATTTGTTCAGGAGGTTGGGAGGCGGGGGTGAGCACATCTTACCCCAAACCCACCCGGCACCTGTTGGGAAACACTGACCCCATTGCAGAGTTTGGATTTACACGGACTCTGTATAACACCTTATAAAGAAAGCCACTGGTGCAGAAGATTAAAGAACGCCATTAAGTTAGTTGTTTTATTTCTTCTGAGACCGAACGAACGCTGGAAAAGTGCAAGGAAACGTTGCCGAGTTATTTACTCTCCGTTACCAGGGGCCGTGCATCGCCTCACATAAGCAGCCCCAGTTGGGTCACGGTGGTGGTTTATAGGGTGTAAATGTTGTGGGGGAGCCAGCGCCATCCTGGAGGGAAGCTTGGAGTAGTCACGTGGGACTGAATGGAAAGTTAGCACCAATAAAAGCTCATGGGGCTGGCCTGGCATCCTGGTCCCAGTGGGACTGTGAAGGAGGTCTACCCAGCTCCATGGAGTCCCTGCCATTCCTGGGCTGAATGTATGTCAAGGTCCTGCCCATTAGGACTGCTCTGTCTCTTTATGGAGTTTTGCAAATCCCTTTCTGGAGCCCAGGTCATGTGCTTTAGGGAGAAAGCAGCCCCTTCCATTGCTGGCTGCTGTGCAGTGTGAGAAGGAGAAGGAATTTCACCCCGAAACTGAAGAAGGCTCGTCCTACATCCTACCTGTGAGGCTACATGGGTTTCTGGCCTCCCTTTTTGCCTGCTCCCTAATTATCTGGATTTAAGGAGCAAATGGATTTTGGTAAAGCCCCTAGGAGCTTGAGCTAAAGAGAGGGGTTGTTGTGAGGTAACAGAGGTAGTCTATGAGACACTCAGGTCTCAGAGGGCTATACCAGGAGCAAAGGCCTTCAAAATCAGGGTAGACATGGTCTCTCTCCAACTCCAGGCCTCTCTCCAACTCCAGGCCTCTCTCCAACTCCAGTCCCACTCTCTCCCGTTCTCCGTGGGCATAGCAGAATATGAATGTCCCATGGCTCCCAAGAGATACACCCACAATTCCAGCCCCCCACAAAGCCACTATTCAAGCCGCCCCCACAGAACAGTGTCTATGAATCCCAAATTTCTAAGTGAGAGAACTTTATTGGCCAGCCTGTAATCAAATGTCCATCTTCCAGCCCAAGTACTCACAGCCAGGGGTCACAAAAGAAGTCACCATCCTGCTCCTTTTTCTCCCCCTGAAAGCCATTCCCACATCCAATAGTCAACGAATATATGCTGGGCACCTACTGAGTGTAGGTATGTGCTAAGTCAGGGGACACCATCATAAGCAAAAGAGACCTGGTCTTTGCCCTCATGATGTCTCTATCCGAACCTAACAAGGGAGGCAGACAGGAATTTAATTAACTTTAGGGAAAAAAACAAATCAGATGTGCATAGGCACTTGGAGCACAGCGTGGTTTCAGGTGAGCCACTGGGAGAGTATGAGGAGCCTGCTGTTTGGAAATCACCTGAGTCGCATCTCTGTTAGCTTAACTCCCTAAGTCTCCATTCTCCATCTCTTGGCTCTTGCCAAGCATACATTACATCATCTACCCAGAACTCTATTCTGGAGGATCCAAAACCCCAATTTTTTAAACATTTTTTTCTTTTCAATTATGTTTTATTTTTCAATTAAAAACCCCTCTTGACTATCAGCCCCTCCTCTGGCTTTCCACATGCTCAGCCCTGGGAACCTCATCAGCATGGAGAAAAACTATTTATCTTATATTTAGCCACATCCCCACCAGATGACTAATATCCTGTCCCCATGCTACAGTGAAGCACCAGACTCAGCACACAGACAATAGGACAGCAGGCTGCCATGGCTGGCAGTCCTCAAACACAGAAACAGGCGAAGGAGAGATGCTGGGCAAATTATCACAACAAATCAGTGACAGCTATCTCTTCCACTTTGCCTGTTGAGACGTAACTTCAAATCTTTGTCTTTGAGTCCTTCAGAGGAAAGCTGTGTGTGGACAACAGATGGTATGAGAACAACTCATACAGAGTGTACGATGGGTCGGGAGCTGCTCCAGGCACTTGGCAAGGGTTAACTCAGTGGCATGTCCCACCACAACAGGTACTACTATCCTGCCTGTTTTATTGATGAAGAAGCCTTATTCCTACATGCTCACTCTGGAGGAGGTAGGTAGAGGAGAGGAGGGGAAATGAGAGAGAATGAAGAAGCCAACTATTTCCCACCTGTCCCTTTGCAAGATTTCAATCCTGAGGGGGCTTGACCTAGGGAAGAAAGAAGTCTTAATTGAATTATGGTTTAGATTAGACTCTTATTACTGGGGGGGAAAAAGACTATTTCATATTTAAAAGTGATCCAAAAGGTATGTACTTGCCCAAGATTTCACCTCGGAGAGAAGAAACAACATGTTAAGAAAGTAGATTTAGTGGGGAGTAGTAAGAGGCAGAAGGAATGAAATTCAAGAACTCAGTAAACAAATTACTTCTTGTGATAAAGGATTCTGTATGCAAATACATTTGGAAAAAGCAGGTTAAATAAAAATAAGCAGTTTCTTTGCAAACACGTATACTGAAGTTTCATAGGAGGACAGTTGTCTCCCAAATAGATTTAACCATGGAAATCCTTTCATTCTTTTTTTCCCCAGCATCTTGAAACTATGACCCCATGGAACACACTTTGAGAAACACTCCCATAGATTAATTTGTCGATAAAAACTATTCAAAGGCTAGGAAGAGGCAAAAGGAATGAAAGTGTGGTGCTGGGCACTGTCGGGCAGCCCCCGCTTCTCCAAGAGTCCTGATTTTCCAGGGGTGCGCGCTTCTGTTTGGCTCTCTGTTTACTATTTATTTGGATATTCCACAAGTTAGTACAGCCTAACTTGAAAGAAACTGATAGAAATGAAAATAGAAATTCATTCAATGCCAATGAGTTTGTTAGAAAATATGACCCCAAAGGGTCATATTTCATTGCCCTGTAGGACATAAACTAGATTGGTAGCTAATGTTAGCAATCTTATTTCTACATTTTTAAAAATGCTTTTCCTGATGGAATATATAAACCCCTGTTCCTCTACTGCTCTTTGAACAAGCTTTGCTTTTTTCTGTCTCCCTGACCAGTGAATTGGTCAATAGCTATTTGACATGGTTTTAACTTTTTGAAAATTATACTTTAATAAGTGTCATCAAGGATGGCTTCTTAAGGAAGATCAAATTGAACTAGGCCTTATAGGATGACTTAGGTACATGGAGAGGGGCAGATATGTCAGGCAGAGGCACAAAGATATTCACCAGCCCACATGGAGACAGCCACATCCATGCTGGTCATTCTCTTCTTGGTTGGTAACTATATTTTGAATGTTACTACACTGAATGGAAAGATATGTTAGCAGGAACGGGTACATTTTTAAGGAAAGAGACTAAATTAATCTGGCTCCAATGAGAAAAGTCATGTAGTAGGAAAGTAAACTGGAAGAATTTATAGTGGTTAAATAAATTATAGTGCATCTAGACAATAGGATATTCTATATCATAAATCAGAGTGAGTAGATATATTTGTGCTGATACAGAAAGAGTTCTATGATATATTAAATATATTCTGTATCTAGCAATATCTGGGACACATGCTTAATACAAAAAAATAGTATTGAAAAGTGGTATAGGTAGAAAAAGATACCATTCATGTTTAAAACTATATAGATATAGATGCAAAATATGAATACGATTTTATATATCAAGAAAACTTCCAGAGAGATGATAATGAAAAATTGTCCTAAACCTAGTCTTAGAGTCTTCTTACATGATGTCATTCACAACCTCCTTCTGGGAAGAAATTGACATTTCTGATAAAATGTTGAAATTATTTTCAAATAAAATTCCTGACCCTCAGTCAGGAATCAGTGATTGTCAACCAGTTAGTCTTTTTTTCTTGTGTCCATGCTAAAGATTTGAGAAATAGAGGAAGCTTTTAGTCTTCCCTTTATATGGTTTTGTGATTTTTTGAAATTTTTTGCCATTGCCATGTATTATTTTAACAAATCGTTTTGGAGATTTAAATATACATTATGGCCAGGTTGTAGAAAAGCTTAAATGTCACGTAGGAGTATCTGGAAATTATCACACAAGCGATAGGGAGCCATGGAAGGTCTTTGAGCCAAGAATTCCTGGACTAAAGTGTCATTTTTAGAAGATTGACCTTGAACTAATAATTCCCCTGAGCCTCTTACCCAACTGTGTTCTCCTAAGGTTCTCCCTAAAATAAGGTTTGGACATTGCAGTCTTTCCATGTGAATATTCAGAATAGATTTAAATAGAAAGTGACTATTAAGAAAAAGTGTGAGGTGAAAAAGATTGATAGATATTACTGAAATCATTGAAATTGATTGATTGAGTTGAAATATCAATGGACACTTCATTAGAATGCTGGGAATAGTCCAGCAAACCCTTCAGAGCCACCTTTGTCTCTGAGTAGATTATTTAACATCTGTGTATTGTAGAACCCAGAGTGATGCAAATGATTCTTGCCCACAGAAGGGCAAATAAATTCTGTCCTGTAAAGATGCAATTTCCCCACCCTGTAGAAAACATGGTTCCAAACACAAGTCTTTTGCCCTGTTGGTTTAAACTAGGTGTGTGCCTATTAGAAAATTCATTTCAGTTTTCCTGTTTTCAAACAGACACATCTGTTTTCTTCACATTCTCCTTTGAACCAGGTTTAATATCCTACCAACTTATTAGTAACCTAAATAAAATCTCTTATGTATTCATTTTACACTTATATGAGAGTCATGATTTTACCTTTTGAAATTATATTTTAACATGACCAGATCAGCAGGGAATAAATGAGGCATTGGCTCTGCTCCGCAGTTATCATCTGCATACAGAGAATTAGCGATGACCAGACTGAGAATCTGAGTATTTTATGACTTGAGCATGTCAGGCAGCCGGGACCGGAAAAGAGAGATGTGATTTGGAAATAGTTCAGCAGTCAGTTGGGCATGGAGTGGCAGGGGACTGTTCCAGATGTGGCAGAATGGAGTAGGAGTAGGAGCAGATGGAGAAAGAATTGGGAACAAGAGAAAATCTGATTATCAGATGTGCAAATCGCTTACAGACATGTTTCTGTAATTAAATGATGCTAAACAGGACAGAAAGAATGAAGAAAAATGAAGAGTTAAGGGACCTCAATGTGGGGAAACTTGTTATTCTTGAATCTGAACAATGAGGTGTTTTCTTAAAAGATAATCAGATAAGAGAGCAAAAGGAAGACTTGTTCCTAACTGCGCCCAAGCCGTGATCATACAGTATTTACATAAATGTAAAAGCAAATGAAATTACAGGTCAATGACCAAGGGAGCAGCGTTTGCCTGTTAATACACTCTTCTTACCCAGGGGCAAATGGGCAGACTGTGTTTTGAATAATAATAATCCAGAATAGAACGGGGAGGGTGAGCTTTTGGGAGGAGATCTAGTCTCTGAGGGTTTTTCAGGGTGAAAAGTGATCTCAACGAGGAGGTACTTCGGAGTCCTTTTCCTGGACTTCAGAATGACTTGGCATTTGGGCTCTGACATTCTGATTCCTCAAGCTGTCACACAATGTGGCACATGCTTGGCAGGGTAGGGAAGGGAATCCACCCAGCTGGGGTGGGCTGTGCACTCCAGTCCCTCAATACCTCTGTGACTGACGCTGGAAGCGATTTTCCTAGGTAAACAGGGACTGAAGCTTCCACTGTTTTCACCTACTAAAAAGACAGCCCAGAACAATGCTTCAGACTGAAACCTCTTGCTTTTTTATTTTATTTTTTTAATATAATACAACTCTCTTGGTTTAAAACTCACATACAGCATTAAGAGGTACAAACTTTCAGTTATAAAATCCATAAGTCACAGGGATATAATGTACAGCCCAGGGAATATAGTGAAAAATATTGTAATAATTTTGTATGGTGACAGATGGTAACCAGATTTATCACGGGGGTCATTTTGTAATGTATAGAAATACTGAATCACTATGATGTACACCTGAAACTAATGGGTGTTGTAATATATCAATAAAAAATAAAACTCACATACAGGGACCAAAAGTATAGGATTTGGGTTGAGCTCAAAGATTTTGAAGTCAGGGCTCAAATTCTTGAGGTTTCTGCTTGTTGACCTAGGTGGGCTCATCTTTCTGACCCTCGGTAAAGGGAGTTAGTGTCGCTAGAGCTGGGCCCACTAAGGGAGCCCACACCTGGCCCACACCGAGCGCCCTACACAGTTCCTGGCTTACAGTGAACTCCGTAACAGTAGTAAAGTGAAACACGCAAGCATTAGGATAATGGAAGGTGACTGATGATCGTTTCTTGAAAATTGTCCTGAGTTTTGTCACCTTGTAGTCTTTTCATTTATAAAATGAAATAAGACTTGGATGCAGCAGAGAGAGTAGGAATAATAGTTTCTATAATATTTAAACAGGAGTGTGTAGCACTTACTTCCAAGCACTGTTCTATTTACCTGACACAACACGTCTATGTGGTGGGTGCTGTCATTGCCTCCACTTGACACATGGAGACGTCAAGGTCCAAAGGGCTAATGAACTTGCCAGGAAGAGATGGTGAGCAAGTGGGATTGGAACCCAACATTCCGGCCCTGGGAATGGAATGTCCCTTCCATGGACAGAGCATGCCAGCAAATAGAGACAGGGTGGGTGGAACTCTGCACAGGCTGAGACCTCTCAGTCGTAAGCAGGCCCTTCGGCAAACCAGGTCAGAGTACCCACCTCCGAGCTGAGCTACGGGGGCTCCCAAAAGTGCCCCGCAGGAGTCTTCTGTTTCCTGTACCTTCCAACTTGCATTAAGACAAATCTGTTCTGTGGCCAGAAACCAATTGCCTCTTCATGGCACAGGAGAATTTCCCAGCTGCTTTTATTAAGAAAAACTAAATGCGATGTGAAGGTAGCAATACCCTGGCCCAGCTGGCAGTGTCCATTGTGGGCAGGGCGAAAGACAGATTTCAGCCGGGACAGACAGTTTGTCTCCTGCCCAGGGAGAACCCTCGCCAGCCACCAGGTGGGGGACCAATTAATTCATGAAGTCAGCTTTCGAGGCCCCCACTGGCAAGGGCAGCATCTACGCACATAGTTTTCCGTTTGTGCAGGAAGCAGAGGCGATGTGGAGAGAGAAGAGCTGGGAAGTCAAGGCAGGTTCAATGATTTTATTGAGCACACGAGGGGCTACCTGGGACCGCTCACCAGCTTCACAGGCACCATGCCCCCCTGGGAACCTGGGAAGAGTTAAGCCAGTGTCTGGAGATCGGAGCAAGAAGACATCTCCAAAAGGCAGTGTTTGGGCTCAAAAATTACGCTTCTGTGTGGAGCCTCGGAACGCCTGGGCTCAGCTCAGCCAAGCTAACAGAAAGACCTTTCATGAAGCTCTCAGGAGACATTTCAAAAAGAGAAAAGTAAAGTAGAGCCTTTCAAGGAAAAAAGTTCAGCCCTCAGCAAAAACGGGTTTTTTTAAGAAAAATTTAATCAATTTTTGCGGTTTCAATAAAAGCAAAGGGTTTTGTGGTTTTCCCTCAAATTTTGCACCATTTTCCATAAAAACAAAAGCCAATATTTGAAACCATTTTCCCCCAGTGAAAGGGGCAACATTTTTGCCCAGGGACAATTTCTTGGAAAAACATCTCTGCAGCATTTCAGCCTTGTGATAGCTCTGCTGGAGCCCAAGAAAGCCGCCGGCGTGCTTGTCCGTTGTCCTTGCTGGGCGAACTTCACCTGCAGCCAGATGTGTACACCTGGGATCACAGAAATGTGCTTTGGTTGGAAAAATTCCGCATGAGGAGAAAAGATCTTTTTTCTTTCAAGAGGTTAAATTAGAAGGGGCCATTTTACCTTCTAGGGAGTAGAACATGAGGCCACAAGGCGACTTCTGATAACACAAAGGTTGTGCCTTATGTGGGTCTGAGTGCAGAAGTTCCCTCCTGACATCCATTATAGTCAAATAGGAGCGGAACTATCATATTTGAGATCTCAAAGTAGAGTAGTTTAACACTCTCATTTTACAGATGAGGAAACCGAGGCCCTGAGAGGCCGTGAGACCTTCCCTAAGACACAGAGATGACTGGCAGAGCTGAGATTCGAATCCAGGTCTCCTTACCTCCACCCAGTGGTTTTGGTTTTGTTTTGTTTTTTATACTTCACACTCTCTCCTAGTAAAATTTACTTATTTCTATCAGTTCTTAATTCCTGGAACAAATCTCATCTACACCTTTGCCAGCAAACTTTAACACTTCTTGAACCGAAGGTCAATAACTTTCAGCTTCTTTGATTTAAAGTTCAGCAAAAGATTTCAAACTCTCACAAAATCTTCTTTTTAGACTGGAATCTTTTAAGGGATCCTTTAAGAGTTCCAAGAATATATATATATATATATATATATATATATATATATAATCTTAAATTTATTTATTTGTTTGTTTGTTTGTTTGTTTATTTTTACATCTACAACACCCAGTCATCCCAGGTGGTCTCCCATCCAAGTACTAACCAAGCCCGACTCTGCTTAGTTTCCAAGATCACACGAGATTGGGCATGTTCAGGGTAACATGGCTGTAGACTAAGTTCCAAGAACTTTTAAGAGATCATCTTAGTGAAGCTACCTAAGACTATCACCCCTCCTGGATTTCTGCTTCCCTGCATTTAACATCATTAACAACATTCTCTTAGTTTTGCTCTTTGCCTTGGCTGCTAGGAAGCTCAGAGCTAAGTTATAAGTTTAGCAGCTATAATTTCTCTCCATCTAGATTTATGTAATTTCTTCCTATCTCTGCACCTTTATTCTCTTTACTCTTGCCTTTTATTCTGGATTAATGATTTCTAAGCTTTATACTTTATGTTTAAGTAAATCATGTCAAATTCCTTCTGAAAGTGGGTAAAGAATAAATACTAAAAT
Source organism: Eidolon dupreanum (assembly GCA_028627145.1). Lineage (NCBI taxonomy): Eukaryota > Metazoa > Chordata > Mammalia > Chiroptera > Pteropodidae > Eidolon > Eidolon dupreanum. Next base: position 104,751,055 of record CM053508.1, on the reverse strand, counting down.
AAATAAATACTGGCTCTCTCAGACTTCAAACCAAAATGAGTAACAAAATTACTTGATGACAGATAGCTGGTTGCAAGGGAAACGCAAAAGTAAATATAAAAAGAACTTTCCTCAAAAATGCCAGCTAAAGAAAGCCAACATGTTACTGGTAAACCTTTCAAAAACACAAAGAAAACTTTGTATTTCTGTCATTGTAGACCTCTCGTCCTACTCTCATTATTAACTGCCACACAGAGGCAGTGAAGCACATCTATAATTGTGACTCTTGAACCTGAGGATCCATTCTCCCTCCGGGATATCAGAACTGATAGAACTGCTGAGCTCATCAGCTCCAATCCCATGGTTTCACAGATAAGACGACCGAGGCCCAGAGAGGGTGACTGACTGTTCTAAGGCCACACAACTTAGAAGTGGTAAAGTCGAGATCCGAGCTCTTTCGAAAATATCACTTCCCTCTTCGTAAATGTACCTGGTTCCAACAAATGGCATGAGACAGACTTGAAAATTTAATTTGCAAACATGAGGATTTTTTGTTTTTGCTTTTTCAGACCAGCCTAAAAGCTAAATTTAAAGGGGGGGGGGCATGTTTCTACTCATTGATCTATGACAATTGACAAGGGGTATGTGTGTGTCCCCACATGTCTTTGGTGAGGTAAGACAGATGAGCTAAAATTTCAAGAATCTTCACAGCTAAAATTTAGGAAATTATTGGTAAAACAAGCTGTCACACCTATTTAACAAACTTTTTTATTCAATAAATATTCAACAAGAGCCTCCTAGAAGCCCAGTGCCGTGGAGGGAAGAGAAGCAGTAAACTAAACAGAGAAAGTTTCAAACCCTGCGGAGCTTGAAGTCCTACCCCAGAAAGCTTAAGTCTGAGGAAAAAACACTTATGTCCAACCCAGTACCTTGAAATAAGCTCTAAGCTGCTGGATGCTGAAGCAAAAACAAACAAAAAAAACCCCACAGCCTATCCATGAAACCAGTCTCTTTCTGAACAAAGAGAAGGAAAGCTTTAGTTTCCATAAGCAGTTGCTTCTGTAAGGTGAATTAAAACAATACGATCATTTAAACTTTCCCAGAATGCGTGGTATCGCAGGAATGTGTGTCTGCAGCCTGGAAAACTCTAACTTGCTGCACCCACACATTCAGCCCCCTCTGTCTTCGTGGAATCCCTGCTTTAGTGTCTGCTGAAAACTTAATGTTGAATTAAATGGCTTCCCCGAAATCTGGGGCCCACAAAGACAGGCCTGGGATGTAGGACATTAGTTTTCTGTGTGTTTGTGGAGAAGGATTGATTTAAATATGTTGAGAACGTCTTAGTGGTAAAAGTGAGTGGATTTTTTTTTTCAAGGAAAATTTTATTGGGAATATTTTTTCCCCTTAGGTGTGAAATTTGGCAGGTAACTGCATTCTCTGATGGACTGTTGAAGACTCGGTTAATTAGAAATAAGATGCGGGTCCAAGGTAAACATCTTGAGCCCGCTAAGTCTTCTTAGGATGTTTGTCTGAAATGCTTCTGAAAATAGTATAGCTTTCTATAAAGAAATATTAACCGGTGTTCATAAATGGGGTTGACTACTCTCTAACCCAGTCCTTACTAAATTGGTATTAGACGAGGGATTAGGCTCTGATTTTATTTGAAAGTCTCAAGAGGAAAAGCAACTCCAACTACTGCTTTCTTATTCGTTTTTGAGAAACAAGGCAATGGAGCCTCCTCTTTCGTGAGTGCAGTGGGAGATGGTTAAACCAGCCTCAACGGCTCGATGCAGAAATAGAGCTCGGCTAATTGCCTGCTGTTTGTTGATACAATCAACCGCATTGACAGAAGGCAAACAGCGACAAGTCCATGGAGTTTCATTTAGACTGGGACACTTAATCCTCATTTGTGCATCCATGCATCACACAGCCAGGGGCCACCCTCGCTCTGGGATGGTCTTTTTCCATTCGACTTCCCTTCCTTCTCTCAGTCTTCACACTACACTGTGCTAAGGGAAATTTCAAACCACCCTGTATTTCCATGAGGAACACATAGCGAGGGCGATACCCTTTGACTTGGGGGAACAAGGCCCCAGGCAGCCCTAGGTTCTGCGCTCATTGACGGCGGATGTGGGCCCTCTGCTGAGCGCCCTCTAGGGACCAGGTGCCAGTCAGCATCATCTCCTCCATTTTCAGATGAGTAAGCCAAGCCGAGATGCATAAAAGTTAAGCAGATTGCCTTCCCATCCACAACAAAGTGAGAAGGGGATTTGAACCCAGACGTTTGGAGAAACAAGCAGGATAACAAAGAGGATGGGGAGGGGCAGAAGGGGGAAGAGTCCCGTGCTTGAGACACAAGTCCGGAGCGAGCTGAGAACACAGCTGGAACCCAGCACTCAGAGCAGAGTCCAGCAGAGACTGTGTGGAGGAGACCCCATTCCCAGGCCTCAGCCATGGCCCCTGTCTTCATAAAACCATAAATTAAAAAGCCATGAGCACATAAGGCGAACAGAGTTAGAAACAAAATGATACATGGTCTAGCTGCAGCTGGCTTCACCTCGGGGAAGGACAGGGCAGGAGCTGGGGGTGTCAGTTCAAATCACATGCTCTTTCCCTGTTGCTCTGATGGTCAGGAGGTTCTGGGGATCCCCAACTGCTTGTCTACATCCTCAGCTCATGCTCAGTCAAGAAGTGCCCTCCTTCCCTCTGACCAATGCCAGTGCTTTTTCCATCCCCTTCCGCCATTTATCAAGCCATCTGAGGATAAATAAGTGAATACAGACATAAACGCCATCTCAGTGTGAGTGGTTACTAATCACTAGAACGTCAACGCCACATGGGCGTGGATCTTGGTTCTTTCAATCCTCATTACTGATGATGATGCTTGGCCCATAGTAGGTGCTTGATAAAAATATGTGGATTATGCAAAAAACATATACTTAATAAAAAGTCTTTGTTAAATGACCAATTGATGAAACAGATCTCCTGGATCGCAGTTCCAATTCCATGAGACCGTCACTGCTGGGCCCCAAGGGATTCTGTCCTGCATTTCTGCTTCTCCAACATGGTAGCACTGCTTCCTTCCCATTCCAACTCAGGGCTGCAGGAGAGCAGATAAGCAAGGGCTGCTTGCTGGATGTCCCCAAGCCCTGCACTTGGCAGGCGTTTCTGCAAGGCCACTAAGTCGGGCAGGGCGAGAACTGGAAGTCACAGCCTACTAGCAGATAAGGACCAGGACTTTGCCTTGTAAAGCTAACTACATCCAGCCTGTGTGTAAAGGTCCAGGCCTCCAGGGCCCAGGCATGTCCTGTTGTCCTCCTGGTTCTGGGGTGTCTCAAGCTCCCCAGAGCACACGTTTCTCCATCTTCTACAGGACGCAGGAGGAGAAGGCCTAGCCTGCAGGAAACCCTGGACATCTGTCCAGCTTGAGATACCCTGTGAGGGAGGAAGAGTCCCTCCTGCCCACTGGGAGTTTGCAGCCTGGAGCTAGTAGCAGGTAAGGCCCTTTGCAGCCTATACTAAAGTGTCAGGTGAGCATCTCCATCTTTGTAGGTGAAAAAGAGGAGGCACACCCCCTTGGATCTCAGCGTCTTTGTTTTAAAGTTTGTTTGTTTTTTTCGGTGTTTTTGTTTTAAAGTTCACAAAACTGCTTCCATCACCTCCTTTCTCCTGTGTATCTCCTCTTCCTCTCTTCTCTCTGGGACTTCTCAGGCAAAAAAAATGCATAATCCAGAATGACAAGTGTGGACCAGAGCAAGGAAAAAAATTTAAAAAAAAAAAAAAAGAAAGAAAGGAAAGCCATCCCCTCCCTGAGGGCTCTCAGGAGAGGCAATGCTTTGTGTTTTGTATGGAGGAACTGGGGAGAGAGTGGGGAGGGGTGCTAGTTGATGCATTCAAGACCCCCAAAAAAGAGCTTCAAGAGGACCCCCCAGACTGCTCCATGAAAGGTTGTGCTGACCATCCCCAAGAATTTACTCATTCAATGAACAGCTATTGAGTGCCCACTATTTGTCTACACGTGGGATCCAGCAATGAGGACACAAGTCCTGTTCACCCAGAGATGGGGTGAGGAGGCAGGCCTTAAACCCAAGTAATAAAATATTCAGTGTGTATGCTATAACAAAGCTGCACAAACTAGGGCCTTAAAATATAAAAATCTGTTCTCTTCTGGTTCTAAAAGCCAGACATTTGAAATCAAGGTGTTGGTAGGGCCACAAGCCCTCTGACACTTGTGGAGGAAAATCCTTGGCGTTCCTTGGCTTGTAGATGCATCTCTCCCATCTCTGCCTCTGTAATCACATGGCTTTCTCCTTGTGTCTCTGTGTCTCCTTCTTCTTAAAAGGACACACGTCATTGGATTAAGGCTCACCCTAATCCCCTCATCTTAACCCGATCATCTGCAAAGACCCTATTTCCAAAGAAGGTCACATTCACAGGTCCTAGGGTTAGTTAGAACCTGAACATACCTTTTGGGGGGACACAATTCAACCTACAATTGTGTTTGGAGAAAACAAAGCAGAGAAAGGAAGTGTCAGAGCAGGGGTGAGGTGGAGAGGCAACGTGTGGCTGTGTGGCCAAAGGTGACATCATCAGCGTTAGTGGTTTCAGGGGGCCAGGACAAGAGTGATGCCCAAGCCCATTGGACCTTCAGAATTCTTGGGCCCGTTCAAAATTCAAATGAAAGTCACCAAGAGCGTCGTTTTGTCACCAAGAACCCTGCACTGATTTTTCTCGACCCTTCTCCGGGCCCAGGGTGTTTGTCTGGCTTTGCGGGTAGGGCCCTTTGCAGCCTGTACTTCAGGCGAGAAGTTGACACGTCTCCACTAAAGCTGCCTCATAAAAGCTAGAAATATATTGAGCAAAGGATTCCATTTCCTGTCCTCGGCCGGCAGGCGCATGTACCAGGCTTTCATTCTCGGCCAAGCACTCCAGGGAGGTAACACTGCAAACCATTTTTCTGAATAAATGTTTACACTGTATAATTTTCCTTTGGTGCAAAGCATTTCATATACACGCGGAAACAAGAGAGAAACAAGCCCAGCCGAGCTGCATAAAGACAGGAATCTATGAAACCGAGGGACAAGGAAAGAGGACAAACATTTAAATAGTCGAGTTCAATGAGGCGAACTGCGGCTGCTCCGGTGGCCCCTTGGGATTCCCTCTCCTCACCCTGGAGCTGCGAACAGGGCGCACTGCCACGATTTTTAGGAGGGCTGAGAGTTCTACACATTCGTCCAGTTTCCCCTGGGCCTATCTGTCGCAAATATTTTAGATAAGCCTTTCTCTTGTTAATGCCCTCTTTGTTTGAGATCTGAACTGGCTCTTGTTTGGTTAAGATCCTGAACAGACCAGGAAAGACTTTTTTTTTTTAATTAATAGACTTATTTTTTAGAGCACTCTGAGGTTACAGAAAATCGAGCACAGAGTTCCCACATGCCCGAGGTGGACTCCTGTCCAGGCCA